>CM018034.1:829000-1478000 GCA_008638375.1 Nyssa sinensis
GAGAGAGAGGATGGAGGGGTGCAAGTGAGAGGGTTGGGAGGGAGACGAAGAAGAAGTAGAGGGGGAGGAGAGAGAGAGAGGACAGACAAATGATGATAGACTTTGTGAAGGCGCATGATTGATGATTGATAACTGGCCCCGTGGTACAACCTTTGTTACTTAAAAAAAGGGTGAACGGCAATTGGGAATCTCTTTGGAGAGAGATCATTATGAGGTGCGCGCTGTGCCATGGACTCTTTGGCGATAGGGGACGAAAGAAAATTCTTAAATGATTCGGCTCAGTGACAGAAAATATGCGATTTTAATGATATTTTGTTATATAGAATGTGATTCATCTTATTTATTAAGACATAATATTTATAATAAAATAACATAAAATCACGTAATATATCAATTTATGAAAAATATGTTGAGACAAATATGCTATGGCAAATCAGTGGGAACAAAATCAAAAACTAGGAGGTGCTTTTAAAAAAAAATTTAGTGGTCATATATATCAATGTTTATCATGTGATAAAAAAAAAAAAAAAAATTTTGATCTTATGATTCTTACCAACATAAAAAATAAAATAAAAAAATTGATCTTATGATAATATTTTAATTTTAAATATAAGTTATATGTTAAATCTTAATTCACATAACTATTGATAAATTTTATAATACTATGTGACTAGACTTTTTTCTCTAAAAGAGACGAGCCAAATCCAATAATGATTTTTAAATTTAACTCGTTAAAATTAACAATTTTAAATGATTATCAAACTTATTTGTTTTTTGAACTAAGTTTTAAACGAACTTAAGACTCATGAATTGAATTCGAATATTTTTTTTTGTTTATAACATTAATTATTTATTAACTTATACAATTTGAGTCAACAAATTGAAATACATTTAAATTTAACATATTAATCTTACATGTGAATCTCAAACAATCCTCTATTTAAGTCATGCTTGAGTTGCTTTGTTTATTTCACGGCTCCAAATACTTATGAAGGTAAACTGCATAATGATTTCTCCTTTCATAAATTCTTTTGAAACGCTTGAGTTACTTTGTTTATTTCACGACTCCAAATACTTATGAAGGTAGACTGCATAATGATTTCTCCTTTCATAAATTCTTTTGAAACCAATTTTTTAACCCTAAAGAATAATCTTAAATTGTGGAACTAGGTTACTGAAATTACAAACTCATTTACAACCATAGTAAGTCTAACTCATAAAAGACTATTTATATCAGATCAACATATATCATAAAATTCACATTAATACCTTTAATAAAAAAAAAAAAGGACCAAAATCCCTAAGGAGACTCTCAACCAGGGGAATCTTTTTTTGTGGTCCTTCTACACACTGATCCCTCTATGCGTGTAATAGTAAATTGCGGACTTGCACTGTATTTATATCAAGTCAACATGTATCATAAAATTCACATTAATACCTTAAAGTACATGTAAAAAAAGGACCAAAATCCCTAAGGAAACTCATCCAAGGGGAATCTCCTTCTGTGATCCTTGAACACGCTGATCCCTTAATACGTGTAAAAATAAGTTGTGGACTTGCACAGTGCTGAGGATGTAAGAGAAGAAAAATATAAGAGAAAGTAAAGTAAAACTTTACAATTTTAGATGTAATTTCACTTTTTTCTTCTTATTCCTGATAAAAAATTAATTTTTAATTGTTTTTGAGACAAAGAAGAAATATGATAAAAATCACTTTTCATTTTTTATTTTTCTCTTTAAACTTGAGTATCAAACAAACCCTCAAACATTTTTTGAATAATTTCCTAATTACAAGATATTGAAAGACACGTTTTTATGAAAGCTACTTGTCCAAATCAACAAGATTACGTACACAAGCTAGCTAAAAGTCTTTTACGTGTCAGAATAATTCAAGTTACCTTGGTGATTGTTTGTCCATGACATGCTGCGTGCCCTATCCTATTGACAACAGATTTTTATTTTATGTGGCGGTTCTAAACCATAGATTTGGAAGAAACAAGAAATTGGAGTAAGTATTCCCATAAAACATTGCTCAAGTCGTATGCCAATAGCCCTAGCCTTCCTCCAACCCAACTCCCAAAACGGCTTCCCACAACAACACCCATCAACCCAAGCTTTCCCTCTCCAATGAGCCCTCCACCATAGGTTCCGGCAAAGGTTCCAGTACCCCTGATGGTTCCCTCTGCTATGGTACCCCAACATAGATGGTTTCAAAGAAGTCCCATACTGAAGATACCATAGGCCCCATTATGTGCTTTGCTTGAAAAGCTCATCTTGCTGCTGCATTTCCCTTTTCAAGTGCCCGCTCTATGGTGGCTTCATAGTTCCCTGGACCTGCCGGGACAACTCTTCCAGCAAGCCAGCCTTAGTGGCTTCATTTCTCACCTTATGAACATGAACAGCTCTGATGTAATACAGATAGAGCTTCACGCATTCCTTAACTACGCACGCTATGGTTTCATAGCTCATGTCAAAGCAGTTCAAGAATGTAAACCTCTCTCTCCTGCTTCCTCTTCCCCCAATAGCTGCGGCCATTTTTCAGCTGTAAGGAAAGGGTGCAAAATAAAAAAGATAAATTCAGATATGAATTAAAATCAATATAGCTAGCTAGATGCAATCTACCTGTGATACTGAGAGCAACTATACCAGCTATGACAAGCGTCTGTGCCTTCATTTTTTGTGAAATGAAGACATTGATTAGCACTTATATGTGTGTTGTGCATGCCAAAAGAAAGCTCAGGGGATTTACATGCATAGTAAGAAAGTGGAAGAACTTGAGGTTATATGGAATAAAGTGCGGATAGAGATTGAGAGGCCAAGCAAGCATTGATACCAAACATGAAACACCAGTGACGACCAATTGAAAGAGGGCATGAGAATTCTTAGCTCAAAATCCTTTCAACTCTTCCAAAAAGCTAGACTTAATATTTTAATTGGTGAAATCTCCAAGTAACCAAACTCAAAGTTTAGAATCAAATCTAACATTCTTTGGGGGTAAGAAAAGAATGCCAACTAATTGCATCACAAAAGGTCAAAGCAGTCAAACAAATAAAATTCTTTGAAAATCAAGTAATACGAGATTACTCACTCAACAACAAAAAAATTTTAAAATTCAAAAATGTATACATTATTGAAAAGTTGAATATAAAAACTACTAATTCTTTCTAGTAATCCAATTAATAAACTACTAATGTTAATTCAAATAAAATTAAAAAATCAAAATAACCACACACAAAAAAATATTCAAAAAATAGGGTCAAATTTTTTTTTCCATTTCTCAAATCATTTTAGGCCGTATCGGATTATCAAAAATTCATCACTTGTTCCTACATAAATGAACAAATCGACTTTTGGAATTTTCGTAACAAAATTGTAAAAGAGACTTAAATGTGTAGAATTAACCTACTACAAATTTCACTTTTCACTTGATTAGAGACTTTAACAAGTTGGATTGTGAAACCAACAACAACAAAATAAAACAAATTTCCTGATGGCTACGTTTTCGGTTGATTGGAATAAGAGAGCGTTAATGCATGAAAAGTGTGAAAACAGGCGTGAAAAGACTTGTTAGAAGTAGAACAGTTCAGAGTCATATTTGAATATGAATCATTGTCATGATCGATGTTAACTAGCTTTAGATTTCATAGCACTTGGACATTTTAGAGCCTCAAAAGGTGTAAAAATATCAGGATTCTATTTGAATTGACCAAGCAGCCCACGCCAACAGTAGTTATTAGAAGGCAAATTGTACAAATATTTACCCCAAAATGGAAGGGCCTATCAGTCATTCCAAATACAGACATTTGAAACAGCAAATATTTCCATTCACACTATCTCCAAGGTGGTCTGACGTGGAAGGTTTTCATTGGCAATCATCTGATAAGAAATGTATGTTCACAAAGCATTACTGACCCCGATTATATATCGCTTCCATTGTTATCATATTCTCTCAAAATTGCAACAAATATTAAGCAGCAAAACAATGGCAACAATTGCTGGTGTGAGCCTCTCAACGCCAAGAATCTTGGCCAAGGCATCAGAGTCACCAAAGGCACAAATCATCAAGTCCCCATGGCTGAACCGACCGTGGAAGAGGTCCAACCAATTCGGAGCGGGCCGCATGTATGTCCAACCCGTGGCTGCAGTACCGGAAAGCCTATCGGAGAAGGTGGTTGAGAGCATCAAGCAAGCAGAGGAAACGTGCTCCGATGACCCGGTAAGCGGAGAGTGCTTGGCTGCATGGGATGAGGTGGAGGAGCTGAGTGCAGCGGTTAGCCATGCAAAGGACAAGAAGAAGAACTCCGATCCGTTGGAGACTTACTGCAAGGATAACCCGGAGACGGACGAGTGCCGAACTTATGAAGATTAATTGATGATCTTGTTAATTTTCTCAAATAAACTCTTTTTAGTGTTTGTGTTAATTAAAATTGGACTTCTCTGTTAAATGATGGAAACTAGTCTTGTTTATTATTTGAGCAGATATTATACCATCTTGAATTTTAAATTTGCTTCTAACTATTTTATGTTAAGATTAGATTTTAATATGTTCAGTTCTTTTTTTTTCAATACAACAACTCAAACTTAATATATATATATATATATATATAAGAGATATGAATCTTTACATCTCAAAATATAATACAACTCAAACTTAAGTATATATATGAGAGATGAGTTTTTGCATAAAATACTACATAGTAACGTAGATAAATACAAATCACTATGATTTCCTTTTCTCTGCTGCTGTGTCTCTAAATACTGCTAGCTAGGATTACAATCCACCATACGATTATGATATGTTAACAGTGAATTTGTCTTGGCCGGCCCGTTGGAACATTGTCAATCTGATTTCCATGCCTGTCGCCAATTCAAACAAGGGTGAGGTTTGGCGACTTTAAAATGAAGTGATAATTACGAATCAGTCCTTTTTTATATTGAAATTATAAGTTGGTTCGAGATTTCTTAAGAGAATAAATTGTTTTTTCAAACATCAACTTTCACTTTTAAAAATTACTAGAATATTTCTATCCACCTTCAATAAAACTCTTTGAGGTGTTTTTAATAGGGAAAAAATTAACTTTTTAAAATTTGCTCTCTTTTTTTTTGTTTTGTTTTATAAACAAAAGGTTAAAAAAATAAAAGTACATTTGGATAATAATCTCTTGAAAGTAAAATAAATCAAACACTGGTTTTAATTTTTTATTTTTTAAAATACTTTTAAAAAAATATTATCAAACGGTTAGGTACAATAAATGTTCTTATTATATTAAGTAAAATACACCATCGAATGTTTACTAGATTAGCTACTAGTACAATGCCTCGTTGCAATGCAAGATGCTGAGTCATTGCAATCGTATATACAAGTTACAATAACATGTTTAACTATAGGTGAGACTCATATGACACAAGGAGAACAAAATTAGTTTCAAAAGCTTTGAAAAATATTTTGTAGGATATGCTTAAAATTCCAAAGTTTATAAATTATTAGATTTAAATTCTAATATCATAATGGAATCAAAATATGTAAAATTTCTTGAAGATAAATTCTACAAAGATTCTAACATTGCTCATAATCCTACTCAAACACAAGAAATTGATTCAAATCCTAGTTCATCTATTGGAAACAAAAAAAGAAATTCCTGAAACACCTTCTCCACCTATGAGGAGTCAAAGACTTAGAAAAGAAAAATACTCAGATTCTGATTTTGTATCCTCTCAAGTCATTGTTTTCTTTTTATAAAGAAATAGAGAGACTAAATTGAATGAAATGCCTATTATTTTAAACACAAAAAAAATCCAAAAACATTTAGTGAAGTCTCGGTTTCTAGATTTGTTGCTTTTTGGAAAGAGATAATCAACGATGAAATGGATCAATATTATCAAATAATACTTTAGTTTTAGTTGATTTGCTTTCTGGTTGTAAACGTGTAAAATGTAAATGGGTATTTAGAAAAAAGTTTAATACAGATGAGTCTATACAAACTTTTAGGGCTAGATTGGTAGTCAAAGTTTTCAAATAAATGGAAGGTATAGACTACTTTGATACATATGCCACAGTAACTAAAATAACATTCATTAGAGTGCTTATGACACTAGCTTCAATTTATAATTTATATGAACATCAAATGGATGTTAAGACTACCTTTCTGAATGGTGATCTAGATGAAGTGGTGCACATGAAACAACTAGAATAGTAGAGTATTTGGTTATCTTAAAAGAACTATTGGACTGAGATTATTTTATACTAATTTTTCAGCAGTATTTAAAAGATATACTAATGCTAGTTAGATTACTAGTGCAAGTGATAATAAGTCAACGTCTGGATAAGTTTTTACTCTTGCCTGTGGAACTATATCATAGGCTTAAAAAAAACAGACGTGTATCTTACATTCCACAATAGAATTTGAGTTTATTGTCTTAACAGCAGTAGACAAAGAAGCAGATTGGATAAGAAATTTTTTTTTGGATATAAAGTTGTGGCCACAACCAATGCCAATTGATTTTGGATGGAATTGTTATCATAGTTTATGATAGGTCAAATAACAACTAGGTGGATCCATTTACTAAGGAACTCTTGAGAGACTTGAAGCCATTTTTCTAAAGTCACCTGCAATAGAAATCCAACATTACATTAGCCAAAACTAATCTAAAGTTTAATGGGTAATAACAAGTTGTGAATAAATAATTGATATAGTACTAGAATTTTTATCTTTTATTATCCATTTCGAAATGTTCGGTACTGACTATTATAATAAACTTAGGATGAGTTATATACTCTTAATGAAATTCGTAATTCTAATTTATTAGGTGTCTCAAGTAATAGTAATACTAAATGAACTTTACTTATATAAACATAAAGAGTGGTACGGTTTCTAACAAAAGTTAGAATTTACTTTTGTAAATGATTATGAAAATTAAGATGTAGTACATTATTATTTTGTGAGCTTTTTACCGAAATAAGATTGAATCAGGTGTGTAATTTTTCCATATCTAACATGTAGGAGTCTTGGTTTAAGCTTGGGTCACCAACGACTTCGTCGGATATTTGAGATACTTACACTAATTAAAAGTTTAAATCGAGAAATATATTTTTGTATTTACACTAATTGAAAGTTTAAATCAAGAAATATATTTTTGTATGCATGAGAATATCCGTATTTGACTGAAAGATTTAAATATTACAATTTAAGTGAGGAATTATTGAATTTTATATTGAAAATAGATCGTAATATTTAAGGTTGATTGGATCAAGCGAGAAACACTGAATAAAAACTCTTGTTATTTATTTCCAGATAGGAAATATCAATATCTTAGATGAAAAGACACCAAATTTAAATTAAACAGTGATTGTTAAAATTTAAACAAATTACATAACTGTTTGAAAATATACTTTATTAAAAAGTTGTGTATATTCATAATTTCATCTATAAATTTAAAATTCTGTCAATCCAAAAACAATTCATCTAATCAATATTTGTTTTCCTTCTCTTTCATCTCCAGAAACAATTAATCTAATCAATATTTGTTTTCCTTCTCTTTCATCTCTTTTGGCATATGCAAGTGAAGAAATATCTTTAAAATGTTTACAGACACTAATGATTGTTGTATCCTGATGATATATGGCATGAACCCAACAGCAAACTTAATTTGAGTGAAAACAATTAATACTTTAAATAAAGTGTTCCAAACGCTTCTCAAAGTCACAAATCCTGATTTCATAGTACTGCCATAACAGATACTATGGATCACTACAATCTCCATTAGTTACACAAACATAAGACTACAAAGTCACCAATCATTCATTCCATTTTAAACAGAATTGTCTAAATAGCATTTTAATTCTTTTTCTTCATTTTCTTTTCTTTTTCTTCACTGTTTAGAACATGGAGCGAAGGGTTTTTTAGGGAAGTTCAATGCTCATTCATGGGCAAATTAAACAAAACATTGATGACGTTTTTGCAAACAGCACAACTCACATAGTTCCAGCAACTTCACCAAATGACAAACAACTCATTTATTCAGCAGGCAGCGGCAAAATTTGACGTATAAAATCAGATCCGTAACATACACAAATTCTAGAAAAATAACAGAGCTAGAAAACTACCACTATAGATTCATGCCATGCCGTTTATCCACTAGAATTACCATGGTTGTGATTTTAAGACATTCAAAACAACACTAAACTGCGGCAAGAATGCCTGTATTGAACACAACCACAGATCAATGATCCCATATCCACAAAACAAGAACATCTTGACACTCAAACAAGTTCAAATAGCATAGCAACTCTAACTATGAACATTCCCATTTAAGAGAGACGAAGACAACGTGACTAATAGACTCGACATATAAAATTAGACACCGAGACACATTAACCAAAAACAGAAAACAAAATAGCATAACAAATTAGACCACAAAAACTGATGACTTATTCCAATACTCACAATGAGATTGTTCAATACTGAAACATGTTAGCAGAAGCTATAATTGGCTGTACGGGACAAGGGAGTTGCCATGGTTCCAGCAAAGTATCAGGGAGTTCAGGAATGTCCATTGCAATCCCACTAACTTCCTCCGCAATATGAAGCACAGAATTCAAAGAGTGCAACCTCTCTGCCAATTCAGTTAGTCGAGCTCTCAAGACGTTGTTCTCCGACGCAACCCCAGTGTACATTTGGATGGCGACATCAATCCTCTGTGAAAAGAGATTGTTCTCATTTTGCAATTGGCTCAGTTGACTAATCAAATCATCCAATTGCTGTTGCTTCCTCATCCGCGACCTCCTAGCCGATTCCCGGTTTGATAACATCCTCTTCCTTTTCCTCGTGTCAACCATAGAATATCTTGGGTCTCCATCAGACCCCGAACTAGTTTGCTGTTGCAACGAAGCCATTTGTTCTATTCTTCCCCCAATATTATCTGAAGGATTTCAGGGCTTCTTGAATGTAGATTTAAATGTGTAATTACAGAGGGCAATGATAATTAGAGTTTTGAGAAATAGGTCAAGACACTAGGGGATTAAAATGAATAGATGGGATATACTTACTGAAATGACAAGTTCATGAAAACACGTAGAACCAGTAGAGAAACACAACCGAGAAGGAGTGAAGAATACGAATTCGACGCATGCGTATAGCGTAACTCATGAAATGTGGGGTTGTTTCGGAACAAACCCTAAAATCATTGAAACAGTGGATAGTCCACCAAATTCCCAATCCAGAAATAAAATCGAACGAAAATGTAGCGACTATAAACCTCAAATGAAATAAAATGATCAAGCCAACAATAATTAAGTGCAAAACCCTAGATTCAAATCGTAATTAGAAATTTTCAGATTCTGAAATCCAAATTTGGTCTGTTGTCGGTAGACGAACCAATCGGGCGAAATCAGATAGAATCAAAAGAAATGGTTCCAAGGATCTGCAGGATTAGAGAATCAAACGAGATATATCAAACAACTAGCAGAGAAGGATAAATGAACACAATGAAGTCATTACAACTGAGTAATCATGAAAATACAAACAAAAAACAAATCAAAACAGAGAAAAATCGAAACGATGCAGAGGAGACGTACCCGGAGGCTATAGAATCAGGCTTGGACGAAAGAAGGTGAAGAACGAGCATGAAGGGGGATTTATAGCTGAAAATCTGTGGCATTTTGACGCGTTCAATAATTTTATTTTATTTTATTTTTTTAATCCTGTCCTTCGTGGAATTTGAGAAATGCATCTGTGCAATAGCTGGCGTGGAACGTGATGACAGGAAAGCATTAAAGGCCTTGGCTAATTTTATTTTATCTTTGGTTGACTCTCTTTGGTTGTATTTTATTTTTGTAAATGAAAATATATCAGTAAAGTTAACTTTACTTATAATCTTTTATTTGAATTTTTATGACAGAAAAAAAAATAAAGATAAATCATTAGCCTCACTTTTCTCTAAAACTTAAAAGAATGTCATTTAATTTTTTTTTATAAATATCAAATATGTCTTTAAATGCCTTTTACAAATTAAGGCAATTAATTTTTTTTAATGTATAATTATTAACTATTTTATATACATTTTCTTCCTTTTTTTCTACTTCATTAGTTATTCAAATAAAAAACAGTTAAAAAATACAAAGATTATCATTTTTTTTTTATTTTAAGTTATAATTTTTTCTATTTTCTGCTCAAGATTTTTAAACAAATTGTTAATGTTAAATGCATATTTATAAATAGGTTGTCAATTCTTAATATTTATATTTAGATGCACTAAAACAATTTCTTTTATAATAAGAGATAATATAATTGAGATAAATTTAGAAATATAACAAATAAAAGTGAGGGGAATGCGACAAATTTAAACAAAAAATAAATAAAATTATAAAAATTTATTATATAAAAGCTAAATTACAACAATAAATTTATTGAATAATGGTTACAAAAACAATTTTTTATGCATTAGTTTTTCACTATCTCTACGAAACTTCTCAATGGGACATAAACTATATTCTTTATAAATTTGATAGCAAATTTCAATTTCAAACTTTGCCTAAAAAAATCACTTCAAACATGTCAAATCTATATTTAGTATTGTTATAATATCAAAATATTATACTATGATATTTATGTTCTAATAGTAAAATATTAATTTTTAGTATAACTTTTCTTCTTTTTAATGTACAAAGGTCTTTCTAGTTGTTGGGTATGATCCTTGTTAAAATATATGAATCATGGGATTGAAATAGCATTTAGACATAATTTTTTTTACTATCGTATATTGTAAAATAAATTACAAAGTTATAATTTGACAGTTAATATAACAAGTCGTTGGAGGAGGTTATATTTGACTCTAACTAAATATTTATTGTTGAGTAGTGTGGATTCTGATCAGTACAAAACACTAATCTCTATTTTGTCAAAAAATTTTGAGGGTATATTTTATATTTTACATTATTTTTCAGTTGTCTTAAATCTATATATTTATAGTTGAGTAATTGTATCTCATTGTACATGTAACTCTTTCAAATCATAGTAAAATCACAGCAGTCATAGATGTAACTCTATTTTGAGAAAAATCACGTAAATTTTTGTATTTTTGTTTATGCGTGTGAAGTATCTCACAAATCCTGATTAGATAAATTATATTCCTAACACCTGCTATATTTTGGCTGGATAGAACAAGTCATTTGACCAAAGCATTGAAGTTGTTCTACCTACATTCAAATAACGGATAAGAATTTTAGACAGACTATTACATAACTTTACATGTGTCTAAATTCAAAATAACAAATTTTACTTGCTCGAAAAAGTCCTCGTTGATTAGATTTAGAGTTGATTGTATATTCTTCACTTTCGGCTTGATCACGTTTCTTGTAGACTTAGTCTTTTATTATGCATGTTTTATGTTTATGATGCTATTTGCGTGGATGGAGTTCACAAGTAGTTATCACAATCCCGGTAATATACTCTAATTATCAAACAAAAATTAAAAATCCCAGTCTTATATTCTCATCAATAGTTCGCATCCTCCAAACACTTCTTTAAGATATCAAGATTCTCTTTATAATATTTGTTGTCTATATAGTTAATCCAGTTTTTTTCCTTTCAGATTGAATTATACACAGATTTTTATTCATTCGTATTGCACCTATATGATTTTGACTTCTTTTCGTGCATGTACCACTGGACCATATCAATCATTTTTGTGCCCCAACTTTAAATGTGATAACCACAGTGGTAAATTTAATATATATATATAAAGGTGACTTGTATTATGGTATAACTCAGCTTAAAAAATGTTTTTCACTCAAGACAATCACTAAATTTAAAGGAAATTCAGTAATAAATAATTTATAAAGTACTTAATTAGTATAAAACAAAAATGTTCTTCCATAAAACATTCCTATTATGTCCAATTCATTGTCACATCATAACTTTTTTTTTTTGAAACTTAAAAATTAAATAAATTACAATAAATAAATTCATTTTTTTTTTTATAAAAAATAGATAATTTGAGTCTAAAAATTAAAATTTATCAAAACAAAAACAGATTGCATATGAAATTTGTTGTCTTTTTTAAACATATAAAATTTGTTTCGAGCATCACTGTTTGAAATTTTATTTGTCCATAATTTCTTTATCTGAAATGACAAGTTAATATAACTTTCAAAATCACATTTTTATTAATAAAAAAATAAAGACACAAACAATTTTGTTAAACAGATCGAGAAATTTCAATTTAAGATATTTAGACGGATTTTCTTAAAGATATTAACAAATATATTTTGTTTTATCTAAAATACAAAAAATCACACGTCAGATAAAAATTGTGACAAATATCTCTGCCACAGTGAAATTGCTGATTTTGACTTATTTACAAGACATTAATGTCTCTGTCACAGTGAAATTGCAATAAGATGAAAATAATAAAATAAATTAATTAAGAGGTCTAATCTTTATGCCTGGTAATAAATTCTTAGACAAAAATTATTAAGAGTTCTCGTCTTACAGGTTAATTTTGTTATTTTTAAAAATATTATTATGTAAATATTTTTAAATATATACTTAAATAATTTAAAAAGTATTAAACTTTTGAAGCTACAATATTTTTTATCGTACTTTAACTTTTACACACTTATTTTAAGAAATATTTCAATAATAACCTCTAAATTTAAAACCTAAAATGTACAAAATTACCAATTCTAAATGTGTGTGTATATATATATATATTTACATTTTATACGTATATCCGAAAATATATTAAATTTCAATAAATTTATTTTTTTCTCTTATTAATTAAATTCCCAAGGAATAATGAATAGTAATAGCTTTATTTCCAACACCCCGTCACAAAAGAACTCAAAGTTGCATCTTGTTGCTTGTCTCTGTTCCCTGTCAAATTTTCATAGCCGGTCCTCGAGTCCGTTGAACCTTCGATCCAGATTTTGACCCCCGTAGAGCTTGCGAGCCATCAAAGAAATCACTGAAACTTCAGAAAGATAGGACGAGACTGAAAGAAGGAAAGAAAAATGGGGGTCGATGACGTTCCGTTGGACGACAAGGCGAAGAGAATGAGAGATCTGCTATCGAGCTTCTACTCTCCAGATCCTTCTTCTTCAATTCCTTCCAATACTTCTTCCAGATACGCCACGTTGGACACCATCAACACCACCTCCTTCGATCCCGACCAGTATATGAATCTGCTGGTATTCTTTTGCCCCTTTTAATCTTCTCCATTTTTTCCCCAGATCCGTTAAGAATTGCATATAAAAATACAAACCCATTTATTTTGAATGCGACGCAGGAACGTTAGTTACTATCTGTCTATTGATTTCTTGTTGATCTTTATAGATTGTCGGAACTTAATTGGGATGTTTTATGACATTTTCGTCCCGTATTCTCCGGTTTAGGTGTTTTTCAGCACCGATTATGACATAGTTCCTTCCATCTCTCTATAAAAACTTAACAAAAATAAATGCAGATGGTCCAAAAGATTGCCCAATACAGAACGTGGAAAGCTCATTTTAGATGCTACGGTATAATTTCATATCTGGCTGGTTCTTAATTGTTATCATTTTGAAATTTTGAATATAGAATAAACTCAATGACTGGTTAAGACAACAATTCAGTTCGAAACTGAAATCTGGGCATATGGTTGAAGGAAGGGGACAAGAATAAAAAGGTTCTTTCATAGAATAGCCAACTTTCTCACAAGATCATATTGGGATAATCATCATGGGAGGAGAAGAAATTGGTAAGAGAAGGAAATAAACAATGGTTTTGAACATTGCTATTATCCTTTTACACTGAAGTCTGAGACTAACCACTGGTGGTTCATTTGGATACATTAGAGTTCAATTTTGGCGGGGACATCAATAGGGAATCATTTGAGATACTGAAGAAGTGGTGGAAGTATGAAATGTCTGAATGCAGATAGTATTTTCTACTTCAATTTCAAAGAAGATAGGGTGGTGAATTTGAAGGATTTTAGGCCTATCAATTCAATGGGAAGATTGTATAGATTAATAGCTAAGTGTTGGCCTTGAGGCGTAAGAGCTATGAAACATCAAGATAGATATGGAATAGAGATACGACGCAAAACAACAACTTTTTTTTTTTTTTTTTAAAATAGGATGCAAATACAAGAAGGATTAGAAAATAAATATTAATTAATATGTTTTTTATTCTATTATAATTTATATGAATTTTTTTTTCTTGGATAGGTAAATCACACTTGCACACTTTGCCCCTTAATAGGACTTGAACCCTTAACCGGCGGCAGCCCTCAACCTTAAATTATATTTCTTTATTCTATTATAATTTGTATGATAATATTCATAAAAAATTCCTAAAGAATTCTAATTTCTTAGGTCAAAGTATAAACAATTTACATGTATGCAAACTAATTTATGTATCAATGGTTAATGCGAGATATGACGGGAACAAGTCCACAAATCATAATAAACTAAAAAATAATGTAAACTCTATTGTTAAGTATTTCATTGTGTCATTTTTTTCCCTATTTTGAATTTAGTCGAAAAAAAGTCTTCTGAAGTTTACGAGGGATATTTCGTGAGGTTTCTTCAGGAAGAAGTTCAAATATCAGTTTGTGGATTTGGATTAGATTTGGCCCATAACAATGAATGGGGCTAACATCCTACGATTTTCAAACAAGCTCTTTTTTGGAAAACGGTTAGGGAGATACGTGAATGTTAGATTTTTTTTTTTGAAGGTAGGAGGTGGAGTAAGTATGGCGATCAAGTGTGGAACTCCCTTGGTATGACTGGTTGGAAAAGCATTATGAAAGACTAGGAGGAGTTCTTTGATTATATCTATATTTTATGGGGAATAATCCAAAAGTGAGATCATCACATTATCGTTGGAGGGAATGGCCCTTTGAAAGTGATTTTCTCGGATCTTTTCAAAATTAACTATCTTATGGTGACAAGAGGGAGGGGTGGTTTGGGACCCCTGTTTTGGTAGGTCATTGCAGGTTTGGGATCCCTGTTTTGGCAGGTCATTGCATGATTGGGAGATGTAGTCGATTAAAAAGGTTTTCTCTCTCTTATGTGATCCTTCTCTTTTGGGGGGTGTGTGTTTCTTTTTTTGGGGGAGGAGGGACGCTTTGGGATGGGCAGTCTATAAGAGAGGGTAGTTGAGGTGAAATCCTATTATTAGACATTGAAAGAAGGGGGGGCTCCCTTGATTTCCTTGGAAGGGAATTTGACATGCAGCCAAAGTTCCTATCATGGTTTCTTTCTTTCGTTGGACAATGGTATTAGAGAGAACTTTGACCCTTTCTAACTTGATGAAGAGTAATCAATTTATTTTGAAATAGTATTGTATGTGCATGACTGATCTAGAAACAACTTTGCTCAGTGGCTTGGGAATTATAGGCTCTACATGCGTGTGTCAGTGGGTTGTGCTTATATTAGTTATTGATGTGTTAAAGAGGGATGCATGGTGATACAGGATTTCACAATCACAGTTAGGATTTTAGGCACTCATACCTAGGGGAGATGCGTCACACATCATAGATAATAGCGTTTAAATGATTTCTTCATTTCGTGCTTTGAAGCAAAGGCCAATCTATCATTTTGAGGACTATAGCTTGAAGACAGGGAAACTTGGGGGTGAAGTGAGACTACTGTTTGCTTGGATAAGCATGAAGAAAAGGAGAAGAGAGGAAAACAAACAAAACATTAATTACGAGGGGGAGGAAGGAGAGTGTAATCCCCCTTTCATGCTTGGATAACTATGGAGGGAAACGAAAGAAAATGATATTATAATCTTCTTATTTTGCATGGAAAAGATAGAGGAGAGGAAGTCAATGAATGGAATGTTTTATTATGTGATTGGAAAGGGTAAAATAAGAGTTCACTTTTGGGACAAAACGAGTAATCACTAACTCTCTAATCTTTTCCCACCTTCTCCTCCCAATTTTTAAAGGAGAGCAAAATGGGCTTTTACTCCCCTCCCTCTCCTTTATTTTTAAAGTAATCATGAAATAAGTTCTCACCCCATCTCCTTTGCTTTCCTTTCCTTTCCTTCTAACTCCCTCAATCCAAGTACATTCTAAAAGATTTAGACCCTTTTAAGCCCACTATACCCACTAAAATTGACCCAAAATATGCAAGGAGCCAAGGACCCAAGTGGGTCCTGCCTTGACATTGAACCGTTTTCCAAAATTGCCCTCTTCTTTAAATTTGTTTTGTCTCAAAGTGATATTCTAATGTGGATTTAATAATCACTATGTTATTTTCTTACTAAAACATGTAGGTACAAAAGTCAAATTTAGAGGGACTGCTCCAGAGACATGTCGAAATGGCTGCTGAAATTAAGAATCTTGACACTGACTTACAAATGTTAGTATATGAAAATTACAACAAATTTATCAGTGCCACAGACACAATTAAAAGGTAAGTATTCCCCTTTTCACATAGTTGAAGATCTGTTGCTATGACATTTTTTTTTCTTTGGCAGCAGTTGGTGAAGAATACTGTACAGTATTATATACCTAGCTCATTAAAATGCGTATCTTGTACTCGGTGTGATTGCATATGTAAAGTGTTTTCAATATTGATGAACATTTTACAAAATTAAAATGTGTATTGGCTTCTTTGTACTTTTTATGCCCGACATTATTATCTTTTTTTTTTTTTTTTTGGGATCAGTTTCACGTTAATATCTATAGTAAAGTTATTAGTAGATCTTTCTTCTATCTTTTAAAACTGATGGTATATTTTTCCGATGCCTTTAATAAACTTTGGATGAGGAACTCTTGTTTGATGCTCTTTGCAGGATGAAAAATAATATTGTGGGCATGGAGACCAATATGGAAAAGCTCCTTGAAAAGGTTCTTTGAAAACATTTATAACTGTTATTGTTAATCATTGCATTCAAATCAGGAAAAGAAGAATAAAAAGGGAAAGAAAAAAAGCTGTTGTAAAGAATCACATTTTCTTCATCAACATTGCAGATAATGTCTGTGCAATCAAGAAGTGATGGGGTCAATACTTCTCTTTTCGAAAAGAGAGAGCATATAGAAAAGTTGCATCGCACACGTACTCTTCTGCGCAAGGTTCAGGTATTGATGAAGTATCAGATGTTTGGTGATGGCATCTCTTATTTTGTTGCTAAATTTTCAGTATAACAAATTTGGCTGGGTATTGATTGTCACCCATGTGGCCCTGCAACTTGTCTTGTCAAGTGAACTAACGTTGCCCTCCAAGAAGAAAGAACAAAAATTAATAACTCATCAGTTTGTAGCCGTGTGTGTAATCCAAGAAATTTTAACATGCAACCTAGGTGCCGTCCTGTGAGTGCTGTGGTGTAACCCCCTTGTATGAATGAACCAAGGGTGATGGAGGTCACTTGTCAGTCAATACTCAATAGTAACACTTTTGCAGTAGTCATTTAATAACCATTCGTTATGCAAGTTATCATTTTGACAATTGCATGGGCTTATGATTCGAATATTGTGGTTCATTTTCTAATAGGATGGAGATTACCTTATTACACGTCCTATATATTATGTAAATTTTGGTGTTTGGCCATGTATGAGTTACACAGATTTCATCTTCTGTGGAAAAGAGCAGTTCATATATGATCTACCTACTAGGCTTGGAAAGTGTATCAAATCAGAAGCTTATGCTGATGCAGTGAGATTGTACACCGGAGCCATGCCGATTTTAAAGGTTATCTTCTTGCTTGGTCCTGTGCTGGTTTGTTCCCATCCCCCACCCCCACCCCCACCCCCACAAAAAAAAAGGTATGATATCAATGTTTCTGTCAAAATCTCTACTTCAGCAGTGATACACAACTTTTCTTTTTTTATTCTTACTAGGCATATGGGGAGTCATCATTTCAGGATTGTAAGAAAGCATCTGAAGAAGCAGTGGTTATAATTATAAAGAACTTGCAGGTACATTTTCTTTTACTGTAATTAAGGTTATTGGTGTGGTAATTTAGAATAACCACGTTAACAACTGTGGACATGACTGATGACACCTATAAAATGGTTCAGTCACATGCAATGAAACCGGTAGATACACTAGTGAGAAGAGTGATTTTGTTTAAGTTGAAAGTGCTACAAGAACGAACATGGAACCAAAAAGAAAGAAGGTTGAGGTGGCAAGAAGTTATAAGGTGGCCTATGTTTTAGACAGGACTCAGGAGTATATGGCCCTACTAGAATGTCTGCTGATTCCCCTCTAATTTGCAGATTGGGATGGTTAGAGTGAAACCCGCCTTAGTTTATAGATTCGACTTTTTCGTAGGCAAATCTCAACAAAAGTTGAGAATTCTGTATGGGTGGAGGCTTGAATACTCACTTTCCAGTTATAGATACCACGAGGCCAAGGTAATTTGCCACTTTAGTATCTTACTTATTTTATACATGGTGGGGTTGCCATTATAATTTTTGTAGTGCTATATTTTGTTTGTGTTCATAAGTAGAGGAACTTGTCTTATCTTTGGGGGGTTCTCGAAGGGGCATTGAAACACATAGGAATTCTTAAATGTAAATGGAAAAGAGATGTAACTCCAATTCCTTTGGAAATGGTAAGATCTTTGGTGCAAGGAGTTGATCTCTACTTGACTTGGTTATGCTTTCTCCATTTTCTTTTTTAAGAATATCGAGTTGGGTATTGAGTAGAACATGCTGAGAAACTTTTCTTCATATGAAACCTGCTTGAATTGTTATCAAGTTATATCAACATACATATATACATATTTGCACTCGCGTGCACACTTTGGAATGCTCTCAATCATATGGTATTTTATGGTCGACCTCACTTGCTTTTTTCCCACCCTTGCTCTAGGATAGAATTGATTCAATTGAATGGCAAAAAGTAACATATCTAGCTGGCCTCAAGAATTTGGCATTCAAGGCTTCATTAAATAGAATTGAGTTCTTTTGTGTGTGTGTGTGTTGGCATGCCCGCAAGTATTGACATGCTTCCAATATTTAGTGGCTGATAGTGGGAAGTGGGGACGGTAGGAAGCAAGACATCTAACATTAAATACATAATATATTATAAGTTGGCCTTGCATTGTTGGATTTGTTTCGAATTGAGGTGGTCTCGACTTCCTTTCGTAGCTCGCTCATTGTTTTTGTTTTGTGTTGTTTTTCAATGTAGAAATAAAAATCCAGATTAATTATATGGAACCAAAAATTGTAAATGTAATTATTTTCAAACAAACTCTATACAAAATTCCGTTGTACAAGTATATTATATAAAGCTAAAGTCAAAGTGTTTATCCAAGCCATTAGTTTGTGATGGTATGTTGGGCATCAAAGAAACAACACGTTCATAAAATGAGCATAGCCGGAATGTGGATCTTGAGAGAGATATTACATGTCTCTTTTCCACATGCTTGCTTCGGTGGAAAATAAATTGTAAAGGCTCGAATATGAATTCTTATGGGGTGGGAAGGGTGGCGAGCGAAATATACATTGAGTTAGTTGGGACAAAGTAAAGAATTCTATGATAGAGGGTGGATTGGGTATCAAAGATTTGCAAAAGTGGATGTGGAGTTTTGCGGTGGACAATCAAGCTTTATGGGAAACCACTAAGAAGCACGGATACGGATATGGGACATGGATACGACACGACACGACACGGATATGCAGACACGTTATTTCTAAAAAAAGTAAGACACGGGCAAATTTAATATATATAAATTTTTTATATGTTTTATATGACCATATATTAAGAACCTAATGTTATTTTAATTAAAATTAGCATAAAAGCACATAAATCACAAAAATGTTATTAAAATAACACAGTCATTAAATAAAAATTAAGAGAATTCTTCATTTAATCATCAACATCCATGATTCAAGTGTTGGACATGTGTCCGGAAAGTGTCTGAGAGTTTCGGTGTCCGACATGGACATGTGAGCCAAAATCGAGTGTGTGTGCTTCATAGGAGAGCCATTATGTGTGCAAAGTATAATTGTGAGGATGGAGGTGGCACTCAAGGGAAGTGAGGGAGGCTTATGGGTTTGGGGTGTGGAAGGCCATTCAAAATGGGAGGAACAAGTTTGACCATTTAGCGAGGTTTGAGGTGGGGGAGGGTGTAAGTATTAAATTTTGGAAAGATCCTTGATGTTGTGATGAGATATTGAAGGAGAGGTTCCCATCTTTATACAATATAGCTTCTAATAAGGAAACATTGGTAGTGGAATGTGTGGATGTGATGGGAGGCATTATGATGTGGAGAGGTTCCCATGCTTTCGAAGAAACAACTGATGGAAAGAAATGATAGATATTTTCCTTGGAAGCTTATTTTAGGGTCCAAGATTAAAAAAAAAAGCAGCATTTTTTTGTTGGGCAGCGGCGTGGGGTGTTATTCAAACAGAAGATAATCTTCAGAAAACAGGCTTCAAGTTTCCCGTCGTTGTATCATGTGTAAGGAGGAGGAAGAGAGTGTTGATCATCTTAGAGATGCGTGGAGTTTAGTGTTCTGTCTTTTTGGGTGTTGGGTAATTTTGGGTACCATTAGGGATTTTTTTTTGGGGATGCAGATGTAGCCGTTTGAGGAAGGAGGTGAGGCATGCATAGAATGTGGTGCCGCTATGTCTTACGTAGTGTTTGTGGAGGGAACAAAACAAGAGAATCTTTGAAGGAGAAGCTCAACCTCCATGGCGATTCAAGGACACTTTTTTGTATATTTTATTTTTGGTATGAAGAGGAATATTCAATGTATTTAGACACTTTCATAGATTTTTTTTGGGGGGAGTTTAGGCTGTAATTTTTTTTTTTTTTTGATAAGTAAGAAGTATATATTAAAAGCCCAAGAAGGGCAAAGGGCGAAAACCCTCAAAGCTTTACAACGGCCCTAAAGACCTCAAGAAGTCAACAAAGGAAGTGACATTAACAGGAAAAGCCTTTTTCGCCCAAAAAAATAATAAACACAAAAAAGCATCTTTGAGATAAGGAATATGAAGCTCCCAATCTTCAAAGACACGATTGTTTCTTTCAATCCAGAGGGACCACAAGAGACAAATGGGGGCCAATCTCCAAATTGTCTTCAAATCTTTAGGAAGGATGCACCCTTCTTATGCCAACAGGAAGTCTTTGACGGAGTTTGGTATGACCCATGAAAAGCCAAACAAAGCAAGAACTAGGTTCCAACAGCTCCAAGAAATATGACAGTGAATGAGAACATGATCCACTCGCTCTTCATCATTCTTACAGAAATAGCATCTGCTGGCCATAGGAAAACCTCTTTTCTTCAAATTATCCGCAGTTAATATGGCCTTCCAGGAAGCTTCCCAAGCGAAGAAGGAGGCTTTAGGAGGGGCCTTTGAATGCCAAGTGAGTTTCCAAGGGAAGAGAGTCCTAACAAACTCTTGTAGAAAGATCTAACAGAAAATGAAAGCTTTTCTGGCTTTCATATCCTCTTATCCTCTCTGTCTTCCAGTGTCCTAAAATTGTTAATGTGACTAAGAAAAGAGTCCACCTCCTCAAGCTCCCAATCAAAAAAGTCTCTTCTAAAGGAAGGAGTCCGGACAAACGTATTCCCAACGCTCTCCACGTACTCACTAACCCAAGCCGACTTGTTTTGAGCCAAGCTGTATAACCTGGAGAACTTCACTTTCAAGGGAATAGCCCCACTCCAAGCGTCGTCCCAAAATCTCACCCTATCGCCTTTACCAATGACAAAACTACATCTTTGCTTAAAACATTTCCATTCTCTTCTGATGTAGCCCCAAAGACCACAACCCATCGGCCCTTCTACACTCCCCGAGCACTAACCCCCATTAGCACACCCATGCTTGGACACAATGATCGCCTTTCAAAGATCCTTATCACTTTCCCCAAATTTCCAAAGCCATTTCCCTAAGAGAGCCGTATTGAAGATACGCAAGTCCTTCACACCTAAGCCCCCTAGAGACTGAGGCTTTTTGATTTTGTCCCACGCAACTAGGTGGATTTTCCTGCAATCGCCTTCGTGACCCCACAGAAAGTTCCTTTGCATCTTTTCCAATCGTCTGCTAACTGTCTTCGGAATCGGGAAAAGGGACATGAAATAGGTAGGGAGATTGGCCAAAGTGCTTTTAAGAAGAGTGACCCTGCCTCCCTTAGAGAGGAGTTGGCCCTTCCAGCTTGACAACTTGCTATGAAATAGGTAGGCTGTAATTTTTGTAGCCATTCTCTCTTCTTTTTGTTTTAAATTATATTATATATATTAATGAAATACCTTTTACCGATCAAAAAATATATATATGGTGAGACAAAAAAAAAAAGATAAAATTAAAAAGGGCACATCATTGAGATGGTAGAATTATGCATTCGAGATAAAATGAGAAAAAAACAACTAAGATGATTTGGCCGTTACAACGAAAACTACTCACTGCATCAATGAAGAAGAGTGACATTGTCCTCACTGAGGTTACTAATAGTAGACTGGGAAGTTTAAAATTAAGATGGATTGAGAGAGATAGAAAAGACATGGCAGTGCATGGTTTGATTGCAATATTAGCCCTATATATATTTATATATATATATATATTTGTTGCATCTGATTCTAATACACCTCAATTTATGTTGTCTTTCTACTGTTTTATGAATGATGAGATGTTGGCCTTACCCATCTTTTAAATGGAGATTCAAGCATAGAAAATCATTCAATGACTCATGCCTCTTTCTGGCATGCATATATGTGTGTGGTGCTAAATAAAACATGATTCAGCCATCACACAGAGGAGAGTGAGGCATGTCACATGTAGTGTTATCCATATTAAGGATTCTGAGTTCTGTTAGCAGTATAAATAAACTAAGTCTTCTTTTCAGGTTAGTGGCTTTAAACTGCTTTAATTGCCATAAGGATCATGAATTGGTAAGTGTGTTTAACATGTAAAAATAATATTTCTGTTTTTCTTATAAAAAAAAAAATTCTGTTTAGAAAAATTAGAAGAAAGAAATGACGTTCAGTCCCCTAAATCAAGTCTCAGTGTTCCACAAGCAAGATATTAAGTATGGTGCCCGCACCTCAAACATAGATTGAACCCTACAGAATTATATATGCCTAAGGTATCTCATGTATTGTTTTTCCTTTGACGTATGAGCCTCTGAAACGAATTGCTTTGAGATGAGACTCATTGAATTGCTTTGAAATGAGACTCAGTGTGTCATTGTCACATGTTTTTAGAATAAATTCCAAAGTTGCTTTGTAATTTGGAGCCTCTTTGCTTGATGCTCTTAACTTATAGCACTATAATAGAAGAATAAGTTTCCTCAGATCTGAGGATGATAATGGCTTAATCCAACCCCTTTGAAGGGAAGATGATTAAGCCATAAAAGATGCTAAACAAGAAGAAGTGCAATTGTTTAACATATTACTTGTTGATTGTCTGGTGTCTTTGTTGATGCCCAAAAAAGGAATGAAAAAATGTCTCATATTCTAAACTTTTCCTTTCAGGGAAAGCTGTTCTCAGATTCTGAATCCATTCAGGCAAGAGCAGAGGCTGTTATGCTTCTTAAACAGTTGGATTTCCCGGTTTGTATTCCACTATCTTCTATTTTCTCACTTAAGCTTCTCTGTTATTTTTTTTTTGATAAGTAAGCTTCTCTGTTACTTGTTTTATATGTTTTATCCTTTTCGGAAAGTGCTTGTCCTGTCATGGTAAGAACTGCATAAGGGATGTTGAATTTTGAAGTGTTAGTAAGATGGAAAATTTATTGTTAGTTGGAATCTCATATTTCCTAGAATTTGTAGTCTTTGTGGGATAATGCAGAATTCCGTTTCACAAGCATTAACTTGAGTGGTATCTCCTCCAACTTGATGGTTGTTTGAAGGTTCAAGTCCTCCTTGGGACAAAGTGGGTGTCTATGTGTTTTATCTATCAAATAAAAAAAGAAAAATGCAGAATTCTGGTTTTTCAAAATCATATTGAATTCTTTTAAATGCATGTATGTTAGAAAAGTTCTTTAATTTTCCTATGCTTTTATCTGATATATTGATTTGCTCGCTATGACATTTTGGTCATATATTGACAGGTTGACAACTTGAAGGCGAAATTACTAGAAAAGTTAGAACAGTTCCTTGCGAACCTTCATCTTGAATATAGAGAAATAAGCAATGCTTCAACGAATCCTGATGAGGCTATTACACAGAAAAAAATTTCTGACTCAGTTCCTGCCACTGCTCACGAGGTATTTGAGAAAAAGGTTAAGGTTGCATGTCCACGTCTTTCCTAATAAGTTCTTTAAAGGAGGATTGTGGTGATCTGGATTATTTTTATTTGGTTAACATGTGGGCTTATACTCTTAAAAGTTTTTATATATGTGTGAAGACCAATTTGATTAGAGTAATAGTTGAAATTTGCAACTTATTTGATTGCCAACTTTTCTTTCAAAGTATTCTAGACATTGATAACTTAAATTCTCTGGAAAAATCTGTGTATGGGTTTGTGGCAGAGCTTAAATTGTTTTATTTTTTAGAACATTTATGCTGACAGCCTTTATTGTGGATATACAAAATAACTTATTGTTTGGTGGAAATTTCCTAATGTTGAATGAACCTGTTTCTTGGATGATTTTGCCCTTATTTGCTGATATTAAACTGCTTTAAAGAGAGTTCATGAGAGTGGTTCAAATATTGTTGGAACCTTGAATCTAAAACATATATGAATTACTTAAATATAGTGAGGAGGAATTCATTGTTGTTTGGATATGTTTGGCTGACAGGATCCACTATTTGTCTAGAATTTTTGCCAATTTAGGCACTAGGTTAGGCTTGAAGAATTGGCAAACCAATTGGATCTAGTCCTATTACTTTAGTGCATCAAATAAATGAGAGAATTATCAGGTCCTTCCGATTTCCATCTGAACTTCTTGTAGGAAACAAAGACAATCAATGTGCAATTTTCTCTTTGGTAGAGATCAGTATTAAATCTTGCAGCACTTTGGTTTTCTGCCTGTGAATTTAATGGCCTTTTGTACCCTACTAATTCCTGTAAGATGAATAGGTATTGGAAATTTGGGTATGCTAGTAAATGGTACGGACACTCTGCCTGTGAATTAATGGCCTTTGTTGTACACTGCCAATTCCTGTAAGAGTAATCGGTATTTGTAATTTGGGTATGCTAGTAAATGGCATGGACAGTTGCAAGTACTGGTTTTGTATTTTATATAGAGTTTTTTTAAAAATGGACTCAATTGATTTTGCTTAATCTATTCAGTAGTCGAGCCATGTATTGGAGGATGTGATGCCACTCCTACTCTTCCATAATTTCCTAATAGCTCTAATCATATTGATATCATAACAAAGACATTCACAAGGATGTGGGTTTTTAATATGGGTCTGAGATTCTATGACAACATGACCTTACGAAAACTGAAATACAATCTAGCTAAAACACGGGCATGGCCACCGGTGTCTGATATGGATATAAAGTGTCCAGAGATGGAAGTAAGAGCTGATAAGGAAGGCCTTTGTTTTGTAAGTTAAAGGTTGTGCAAGAGATCATAATCAAATAGCCTCGAGTCCTTGAGCAGCTTTTACCCGTTCTAAGGAAATTATCCTATATACCAGTAACTGATTATTAATTCCTTTTGAGTTCCCCAAAGGCTTGCTTATGTATTGTCAATCTATCAAGTTTTGTTTTGTTACCAACTCTCCAGCATTAGAAATTCTGACTCTTCATCATCAGCTTGTCTTAAAGTCCCTGCTGTGCAAACAAATTTTTTTTTGATCGGTCCTGCTGTGTAAACATGTTTGAGAAGCCAAAAGGAGGAATCTGGCTTCGTGAACAATTGGAACATGTAACTGATCGAGAAACAAAAAAAGAACAATTGGAACATGTAGCATTCTTTGCTTGGGTGGCAGCATTGGGGGCAATTCTCATCATCAATAACAATTTAGACAACACGGGATGGCCATAAAATGCTTTTCTTTTGGTAAATATGGCCTTCTAATGTTGTATGTTCGTAGTTGAGGAAGAGATTGTTACTCACATTTCATTGGATTGTGTGGTGGCAAGGGAGCATTGGGGCCTCCTGCTTTTTTGGTTTGTAATCACATGGGTCATGCCTAGGTTGGTGGTGGCCATGTTGAGCTAGAGAGGGAATTCTTTGTGGCCAAGTATATGAACGGGGTGGGATATGGCCCCCTTTGTTTTATGTGGTGCGTTTAGTGGGAGAAAAACAAGAGAACTTTTGAAGGGTGGAGGCTCTAGTTCAGAAGCTGAAAAATATTGTTTGATGACAATTTAATTTTTGGATTATTGAGCCATGGTTTATGTCCATTGATTTTATGTAAAGTTTTGGGGAGATATGATTTTGAGTTCTTGATTGGGGCTTTGTTCTTGTTTTTGTATTAGTTCGTATACCTTGTGTGTACATGGGTTGCTTGCTCCCCACTTTTGTGCTGTCATGAAATTTTTAATTATAAATAAAAAAGAAAAGGAATTTGAGCGCTGTTGGTTTGAGAATAGTCAGTTGTACCATAATATGATGCCCTACCAGTTCTATTCACTCATGTCAATTGTTTTTAGATGTACTGTCTTGATTTCAGATTGGGCTTCTGTAATAAGTACGGAAATAATCTGTAGAATTCAGGAAAAGATGTGACCAGATGGAAATACCACAATTTCCTTTTTCTAAATCCCTTTTTTGTATGTTTTTTTGATAACTATTGTGTTCCTTTTTTTTTTTTGAATTGGATAACTATTTGTTCTTACATTTTCTGTTTTACTTTCTTGTGTATCTTTAATTGGTTATCTCACTAATGAACCACTGTTCTAAAATTTTCTGAGTGTAGGCTTCTACACGTGAGTTTGCGGAAGCTATTCGTGCTTACCGAGTAATATTCCCTGATTCAGAACAGCAGCTAATTAAACTCGTGCAAGACTTAGTTACCAAGTATGGTTGTATTTTTCATAGTTTTTTCTGAATCTGGCTATAGTATATGCTGTTCTCTTTACTTGGATAGTTGAATGTAATATAGGAAACCACAACCACATTTTGCTCAGCGAATGTTATTGGTGTTTGTTTGTTTAGGCACTTTGAAGCCTTTCAACAACATATTAAGAAACGGATTTGTTCAGCTGATCTTTTGGGAATTCTGAGTAAGTTTTACATGCCTGCTAATACATTGTTACTTCATTATCTTGGCATTGCACGCTGCTTTGAGTATTTTGATAACTATTTATTTAGCCGATCATTTTTTTCTTTATAAAGGTTTTCATTTTTTCACAAATAATTTTGGTGCATGATATTGATGCGTGGGTTTATCATAGGCATCAATATATTTATGGATATGTATAACTGGTTTGGTTGTGTTCAATGGAAGGCAACGAGTGCATCACTAAGGAGTGTTTTGAATCTGTTGAAGGCAACACAAACCCAAAAAATAACCAAAGTTGAGGCAATGAAAATTCGGATACATATAATGCACAAAGGATATGACCCTAGTAGTTGGAATTATTTATTTATTTTTTTGGTTTGAAGAGAACCCACATGCCGATTTTCGTCTACATGGTAAACTCTCTTGATGTCTGACCTCACCTTCGAGAACTACACGCCAGGTAAGTTGGGACTGGAACTTGGGACCTTGAAGTAGTAACTCCTAAAGCCTTACCATCCGAGCTAACCCTAGGGAGTTTTGTAGTTGGGATTTAACCTTGAATTGAGTTAAATATAATTCTTTAACTTGAATTCCCCAAATTCACCTTCAACCCCGAAGTTGCTTCAAAGCACAACAATACCTTTAACCTTGAATTGAGCTAAATGTATATAATTCTTTAACTTGGCCAAACACTCGGCCCTACACGACCCATGAGCACGGCCCATGATGGGCTAGGCTGCCAATTTTTTTTTCTACTTTTTTTTTTAAAAAAATTTCCCTCATTTGTTTTACTTTATTTTCTAAATCCTTAGTTAATATTTTTTCAACTTTTTTTAGTTCTTCTTAAAATTGTTTGTTTGTTAGTTAGTGTTTAGTAGGTTTCTTTTTTTTTTTGTTGGGAGGGGGGGTGGGTGGGTTTATGTTATTATTTATTAGTTTATTAACTTATTAGTATAGTAGGTTTATGCGGGAGGTTGCTAGGTTTCCCATAGCTCTTAGTCATATAGGCAACTACTGCCTATTCACTTAGACGGCCAATTGGAGAAGTGAAATAAAGGTTTCAATGCATTACGATCCCTTTTTAATTAAGGAATAATGAATATACTTATTTATTACAAGGACTAAAGAAATACAAAGTATTCAATAAGTTGTAAGTACTTCTCTTCGCTAATAGGTTGAGTGATCTTTGTTAGATCACGAATTCCTAAAGGCTTAAGTTGTTAGAGAATAGGCCCAACAATGTATATCTAGCTCTCAACCCTGACCCCATATCACACATAAGAGGTAAACAGAGTATTAACAAACAAAACGGGAGACAGAGAGAGTTGAACCGAAGACTTTCCAGAACTAAGCTCTAATACCATGCTAGATCACCAATTGTCCCAAAACTTCAGCTGTAGGGAATATGCTTAATATTGCATATCAATCACTCAATCTCAAAGGACTAGTTTTTCTTCTTTTGGGGATATATTGTAATATGGTTAGATGCCCTTGCCTAGGTTTGGGTTAATATACCGAGTGATTCCATCATTTTTTTATTATTATTTTTGTACAAGGGAAAAGAGACACAAGCCTCAACAAGGGATTTTGTCATATTTAAATTAGTATACTAGTATCTCAGAGAAGAGTTGTAAGAATGCTCTGGTGAAGCTTGCATTTCCAATGCTTTTTGGCGAAGAAAGAAACCTTATTGAAAATCAATCTTGGAGTATAGGATCACAAGACGTTAATGCATGAGTGCAGCCACTGAATGGCGTGTTTGATTCCTCCCCTCCTATATACCATCTTTTGGAATACAAAATGAAAACAATCTTGCTGCTCAAAACTCATATGCAACATAATCCATCTCTTTTACATGGGAAGAAGAAAAACAATCTTCTTAATGACCATCTAAGAAAAAGTCCCTCTACCAAAAACTTCTTTGTAGTGTTCACAAAGTAGCTGTTTGCTGTGGTAGAGCTTTTAGGTTGCCTTGTGTCTGTAAGCAGTCTGCTTGCTATAGTAACTCCAAAGTCAGTAGATTTTGTTTATTGGAACTAAACATTCAGATTCAATTGAATTAATTTTCGGTCCTTTGATGCTTGATGCCACAAGTTTTATTTAAAGGTCATTTACCCAGTCTTGGTCCCGCTTACAGCCTTACAAACAGTGTTGGGAGGGGGTAGATTGGTGACCAAACTAAATTTTGCAATATTTTGGGCAAAATGACTGTTCTTAAACTTGAACCTGCAATTTCACGGTCGGCAGAACAAACTTTAACCTTTGCATCAAGCAATGGCCCTTCCACCAAAGTTTTATATATTGATCATAAATTAAATTCAATCAAATTTAGTTTCCAATGCTTTTGCATCATCAAATTATTTTTATCTGGATTTGCCAAGAATATCTAGCTTTTATGTTAAAAGTTTATGTCATGTTCTGGTACTTCAGCATGTTGCAATCTGAATGTGATTTATAATTAAATACCTATCTCTGTGCAGGGGTTATTTGGACTGATGTGCTCCTGATGGATGAAGTATTACCTGAGGCTGCTCTCCATGATTTTTCTTTGGAGGTTTTTCTTGTCATTACTGCAACTTTAGACTTGATGATCATCTTTCCATCCCTCTCTCTTTCAATCTGGGTTGAAAAATGATTGTTATGGTGTTTGTGTTAGGATGAAGTTTGATAATACTGATTAACCTTTTGGTTTCAGGCTGCCCGTGTTGCTGTAAAGCGGTATGTTGCTAGTACATTTGGTCATCTTTTACTTGATATCTCAGGTTAGTCTTACTGGTATTGTTTAAAGAGAATCAAAAAGTTAATTTGTTCAGATAAAAGGGATCCGATTTCCAAATAAATGTTGGGGATGTATGAATATTAATGTAATGAAATTCTTCTTTGTACCAAATAAGAAGAAAGCAAAAAAAAAGGAGCTTGCCTGTGCTGTGACAAGATAGACTCAACCTGTTTGGAAGGAGGGAAGAATGAGGAAGGAGGGGAGGGGGGAGGTTTTACCCCTGCATTGACCATATTCCTCCCAAAAGTAGAAACTAAAAAAAAAAAAAAAAAAAAACTCACTTATGTGCAAGGAGATAGCAATAAAATTTCAAAATGCCACTTTCCTTCTCAAGCAGACCAAAAAGGAAAGTCCTTTCCTTTCCCAGCGGATACCTCTTCCATCTCTTCTATCTTTCGTTCTTCTCTTCTTTCCAATTTTCCATCCCTCGTACCTAATAGAGCATTAGAAATGTGAACCACTTGATGGTTTTGGAGGATTAGGTTTCATTTGATCAAAATATACACATTTCCATTAATGTATGATGTTATCAGTCAAAGCATGTCTGCATGAGATTCTCTTTATCCTTAGACTTGAATGCCTGATTTAAATTCTTTCTGAACTGGCAGATGCTCTTACAAAAGTTCAGTATAGACAAAAGGAGGGAGTAGAAGAAGACTATTCCTTGCAAGCTGCCCTTGAGGCCAGCAAAAAGACAGTAATCCAAGGCAGCATGGATGTCTTACTGGTAAAATAAAATAAAATAAAAGAGCTGCTATGAATATTATACCTGTCTATCATACCTGTCTCCTTATGTAGGAACCGTGACAGTTTCATCATCCTTGTGTTATTAATTCTGCAAATTGATTTCCAGATCTGTCTAAGTTGTCATTTGACTCATTTCAAACATAGATACTACTTTTCATTTAGTTGGTGCTGTTATGCCTCCTCCCTCCTTTGTTTGTAAGATGCTTAAACTAACATGAACCAGTGTTTCTGGAAAACAGTAGTAACCTAGCAATCTACGATTTGGATACTGCTATCCAGAACACAAAATTTCCAAAACGTTTGATCTGATCCAAAGAAATTCTTTATTTTTTTCCATAATTTTCTTTCTTTGAGGTAATATAATAAATATTTAATTTAACATAATAAAATATGAACAAAAGGTTGAGGTGCTTCATATGTAGACCAATGCAAATAGGGATTAGAAAAGAATTAACACTTTGATCTTACGTTGTTAATTTAGGGGCCATTGCTTGGTGCAATGGTCTTGGAATAGTCAGATTGTCAAGCATGAGAACATGTTGAGTCTAAGAAGAGCCACTCTAGAGACATGATGCCAAATTTCGAGTCTGCTTCCAGTATATCCTTCCTATTCATATTGAGGTGGGTATGGGATGGGGTGACCTTTTCCTGAAACTGCCATATTTAAAAAATACCCTCCCGAATCTACCCTGCCTCACCTCAAGTGGTATCCCATTCCCAACCTTGATTGAGTTATATAAATCCATATTCATCCAATTGTGCTAAATTTATTATCCAAATGTAAATAATAATAATAATGAAGGAAAAGTTTTTTTTAATGTTATTATTCCACAATTATTTATATTTGTGGTAGGTTAAGTATTTTAAAATACATAAGGGTATGTCTAAGTAATTTCATATTATAATTGGTGCAGGGTGGGGCAGGTTTAATCATGCCTACACCCAAATCTGCGCCTAACTCGGCTGGGTTTAACCTCTATTCTCCAACTCTGCCCCCTAACCTGCTTATATTCTTTGCAAACCCAACCCATTAGGGGCGTGACTGATTACTCGAAAAATCCGGCTCATTGACATCCCTTCTCCCTACATCTTTGCAAAAACTGAACCAACATCGGGTGATGACATATCTTACGTTTTTAATTCATACTGAATGAACTTTATGGAGAACTTGTGCACCATAAAGTAATGTCTTACGGATTCTCTTCTATTTCTTATTTTCTAAATAAGCCTACCCTCATTGTACAATCTGATGGGTACAATTTACCTGTTATTGTTATAATAATCTGAATTCCAAGTAATATTGACAATGGTTTAGCAATTTGGTGATTGGCTTAGTTTTATTTCCTATTTTTTTTATTTTGATTTCCATTGTGATTGTAATCCTTATACTTTTTACACTTATAATGTTTAACCTAAATTGCTTCATTTTGCTTTTCTATCTCATTCTGTTTGTGTAACAGGACTTCCGCCAGCTTCTTGATGACAACCTAGGACTACTAGGGAAGTTGCGAGACTTAATTATTGACTGGGTACAAGAAGGATTTCAAGACTTCTTCAGGAAGCTTGATGATCACTTCTACATGCTTTCAGGAAAGGATAACGCAACCAGTCAAGATCACGGTCTGACAGAGGGAACACAGGGAGACAAAGTTCTTGCTGGGCTTGTTCTTGTGCTGGCTCAACTTACTGTTTTCATCGAACAGAGTGCCATCCCAAGAATAACTGAGGTAAGGAGTCATTTAATAGTTGCATGTTTCAATCATTTTTCAGGCTTTGTTTACTGTAATTATAGTCTTCTTTATAATTTTAAGGGCCCAATTTGAACTTTTGTCTCCAATTTCAGGAAATAGCTGCGTCTTTTTCTGGTGGTGGTGTTCGAGGCTACGAATATGGGCCTGCTTTTGTTCCCGCAGAAATTTGTCGCATATTTCGGTCGGCTAGTGAAAAGTTTTTGCAGCTTGTATGAGCACTAGATTCTAAATTTACGAGGTTTTCAAATTGATATCTTGCATCTGGTTGAGCATCTAGTATAGATTCTAAAATTTAATGAGGTTTTCAAATTGCGGGTCATTTATGGCAACTGTGGTTTCACCAATATGCCTATTCTTTGTGCCTTTCCAATTCATTTCACATTCATCAGGCAAAATCTCAACTTGCTTGAGTTGTGGGCTCCTATTAGGCGACGCATTGTTGCTTATGGATGATCTGGTGTCAGTTTCTATTTTCAATATGTTCTTGTGATTCATGTAAGCAGCTTGACTTTTCTGATTTTTACAGAACTTGGTTTCTTCATGGTGCCAGCAGTAGGCACATCACATTTTCCCATCACTTTTAGGTCTGCATTTTAAGTGCCAAAATAAGATATTGCATAAACGGAAAAAAAGAAGAATAAATTGTTGTACATTCTAGGAATACATTTTAATACTTCAGAGCACATAAATTCAGCATCCAGTATCCAATTATACCTTAATAAGTAGGCTAATACCTCCTAAAGAAAATTTAGAAGTTTTGCAGCATAATATAAAATATGGAATCACTTGTATACTTAACCAAAATAACAGGCCAAGCCTATAATGTATACAAATGATTTAGAACACACCCATCTTGGTGGTATTAAGGTGGTTGCTTTCTCTACCTTTTTAATTCATATACATATAGTGCATACATATACTGATTTAGGATTAACAAACTACTGATTTTTTTGGTGTGTGAAATTTGATTGGGTATTTCAGATAGTGTTTGAATTTAGTAATGAAGGCTGCTCCGCCTTCTCAACTAGTTTTGTTCTTACTTCCCGCATTAGCCATGCATATATGTTGAAACTATGCAACAGATAACTTCTATTTGTATGCTATTTAATTCTTCTTTGACATCAATCATGAGGTTAATCTTTATAATATTGAGTTTGAAAATGGTATTTTTCTTTTTCTTTTTCCATTTACTTTATATTGATTTTTCTCGTTATATGTATTTTTTGATTTTTAATGTTGATGTTTCTGCATTAATCATATATATTCTTCCTTTTTCTTTTGTAATTTGAATGCATCAGTATCCTGGATTTTTTTCACTTGCTTTTGGTATATTTATCTCCTCCTTGCATCTTCTGTAACACAGCGTCTAGAAGGAACCAACTGGAGGGTTAAACGCATTTGGGCCCTTTTTGCCTAATCATCTAGGATTCTATAACCGAATGTATTCATCTAAGCTGGAAATTATTGTGTCAATTAAATATAGTTGAGCATTGAATTGGAGTGGCAAAACATACTTCCTGTTCTAACCCCATATTGTTGGGATGAGGTGCTGTTTGATGATGTGATGAGCAGCACGAGCTATTAGTTAAGTTGGGTTGGAATAATTTGAAACCTTTTCAACCTTTAACAAAAGGAACAGCTGATTGTTTATTTGGATTTGTTGTATGTCCAAGAATACTATTTTTTATATCTATTCTCTAAAATGTAGATAATTTCTGTTGTTTGGGTTAAATAGGAAGTACTGATTGAGATTGTATCCTCAGTTTATTGGTGTCACCAACAAAATGCAACATAGAATGTGGCCCATATTCTTTTGAATATTTAAATAAAAAAGAACTGATGTCAATCTTGTTTTCTTTTCAGTACATAAATATGAGAACTCAAAAGATATCAGTTCTCTTAAGGAAGAGATTTACAACACCAAATTGGGTCAAGGTGAGAATAGTTGATGACAATTTTTTATGACTTATAACAGTCAATTAATATTCAACTTCTCTTATAATTCTGCGGTTTTTTCCCCTCCAATTTTCCAGCACAAGGAACCAAGAGAAGTTCATATGTTTGTTGATTTATTTCTTCAAGAGGTAAGTACTTCTGTTGCTTTTGGTTCATGTAATGTTCTGATCTTGTGAGTTAACTTAAAAAAGTACTGAATTGGGGTTTATTTCATTTGGATGTCCATTTATTCTTTCAATTTGAGTGCTATGTTGTGCTGTAACATCTATGCATTGACATGTATTCTTAGATATAGAGAGACGAAATTAACCTTTTTTTAAGAATTCATAGTTGCAAGCAGTGGGGACAGAAGTGAAGCAGATTTTACCTCAAGGGCTCCACCGTAAACATCATCGAACTGACAGCAATGGCAGCACCACTTCTTCACGCAGCAATCCATTACGAGATGATAAATTGAGTCGGTCAACTACCCAAAGGGCCAGGAGCCAGCTTCTAGAAACCCATCTAGCAAAGTTGTTTAAGCAGAAAATGGAAATTTTCACAAAAGTTGAACATACTCAGGTTTGGGTGCATGTGCTGATAGAAAAAAGTGACTGGTATTGGTATTGGTATTGGTATTGGAACAAATTAAACTAAGATTGCTTGTAAATTGCAGGAGTCTGTTCTAACAACTATAGTAAAACTCTGCCTGAAGAGTTTGCAAGAGTTTGTCCGACTCCAAACCTTTAACCGTAGTGGATTCCAACAAATTCAGTTGGACATTCAGTTCCTGAGGACTACTTTAAAGGAAATTGTTGAAGATGAAGCTGCTGTTGATTTCCTACTTGATGAGGTAATTGGATGGAATTTATTGTAAAGTTTAGAATACTGATCACCTAAAAAAAATTTGGTTGTAGCTACATTCTTTTATGCTAATAATCAATCTTACATTTGAACTGATGGTGTTTTGTGGGATCATCCTCTTTCCTTTGTACCATGCTTACTGCTTGCAGGTACAGATCTTAGAAAACAGTTAGTTTGGAACTATTTTTTTTTTTTGATATACTGATTTTGGGACAAATAATGATGAGCCTAGTTTTTTCGTGTTGAGCAGGTGGTTGTTGCTGCTGCAGAGCGTTGTCATGATCCGATTCCTTTGGAGCCCCCCATCTTGGACAAACTTATACAAGCAAAGTTGGCAAAGAGCTCAGAACAGAACCCAACTTCTTCCTGAAAAATTGGAATGTCAAAAAACAATACTATGAATACCCTTTATGTTGCTGGTGTTGGGATGATGCTTCTTCCAGAATTATTGCTCCGAGTCCAACCCATGCATCAAAATATCTGTTTCTTAAAACTTCTGCCGACAACATTGAATCTTTGCTGTTGTGCTGGGCTAGACGAACCAGCTAAAGCTGTATGTGTTTTCTGTTGTGCCAGTTCCCCTCTAAAAGGATGGAGTGAAAATGTTTCTACAAGCTTTTGAAATTTGTCTTGTTTTAACGTTATGATTTACGAAAACATCAACTTAGGTATAGGCAATACGCTATAAAATATTATAGTGTTAATCGGGAGTTTTGCTGCTGCGATTCTTCTTAGGCGATTAGCTTTGCTGGTCCCTTTTATTGCAGTTCGTGATGTATATACGTCAAATTCATGCATCATTCAGGACCGGTCATTCAACTGCAAAACAGTTCTTGATGTTTGTCTGTAACAATAGCTCTCTGATTATTCATGGTCAAATAATGGTTTTTTTCTTTTGGGTTAATCTTTGGTTGCTGGTGAATTTTTGTACAATATTTAAGAAGTCAAAGGCTGCGTTTGAATAATAATTCGGATATAATTTTTAAAAAAAATATTTTTAAAAATTTTATAATTAATTTTTTAAAAATTATGAAAATACATTTGAATATGATAATTTAAATTACAAAAAATTAAAATTAATAATTTACTAAATGTATATTTCGTATTTTGAAATTAAAAATTTATTTTTAAAACCGTTAATAAACGAAACCAAATTTTTTGAAATTGAAAGGGTGCATACTTGAAATAATAAAAATAAAAAAGAGACCAAGTTTTACTGAATTAAAATTAATCGTTAATGAAAATGGTCAGATTACTATCACTGTGATCTCTATGTCCCTCTTTGGGCTGATTTCCGTTCTGCTCTCCTCTTCCTCTTTGTTCCTTTTCCTCATGCTCAAAGCCATACATACTGCATCCTCACAGCCAGATAAAAATCACACTTGCCGTTTCTTGCGCCAGAAACCCACCATCGAAATTTCAGGTTGCCCAGTGCCAATCATTTATAATTAGCAGCGATAAATAGGGTTGTAATCTAGTCCAGTTCAATTGAATATTTTTTTAATACTTAATGATATTTTGATAAAAATATATTTAAATTAAATTTAATTATTTCACAAGTCAATTTGAATAAATTTTTAATTGATCTGATTTTAAATGACTTGATTTATTTAATTCCAAAAAAAAGAAAGAAAGGAAAAAAAAAGAAGCAAATGACAAGCAGATTCATTCGCAGAATTCCTTATCACATAATATTATTAGCAAGTTTAATTAATTAAAAGAATAAAAATTAATTGATTGTCGTTAAAGAACCTGCAGCATAATTGTACTGATTATTGATGACAAAATGATAAGAAATTGAGAAATTTGACGAAAAAATGATTATGACGATGTGGTGGGACCGAACTGGAATGCTTTGCAGCCCGGCATTGCATGTTTGGATTCAAGTTGTGATAAATTCACCAAACGGTGATAACTTCTTTCAAGAAACCCGGTCAGGAATTCACACGTGGAGGAGGAGAGTATACATATAGTTTCCCGCCAAAACTTTCCTTAACCATCTTCATTTGCCGCCAAATCTCAAAACCCCACTCTCATCGTCAAACTCTTTACTCCTCTCATTCTATTCGTGAAGGCGAAATCATGAAGGATCTCGACTTCGAGCGTGACAGAGGTAAGCCTTTCTGCGCGCGCTCTCTCTCTCTCTCACCCTTTATCCGTTTCCCTTTGTCCACCCTTAACCGGTTGGTGCTTTTGCTACAGATCTCGCGAGGGATTTCCTTTCAAACTTCGCCGACGCAAATGGCGAAGCCAAATACATGAATATCCTTGTAAGTTTCTTAATCGTATATTTCTTTATTGAATAACAAGTAAATCAAGAATGATTTCTGAGAAAATTTAGGAAGAAAAGGGTAATCAAAATCTTAGATCTGAGATTTAACCGTCAGTCACTGAGTTTTTAGTTTTTGGACGGACATTAGGACATAAATGTTAAAGGTTTATTTTCTTTTTGTCTGTCTTCTCAGCAACCAGAGTCTGTAAGATTAAAAATAAAAAGGAAGCGATATTTTTATTTTTTTTTAATTTGCTATGTTAACCCTATTGTTTTTTGTTTTTTTTTTTTTTAAATCTCAGCAAGATGTTGCGAACCATAAAACCAAGGCAGTCCAGATTGATCTCGAGGATCTATTCAATGTAAATATTGGCTATCCTTGATCTTTGGTTTCCTTGTACCATTATGTATATTAGTTGACCTTGTAAAACCCTAATGTCGTTTACTTCCATCAGTACAAGGATTTAGATGAAGAATTTCTCAGACGGGTCACTGAAAATACCCGGCGATATATTGGCATTTTTGCTGATGCAATTGATCAGCTCATGCCAGAGCCAACGGAGGCATTTCCAGATGATGATCATGATATCTTGATGACACAAAGGTCTGAGGAAGGAACTGAGAATACCGATGGTTCAGATCCGCGACAGAAGATGCCTTCGGAAATTAAGCGTTTCTAGTAAGCTTCAAGAGTAACCTTTTCCCTTGCAATTTATATCAACGTTGTTGGTTGCACTAAATTTTGTTGTTACACGATGAACTGTTTTGATTTACGTGGTCTCTAAGGTCATCTCCAGCAATGACTCAAATTTTTACTAAGTTACAAATTTGAGTAAAAGCCTGATATGAGTTTGATGCTCCTTAGTAGTTCATGAATAATATTATAACCATTGTAAATTTGAGTTCATGAATAATATTATAACCATTGTAAATTTGAGTTTATGAACATTATTTTGAAAATTTGGGTTTAAGTTTGAGTTAAAATAAATTTGACATCAGTTTGGATCTATTGTTGGAGAGGTTGTTTTTTAAAGATTTTGACTTAAATTTAAATTTGGGTCCGGCTTTGATTCACTACTTGAGATGCGCTTATAAATTCTGTTTTGGATATGAGTGCCAAATTTCCCGTGTTTTGAACCTTGACCATGAGCACAATTCAGTGTCCTTACATTGGTTATTGTGGAAACCAGCGAAGTTTATATTAGGGCATCTTCGAAGGGACGGCCATTTACGATTCGGGAGGTTAAGGCTTCTTATATTGGCCAGCTTGTAAGGATCTCTGGCATTGTAACTCGGTGTTCGGACGTCAAGCCACTGATGCAGGTTGCTGTGTATACCTGCGAGGAATGTGGTTTTGAAATTTACCAGGTAACTTAATACGACCCCAGCTATTGAAGCTTAGAAAATGCATGAAATTTGGAACTTTATGACAGCCAATCCAACCCCAAATTGTCACGAGATGTTTCATTTTATTTTCCTATTGCAATTACACAAAATTTAGGCATAAAATGTGACAGCCTTTTTTATTCCTTTTTCTCTTTTCTCGTTCACATAACTGAAATTTTATGTGACAAACAGGAGGTAACTGCTAGAGTTTTCATGCCTCTCTTTGAATGCCCATCCAACCGCTGTAAAACGAACAACACAAAAGGGAACCTCATCCTTCAGCTCAGAGCATCAAAGTTTCTAAAATTTGAAGAGGTTTTTTCCTTTTCTGATCATAATAATTAATAGTTAGCAGGAGTTCCTTCTGCATGGTTTTACCAAATTCCTCGGCCGTTCTTATTGAAAAGTGTTTTCTACTTTATCCTCCTTTGCAGTATGACATTTTGATGTGATCTCATTGCAGGCCAAGATTCAAGAGTTAGCTGAACATGTTCCAAAGGGGCATATTCCACGGACAATGACTGTTCATTTTAGGGGAGAACTTACAAGAAAGGTTGGTGGTTCTTATGTCAATCTTCATGAATTTAGCAAGAATTCTATAATTCACATTTTTTTTGTTATCTTAGTTTAAGAAAACAAATTTCAACCTCACTATTGGATAATTGTACCACAAATTAGTCAATATAGTTTACCCTCTAATAGTAGTCAACCAAATGTTCTGTATAGCAGTACAACTGGCCCGGAAGAATTGGTTTGTCTACCTTCATAAACAAAACTCTGGATGATTTACCACCTGTAATGAATAACAGAAAAGTGGACACATTATAATTTTTTGGAAGGTTTTCCCTTTAAATTTTCCTTATGATAGATGCATTCTTTTGCCCTTTTTTAATATGTTGCCGAAAGGGGTGACAGGGTTCTGGGTTGGTTTCTTATTGTTGTTTGAAGAAAAAATCATTCGGTTTGCTTACATGTTTTATCTTCCTTTCTTGCTCCCTTTGACAGGTAGCTCCAGGTGACGTTGTTGAGTTATCAGGGATTTTTCTTCCTATTCCTTACACTGGATTCAGAGCAATGCGAGCTGGCCTAGTTGCAGACACTTACTTGGAGGCCATGTCTGTCTCCCACTTCAAGAAAAAATATGAAGAGTAAGCCATTTCTAGTTCATAAATTACCTCAAAGCACTTTTGGTCAAGGAAATGGCCAATTAACCTATTGCACCATTTTCACCAATCTCCAATTGCTTCCTTTCTTCTATAGGCAGTTGTAAAATTAACAGAATGCTTATTTTTCTTTATATTTAACTTTGAACAGTGTGCTCCTTTTATCTATGTTTGGAAGAGCTTTTCTGTCACATTTTTATATTTCTAAAATGGAGCTCTATTTACGTGTTTCGAATTGGTGTGGAAATACATGCCAAAAATGAAAAAAAGGATGAAGTATAAGAAAACAGGATGAGCAAAAGAACATTGCTGTGATTTAGTCATGAAATGATTTTATGCCCGATCCGAGAAATGTAAAAGAATAAGAAAAACAAGTTTACTAGATAGCATTTCTACTTTGCCCTCTGTTTCACTTTCAAAGTTCTACAAATGAAGGCATTTATAGGACATTACCTTGGGTTTATAACAGAAATTTGTACTAGTTCAGGCGGTGGTAAATATCTGATGAGCAGAAATTGTCGAGTCTAGAACAAATGAACTTTTTCTATCTTCCTTTCCTTCTTTCTTTCTTTTTGTTGCACAATAGAGAAATATTGTAAACCAATACGAGAGGTTGAGGGTTCAAGTCTCCTTTAGGGTAAAAAGTGTGTAACTTACCTATATAAAAAAATGTTGGGGGATGTAATCGGTTGTTTTTAATGACAGGTATGAACTTAGAGGAGATGAGGAAGAACAAATTGCACGCTTAGCCGAGGATGGTGATATTTATAATAAGCTGGCAAAATCATTAGCGCCTGAAATTTTTGGACATGAAGATATCAAAAAAGCTCTTCTTCTTCTTCTTGTGGGTGCTCCTCATCGAAAGTTGAAAGACGGGATGAAGGTAAATGCATGGGGCAGAAACTCTAGTCAGTTAAAAAAAAATAGAAAGAGAAAAATAAACCGTCATGTTACTCTGAGGATCGGTACAACTGAAAACTGCTCTTCTTTTCAAAATTGCTTCAGTCAACTGAAAAGATGGTGAACATGTTAGAACAACTTAATCATTTATGTAAATAAACAAAAACAGAAGGTTACCATTCAGCTTTGGGAATCTTGATTTTTTCTTTTCCCTATATGTTATTGGACAGTTGTTTTTTTTCTTTCCTTTTGTTACCATCAAACTTTAGCTTGAATGGTATCACTTCCACCTCCCAAATAGGAGGTTGAGGGATCAAGTCCCAGTTGTGACATAGTAGGTGTGTGTCTTGTCAATTTTTTTTTTCGTTTTATTCATAGTAAATAAATATATTTCTCCTTTATCAATTAGGATTCTCAGTTGTCTACTTATCATTGCATAAGAATAACTGGTCTTCCTTTGCCATACCAATTTAGTGATTGGAATACAAAATATAAATCTCCTCTTTGGAAATGCAGATCAGGGGAGATTTACATATCTGTTTGATGGGTGATCCTGGTGTCGCAAAGAGCCAGCTTCTTAAGCACATAATCAATGTTGCACCAAGGGGAGTGTACACCACAGGCAGGGGAAGCAGTGGAGTTGGTCTAACTGCTGCTGTTCAGAAAGATCCTGTAACAAATGAGATGGTCCTGGAAGGTGGAGCATTGGTGAGACAAATATTCTTTCTTTTCTTTTCATCAAGTCCTTCCACATGTTCATGTAATATATTTATACATTATTGTGGGATAGCATAGAAAAATGTGCATTTACTTCCTTTTGGCATGCATAACAATTTGGATTGTCAGGCTGTCAGTGAACTGTCTGGGTCCTTTATGAATAGCTCATACTTGAATGATTGTCATCAAACCCAGTCACTTCTTTATCTCATGGAATTTTGTGATCCAAAATTCTGTTTTAGGTGCTAGCGGATATGGGAATTTGTGCTATTGATGAGTTTGACAAGATGGAGGAATCAGATCGGACAGCAATACATGAAGTAATGGAGCAGCAGACTGTTAGCATTGCCAAGGCTGGGATCACTACATCTCTGAATGCAAGAACTGCTGTTCTTGCTGCTGCTAACCCAGCTTGGTACAAATAATTCCTACATTTTACGAAATCATTTTCATGTGCTTATAAGCATCATTTTTCTTCTTTGCTTCAAGCAAGCTTTACGTTGAATTATGTGTTTAATTTGTCTTTTTTTTATTTGAAGGGGAAGATATGATCTACGGAGAACTCCAGCTGAAAATATTAATCTTCCTCCGGCTCTTTTATCAAGATTTGATCTTTTGTGGCTGATATTAGATCGGGCAGATATGGATATTGATCTTGAATTGGCTAGGCATGTCGTCTATGTTCACCAGAATAAAGAATCTCCTGCTCTTGGGTTCACTCCTCTTGAACCCTCTGTTCTTCGGTAAGGATAATAAATAATTTGTTTTTGGTAATACATAATCAAAATAATAGTCAAATCTTATGCTCCTTGCTTAATGGGCTGCGTGATCAGCATGCTGGATCCATCAGGATAATTATTTGAGGTGGTGCATATTGGGTTTAAATCATTTTCTTTTGTTTAATATGACACTATATTAATTGCTAGTATTTTATATGTATGTAGAAATGCTTTCCCATCCTATGTATGGATTCCATATTTTTTCCAATTTGGTGAAGTTTTTCAATTGCAGTACCTAAATGTGGTTTCTCATTCATGGTTACCAGGGCATATATTTCAGCTGCGAGAAAATTGTCTCCTTGTGTCCCAAAAGAGCTGGAGGAGTATATAGCCAGTGCATACTCCAGCATACGGCAAGATGAAGCTAAAACAAATACCCCCCATTCCTATACAACCGTGAGAACACTACTCAGCATTCTCCGGATATCAGCTGTAAGTTTTGATTGCATTCCTAGTAGTTTGTTTTAATTATTTGTTAAGATATAGTAGGGGTGGCAAGGTACTAGGTCGGGTTTGGGACAGGCAAAGGAAGGGCACAGCACCATTTGGGATGTCCAGCCTTGTGTTAGAAACCCTCAACCTGGATGTACAATTGGACAGGGACAAACATCCGGGTTAAAGGAGGGCACCAGCTTGCTTAGTTGGTCAAGTCTCTTGTTAGTCATTCCAAAGACCTGGACATTGTGTGAATTAGCTTTTTCCCTGAATCAATCGGTTGTCTGGACTGGACAAAGATAGTGTCCTTAAGATGGAGAAATTTTGTGGATATGGTATAGTTAACTTTTGACTGAATGTAATTGCTCCTAAACTTGTTTGATTTGTATAGGCACTGGCAAGACTTCGGTTCTCGGATACAGTTGCTCAGAGTGACGTGGATGAGGCCCTTAGATTAATGCAAATGTCCAAGTTTTCTTTGTATTCAGATGATCGCCAGAAATCTGGTCTGGATGCAATCTCCGACATCTACTCAATCTTGCGAGATGAAGCTGCAAGGACCAACAGGATGGATGTGAGCTATGCTCATGCACTTAACTGGATTTCTAGAAAGGTTAGTTCTGGAAATTATAATAGAGTTGTGGCTGATTTAGGAAGAAATAAAGTTGAACTGAACTAATGAACTCTCACTGTATTTTAAAATGGAAATGGAGGTCAAACTATCCAAGGGACGCAGTCGTGGTTCAACTGCTCTACTTGGGATACCAAACAGAATAAAATTAACGGGAAAATGTGAGACTTCGGTACAAAATCAAATAATATTTGATGTCATAGAATGGAAGACCTTTAGTCAAACTGTCCAGTTCTACAAAAAATTTAGTGTAAGGTGGTAAATTATATCTCCTTCAAATTTAGTTTTCCTACCTATCAAAAAAATTATATTGCTTTTATTTTTTGCTAATATTCGGTCATTTTTGTCCATTGTCTTTGTTATCGCTCTTCTATTTTGTCACGTGTCTGATATCACAAACTAGATGTGCTCAAGCAGTAGGGTGATAATAAGTTCTCTCTACCATCCAAGGAGATATGCTTTATCTTGAGGTGGTGCATGCATCAAGAGCATGCCCTTTTTCTTTTTCTTTTTCTTTTTCTTCATCATAGTAAGAATCAGAGATCACAGAAAATGCAGGTCCTGGATGTAGGGTTTAGGCAAGATGGCATTGGAGCCTCAAGCATCAATCTTTCTTTATCAGGTCTCTATGAATAGTGCGCAATGTCTTGGCCAGTATAGCTAATTTTAGTAGCAGTAAATTTTCCACTTAAATTGACAGTATAGTATCAATAATAGGGGTTCATTTGTTTTTAATTTTTACCAATCTTGTGTGTATCTCCATATCAATTAGATGATAGGCCTCGAGTGAACCAGGAAAGAACTAGGTTTGGGCAACCAAAACTTTGACTCTCTGGGCCATAGCCACATTTGGGTTGTCTTTCTTCTTAATTTCCTGCTATTCTTGATAAGACTGGAAAGTTTTTACTCCTAATAGTGCTCTTTCTTTCCTCCAGTCTGACTGTTTAAGATGTTTGGTTAACAGGGATACAGCGAAGCCCAGTTGAAAGAGTGCTTAGAGGAATATGCAGCCTTAAATGTGTGGCAGATTCACCCAAACACCTTTGATATCCGATTCATTGATGCTTGATGGGTCTTTCCTTGTAAATTATTTGAGCATCTTATGTTGGCCAAGGGTGGAAGTGATCCTGACCAATCAGTTACTGAAGTCGAAGTTGTAGGGAGACTTGTATCATGCTTATGATTTAACATAGCTTTTAGAGGTATATTGGAATGTTACAGCTAGTATGTCAAACTTTGACGAACTCTGGCTAAGAGGTATTGGTACTATATTGAAAGTCAGAATTCAAAGGTTTTTTTTGTTTGTTTTATTATTTAACCTGATAATGTGGACGCAATTATGTTATGCGATCTTTGCCAATGAATTTCTTTCTTGTAGTCCAAGTTGTGGGAAGATTTTATAGGTTTTAGTGGAAAATGGAATGAAAGGAGTGCGTTTATTTTTGCCGGACAAGGTGTTGGTTTCATAAATTTTTTTGTTTTATGAAATCCAAAATCCAAAAATCCATTTTAAGGAGAATTATTGCGGTAACTCAAGGTTTTTAGTTTTCCTTTTTAGGTTTGCAAGTGTGATTGTTAGCCAAGAAGGTAGGAAGTATCAAAAGTTACCAAAACATTATGGTACAGGGGTAAATCCATGCATGACATCATAACGAGAGGGGTGGGATTAAACAGGAAGAAAATTGCCCTAAAATTTTTGTAGCAAGCTTAATTCAGTAAGTTAACTTCACTAGGCGAGAGGGAAAAAGATAGTGCTCTATTTATTCAGAAAAAAGATATAGTCATGAAAAAGCAGTCATCAAATGTTTCAACTGTCTGGCCAACTAGTTGAACTTGAAGATCCCAAATATAGAATTATTTAATCTTAATAATTGTAAAAGCATAAAGATTGAGAAACAAAATAAAACCGATCTGAAAGAATGTGGAAATTCAAAACTTCATGCAAAGCAGCCATAGTTGATTAGGAAGTCGAATCATTAGTTAAATAGCAATAATTCAATGCTGATGACTTGGGGTTCGATTCCCATAGTTGAGGTGACAAGGGCTTGGCTATTCTGGTTGGCTGTGTTGGTGTGAGGGCTTGATTAGGGGCTCTGAGAGATGGAAGATAGATGAGCGTGAAGGAAGAATGAGCACATGGTGAAAAGGTTGAGTTATGTGATAATTCTAGATCTACATTGTGAAAAGAAAGAGATGAGGATGATTAAAGTGAACGAAATTGGCATTCAATGGTAACGGGTTGTACGCGGATGATTTGGAGGGATAAAAAGACAGAAATAGGAGAAAATTTTGAGAATATAGCTTTGACTTAAAAGTGCATTTTGAGAGTATAGCTTTAATCCTTTCATAATTTTTGCATTCAAAGTTACTTTTTTTTTTTTTTGGGTCGAGGAGAGAAATGTTGCACTCATCTCTTCCAATAAAAAGCAACATTTGTTGTTGTTCAACAATATTATCCTAGTAAAATAATAAATAAATAAAACATTTTTTCACAATACATTTATTCAAGATGTGAAAAGAAACTTGACAAATGTTTTGTTGCTATAATTCAATTATTAGTAGGTTTTTTTGCTATTTTTTATTGTAATTAAGCTGGTAAAATTAAAAAATAAAATAAAATATTTTTTATACACATATTTACATCTAACTAATCTTATAAGATTCTTTTGTACTTTGTTAATGTCGTATCATTATACAATAAATTATAAGTTCAAATAAAGACAAATAATTATGCTAAATAGTTGATCCTTATAATAAAATTATATCCAAACCTTTATTTTAAATAATTAAAATTAACTTTTATGCATGTTTACACAAGCTGCAGTGTAAGCTTGAGTCAGACATTCAATTACTTTCCATTTCTGGCAGCAATTCAGAATACCAAAAGCTTAATTTATCCAATATGTATTATTGCATGACCGTGTTGGACTCATGCTTAACAATTACGAATATAAAAAATAACGTGGGTACGTGTGGAAAAATGAAAAGCCATTGGGGAGGTTTTTGACATTTTCAAAAGTTGAAATTGGAAAAAGGGTTAAGATGTGAGTATGTCGATATTGCCCTTTGAAAGGGAAGAGGAGCCGAGCCCGCCCCATTCAAGCACCGCGAAGAGAGCCGTAGTTGGCACTACCTGCGCCACCGCCCCCTGCACCAGGTACCATCCTTTCTTAGTTTCTTTCGTCTTCTTCTTCTCCAGAAGCTCCCAACAGATATAATTTTCAAAAGAATTTCAGTTTCTTAGTTTGTAGAATTAGGGTTCGAGATATTTTATTTTTGTCCCAGGGTTATTGCTCTAGGTCTGTAAATTGATACTACTTACTCCATCTCTATTCCATCTGTATTTTTCTTCCTTTTTTTTTTTTATTTCTTAATATAATTAACTTGAATGCATTACGGGGAACATCTTTATAAAAAAAAAAGAGATTAAAATGGGAACGTAAGAGTACTGTAATCGTATTGCCCGTGCAAATTCACATCTGCTGATACAAATTATTGAAGAAGTCTTTAATTGATAACAACTTTTGTTGTCTGAACAATATAATTGAAGACAAGCTCTATTGCATATGAGGGAATTTCCAGACTGTAATGGCCAAAATACTTGAGCATAATGACATGCGTCATGGGTGAATTTCCTTTTCTTTCTGGCTATCTCCTGTACTAATACTTAGTTACCATATCCACCGCTCCTTTGTATATGTTACTTGCTTTTACCCACAGCATTTTGTGCTTGCTCGCTTGAGGATTTAGGCCTTTATTGGTGTGGATTCTTTGGTGGCGGAGTTCAACTATTCGGTTGTTGGAAAAAATGAGCAACAGATCTATAGGTGGAGGAATGCTCATATCTCTTTGCATTGAATTACCTTGATTTCAATTAGCCATAGTCTATATGCCTACCTAACATTTGACATCTTTAATAGTTTGTTTGGAAGTTTTTAGACAAAAGAAAAGAGAGAATAACTTAAAATAGAAGAGAACAAAAAAAATTGATCTTCACATTGTTTGAATGTTTAGGAGAAAAATTTGAAGTCATTATTTCATGTTTGAATAATTAATAGGAGGGAAAAGAGGGGAAAGTGTATATAAATTATTTGACAATTATACTCATTTATTTTTATGAACTTTGAAAGGAACAACAATAATCCTAATTTTTAACCCATGCCTTTATGGGTATATTTGGCATTTAAAAAATTAATTAAATGAAGATTTTTTTTCCTTTACAAATCCATTCACATCCAGACATTTCTCTCTTAATTTTCTTAAATTTTTTCTTTTCTTTCCTTCATAAAATCCAAACAAGTGATTTTAGTATCACTCTACTTGAATTTTTTTTTCCTCTCCAAATCATCCTTTCCAAACAAGTTGTAAGTTCCTTGATTTTGTTGCTTATGAGATTGAGAGGATGCAATGGATTTCCTTTGTTGGGGTATGGGTATGGGTAGGGCCAGGGTGGAACAGATCCATGTGTGATTCTCCATATTTTGTTTGTGTGGAAATTGATATATGATGTAAATAACAATATCACTGAGAAATGGTTACGGAGGTTTCCTAGACAGAGTTCTTGTTTGGGAACTCTGTGACCTAAAACGGTATTGGCTATCAAGATAATGGTTTAATTGTATGTGTGCAGATTGGGAGAATTATTACTATCTTCAAATATTCATTGCTCATTGATTCCATGACTTCCTGTTGTTGGATACATTATGGATAACATGTCTAGGATTTGATTCTAGGATCACTTTTGGTGGTGAGGTAAAACATTTTGCACCTTTTTCCACATCTTTATCTTCTCTAAGATCCTGTTAGGGAACTATTGCTAACCGCCGGACTTCCTACCTAATTGGCCAGGCTAGGACTTCTTTCTTGTATCATAGATTGCCTTTGCTTTTCAATATTCCCAATAATTTTTGTCTGTTTTGTTTGTGGCCTGACAATAGTTCTCCTCGAGTAAGTGGTTGGTTAGCCTCATTTTCCAGTTTTGTTTCAATGATGCCTCCTCCTCTGTTACTTTCCTCAGGATTGAGTTCATTTTGGCCATTAAATAGGTCTCCAAAAGATAAGGCTGTTACCCTGCTAAATGTCTAAAGAAAAGATGGAAATGAGTGAGGTACTCTTAGAAATCTTCCCGTACGTACATCATATGCAAAAGGATAGTGATATTGCAAAGCACTTGATCATCTGCTTCTTTTCTCTAAATGCCACTGTATAGAAGGTGGCTCCTCATCTGAATTTCCATTTTCCACTTGTTTTGGGGCCACCTTTTCTTGGTTTTGGGGGTGAGGAAACAAAATTATTTAGAAATGTGCTACATTAGTTATTTTCTTTTAATGGGGTGGGGGGTAGGGTGTCATTTTGTGTTCCTACTCCCTTTGGAGGCGAGACTAATGCCCCCTGATAAATTGAGAAGCCCGTGTACCTTTTCTTTTGGTAAGTTTGACGTTGGAGTTGAATTTGTAACCTCTGGATTATTGCCAGAGCCTCATATCAACTTGGCTACCAAATCAGGTTATTATAGGATATTCTTGGCAGAAAGAAACAATAGAATATGTGAGACATGTTTAGCTTATTGGGACAAGATTTGGTTAAGTGCGTTTTGAACTCCCCCTTCCCCAACAACTAGCTCTGCCTTTTTTTTTTCATCCCTAGATGAACATCTTGCCCAGCTCTTATTGTATGTATCATTTTAAACCTAGGTAATATTTTTGGAAACAAAGAAATAAAAGAAAAAGAAAGCATACTTTTGGGTTGGGGGGAGGAAGGCAAGAAAGAGGGAAGAGGCATGTCAAATGACTTAAGAAGAAAAGAAGAAAAATGTTCATTTTGGTTTTGTTTGGCCACCAAGATATGAGGCCCAAATAGCATAGGGATATTTACAATCTGGTGGTTGGGACGAGGTGGGATTAGAGTCCAAGATATGAAGTCTGTAGACTTTGTATAATTAAAGCAAAAGGCACCCTCAAAGGCATTAAGGTCCTAATATAGAGCAAACATTAGTAGCTTATTTTTTGGTAAGTGCAATGTGCAAACATTAGTAGTTTATGAGCAAAGCAAGAAAGAGGGAAAAAACTTGTCAAATGAGTTGAGAAGAAAAGAAAAGAAAAGAAAAGGTTCACTTTGGTTATGTTTGGCCACCAAGATATGAGGCCCAAATAGGATAGGGATGTTCACTATCTGGTGGTTGGGACATGGTGGGATTAGAGTCCAGGATATGAAGTCTAAATAATTAAAGCAAAAGACACCCTTAAGGCATTAAGGTCCTAATATAGAGCAAACATTAGTAGTTTTTTTTTGGTAACTGTAAACGTGAGTAGTTTATTTATTTTAAGTTTAATCATTATATTTATAATTATAATAATTTTCATGTAATACTAAAAAGTTTAATCATAGGATATATTTAAGTGATGAGATCATTCTAAGTTTTTACTCATATTCTGCTTAATGAATGTTCCAAATCTTGGTATTTATCTGTCTCTTATAGATGATGTTTTTGTCAACTTCAAGTCCTAATAATGTGGAAGACGTGATAGGATCAATTTTGTAGATCTCTTTACTAGGGACATCTAATTCTCAAAAGCTAGGGCCTGCATTACTTATCAAGAGAGGGGGGGAGGGGGTGGATGTTGCAAAGACTTCACACATAGGTGGTCAATCTTGGTTGATGAATGGACAAAGGTTTTGTCATGGGCAGGTCGTTTTACCATTAAAATTGACTGCTTGGACTTCCATCACCTTTGTCTTCAACCATATTTTCTAAGTTGGCCAACATTCCATAATTCTCCATAGAAGTCTTTTTTTTTTTCTTTCATATAACTCTCAAGCTTATTCTTTACTATTTTAGGACATTTAAAACAAGATTGGTATTTTAACAGCGTCATCCAAGCCCAGAGAAAGGATTTGAGTTTGGTCAAGCATAAAGAGAATATAAAACATAGTAACATAGGTTAGGCTTTGTAGTGCTTATTAAAGTTGATTTGAATTATTGAATGATATGCAGATTGTACAGTATATATGATGGAGGATCAATCATGCAGTACCATTTCTCCTAGCCCCCGGGTTAAAGCCACATTTTGCCTTGGATCAGAAACGTATTCAATTCATGCAAACAAAGGGATTCTTTCTGAGCAATTGGTTTCAATGAAAGAGGAGAGCATGAGTATTCTGAAGGACTTCATCACCAAACATAATGTACCGAATGACGTCCCTGATGAACCAGATGCAATCTCTTCGGAAGATGAAGCCGAAATTCCTGAGAAAGTTCCTGTGAAATCGAAGAAGCGAAAGTAACTTCTTTTTCTTCTTTAGACTGAAATTAAATTCCAGAACATGTACAAGACTGCTTTTAAGTTCGAGGACTGTCGTAGGTAATTTTATGCAGTTGTTGAGATTCAATTCTCCTTGTTTGTACTTGGGCGGTGACCTCTCATGAACTCATGCGATCCATAGGAAAAAATTGCAGAACCGAACAATTAGTGTAATATGAGAAGATACACTTAAAATTTAAAGATGAAAAGAGAAACCTCATATCACAAGTTTAAATTTTTTTTTTTTTTTTGAAAAACATGCATGGAGTGGCAATTATTTGTTCTTGGTGGTAATAACTACTATAAATTTTAGAAAACAATAATACTAAATAATAAATAAATTTTGAACTCTTAAGCCAGGCCATACTAAAATATGTAAAAATTTTAAATTACTCAAGAAAATTGAAATATATTTGAATAATTAATAAATTGGTCTTTTTTTTCTTTATCAGACAAGTCTTTAATATCTACGGGCTAATTTTTGTATTTGTTTGTTTTTTTTTCTTTGTTTTTATTGCTTTCTTATTATCATCTATCCTGCCTATTAAACGAATACCGTGATTGAATTTAAAAGTTTTAAAATTTACGATTACTTAATATTTATTTTGATTTTTTGAATTTGGTTCGGACTATATGACCATTTAATATATGAGTGAACTAACTTTAATCAAATCAACCTGATTTAATCAAAATGTTGTGGTTTATTTATGCATTTTTATTCAACAATACTTATTTTTCAAAATAGGTTTCATTGTATAGCCTTTATAATTATTTCTTATTCAACTGAACAACTCAATACATCAAAGTCAAATTTTGTTATTAATAATTTATAATTGTTGTACATCATAGAATTATTAAAATCTATTTAAAAAAAATTATTTATCAAATTTTATACATAACACAAGATATCAGAGAGACGATATAATTTTGAATATTATTATAAAACTTACGTGATTTTTATAAAATTAACAAATTATATTGAAAATAGCACGAATGCCACTGTGGAAGCCGATTTTATAATATTTTAAAATAAAAAATGAAATAAAAAAACTAACGTTTCACAGCAGTAGAGCAGAACGATGCGCACGGCTGAGTGCTGAGCAGCGGCAGTCCCCCAATTCCCGCCAACGTTCACGGATCCAAACATTTCCCGGGAATTTCCGATAAATTCCCGCCTTCTTGAGGACTATATTCGAGGGCACCTTCGCCTCTTTCACTTCTCCTTGTTCATTATCGGTCCCAGACAATTAGGGCTCTACCCTCTCTCCACACACATTCCCATGGCTCCTTCACGGCGCCTCAGCAATGGCCGATCGCCACTGGTAAACCAACAAAGTCAAATCACTTCTTTCTTCTCCAAGACATCTTCTTCCCGTTCCCGTTCCCCTTCGCCTTCGCCTTCGCCATCGCCATCCCCTGTTATCCCCAAAGGAAGTCATAAAACTAAACCTAAACTCACCCCCACCCCAAGCCCGACTACTCCTTCACCTATCCAAACCAAACACAAGAAGCCCCTTTTAGTCATCGGTCCATCTTCAACTTCTCCTCCAACTCCTGCTTCGGACTCTACATCCACGCCCAAGTCCGTCAAGAAATGTTACGGCCAAGAAGTGGTGGACAAAAGAATTAGGGTTTTCTGGCCGTTGGATCAGTCTTGGTACGAAGGTTGTGTTAAATCTTTCGATAAAATATCTGGTAAACACTTGGTTCAGTACGACGATGCCGATGAGGAACTTTTGGATCTTGCAAATGAAAAGATTGAGTGGCTCAACGAAACGGCAAGAAGGTTTCGACGGTTGCGTCGATCTTCGCTGATTGAAGATGAGGACAAGGCTAATTTGGAGGGGGTGGAAAGTGAGGGAAATGATTCGACTGATGAAGACTGGGGAAAGAATGCCGGAAAAGAAGCAATTGAGGATGTCTCAGAGGATATGGATTTAGATGATGAGGATGATGAGGAGGAAGGTGTGGAAAGCGCAAAACCACTACGAGGTTATTCAGACGCGAGAAAGCGGAAGATGAGTGGAGAGAAATTAGGTTCCAGTAAGAAGAGCAAGAGTAATGCAGCTGTCAAGAAGAAAGCATTTAAGGTGTCTTTCGATGTCAATGGAGGCAAATTGATGGAGTCTACTAATAATAACGATAGTAAGTAATGGAAGTTTAAGATCGTTTTTCCCCCTTCTGTTGTTGTACTTGTAGTTGGTTGGTTTTCAAATTGAAAGGGGTTTCGTACTGTATGAGAAATGTAGTTTATATTACATTATATTTGTTTTGAATTATTGCCGAGTTCTCTTCAATTATGATAAATTAATCGTCCTTCTTCAGAAAGTTCAGAATTCTAGTTGTCAAGTCTCTCCTTATTTCAGTAACAAGTGCTTCTGTATTATTACTGAGTGCAGTACACAGATAGTGAAGAAAGCTGGTGGATATCAACTCTACGGATTTATTAAAAAAAAGTGAAATTAATTCTTAGATATAAAGATTTGCATGTCTGTTGTAATTTGAATCTTTACACTGCATTTTTGGAGTTTGTACTTGAAACCTTGTAAGACTGTCTTGATCTACTTCCTTTTGCCCCTTTTAAATGTTGTCTCGTACAGGTGGGCCTTGTATTTACTTTCATGTTTTTCGTTTTTGTTCCAATGAATGCCCCAGTCCTGACAGTTTACTTTAGGAAATGTTTTTATTTTTGCTGTCTATTGAATGCAAGAAAACTTAACTGCAGGTGGGAAGCCATCTCATATTATTGGCAATGTTCTAATGGGTGATGCTGCAGAAAGGTTTGGGATGCGTGAAGCACAGAAGTTTCGCTTCCTTGGGGAGTAAGTTCTTATTGCATCTTCACGTTTTATGTTTCCCGGGTCTCTTCCATCTTATGTTTGTAATATGGCAGTTTTGAAAGAATGAGAAAGCCAGAGTTTGCTTCTCTGTAATTATATCAGTTAAACTAATTATTATGCCTTTGTTTGAGATGTGGGAAGAATTTAGAGTTGCCGTGGGGTGGAGTTTCTTGTTCACTTTCTTTCGATGTGGATACCCAATGCCTGATACATTGATTTGCTTCTTTGCTGAAACAGACAGCGTAGGGATGCCAATAGAAAACGCCCCGGGGATATAAATTATGACCCAACAACTCTTTACATGCCTCCTGATTTCTTAAAGAGTTTAAGTGGTGGCCAGGTAATCAATTTTGTGTGATAGTGGGTTCTGTGGTCTTTGCAGTTTATCTTCTAAGTTCTAATGCTAATTATTAATTCTGTCCTCTTGTTAAAATGTACAGAGACAATGGTGGGAGTTTAAGTCAAAGCATATGGACAAGGTTCTATTTTTCAAGGTATAACTGCAGTTTACATAGGATAAGAAATTTAATATTGTCAATTGTCATAATTTTGTCAGTCACATACACATTAAATGATAATAACTTCATTTTTGCTGAGCAGATGGGCAAGTTTTATGAACTTTTTGAAATGGATGCACATATAGGAGCAAAAGAACTTGATTTGCAATATATGAAGGTACAACTGGTGCAGTGCTTGTGATTTTATATATCCTTGCATACTCGACCCTGTGTTTCTTTTTCCCAACATTATCTTTGGCTGTTCCCTTTTTGCAAACCCTTTGCATAGTTTGGTCATTTGTTTGAATGGGCTGTTTTTTTTTATATATTTTATTCAACAGATTTATGTTTGAGATCTATTGGCATTTTCAGGGAGAACAACCTCACTGTGGATTTCCAGAAAAGAACTTCTCAATGAATGTAGAGAAGTTGGCTCGAAAGGTTTGCCCCATTAATGTAGTTCTATTTTGAGTTCTAATGCTTTTAATAGGGATTTGTTGCACTCATTTCTTTGGTTGGCGCATCTTATTATTGTGAAGGAAATATTTATTTGAGCTGTCTTGACAGAGCAGGGTTATCGGGTTCTTGTTGTGGAGCAAACAGAGACACCTGAACAGCTTGAGCTTCGTCGCAAAGAGAAGGGCTCTAAAGATAAGGTCATTTATGATATACATGTTCCCAATAGAGATCAATTGCAATTATCATTCATACATTTCTTTAGCAATGTCATTTTATGAGTTTACTTTTTCATTTATAGGTTGTGAAACGTGAAATATGTGCAGTGGTCACAAAAGGAACATTAACAGAGGGAGAGATGCTGTCAGCCAACCCTGATGCTTCTTACCTGATGGCAGTTACTGAAAGCTGTCAAAAAAATTTAGGAAAGCAGCAAGAGGAGCGTATCTTTGGTGTTTGCGTGGTTGATGTTGCTACAAGCAAGATTATTGTTGGGCAGGTGTGAATCTAGATTCAAGTTCATACCGCCCTTGGTTTCCTCTTTCTCAGCTGTAAAACAATGAACTCATGCAAGGGCTTCCTTTATTTGGCCTTATCTATTTATTTTATAAGGATGCCCATCCAAATTTTTATATGGGTGAATCATGTCCGGGTTCATATGTCGTGTTTAGCAAACTGGTCAAATGGGTCACACCTTACAACTTGTACACAACATGTTTATTAAGCATGGTTTGATAACTCAATTATGACCAGATCATTGTTATGGCTAACGTAAAACTGTTTATTTCTGCCTGATTTGAATTATGTTTGTGGGTCATGTCAAGAATTGTTTTCCTAAGCATGTTCCTGTTTCAGGGAAGGGGGTGTGCTCAACATAATATGTGTGTGTGTATATATATGCTGATTAGTGCATGCCTGTGCTGGGTTTGTACAAGTGTTTCTTGGAGAAGGTTGATTGTTTATCTCTTTTTGGATTCTCTCTTCCCCCCCCCCCCCCCCAAAAAAAAATAATAATAATAATAAAAATAAAAAAATAAAACACACGCACACAAACATCTGAACTGCTGCCCCTTTGGTGTAATTCATCTAGGCCTGATGCGTGGCCTTGTTCAACTTTATGCTGTTTGTGTACGTGGAGATTACCATTCATGTGATTATATCTTTACTAAATTTTTTTGAATTATCATTCATAAGACATTATCTTGATATATAATGACAAGATTAATCTAGTTATTATTATACATTTATCTTAGAATTTATTGGTATTACTTCATCTTTTATTTGACTAACATTGCATCCCTATGACCAGTTATGGGATGATCTGGAGTGCAGTGCGTTATGCTGTTTGTTATCTGAACTAAGGCCAGTGGAAATTATAAAACCTGCTAGATTGCTAAGCCCTGATACTGAGAGAGCACTTCTGAGACATACAAGAAGTCCTTTAGTTAATGAGTTGGTTCCACTCCTGGAGTTCTGGGATGCTGAAAAAACTGTCTGCGAAGTCAAGGATATCTACAGGCGTATTAATGATCAACCAGTTTCTTCATCTTTAAAAGAAGCAAATTCACATGCTATCAATTCCTCTGTTGAAGATGGCTTGGGCTGCCTACCGTGTGTTTTGTCCAAGCTTGTGAGTGCAGGCGACAATGGCAGCTATGCACTTTCAGCTCTTGGAGGCACTCTTTTCTACCTGAAGCAGGCTTTTCTGGATGAAACACTGCTTAGATTTGCAAAATTTGAGCAACTTCCACGCTCTGGTTTCAGTGCTATCCCTGATAAACCATACATGGTTCTTGATGCAGCTGCACTGGAGAACCTTGAAATATTTGAGAACAGTACAAATGGAGATTCATCAGGGTAACTTTTGCATATTCCTATATACGTCTAGAAGGTATTGCTGTTAACATTATTTTAACGTGTTTTATTTGTCTGCAAAGGACACTGTATGCACAGCTGAACCACTGTGTGACTGCATTTGGGAAGAGATTGCTAAAGACATGGCTTGCAAGACCTTTATATCATTTGGGTTCAATTACAGAACGCCAGGATGCTGTGGCAGGTCTAAAGGTAAGTTTGATTAGAAATATTTAGTTTTTATATTCTTCCTGCTACTGCTGTTTAGTCAATTTCCTTTAATAATTCATAGCAAGAATATCTAAATCCTTGTGTAACATTCTCTGGATTGGTGTGGAGAATGAACTCCTGTAAGTTTTATATTGAATCCTGTTAATTTGAAATCACTGGGGAGTGCAAAAAATACAGGTAAAAGGCATGCAACTACTAATCGAAGAAAAGTACTTCTGTGTTAGACAGCATTCACCAAATTGGTTGCTGACCTTGGTGCTTGGGATTCAAATATTAAATTAATTGCAAGTTCATCACCCTGTGAATACTTATGAGAAAAAGTCTTGAGATTTCTCTTTCCCTTTTTGCTTCAGTGACCATCTACATTGTTAGTTTCTTGAACCACAACTTTTTGAACTTGTAAACTTCTAATAAACTATTGATTGTCAATAAAAGCATGAGCATTCTTGCAATTTCAGTTTTACTATTTCTATCTGCTCACCTGCCAGCAGTTATCGAGACCTGTTAAAGGCTTTGAAAGGCTAGGACAATGGATAAAGATTCATATTTCTGATTTTAGATAACTGCGAAGGAATGAACATTTTTGTGTCACACACTTTATGACCGGACCGTGGAAGCGTTTTTAGCTTCCACATTTTTCCTTTTTGGTAATTTCCATTAATTTTTTTGCTGCCTTTTTTTCTCTCGTGAATTTAATAGTTAACATGCCTTGTGCTGTTAAATAAAACGGAAATTTTCAGGTCCAATTTCTCAGAAGAACCTTCAGTGCTATGCCATTTTTCACTCCTGATGATTACATCTGCTTATTTTTATCATTTTCTTATTTTGTTATAGTACTTTGGATCATGCCTGCATAATTCATCAAATTGTTATTTGTCAAACACACTCCTAACTTTTGGGTGGTCTATATTTAGTCATATTGGATTGATACTGGACATGGGGCATTTAATGTTTTGTTTGATTTTTAGGGAGATAGTCTACCTTTTGCGCTTGAATTTCGAAAAGAGTTATCCAGGCTTCCAGACATGGAGCGGTTACTTGCACGCATCTTTGCCAGCAGGTAAAGATAGACAGCATGGTCAAATACACACACGCACATCTTATTGAAGGAATCTTTGGTTGACTTTTAATGTGGTTTACATTTTATTGATTTGTATCGCATGCAGTGAAGGTAATGGAAGGAATGCAAATAAAGTAGTTCTATATGAGGATGCAGCAAAGAAGCAGCTTCAAGAGTTCATATCAGCTTTACGTGGTTGTGAATTGATGATTCATGCATGCTCTTCACTCGGTGTCATTTTGGAAAATAGTGAATCTAGCTTACTGCATCATTTATTAACACCTGGTATACTCGGCATGGATGTCTTTTGTATCATGAAACATGTATATTGCTTGGCCTCTTATGCATCAGTAATATGCAGGGAAAGGTCATCCTGATGTTCATTCAGTTCTAAATCAATTCAAGGATGCCTTTGATTGGGTGGAAGCATTTACTTCTGGCCGTGTTATACCTCGCAAAGGGGTTGATATGGAGTATGATTCTGCCTGTAAAACAGTTAAGGAGGTTGAGTCTAGTTTGACAAAACACTTAGAGGAACAACGAAAATTACTTGGAGACACATCAGTAAGAATCTGAACATTATTCTTTAGTTAATCTTTGAGGAGTCTACTTTTTTTTAATTTGAAAACTGCCAACTTATTTCCCCTGATGATCCATAATAGATTAATTATGTCACAATTGGAAAAGAAGCATACCTTTTGGAAGTGCCAGAAAGTTTGTGCAGGAGCATACCACGGGATTATGAGTTACGATCATCCAAAAAGGTAAATAACAAATGGTGCTGCTGTTGAAGTAGTCTGTTTATTTCCATGTAATAGCTGCAGTGTAATTGGATCTAGGAAAAGTATAGAAATGTAATGTTGTTTCCTTTTAATAGCAATAGCATTATTTATTTATTTATTTTGTTGACAATGCAACTTGAATCTCTCATTATTTCAACCATATGGTACTGCAAGTGCTATTAAGACAATAGAAAGTTATGCAAAAGATCATATTTGAATTTCCCATTAGTTCATGTATAGTGTTTCTTGCTTATATATGTTACGAGGGTACAACATTTTGAATAAAGAGTTTGGTTCTGTTGAACTCTGTTTTCTGTTAGAGTAGCAACAAAGAAAATAACACTGAAGCAAAAGCTTTAGATGTCATGTTTATTTTAATTCAACTATTAATTTTCATGCCATTTTTCATTCATGTCAGCCTGCCTGTTTGAGCTTGTTTTCAATTACCTGATATCACTATAAAAGAGTCAGTTTCATGAACAACTATAACGAAGCTTGTCAAATTGCCGTCCAGTCTTTTCCATGTGCAATAGCTACAATATGTCATATAATAATTGGTTAATGGGTGAAAGAGCTATAGAAATATTTTGAATTACCTGATTAAATTAAAAAACTTAGCAAGGACATTGAGACTGGAAAAGTTATTTTCCATATTTTTATTATGATGCAAGATATCTGCATGATGTCAATTATATATCAATAAGAGTTTCCAGATTAGGTTTGCTTTATTTTCATCATCAAAAGAGGAGCAATCAGTTGTCCTTTAGAGGCTACTTTCACCTGTCAATAACTATAGGCAGGAAGCGTTCTTGGGGAGATGAAACTTGATATGACTTTTTCCCTCAATGTTTATTTGTTCCTACAAAAGTTTCTATGCAATGGCCTGTAATGAATAAGAGGCCCAACTATAGAAGGATCAAGATTTGTTGAGGAGCCATATAATTAACTCAAGATCCTATTTCTAGTCATGACTAATTGCTTTGGGTAATATCGCTAAGGTCCTAGGATCAACTCCCAGCCTAACTCCTACTTGCATATTAAAAAAGTCACGACTAATTGCTTAGTTCAGATTCACTTAAAAATTTGTGCTTTTAACATTAAATCTTATTTTGTTTTCTTTTTTATCACCTTCGATATGCAGGGTTTCTTCCGCTATTGGACCCCAAACATTAAGAAGTTGATAGGAGAGCTCTCTCAAGCTGAATCTGAGAAGGATTCCAAGTTGAAGAGTATCTTGCAGAGGTTGGTTGGACGTTTCTGCGAGCATCATAATAAGTGGAGACAATTGGTTTCTACTGTTGCAGGTATCCATACCTTTTCTTTTTGCATATGTTTGGAAGGTGAATTTTAAGTTCAATCCAGAGCACAAGAACAGTTTTAAGTTCATCCTATATTGTGAACCTAGTAACTTTCTTGTCAGAATCTCTCAATGCTTCATTCAGCAGTAGAAAATTTTGTTTATTACGAGTTGCCCTTGTGTTTTGCTTTGGTCTTCACAAGTGTGTGGAAAACATTGGTACGTGTCATGGTAGACATGCCTTGATTACCAGAACATTTTTTGTTTCGTTTTTTTTTTTCTGGTTGAGGAGGGGGATTGGTTTGAGATAATAGTCGGACTACGTCCTAGGTTTCCAGAATTATGTTGCCTTGCACTATTACTTGTTGGAAGGAATCCATCAATCTGGGATTTAAGGTACCGATCATCATATCATGCTGTTAATAAAAAGTATGAAAGTATATCAGATTGTGCAATTTCCATCCATCTTACATGAGTGATGTTGGCTGTTAATTTTGCAGAACTGGATGTTTTGATCAGTTTAGCGATTGCAAGTGACTACTATGAAGGACCGACATGCCGTCCGATTATCTCAGGCTTATCGTGTCCAGATGAAGTGCCATGTCTCAGTGCTAAAAGTCTAGGACATCCCATTCTTAGTGGTGATTTTCTAGGCAAGAACACATTTGTCCCTAATGATGTTACCATTGGTGGTTCTGGTCATGCCAGCTTCATCCTTCTTACTGGTCCTAACATGGGTGGGAAGTCTACTCTTCTTCGCCAAGTTTGCTTGGCTGTTATCTTGGCCCAGGTAAAGTTCTTGTTCATGTGACTTATGTATTTTTTTTTCCGCTTAATTCTCTTTTGTAATTTTCACTTTTGGTTCTTTCCAGGTTGGAGCCGATGTTCCTGCAGAAAGCTTCAAGATTTCACCTGTTGATAGAATATTCATTCGAATGGGTGCTAAAGATAATATTATGGCAGGACAAAGTACATTTCTAACAGAGCTTTTAGAAACTGCATCTATGCTGGTGAGATTTGTAATTCAATGCAAGTAATGTATTTTTTATAACAAATTATCTCATCCTGGCTGCTTGAGGAACAGAAACCTACAGTGTGAATGATTACAAGGTATGGCAAGTTGGCCAAAACATCATTTAATCTGCTCTGCCCTACCACTATTTGGGATGGGTATGGGAGGCCTGAAGGTGGGTAGTGGATATGGGGAAAATTCTTGAAACCTGACTCAGGTTTGGGTGGGGTCAGGATTTGATATACGCATCCTGATTAAACTGCATGCCTACAGTCTTTCTTTTCTTTCCCCCTGTGAAGCAACAATATAACAATAACTAGTCCAGTCCACATTGCATACGAGTGAAAGAAGGCATTACCACTTCTATGCCTTATTTATTTATTTTATATATATAATTTTGTTGGGGGAGGGGGGAGGTGGGGGGGTTTTAAATTTACACTCTACACAATCCAGCCAACACCTTCAATGCTAGTTTGTTAGGAGAAACCTACTTAACAACTAAAGCCACATGGCTTAGTTTGTAATTTTAAAAAATTATCGTAGTTATCACCAAGCATTAGTTTGAGTGGTATCCCCTCCACTTCCATAAGAGGAGGTTAAGGTTCGAGTCCCAAATGAGACGAAGTGGGTACGTGCATCTTACTTGTTAAAATGTATAGATGTATATTGTATATACCTCTGTGGGTCGCCATGCATGCTTTGGAGTCATAATTGTGTGCATGCTTAACCATTCCCACTGTACCATGTCATCAAATAATTTATTCCGATGGAATAACCCATTGGGCACCAACCCCTGCCCCGCCCTGCCCCCAACCAAGTTATGGCTGAAATTATGTTATACTTTTCTTGCAAGGGCAAGGTTGATACAGGGCTCTCCTTTCTTAGACCAGTCCTGTTGCCATTCCTGGTAATGTCGATAGATTTGAATAACCTTTCAGATTTCAACTGTCACAAAGCAAACAAATTGAAATATTTGGTTGTTTTCACTTGTACTCGTTTCACATTAATGGATTGCTTTAGTTATTTTGGATACTAGTCTTTTCTTGATAATAAAACTGACTTATGTGAAATATGCATTAAGAAATAAGTTTCAAAAGTCATTTCACGCTAGTTGTCTTTCAATATTTTGTTTGGCAATGTCTCATCTTATTTCAATTTCTTTGCGGGAAAAGGACATGTCAGTTCATTAGGTCCCAAATAATTTGGCCTATCCAGCAAGTAGATTTTCCTTTCTTTTAATAGTTTGGCTTGAATGCGTGAGAGCAAGGATCCAATTCTGATAGTAGCTACTTTGTGCAAAATAATGTCAAAGGTTAATTCTGTCTTCAATCCACCCTTCTTCTCCGTGAGTGGGATCAACATTGAGGAGTGACAATTTTGGCCTTGCATGCATACAAATTTGTGCATATGAAATTGATTATATTCATACTGTGAACACATTTTTTTTATGGTTATTGTAGTCATCAGCAACCTGCCATTCACTTGTGGCATTGGACGAACTTGGACGTGGGACATCAACTTCAGATGGACAAGCGATCGCGTAGGTGTCAATTATACAGTATATGTGAACATGCTCGTGCCACTTAATTAAAATAACTTTTATTTTGATTGTGCCATTAACTTTTCATATCCCCAAAGTAAGTGGAAGGATTTGTGCTGATCTGTGTTTCTCTTCTGGATTTTCTTTGGCAGGGAATCAGTGCTTGAACATTTTGTCCGCAAGGTGCAATGCCGAGGAATGTTTTCTACTCACTATCATCGATTAGCTGTAGACTACGAGAAGGATCCCAGGGTATAATTCTCCTCCTCTTGGTGTTTTACTTTCCAAAATGAGGTATAGTTTGCATTTATTACAAGACAATTTAAATGACATGCAGGTGGTCTTTTAATTGAGGTTTCTATATTCTTTTTTTCGGTAAACAAGATAAATTACTTAACACAAAATGAGTACAGACTACAAGGGGTGCCCTGTTGTGCAGTTTTTATTTATTTTATTTTATTTTATTTTTTTTGGGGGGGGGGGGGTTCAAGCAAAAGTAAACTAAACTAAACTTGTAAAGAGTCCAAACTAACCAACACCAACCCAAAAGCCTAACCTGCTATAAGCACTGAACACATTCTCATCAGAAAAAGCAAGGGTGCCCAGCAATGCTAAACTCAAATCATAGATGACCGGCCATAAGTTGAATTGGCAGGTTCCAGGATCTGAGCAATTCTCTAGTCTCCAGGCTATTTTTAAACTTTGGGGACAGCAATCTGCATCAAATATAGTTATAGATTTCCTGCTGCAGCATTATTATAGCCCTGTACTCATTTTTGTAACACACTTACATTACTTTCTTTCCAATTGATGTCAACAGTGGCAGATAGACTTAACTGTTTAATTCACTGGCAGGTCTTTGACTCCTGCCTTATAATTTTCTTCTTCAAAATTCTAACATATCTGCCCATCTGTGGTTGTAAGCTCCTCTAGATCTAGATCTTCCATCCCTACCTAATCCAGGATCTGTAAATCTGTCTCTTCTACCTGCTCTCTGTCAAAATCCTCCCCCTGCCGTAGGAAGCTGGGGCACTTTTATATTCTTCTAGCTCCTTTTAGAGCAGATCTCAGCCCTTCAATTTCTTCCCCAAGGCTTTTCATGGGTATTGTATGAAGGACGAATACCTATTACATGAAAAAGAAAACTCTATAAAAGGGCTATTAAGAAGCATGTTCATAAATTAGGTTTATTGTGAAATGATGATTTGTTGAGATGGATAAGAAAGGATAAGATTAGAATGAATATATTTGTGAAATGGTGAAGGTAGCCCCTTGTTGAAGATAGAATGAGAGAGTTGCTTAAGATAGTCTGACCATGATAAATGATGACCTTCAACTGCTTTGGTGAGAGAGTAGCATAATACACACAGAAAGCAATGTCAAGAGTAAGGAGAATGTGTGGTCAAATCTATGACCTTGGGTCAAGTAGAATGGCAAAACAAGATTCATGTAGCCGATCCCAAATAGTTGGGGTAAAAGCTTAGTTGAGTTGTTTTGTAATCTGTTATTATAATTCACATTGAATTTTCCCACTAATTAGAATTTACTTATCCAACAAATGCATGTCCAAGTTCTCATAGCACTATGTGATTGGTTTTTTCTTTCCTTGTGTACAGGTCTCCCTATGCCACATGGCATGTCGAGTTGGAAAAGAAGTTGGAGGTTTGGAGGAAGTTACCTTTCTTTACAGACTGACACCTGGTGCATGCCCTAAAAGCTATGGCGTCAATGTTGCACGGCTAGCTGGTTAGGTTTTTCATATTTTCCTTGCAATTTTACTACGAACTGAATGAACCAGAATATCAGTAGTCAGGCCGCAAAGATTAAATTGTCCACGTGATTAATTGTTGCACCCTGAATATACGCACCTTTGGCTGAGAACTATGCTCATCCTTTATTAGTATTACATGAATAAATTCAATTTAATAAAAATTGGAAAAAAGGAAAGGAAAATGCTTAGAACAAATCATATTTAGTAGAAAATGAACCAGAATCAGTAGTCTAGCTGCAAAGATTACAGTATTTTTAGTAGAAGTTTGCTAAGAACAAGGATTGTGGCAGGAGAATATAGTTTTCAAATTTTAGTACTTGTTTCAGAAAATAACGTTTGTTGATCAGAATCTAGAATTTTTTATTTGACTTATCATGAACATGCCAAATACTCTTCAATCCATTGATCTTGGGTTGTCACCAACTTTTTCGGTAATATTACTTGATTAAAATTTAATTTCCAGTTACATCATTTCAGGACTGCCTGAGACAGTACTTCACAAAGCTGCTGCAAAGTCTCAAGAGTTTGAGGCAATGTATGGTAAACAGAAGAGGGGGTCTGAGGACAAGGAGTTCATTCAGAATTGGGAAGACGTGATTGCGCTCATCCAAAGTCTGGTTGAAATTGCAGGGGATTTGAGTTCGCATGAGTCTGCTGAAAGCATAGGTGTTAGTTCACTTTATGAACTGCAGCATAGAGCAAGGATGCTTTTGGAGCAAAATTGAAACAAACTTATTCCCCTGATGGCTACCCTTTTGGACCTTTATATTCTGGTTTTCAAAAATCTCTTTGTTGGGCGACTTTGGTTCTCTTTGCCTAAATTGCTGAGCTGTTGTTAGCAATGTCTGTTGGAGCATTGCTATTGTAATTGGAACAATTTTGGAGTATTCAAGCTGCTACATAGCCCCCCCACCTTGTAAATAGAGATTCAACTTGCCAGAATGTCAATTTTTACGTTGGGCGACCAACTTCAATTTGCTTATTTTGTAATTGCTAGTACATCCTTTTGTTTTTGTCTTTGCTTGGAAAGTTTGTAATTACTTGCAATGTAGTTCCAACTTACAGCCAACTAAAAGGTTGTTGGCCTTGCCCCAATTGTTGTACAATTGACTTCTTTTCTAAGTAAATGCAATTTTTTTTAAGTTGGGTTGTTTATTCAAGTGATCATTTATGTACTGTTACGGTTTGTGGTTTACGGAATGGAAACTGTAATAACTTCTTGCAAATATGTACTTTTATTTATTTATTTTCATTTGTCCCCATTAAAAAAAAAAAAAAGTGTGGGGGGGGGGATCTTTAAATAGAAGAGCATCAATGTAATGCTCTAATAAAAATGGAAGAAATATTAAGAATCCATCACAAGTGTATTTCTTCAGCTCTATCCTGATCCTGCTGTTGCTCCTCATCGTAGTCTTCATCTTCATCTTCATCTGAGCTTGTCGCATCGTCATTGGACACCTAACAAAAATGACATTTCAGGATGAAGAAAATTGAATGAAGATCCAAATCTATTGATGATTTAAAGTTAAATCATTTTTCTGTAGTTTTTGGGCATTGATTTGGGAACTAACCTGATATTGGCGCTTGATACTGTTTTGAATAGCCGTGATAGTTCGAATCAATATGTACATTGGGAGAATTATTCCACTGGCCCTTATAAAAAACAACTGTGAATAACACAAAATGAAGAAGAGATTCAAATTAGATTTAGATAAAAATTATTTTGATCAACGGGTGAAGCCGTCAGAAGAAAATTAGATACTCACTGTAAGAAGTGTGAATGGGTAATCCTCTGTTCGACCATTAAGCACAGCAAGCAGATGTCTAACTAGAAGAAGAACCGTAAACTGCAAATTTGTTTTAGCAAACTTAATTATTCATACCCAGAAAAAATAATCAAAATCAATATAAAAAATTATTTACATGACTGATCCTAATCAAAATGGGGAAGAGATAAAGAAACAACAATACTACACTGTTGGACTCGAAAAGAGATTCTCAAACCCCCTCACATATCACGTGATATGGGATATGGGATATAGTATTATTAAAAAATAATATCTTCACGAGATGCCCATAATTACCACATCAGCATTTACTGTGGGGTCTAGCTGATATGGCAAGATGACTAAATGGGATTCAATTACGGGGTAGATGATTCTTTGAAGAGTAATGCTATTTTTTTTATTTGTTGACATGGTTATTAGTCAATTAAGTATTTTAGTATCTACAGGTACTAATCAATTAAGTCTTTTAATATTAGTCAATTAAGTCTCTTGGACTCACTTGACATGACTAATACTAAGATACTGAATTTACTAGTACCAAGTACCAAGAGACTGAATTCACTAGTACTAAAGACAGTCACGTTAACAGATAAATCTTTTTGATAAAATGTTAAGATCAAGATAGTATTAATTTTCTTCGAATTATTTTACTTCAATTTAATGGCAAGATGACAATTCTCCTTATCATTTTTTTTTTTTTAAATCCACCTGTACATCGGCCATGTGGCAGGGACATGGTCAAGGACGATTTAATTGTGCCACTTTACAAGTGAAAAGTATGGAAACGGGGAGTTTTTCATAACTTCAAATTCCAGAAGTCATGTGGCACGAGAGGCTTGTTTCCGTTTTCCACCATACAGAGTTCAATGATTGAGAAATTCAGATGAAAGAGAACTTACAATGAGAGCCACTGTTCTGCAGCAAGCAGCGCTTCTATCGGCCGGCAATGAGCATTCGGAATAGTCTTCTGTTTCAAGCATTTGTCCTTCACCATTGCCCACCAATCCTCCATTTTCTGTCTCTCTCTCTCTTCGTGGAACTTCCAAGCTTCCTCTGTCATCAGAGTGATTAAACTCACTTTTGTTAGTAACCCATGAAAGTTGTTCCTTTATTTCTAAGATACAATATCTAAAATTTGATAGTCAAAGGTGCCCATTTTGTAGTGGCAAACAGCACCGAAAAATTGTACAAAAAGTCCACTAATGCAATTATTAGTTGGAATCTAGGCAAACTAAAAATAATTCCATAGCATGTTAGGCAAATAATACCTATGAACCAAGACAGGTGCACTTTTGAAAAATAGCTAGAGTTAAATTCTAACATGAGCCTTTTTTTTTTTATTATTTACATTTGTACGTATATACTAAAGGAATGGGAAAATTACCTGATGGTAACTGCTGCATCAACCAGCTGGGCCTTTTTGGGAGGAGCTGTGTACCCAGGTTCAAATTTCTGCAACATTACAAATGCCCTTTTCAATATATAATAAAATATGAGAACCCTTTCATCTAAAAATTCAAAAAATATATATAATAGAGTTGCGTAGCTTAGAATTATTGTCGTTGAACAGAAGAGTAGATAAGAATGTATATATACCATTTCTTGTGAGATTTAAAAAAAAAAAAAGGAAGCCCCGCGTATGGACTACTTTAATCCAAAAAAACCCAATAGAGACCGCGGAAGACAGTTTTCTTTTAAGTAAGATATATTGAGCTACGAGAAATAGTGAAAAACTGTGTAGAGTTCCTAATTGTAAGGTTTCCAACATGCAAACCAGAGAGAGAGAGAGAGAGTAATTTTTAAGTTTTTAACTTCATCGATCAGAATAGAACCTAAAAGAAAAGACAAAACAGAGTTTGAAAACTTCAAACTAAAAACAACACTTAATCCAATTCGAATCGCAACATAATTATGTGGAAGAAAAAAAAAAACGGACGATTCCTCTGATTCAAAAACATCAATAAATAAAGAAAGACAGAATAGAAAGCATGAACAAGAGAAAATCAAAACATCAAAACAGAGGAAACCAAAATTATCTCTTCAAACCTGTAGACAAATTTCGCAAATTGTGTTTCCTTTTTCATTACACCACCTTTGTATGCAATCTCGATGCGCAAACTGATAAAAGGGAAAATAAATAAATCAAATCAAACTGTCATAGGATAGAAATTTAAAATCAGAATCGAAAGTACAATTTTTTTTTTTTCTTTACCTTGACAGTTCCAGAACAAGCACATGGAGCTTCCAAGCTCTTGCAGCTCTCAAACTCTTCTTCATGGCAGATTCTACACGAAGAGATTGTAGAAGCTGATTTCAAATCCTCCATAAACAGCACAACATCTCCCATATTTTTTCAAAATTCTGTTTCTATCTCTCTCTGTTTCTCTCTCTAGTTCTTTCTCTCTCTCTCTCTAGTGTGTTGGACTATAAATAAAAAGAAACAAGAAATGAAGTTCCAATACTGCCCCTGTATTTTTCAAAGGTATTGGATTGGCAATACTGACTGCGATGTCTATATATATATATATGTATCCAACTGGACAGACTCAAAACGCGGCTTAAGAAAACTGGAGCCTCAAGTCTTTGACCCCATTACTGTTTCAGACAATACTAAATTCCAATTCATATTGCAGTGTCAAATGGGTTGAAGTCTATGACTTTGTTTCTCTACGTGCTTCTCTCGAAAAAAGGGTCCAGTAGCAGCACCGTCTTCGTGGCCTGACTTGCCATATAGTATTACATTCATACGAGTCTTATATAAACCGTCACGTATATCATTATTAATTATGAAATAACGAAATGTCACAAATTTTTAAAAAATTTAAGATTTTTGTAAAATACTTTTACTCAAATGATAAATTAATAAAAAGAAATTATTTGTAAATTTTTAATAAATTACATGGTATCATATACTTGTCATTTTTGATTGAATATCATTGCTCTTGTTTAAAATATGGGAGCAAGAAAATTTTCCCAAGCTGACAAATATAAATCTAACAACAAAACATTAAAGAATTTTTGAAAGGATGCCAGTACATCTTGCAGTATTTTTATTTAATATATTTTTTTTATTTGATTGATCGATTAAAAAGTATTTTGAATCAGTTTAAGTGTACCAAATTACATCTCTCTTTTTATGACAGTCAAACTCATTTTTTAAATTCTAACTGCCAACGATTAAAACAAATAAAAATTCAAACTCAAAACGCTTAAATTTTATATTCAACATCTTTATCGTTAAATTACATTCCCGAATAATTAAAGTAATGTTAATTGTAATGGAAAAAATGAACATAAGCTTGATTTTTTATTTTTTTTATAAATCTTTTTGGTGGATTTATCATTCAACCTTTGTTAATGAAGAAAAGTTCTAATATAACCATGAGTTTAAAAAGCGAGGGGCAATAGTGGTATTTTATTGTATTATAAGAGACGAATTTAAAATTATTTTAATGACAAGTGAATAACAAATTATTGATTGCGACATCTTTTTTCTTCTCTGTTTTCAATTTGAATTTCTCTTTTTCTCTCAAGTTTGAACATGAGGGCACTGATCCCTGATCAACGGTTCCAAAGCGTTTCAAGTGACCAGAAATTTTGAAATGGGGGGGTGCAATCATAAACATAGAAAAGGCGCTTGCCTAAAAGCATGAATTGCTGCGATTTGGTGGGACCGTTTGGACGCTCAATTGACGTTTCTCTTTCCTCTCTTTTTCAAAATTTATTTTTTAATATTTGTTCCTTTGGATATTTAGAATGCTGACATCTGTGGTTATCCCCTCCTCGACCTTATCATTTCTCAGTTTTTCTCTCTCTAAATTAAATTGGATAGATTCTTCTTATATTTCTAATTGTGTGCATCTCTTCTCTAAGCCGTACAAATGGCAAACGTTGGAGGGTTCCATGTTTCACATTTGAAATTTGGAAACGTTTAAGAAAAGTGGTCGGCTCTAAGATGGATCGCTAGATCAATCCTGGCCGTCCACGTATTGACCGAATGCAGGCCACGTTTCCTATGGAAATTAAGGAATTTAAAAGGAGATAAAGCAGCTGACAGAATTACTTAGCGGCTAATACCTGACGACACGTGTCCAGCATGCACTTCACTGGAAGAACGGAGTGATCAGGTATTTCAATTATCACAAAATTAACTGGTTATACTACTGCGTGACACACCAACCACCACGTGACACTTGTAACTACAGGTCGGCTGATGTTCGGTCATTCAGCTCATGCTCGGCCATATAACTTATGCTTGGTTATTCAACACATGCTCGGTCGTATACCTCATCCTCGGTCTCGATTAATGGCATAACCCACAAAGACCGAGCTCATATTATCAAAGCAGGACTGCTCTCCTACAAAAGCTAACATATATAGATGCAAGCTTGCAGTACGACACATCGATGATCAGAGCTCATCACCGCCTCAATGAGCACCAAGCAGGAAATAAGGAAACAATCTCTAACAAAGAAACTGCCACACTGTGTTGCCATATTCAACAAGGTAACTGATATCTCCGACGATCCAATCCCTATATTTATGGCTCCAAATCCTAATCAACTTAGGAGAACCACTGCCTATAAATTCAACCCTAAAGATACGTTTTACTTTTATACTCATTATTTGGCTTTCATTACAGACCTTCAATTCAGTTTATTGACTTAAGCATCGGAGCGGCTACCGTCGGAGCCAACCCGGTGGTCCTCTGATCTTCTGTTTTAAGTGTTTCACAGGGAATCGAGCTTGAATTTTACGTGAGCCAAAAAGTGCAGCATCATTAACCATACGACCAAGATATTCTCTTTCTTTTTTCTCTTCTTTTAAAAGAAAAAAATTATACTTCTCTTTTGATATTTTTAATAATTACTGATAATACCACTCTTATTTTAAAAATTATATTATACTTTTTTTTCATTTTAAATGATAAAAAACTTTAACAAAAGTAAGTCCAATTTACTCCCCTTTTTTTTTTCTTTTTCAAAGGAAACTTAACAGTTTGTTTGGATAAGTTGGAAGGAAAAGAAAGGAGAGGAAAGTATTAATTATGAGGAAAAGGAAACGAGTGGAGAGGAGAGGTTAATTCCTCGTTTATGTTTGGATAACTAATAAAAAAAAAGGAGAGGTAATCCTTTCATCTTGTTTGAGAATAATAAATGAGAGAAAAGAAAAGAAAGAATTTTATATTATTTTACTATTATATACAAACAATGTGTATTTAGATGCTCTAGGATAGAGGGGTCATTTTTATTTTATCTTTTATAATTTTAAGGATAATATTGGTATTATTAAAAATTCATTAAATCCTTCTTTCATTTTCCTCCGTTTCCGCCCACTTTAGGAGGGATAACAAAATTACTAAAATCGGGGTTAAGCTCTCCCTCCCTTTCCCTCTCTTTCCCTCCCTTTCCTTCCTAATTTTTAAAACAAACATGATATAAGCTGTCCTTCCTTATCCTTTCCTTCCATTTCTTTCCAATTCCTTCAATCCAAACATAGTGTAAAGGATCAAGTTTTTTTTGGTAAAAAAAAAGTGATATTTCAATTTTATCAGATTAATCTATTTTTTGAATTTATAAGGATGAATATGTAAGATTTTATCATAGTAAAATGTCTTTTTTTTTAGTATAATAATGTGAGGAGAAAGAATTAAACCCACACTATTTACACCATAATTTATTTAGATTTGGAATACTTAAAATTTACTTTTTTGAAAGTTTGACCAATTGTCTTGGTCGATAATTTTAAATCCCTTCTAACCCTCCCTCCTCTTTTTTCCTACAATTGCCTAAATCATATTTTTTTTCTTTAAAAATAAATAAATAATGCTACTAAGTTACTCTTTCATTTGAGAAATGACTAGGTAATACCATTAAGTCACTACCGTTTTGAGATAGAAACATTCAATTTTTATTTTTTTTCATAATGTGTAATTTTATCCCCACTATTACTTTATATGTAAAATAGTTTTTTTTATCAAATGATGTGAAGGAATTATATAGAATATATATTATTTCATAATTTGATTTATTGTAAATAAAATATTATTATGTCATTGGAGATTTTATTTTTAAAAGATATTTTAAGAAAATTAGTATTACTTTAAGTGGTTGGTAGGGTTCAAAATAGAAATTGCAATTTGTCCCGCTTTTAATAGAACGCTTGTGGGATGCTCATAAACAAAGTCGTGGTAGAGTAAGACTTTTAAAATTCTATCGGGTTCGGAGTGGATTCGGGAGATGTTCATCCTGATCCCATCCTATTTATATATTATTATTTTTATTTTTATTATCTTTCTATATACTATATTTACAAATAAATCGTATTATAAAAAATTAGTTTTAATATTTTTCATAACACACTCATATTATTTTTTATTGTATCGATTAATTTAGTAATAAAATTTTAAATTACCTATTAAAATAAAAGTTTTAATTTAAGAAAAAAATAGAGTTCGAGATAAGATGGGATAGAATCGAAAAATATGAATAGAGTCAAGGTCGGTGTCAAAATCAGAATAAACTTTTAAATGAAACAAAATCAGAGATAAAAATTATAAACAGGATTGAAATTGAAAAATGGACGTCACATTGTCATTCCTAGTTCAATTCTTGGAGTTGTGTTAGGGCCAGGGGATCTCTTGGTTTTTGGGTGACACAGGCATCGTGAGCCTAGCCGTTGGACCCTCTTAGATCTTTCTGTAATTTCTTGCATGACATTCCTTGTAGTTGTGGATTAGTTTAGATGAGAAGCTTCTTCCAGGCTACTCGCTTCAGAAGGTGACACCACCGGCACCTTCCACGAAACAGCTACTGATTTTGACTCTTAGAGCTTTTTTTAATGCATCTGTCCTCAACATGCCTTATAAAATTCATATTTACAATGTTCGCCAACTCACTAATTTTATGTTCACATATGATTTTCAGCCAAATAAATGATAGTGAATAGAAAAATAATTGTTATGCAGAAAAATGACGCAGTCTCACGATATCTTGCAAATTTAAAAATATTTATGAATCATGATATGGCGTAGTGTGACGGTCTCATTGAATAATTGATTGACATAATGACAAAATAATTAAATAAGATCTTGTGTTCTTAAATTTGTGAGAAAATTGTATGTATGAATCATGATTGAATAATTTATCGACATAATGACAAAAAGTAAATGGATAAATTCTCATGAAAAACATAACTCTCCGAGACAAAACCTATATTAAAAAGTTGTTAAGAAAGAATGATTTCACAGCTTCACATGTGCAATTGTGTATAGTACATACACATGTGACCATTGAAAGTCGGACCATTCAAAAACTTTTCATTAAGAAGATGGTATATTAAACCCTAAAATCTATGAAGGTGCAATTTTTGACATTCCCGCATTGAGATAGGGATGGAACATCAAGATAGCAAGCCACATTTGAAGAATTTCTAAGCATAAATTGCTCTGGTTTGTGTATAATTGAATCAGCATACCGTTGTTAGTGGGATTGAGATTTGAGACCCAACTATAAGATATTTTCAGTCCTAAGAGAGTGAATATATAAGATCATGTTCATTGCATCCTAATTAGCTTTTGTGTTCTCATGTTCAAATCGCTTAATTCGTGTTCAAGCTATCCTAACATGGTTTTATAATATAATTATGAGGATAGAAAAAAAAAAAACCTATCGATGACAATTTTCAGATTGAAAACTAATGTGAAATTTATGTACATCTACAAATATACTCAAATTTGAGACAGTTTCACAAAAAGTTTTTTATTTTATTTTTATAAGGAATCATGAAGAATGCATGAACTGAATAATTCTTTCGGTTGTCTTTTAAATCATTTTTTTTTTCAGAAAAAAAGAAAAAAAATCATTGGAAAGGAGAAAAGCTAAAGTTTAATTTTTACATGATAACTAAATAAAAATTATTATAAATTTCTTGAGTATGTAGTGTTATGTTCATTTTACAATCATGAGATAGACGATAGTGGTGCAATTAATTTTTCAGTGCCTTATTTGTAACTTATACAAACACTTCATATTGGGGGAAAAAAGTTAAAAGGATAGTAGTGACCTGCAAATAAAAATATAAGATCTTTTTTATTAAGAATGGTATTTTAAGATATTAGATTTCTACCATTTTAAAATAACTAAGAGAGGGATCACCAGTTCAATTGTCGGGTCAACCGAAATCAAAATGTAACATCATAATTACAACATACATACTTTTATTATTGATATTAATAATAAACCATTATTAAAAAGAAAAAAGAAAAAACTAAAAAGTTCTTAATTTATTGTCACTTTCCTAAACCTGAAGTTAGGAACAATCTGTTTGCATCTAAGTTCACTATGAGAAATTAAATATTCAGAGCAAAAACTAGATATCAAGTCATCCCAATACAAAAAGAGTTCTGGCAGTGCAACTCAAACTAGGCAAACAAAAAATATTACACTTGTGTATATATAAAGATCTCATTTTCAGTCAAACATTCACAATGCAATCAAACCCTAATTGACTGATCCAACTTCCTACATTAAAATCAAGAACAATGACAGCCTGAATTCCAAAACATACCCAATTCATCGTCCACGTGAAAAAGCAAAATTTGAGATATCAAAAACTCCAGAATATACATGCATTTATGTAGCAAAAAAAAAGGCATACCATTTTCAGAAATTTTCTTTATCACCACTGTCTGATGCCTACATGTTCTGTTACACATTCGCGCACCACCGTCACATAACAGTAGATGGCATAGTTATAAAAACTGGCCGGCCCGGCCAGTTCAACGGGTGAACCGGGTTGGTTCATCATTCTGATCATTTAAGCAGTAAAACTGGATTGGACCAGATGACCTGGCCGGTTTAACTGCAAACCATGAGACCCGGACGGTTTATTTTGAACTGTCCTAGTGTTCTATTTTTTTTTTTGAAAGACCATATTGCCCAACTTTTCAATTATTTGTTTTAAAAATTGAAGGGTACTTTCATCAAGTGGGCAAAAAAACAAGCTGAATGCATTATTAGGCCATTCGATATCAATCAAAGCAAGACCCTCTTGTTTGCTTTCCCTTTCGCTTATGCCCTAAACCTAATATGAAGAATTTGAATGGTGAAGACCTGGAGTTCATCAGACCAGCCATAGACACGAAGCTCGTTGCAGTCGTCTCCAACTCGCAACCACCGTCCTGTTGCTCGTCATCAAACCAGCCATTGTCTAGTTCGTCTCCGACCATTGTTCTCCGATTATTTCAGTAATTAGTTTCTTAGTTTCTTTTATTTTTTTTTCCTATTTGGTTGAATTTTCATCACTGAAACTGAATAAATGTCTAACTTGTGGGGCATACTGTGTAGTGCAGTGAACATTCGTCCTCATGTTTAGTTTCTTTTGGTTTCTGTTATTTATTTATTGATTTATTGAATGTTGGCCTCCTTGTAAATTGTGACTTGTGTTCATTTGTTACAACTTACAACTATGGATGCAACTTGTGTTCATGCTCTTGGTTTGTAACTCATCAATAAAGGATCTTTGTATTTATTTATTTTTCTGGTAATGATTTGGATTTTGGGGCATCAACTTATGGTTGAATGAATCAGATTGGTGGCTGTGATAAGGTCATTATTTGAAACGTTGTCACTCATCAATTTTTCTCTCTTATATTGTGAATTTTATCAGATTTATGTCTATGAGGAAAATTATGTTCTGTTCTACAAACCATTATGTTAGTTCTCTTTTTTATTAAGAACATCTACATAACAATATATTGTCTTTGTCTTTACCGTGATTAAGTTTGATGCAATATCATTTTTTTTTTTGTTATTGCAATTTATTGGTGTATTTTTATGATCATACTTTAGCGTGTATTTACATTTATCATCTTTTACACTTAGATAATTTTTGTTTAAAATATTTTTCTTTAAATGTATTATTATTTATTTTTTAAATAAATATTAAATAAATTTGGTCTAACCAATTAACCTGACGGTTAGACCAGTGACCCATCCATCCAGCCACCTCACGGGCTTGATAGATGGCGCCGCACACCACCATAGTAGGGGGGGGCTCTCCATCCCAGGCCCTCATCGCCAATGCAGTTGCGGAGATCTTGAGAAGAGAAGAAAGTATGCGGACCGAAGAGGGGCAGTTGCGCAGAGCAGAAGAAAATGATAACTGAAAAGCCCTAATCCCAAGAAGTGTGGGATGTTCTACACTTGCCTGGGGCTGGAAGGCGGGGCCGGGGTCCAATGGACATATGGTCTTGGGCCAATGATGGATGGAAGGCTTATTGTTAGGCTTTTAGGACATGTGAAAGTTACTTGGTTTGGTAGCTAGAACGAGGGGCGAGGTGGGACAGCTTTTTTGCTTTGGATGCTCCGGAGCAACGAAAATGTCTTGGCCAATACAGAAAAGGATAGATTGTCGTTGGAACGTGTGTTATTATGTGTTGGCATTTACCATGGTTTACGATCTTGAGAAAGGCCCGAGGGGATGACTCCTGGCAGCATCATGACTTGGATTTAGGACACATGTTCACCTTTTCCATTGCCCCAGGTCGCCTTCCTTTTAAATACCTCTAATGTTCACCCTTAATGGGCCTATTTGAATCATTGGATTCATGACTTCAGCAATTAAACCAAACCTATTCTAATCTTGTGCCAAATTATTGCCTACTTAATTCTAAATCTGTTCCTCTATCTGGTTTGTCCTATTCTTATCTGGATTGGGTCCTTCCAGGTGTCCATTTCCATATAAGCATCTCCTCTACAAGAATCCTTGGTCATCAACAAGGTGGAAGTAGAGTTCTTGGATGAGTGCTCCTTTGACGTGCATGCTGGGACATTTATGACATTGGCTCAGGAGTTGAATGGCCAAAGGTTACCACCTATTATAATATTGGATAAGAGTAACGTGATTGAAAATTTTGAATATATTCTTTTAATTAGGGCTGTCTAGAACTCAAATTTGGTATGGCATTGGCCAGATCCAAATTTAAATTTAAATATAATCTTAATCCGATGAATATTATTTCTTTGACATGTTAAATAAAATTAGTAAATTATAGCATGAAATTACAAAATCATATTGATTCCGAGGTAGGGAGTGGCCTAAGGAATTTATTCAATGTTCTGTAGATTGTCCAGCACCCGAGAATCTGAGATGGTGAGGCTTTGGTGGATAAGTGGAGAGAAGAGGACGAATATAATAAACATTGAAGTACATGGGAACGTGTAATAAATAAGAGGACTAAGGGATTTAGTAAAGGAGATGGCTGATTGGAATAGGGGGAAAAACTTAAATGGCAGCTGTGTGATTTGCTGCCAGAACTCCATTGTTTGGGAAGAAGATGAAAGAAGACGTAAATTAAAAAATTATTTATGGTCAGGATTCTCAATTATAATTGGAAGTGGAATTGGGGATATGTATAGTTGACTAGCGTTTTGGATGATGATTTATGTTGTCCCTTCAAGATCTTTTGTTGGAGCCAGTGCAAGTTCTTATTTGAGCATTTTTTCTTTCCATTTGCTAAAGAACATAGAAGTGAAGATTGAAGAACTTTGATGAAATGATGAGTCAGACTTCTTGATCTTTTATTTGTTTGAAAGGCATTTTAGGTATGGCTGCTGCTGGTTTCCGGTGGGTGCTCATCGAAATTGACACTTTGTTTGGATAAATAGGAGAGAAATAGGGCCACAAGTCGGGCAGGCTAACCCAAGCCCAACCCCATTTTTTCCTCTGGGTTTGGATTGCATTTTTTAATATTTCAGGATGGCCCTGGGCAGAAGAGTTAAGAACCCAAGCCCGACCTCAATTCCGGCTGAGTTGGCTTCAAGTAACCTGAAAAACTAGGACCCAACTCTTTATATAGTGTATAAACTGTTGATTTATTTCAACTTTCAAGTATTATATTTTTTATTCAAAACTTTTACATTTTTTTTAATAACCAAACTACAAGCATTGATGGTCTCTTTCTTTCCAAAGAGTCAGCAAGAGTTGATTATATAGACCAAATTATCTTTTAGTTAGGCTTCACTGCTTCAATGTGGGATGGGATATTTGACGGCTGCATAGAATGGTTATATTTGACAACTAGTTTCAATGGGTAGAAGGACTGCACAAGAGATCTCGGAACTTTGAATCAGAGAACAATGGGAAGGCTTAGAACAAAGAGTGATTACAAAGACCTTAAAAATGCTCAAATTTTGGAGAACCAGGTTCCCTCTTCTCTAAAACTCTCTCTTTCTAAAACTTTTTATTGTATATGTTTGTTATATATATGATGCCAACTTTTGGTATCTCTGGGACTGCATAAGACGATCGCAAAACATCGATCCATTACATCGTCTGCATAATTGGTGAAAAATCATGCTAGGAAAACTGGAAAGTTGGCTGCAGATGCACTCCTCCGCATTATTCCAATCAATTGTATGGAAGAAGTACCGAATCAACGTCTGAGCACATCACATTGCAACGATCCAGTCGGTTACGACTCCAACTCTAATAGTCAATGAAACATTTCTCATCTGTGAAAGGACAAAGAGCCACAGACACAATGTCTAAATCTGGTCACGGTTTCAACTGCGGCAAATGGTTGAGTTGTATGGGTCATTTATATAATAGGAGCAGAGCGATTAATCTTATGGGTCTTCCACTAGTGTTATTGCTGCCTTACTTCAATAAAGAGTTCAATCATTTTGTTTTCTGTTTCTAAGTTGCCACCAAAAGGTTTCACTCAAATCTTTTTGTTTGTTGATTATTTATATATGTGTTTATATATATAATGCAAAGGAAAATTTTGTATCAACGAATTTGTGGATGGATTCATATCTGTGATGAATACGTATTAGTGAATATCAATGGGATTAATTCATACCAGTGAGTGTCAGTGTGATGAATTTGTATGAGTGAGCATTTCTGCAAAAAATGAAGGTAGAGGCATGGACTAGAGGATGAAGATGAAGGAAGGAGCTGAGAGTTTTTAGTGTTGCATCTTCTATTTGTCCCACATTGAAAGAAAAGTGAAAGATATAGGTTCCCTTCTTCTATTAAACCGTGGGTGGTTTTTAGTGTTATAGCTACTTGGCCAAGTCAAAGTGTATGATGCTTGAAAGTTTACAATAGGATGTTTGGAAGTTATAAAAATGTTGTTTTTTTAAATTTTGTAAACACTCGGGTGAACCCAATACATATGAATTTGTGCTCGGGTTAGGCTTGGTTTGGTTTGGTTTGGTTTAATTTGGTTGGGCTTGAGCAAGTTTGGAATTTAGGTGGAGCCCGGACCGACTTCGAGCTTGGCCCAACCCACCGAACTTGCTAGGGTGAAAGGAGAGGAGAAAATAATGTCATCTTTTATTTATGTTTGGGGTGAAAGGAGAAGAGAAAATAATGTAATCTTTTATTTATGTTTGGGAAAGATAGAGGAGGTACGGGAAAGGAGTAAAATAGGAATTCAAGTATGGGCAAAACAGCTAATTATTAACTTTTTTATCCTTTCCCCCCATCTCTTCTCATTTTTGGAAGGAGAGCAAAATGAGTTTTTAAGCCCATCCTTCTCCCTCCATCTCCTCCTCTTTTCTTGTTTTTGATCCAAACATAAAATAATGTTTCTTTCCTTTTTTTTCCCCTCCTCTTTCTTTCCATTCCTTCAAATCCAAATGGACTTTGAAAGCTTTTTTGGGTTAGCATTTTTTGTTTTACTTTTTTTTTTTTTTTTTTGGGGGGGGGGTGTTGTAAGGAATGGACTGTAGAAGTTATCTTTTTCATTATCATGCTTGCCCACACAATGCTTTTTATTTATGATCATTCTGCATGTATAATGTCCTGTTGAGTGACTAGAAAGATGTATATTTTTGTGTTTGTACAGGTCGATGCTGTAGTGTACCTGGTGGATGCCTTTGACAAGGAGCGTTTTGTAGAATCAAAAAGGAACTGGATGCATTGCTGTCTGATGAGGCCCTTGTATTGGGAAATAAGATTGACATACTATATGCTGCCTCAGAGGACGAGTTGCGCTGCCACCTTGGCCTGACTGGCATCACCACTGGGAAGGGGAAAGTGAATCTCGCAGATTCAAACGTACGCCCCTTGGAGGTATTTATGTGCAGCATTGTACGGAAAATGGGGTATGGTGATGGCTTCAAGTGGGTGTCTCAATACATCAAGTAGGGTAACAGTCTGGCAAGTTGTCAAACAGCCAAAACCTTCCTCTAGTAAAACAAAAGGAGGTATTCATTCCCCAGTTTTATTCGGTCATTACGTGCGCTTTGGATTTGATTTTTTGTGCTTTTGATTTGTGTGGAAGTTGGTATTTAATTATGACTACCATGTAAAATTTACTTGTAGCTGCAAATTATTTGCTGTTAACTTAGTTTCTTAATTTACTTCCACCCTACTAAATTTAAATTGCCGTTGTGAATGAGTTGGAGAGTAGTGAAGCGCTTCAGAATTTTAATTAATTAACTAAAATTAATTTAATCAACTAATTTATTCATAGAGTTGCGCCAATAACCTCAAATTATTTCTTCAATTAGTTATCCCAATTAATTTGATAAAAATTGTAAACTTAAGTGGATTGGCTAAGTATTCAAATAATTTTTTAAATTTTAGACTCTTGTCAATAATACAACTAAGTGCTTAGATAAATCACAAAAACAAACATAATAATAAGGGGTGCTTTTAAGAGTAGAAGATACCGATCTTATGCAAAAAATCCTTTAATGTAATAAAACCCAATTTTGCAAGATGACAAATCACTATGAAAATCAATCAGTAGTACAAGTAACAATAAACTACTAATTATTAATTTGTTATTCTGCTAGATAAATTTACACCATTGGTCGATTCTCCATATAATCCTCTAGGTAATGTTCTTGTCAGCCACTTCAGGCACTATTTGATAACCCTCAAATCCATACAACTTGTTGAAATCAGTAATGCTTTCTTTGGGTTTGGATGATCATGATATAAGATACCGATCATCACATAAAACGGTTACATAGATGAGTATGGTGTCCATATCACATCAACTATCCACCATCCCACCCAGTACTGCACACAACTTCATGGTTGCATCAAGACATTGTTAATACAGTTGAACCGTTCCCGCTTCCTAGACTTTCCTTTCCTGTTTGGTAGGACTTGGGAGTCTCACTACGAGCAAAAAAACAGGAAATGTGACCCACATACTCAAACAACCTGTCACCATCGGATCAAGCCATTAGTTCAGATCATAACTGCCCCCACATTATACATTTGTTGTACTTGTATCACACGCCAATGGATTAGACGAAACACATCACAACAAAAATTCTAGCACTTCTGTTCTCTATGTCACCAAGTCCACCATTGTCTTTGTCACGGAATGGAGCGGTTTAACAAACACTTCCCATACCCTCCACTCCAACTTAATAAAATGCAACCAATAACACATGCTTCCTCATTTACTCCAATTCATCCATCGGCTCATTCATCTTCAATCCAAATCTCTCATGGGCAATAACATCTCACACCGGCAGCCGTCAGATGCCACCGGTAAGGTCATTCTCTCTGATGGCACGGTCCATGAGTATGACAAACCTTTAACGGCAGCTGAACTCATGCTAGAGTACCCGCAACAGGTGGTTGTTGAATTCCAATCTGTTGCGAGTGGTAGAAGGCCGAGTCCATTGCCTGCTGATGAGACGCTTGAGATGGACAAGCTCTACCTCATGCTTCCCATGAGGCGTGGGAAGCCGGCGGCATTGTCATCTGAGGAAGCGAGCCGCCTTCTTCTGAGGGCAAATTCAGTTTTGAAATCTCCGTCTCTTTTATCATCGAGGGGATTTCTTCCTCTGTTTGCTCAGATATGCCCTGCAGGCACCATAGTGGAACACATGTTGGTGCCGCAGAGGAAAGGAAACTTGGTGGAGAGGACAGAAGATACGACGGCAAAACCAGAGTTGTTGACCGATATTTTGGAGGGAATGCCGGAATATTTAAGCAGACAACTCTCTGGCAGCAAAGGGTGGAAGCCCGGTTTAGATACCATTAAGGAGAAGTTTGTCGAGAAAAAGGCCCCCCATTGGTTGTTCTAACACGCCAATGCTCTCTCAAACTATGATGGTAAAGGAATTTGCAGAGAGAGGTCCAATGGGGTCTTGGTTTGATTCTTTTTAAAAATGAAAACTGGGAAAAGGGGGGGAAAAAAAATAAGTGTGTTGCTAATAATAGTTTAATTGATATGACCGGATGTGCATTTGTAATGTGTACTGGATGTATTTAGGTAATCCATAGTTTAATTAGTGCTGCATTCCAAAGCCTTTTGTGTTATTATATATATTTATAAACATCCATTAACAATTTTACAGAAAGAGTGAGATTGAGTGGTGCTAATTAAACAAGGTTAAAAAATGAATAGAAACATGGAAAGTAAAGAATTTCAGATGAAAGCAGGGAATAAGATACACTTAACAGTTAATATTCTCCGATCAAACTACTCATTCACTGTTTTGCATTAGTTTCTTATAAGATTCATCTTAGGTTGTTGCATGAGAAGAAATATGTAAGGAAATGACCTAATCAAGCTAGCTGATAAAGACTAGATTTTTTTGAAACCCATATATGTATGTATTAGTGTATATAAATGTAACCATATGAAAACCTACCTTAACAGCTCAAAAGCTCAGTTGTACCAAATATAGCACAAGATTGATTTGTTAAGCAATCAAATTTAAAACTCAAGCTTAAGGTTGGCGCCTCTGTGCTGGATCATTGTAAACTAAGGAAGAAAAAAGTGTTTCTGGTCATATGCTAATATCTTGAGCCACAACATGCAACACCAAGTGAAACTCTTTTGTCCGAGGACTGACCCCAAAAGTCGAGCTAGAAACATATTACTTGAGATTTGTTCTACCAATTAATTGCACTATCATCCGAGGACTAACTTCAAAACTCGAACGATAACGAATATCTTATTCAGTGTTTGTAACTAACCTTTCAAGTTTGTTTTGGTAAGAAGAAGGAAAAGAAAACGCTGCCCTCTCTCAAAATTCACAAGTTACCAAACCTTGATCTTTTATCAATTATACATACTTTGAAAAATATGTTTGAAACTGGATAAAAAGATTTGTATAGTGCAATCTAAAACTCCAATTTTGTTGATTGGTGAGCGCTGCACAATAAATTGACTCCTTCAGACATCTCATGGGTTTGCACAGGGTCAAATATATTGGATCCTCATTCCTCATGGCGCATCAATCGGATTGATTTGTGAAAGGCCCAAAAGATTGGGCTAATTTTAGCACCCATTTCTTACCAGTAATATTTTAAAAATAATTACAAATGTGGGTAAAATTTTTGAATGAGACTACTCTATTTTAATTTTAATGTGTTTTTTTATTAGTCTAGACTCACTATGATTTTTTTAATACTCATGACATGATATTATTAGAATGACGTATTGTCACATGTTAGTCCAATTTTACTTAAAAATATCTTCAAATATATGGTCCAAACCCTTCTCAAAGGTTTTTTTTTAACCTAACTAATTGATGGATTGGATGGTATTAGTACTAATCCCTCCTTTCCTTATTTTTGGGGGTTCTTGAATTCTACTCTTCAATTTGAAAATTAATAGATAATGCCATTCAATCATCGGTTAATTTGTCACATCATTTCTGTTGATAAGAAAAAGACAAAAAAAGTCATTCTCATAATAAATAAGCACAATATTTGCATGATTTGGGAGATTTGACGTGAGAGATGAAAGTATAAAATTTGAAATCTAGAAATTTATTATAAAATATGAAAAGAATGTGAAAATAGGACAATTCTTAATTTTCATAAAAGTTTCTATAAAATATAGGGATAAAAAATCAAAATTCTAATATTTGGGGGCCAGCCCTACAAAGGGTCATATATATTCTTCAATATAATAATAAAATCTATATCTAGTACATCTAATCCTTGAAAAATAGCCATACTGTATTAACTAAAATTTAAATAAAATAGAACCCACCAATTTCCTCCCTCGCTGCTAAATCATTGCATAAATTATAATTACTATTTAAGGAAAAGCAGCGTGTCGTGGCGACCACCCCCAATTAGGCTGGCTCTCGACCAATCTAAAGCTTAGCTGCTTAGCACTAGTTTGTGACTTGCACGTCCCGTCTCGGGATTACATTTTGTTCCTCCCGTCTCGTTTTTAATATAATAAGATAAATAAAGAATGTTCATAAATAGAAATAGAATCAAATGTGAGTGAGATTTTTAAAATTTTATTGAGTTTGAGGTGAATTTGGAAATGGTTATTTTGATTCGTTTATATTTTAATTTTTTTATTTATTTTTATATACTGTGAACCAATTAAACTAAATTATATTTTTAGTAAGATTTTTAAAGTTAAGTTATAGTAGTGATAGGATTTGATTTATTTTAATCTTAATGAACTAGAAATCTTTGTCAATGGTATTATAATTTAATTAGAGTTAGAAGCCCTAATACAATTAGAGTTAAGCTTTATATAATTTATATATATATATATATATATATGGATGTAAGCACATTATATGCTGTGTGCTTCAAGGAAAAAACAGAAAGAAGAAGCGGCAGTGTGTGGAGCCGTGAGTTTGTGTGGAGCGTGAAGGCCAAAAAGCCTATGCTGCCTAATCAATGATGTGGCTTGAAGTTTAGTTTCAATAAAATATATATTATTTTGTTATTCTTTGGTTTGCAATCAAAAGAGGCGTACAGTGACGTGCGCTTGCCATGAAATATTGAATTATTATTTTTTGTTTCAATATAGTTTGATTGTTTTGGGTCAAACATATACACTATATTTATCAATAAATAATACTATATAAAATTAATTTTATACTTTTTTTTATCACATTTATATTATTTTTTTCTTTTATTAGTTATTTTAATAATAAAAAATTAATTTATTTATCAAAATAAAAATTTTAATTTGTTTAAATATACAAATATATATATATATATATATAAGAATTCAAAACGGGATAGAGTCAAAAAAATATAAATAAAGTCAAAATTAAAATAAAAAATAAAAAATATAAATAAAATTGAAATTAAGAAATGACCATCCTACTCCAAACTCATTTCCGTTATTATTCCTACTCACTTCCTTCGCACGTAGAACACTTCACCATGTCCACGTGAAATTTCATCATCCAATCACGTGCGCCACTGAGCCCTAGCCTCTCTCGAGTGTTGCAGAGGCTTTAAATTAAAATTTTAATCAAAAACAGAGACTCACATTGGATTAAATAAACAAAGCTGATTTGTTAAAACAACTGATGCTGCACTTTTCGACTCGCAATAAGTATGGGCTCCGTGACCTCTAGAACACTCAGAAAGATGATCAGAGGACCACCGGATTGGCTCTGGCGGTAGCCGCTCCGATGCTTAAGTAAGTAGAAGGAATTGAAAGACTGTATTGAAAGCCAAAAGAATGAGCATGCAAATAAAGCGTACCTTTAGGGTTTAATTTATAAACCGTGGCCTTTCCTAAGTTGATTAGGATTCAATGCCATGAATATAGGGATTTGATCATCGGAGATTGTAGTTACTTTGTGGAACGTTGAGTCGTAGATGGAAATAATCATAGATAGTAGTTTCCGTGTTGAAGACTTTTTCCTTATTCCCTGCTTGGCAGTTGTTTAAGGAAACCATAAGGTCGGTACCATATGAAATGTTGAATAAATATTGCCCAGAACATAAGGTCTGGAGGATATGTGCATGAGAATGCCGTAGAGGCTTCGCCTGCACTGTATGATCGAGTTTATTGGCTCTGAATGATATATATATATGAGAATGCCCTGAAAGCTAGTCACTGTTCTGTATGATCGAGATTATTAACTCTTCATGCACACGTGTCTCAAGGTGATTGGTGTGTCTGTTTATGGTATATCAACAACATATAATAAAGGGTATATTTATGCCGTCAAAAAGAAAAAGGAGAGCTCGTATATATACATATATATACACATATACATGCACATACACATAGCTTATTTGAGTTGAGTTGTTTGATAACAGAATCTTTAGAAATGAACGTCACCACTCTGCCCCCTTGGATGCCAACATGTCTATAGAATGGGATCGTCCACTTCTAAGTTTTAACCAAATGCTACAAATATTTCTTTATTTAGTCAAACAACCGAATTTGAATTGATTAATAGCCATGCATTTATATATATATATATATATATATCCATGTTACTTAGATAATCAACAAGACAGATCCGATGATCCTGATTACTGATTCCCTTCAATTAAGGATCTCGTTGTCGTTGTAACCATTAGCTGCTTGGGTAACCCACCCTCACATGCCCATTATTATTTAGTATTCCTAGGCTTATTAATGAGTTATCCTAATTTACTTCTTATCCATAACCCTTTATTAGCCAACATTTAAATAATAAGAAAAAAATTACATTACCCCTTAATTAAAAAACAACATTTTTTTTTCTAAAATTTTTGAAATCACAAATAAAAGAAAATAACAAGAATTAAAAGAAAAAAAAGTTGTCCATTTAATTCTACCACTTGGATAAGGCAGGATCATTATAATCTAACATTCTCAAAACCATCAAGCGATGTTGGGACTGACAAAATGTGTCATTAACTTAGAAATTTGATAATTTTAACCTTTTTTTAATTGTTATTTTGTTAAATTTTATAAAATTATTGACCCCCTTAAATTTATTAAATTTTCGTAAAAACTCCTTTCAAATTTTAATATATACTCTTTTGCAGATTTTAGGTATAATTTTTGAACCTTAACATTAGGTTTGCCAATAAAAAGAGTTTTCCTCCTAAGACTTTAAGATAAGTTTTTTTTCTTTTTAATAAAATGAAGTTGTATATTAATTTTATCAAATTAATAGACTTTCGACTGGCTGCTTTATAAAAAAATTTATTTAATTATTCTGTTGCATGCTGTGATATTGTTTTTCAAACATTTAAAAAAAAAAATTGTTTAAATCATAGACTTTTAACTTCAAAAATTTTCAAAATTATAAAATTTTTAAAATATTCCCGTACAATTAATTAATGTGACAATCTCACTAACTCGTGATGTCACTTGAAAACTCCATAGACAATAAATATAGTAGATTAAATTCGAAATATCGTAATTTGGGATAGCTAACTTGCCCACCTCTTAAAATATGTACGTTTGACCTGCTAAGGAACAGCTGTCCAAATCGTGGCTACGACAATGGCCTTAAATGATATCTAGTTGCAAGTTTTTTTTTTTTATAAAAAAAAGGACCACCTAAGATGCTCTTCGAAATAAAAATGGCGCTTGTCCATTCTCTGCAACTGCATGAGATATGTTTCTCAAAGCTTCGTCATGTCATTTCAGTGTCAAACATTCAAATGACAATTCCAACTAAAATATCATTTGAAAAGAAGTTAAAAAGATTAATAACATTATATACAAATAGGGACCGTCTGAGGGGTAAATTATTTTGCTAAATATTTGATAATAAATTTAAAAATTAAAAAAAAATATATAAAAAATTAATATTAATTAAAATAGATTGAATAAGTAACCAATTTTATTAATACAAAAAAACTTCTAAATTAAATAAGAAGTCTACTTAAAGAAAGAGACCCTATAAAAAAATTATAGTCTATCCAAAAAAAGTTATAAAAATCTTATTAAAAGATCAAATTAAAAAAAAAAAAAAGGGAGCAAAAGTGCATATTTGGGTTGCTTTTTCAAAAAAAAAAAAAAGAGTACATTTGTATGTTTTGAAATATAAAATTTTTTTTAAAAGTTTAGCCAAGGTCAAGCACATTTTTTATTAAAACTTTTGCTAATATGAAAGGAAATTAATCAAAGGGACCCCAAATCATTTGTCCAAATGCACCTCCTATTTTTTTCACTTCATTTTGTTTCGTATGGAACACAAATGTTCTTCCAATATAAGGTAACAATATTAAGTTTGCATATCATTTGATCCTCCAAGTGTTTACAGATTTCAATGTCAGATTAGCCGTTTGTTTACTGCCTATTGTCAGTCAACCTCATTAACACACCCAATTGTTTCTTGGGGAAAAAAAAAAACTATTTCTTACAACTGTTTCATGGATGTGTCCATCTACCTTAATTATATATGTGTGCGTGAATATATAACTGTCAATGATATAGAATGACAAGAAGTCGGAATAGATCCAAGAGAATGTATAAGAAAAAAGCACCAATTATAGAGCTAACGAACCTATTCTATAGTAAGCTTTTTGCATGGTAGGGACCTGATTTTGAAGTTTGATACCCAATTTGTAAAAAAGGTCAATTCATAATTATAATTATAAGAAATTTGTGAGACATAGCATGTGTTTTGTAGAGAATATAGATGGGTACCTGAAATTACTTTTTGGCTTGGTTTTAAAATGTGCCTTGAACAGAAACACAGAGTTCTCTAGGACAGCAGCCTATTAGTCCTTCGCCTCTCTAGCTACCATTTTCATGTATATTACACTTAATAAGGTCACCTACCCTAGAATATTGGGACATCAAAACTCTGAATAAAAACAGGCCAGCCTTGGCTTGACTTGATAATGGACGTGAAAGGCAAATGATTGATTCATGCATTCTAGGATAACACCTGCAAGTCGTCATCCTGACTAACTATTCTTTTAAATGTGCAATCTGTCTTACAAATTTGAAAAAAAAAAAAATAATGATAAAATCAATTTTAAAAAATTTAATGATAAATACAAATTAATTTTTGACATGTAATATATATTTTAAATTCGAATATTATTTTTGTTACACATTTAAAATCAATTTGATTAATTACTAAATTTTTTTATATTACTTTACAACTTACAATTCATGAAATATTTGAAAGTCAGTGAAAAAAATTGTTACACACTAATACAGTGTGATGAATTTAACAGATAATTTTTCGTTAGGAAAAGGTTGTTCACAACATGAAAACAAGTGGACCGTCCAGCGCCAGCCCATTTATATAAATTGGTGATCCCAACCTAGAAAATGGGCGGCCATTATCAATTAGGGGCCCGGTTTCTCCAACTTGGAATCCTTAGCTGTTAAAGGAGTAGCAGCTCTATGGCTGGAGCAAACCAACCCCTCTTGTCAATGGGTCCAACGGTCCCCTCTTGCAATAGGGACACTGAACTAAACAACCAGAAAGTTCTTAATTCTTAGTTAATGAGTTGACTCAAGGTTTGAGTGGCTTAATCCGGGATTTGTCTAGTCTTATGCGTAGTAAATAGTTTTTTTTTCTTCTTGAAATAGCGGTAGATAGGTTTGTTAAGATCAAGACATAACATCGAACGGAAAGAATCTTACAATAAACGACAGATGATCCTAAGGTCACATAAATTTTATTTTTGAACCATTTTTTTCATAACATTTCTTGATTCAGTTATTAACATATAAATTCTCCATCTTACAAAGCATTAAAAGTTGAACAGTCAACTCCAATGAGAGTGAGCTGAACAAGTGGTTGCAACTTGCAATATTTCATCTGTCATGATTTTTTTTTCTTGAATCGGTTACAAAGTATCATAAACCAACTTACGTATATTAAATTAAATCTTAATTTATATAATAGTTAAACTTATATTTTAAGTTCTAATTGTCAATGATTAATGAAAAAAAGAAAACTCAAATTCGAAACGATTGATCAAATCCAAAGACGATATCTGCCATGATTTTTTATCATCACAAACAACACTTATAACTCATTGACCCTATAAGAGTACACATTGCAGGTTGCTTACTTTTCTTTCTTTTTTTAATTTATTAGTACTGTTTTACATTTTTATTGAATCATAAGAAAAATACATCAACATATACTTTTTGTACCAACAAATTAAAATAAATAAATAAAGTTTACAAGTCAAAAGAGATTCCTTCGCTGGGATATGAACAACCCCTAATTCCAAACCCAATATATGTATTTTTTAATAATAATTATGTGGCTGACCTGAAAATTGGATGGATTGTTAGTAAAGTGGGAACCAATACAGGGGAAATGACACGTGGAGACAAGGCCAGATGGATTGAGTGATGTGGCATGAGGAGGTGGGACCATGCACGAGATTGTAGGAAGTGTCCATCATAAGGCGGTGGGTGGGGTTTTGGTAAAGGGAAGTTAGAGAGCCTTTAAGACAAACCCATTTGGCCATCTCTCCATATTCATGTGCATTCATTAATCAATGTGGGTGAAATGAAAAGCAAAGCAGCAGCAAAGCCAACCCAATCTCCCACAAAAGGGAAAAGCATGATTCTTGTGGCTTACCAGAGAAGGGTCACTTTCTCCTCCTATGAATATGCTTCTCTTAACATTACCTAATCCTCCTCTCTCTTTTCACTTATTCTCCATTATGTCCTCTCCATCTGGGCCATCTCTCTTTTACTTTCTCTTTCCTATTTTCCCTTTCTTCTTGTTAAGTCATTACTCACCCACCCTCCACACTGAAAGGTAGCAGGACTATTATACCCCCTTGATATTTGAAAGTTGACATTGAAAAAGAGATATGTGTTTTTTGTTCATTTGACTATTCATGTATTTCATGTAAACGCATATAATAGTCCTGATAGAGAGGAGTGTGAAATACACAAATAGTCAGATTAGCGAAATTTTAACTACTGCTAACTTCCGTAGCATTTCTCTAATAAATAATAAAAAATGCTTGCTAAGACATTTCATAAATAGGACCATTCAAATAGATTGACTTTATAGGATATCATGTAATTTATTATAATTTTATGGTGATTGTTGAATAATAATGTTAGGCTTACTTAAAAATTTTATTAAAATTGTTTACCTTTATGAGTTATCAGTATTATATTGGTTGAATATTACATCATAATGTGATATCATGTGATATCCAGCTAATACAATACTGCCAACTCATGAAGGTAAATACTTTTGGTCAGATATGAAGGTAAGACTAGCATTACTCGATTGTTGAATTACCAACTCATCTAAAAGTTTAAAATTGTCTCCTCACGTATGAGGAGATTGAGCTAACATGTACAATAATTTATGTTATGAATGTGGCGATGAGATTTGAACCTAGAATCTTTTATCTGCTTTGATATCATATTAAATCACTAAATCATCTTAAAATCTTAAATTGTTAAGAGAAGGTGTAATTTTCAGATTATGTCCTCTAATAGTGATATTTTCATATATCTAGTCAACTAATTAAGTCAGATTAAAAATTATTTTTCTTTCATAAAAGTTGAATATTTATTTTTAGCTCCCATTTTGTATTTATACATAACTTTAGGCTTTGAATCATACTTGCTACATGGAAACAAGCACTCTCCAAACTGGCCTACATAACATTTAAAACGTCAATCAACTTTGAAATTGGTATTAATTGATTGACACTGTAAATCCACACAAAGTAGATATGGTGGTTCAAGTATCAACTTTAGCACAATCTAATGGAAGAAAATCTAATAAATACATAGGCAATAATAGCCACCATAATAAATGATTATTAACCATTCAAACATTTTTTTTTTAAAGTGAAACAGTCCCTTTGATTTCGATTCAAATTATTCATTCCATTGTCTGACATGATTATCAAGCCAATCTAAGACGCTCCATTACTATGAGATTGCACAAAACTCAAAAGAAGTAAATGATAGGCAGCCTTCTAATAATCCTACTCTCCAATAGAATTTTTCACCAATTTAGAATTATTTTAAAACTTATTTATTAGATTAGGGCTCTTTTAAGAAATCATTTATTCAAAAATGATATTTCATGTTAACAGTATTTTTTTAAAAGCGTATTTTGAAAAGACGCTTTTTATGCAAAATTTGATTTTTTAAAATAGTTAAAATCGTTTTTATAAAAAACGATTTTTTCTTCAAAAAGTATTTTTTGAAAAAATGTTTCCAAAACTACCCTAATATGATAAATAAGATTGAAACAACCATAAACTAAAAATTAAATTTTTTTTTTATCACTAGTCCAAAATTTAACTCTCTCTAATGTGATTTTGTTTGATCTTACTTATTTTTTTTGTAATTTAAAACATGACATTAATACTCTTGTTATCATAACTTGAAAAATTAAATGTAATAGAATTAACAAAAGTAAATAAAATAATCAAAATATTCTCCTTTTGTTAGAAGAAAAATCAAATTTCAAAAAAAGAAATACACTTTATCCATTGCGATTTGGTCCAACGCTACTCTACCTTTGTGGTTGTCGACTTTTGTTTATTCTATCAACTTTCATTCTTTTTCTTTTTTTTTTTGATGAAAAATCTTACTGGACTACTTTAATCACCAACACAAAAAATACTAATACTTTAACGGATAGTGATCTAATGTCTTGTTTTTTTATGCATTCTCAAGGTAAATAATAGGGTTCACGATACTGTTTTACTCTTTTCGTTCCATTTTAAGAATCCTTTATTCCATTTTGCATTGTCTCATTTGAAAAGTCAACGTACTTTTAACATATGAGCTTTCAAAACTACCCTTTATTACACATAATGTGAACATGATTTACAATTAAATGAGGACAATATAAAAAATTTAAATAATTTCAAAATAATAAAATAATACTTTTTAAAAAGTTAGAATTCTTAAATGGGGCTTTCATTTTGGGACGGAGGGAGTACTTATTTAAAAGTTTTATAAAAAAATATTTATTTTTATAAATTAATAATATTATATTGATCGAATGTCACAACAATATTATATTATACTAACCGAATATCATATCATAATGTCTTTAAAAAAAATAATTAAGTTCAAGTCCCCTACAAGTAAGGGAGGAATAGCAAGAATTAACACTATATTTGGATAGAAGAATTGGAAAGAAATGGAAAGGAAGCTTATATCATGTTTGTTTTAAAAATTAGGAAAGAAATGGAAGGAGAGCTTAACCCTCATTTGAGCAATTTTGTTATCCTCCAAAAGTGGGAGGAAGTGAAAGGAAAGGAAATAAGGATTTAATAAATTTTTGATAATACCAATATTATCCTTAAAATTGTAAAAGCCAAAATAAAAATGACACCTCTATCCTAGGACATCCAAATACATATTGTTTTCCCTTTTTTTTTTTTTTCTATACACAACTTTGTTCGTTGTTGTTGTTGCTGCTACGTATCTTCTCACTTTTCTTTCAGTTTAATTTCTTTCTTATTCAATCCTTGTACAATACACACTTTAGTTACAGTTAAATTACTAATTATTAGTATGTTTAATTTAAAAAGGTATAATAGTAAAATAATATAAAATTCTTTCATTTTATTTCTCTCCTTTATCAGTCTCAAACAAGATGAAATGATTATATTAGTCTTTAATCTCATTTCCTTTTATTAGTTATCCAAACATAAATGAGAAATTATCCTCTCCTCTCCTCTTCTTTTCTTTTACTCATAATTAATAATTTTTTCTCTTTTCATTTTCTTGTTACTTATTCAAACAAACTGTAAAAATAAAACATGAACAAGGGATTGGTTAACCTTTAAAAAAAAAAAAAAAATTAGAAGATAAGGGCATACTAGTAAAATGATGTCTAAAAGAAATAATTAAATTTTCTTACAGTCAGTCTCTTTACTTTGGGAGCAATTTGCTGGGGGCGTCTTATCTACTCCCCGAGGACCCGTGATGGGTCACCGGGTATAGCCGGTGATAATGATTGATTCACCGCGTAAAGCCGGTCATGTACTGGCGCCCCTGTTTCTCCCTATTAAGTTTGGATGGTATCGGGATAGATATAGTCCGTAGCCGTAGCCGTCTAGAGAGAGAATGAATATGTGGTGCCAGCGATGCAGTTGTAGAACCGAAGCTTTCTTTTTAGTCAAAGCTGGCATTTCATTTTAGAGGTCTCTTCTCTCCTCCAGCACCACAACACCCCCTCCCTTATTTACATTCCTATATCTGTAGGTTTAAATCCCTCTTCCTCTCTTTACACCTCTCTCTCTCTCTCTCTCTCTCTCTCTCTCACCGTCTCATTCTTCCATTTTCCCTTTAATGGAAAGGAAAGTGTGAGATATTTTGAGAGAGGAAGAGATTAACATAAGAAATGCATATATAGTGAGGGAAAGAGAAAAACGTTGATAGTTGACCCTTCTTCTACACCAACCATGGCTACATTTCCTTCTCTGACTGCTGCAGAAAAGAAGCATTGGTGGATTAGCAACAGAAAGGTCACTACTAAATCACATCATTTCTGATTTTTGACATTTTATTTGATCCTTTCAAATGTGTCATTTCTAATCAACTTTTTTTGTTTTCAATCGTCAATAACACAGATTGTAGATAAGTATGTGAAAGACGCACGAATTCTCATTGCGACTCAGGAACAGAGCGAGATCGCTTCGGCTTTGAATCTTCTTGACGCGGCTCTCGCACTATCGCCTCGCCTTGAACTCGCTTTTGAGTTGAAAGCTCGATCGCTACTTTATCTCCGGCGATTCAAGGACGTCGCCGATATGCTACAAGATTACATTCCTAGTCTCAAAATGGCCTCGGACGACTCGTCCTCTCTCTCCTTCGATAACTCGTCTCAGCAGCTATCCCGAGAGCGAGTCAAGCTTCTCTCATCGAACAACTCGTCCGGTGACTCGCTGGAGAGTGATCTTCTGTCTTTCAAGTGCTTCTCTGTTTCGGATTTTAAAAAGAAAATCATGGCCGGGCTCCGTAAGGACTACGAGAAAGAAGGGCAATGGAGGTAATTTCGCAGCTTCTGTTCCATTGATTTCGGCTTTTCATTTTTTTTTTGGAATAATATTATTCTTATTTTCATATTTTATTAAAATTATTTATCTTAAAGAACTGTCAATGTTGTATTAGTTAGTAGATATTATATGATGTAATAATATTATATTTGTTAAATATCAATTAACATCATATCATGTGATATTTAATCAATACAACACTATCAATTCATAAAAATAAATATTTTTTAATAAAATTTTTAAGTAAACTTAATGTTTTTTTTTCCCGAACTTTTATTTTTTGGTACCAGTCATAGCTTAGCTTGTAGATTACGCGAAAACACCCCCCAGCCATTAATGAATTCACCTTATAGTAAACTTTTCGGGGAAAAAAAAGGTCAAATTTTTTTTATTGTTTTAGTAGTAATTTAAGGGCATTTTCGTAATTAAATGATGAAATGTCACTCTGAGGGTTCACGAGTTGACTGGCTGAGTGATCAAACGAGTTTGAAGTAATTGAATATGTGTTGTGTGAATTACAGGTACTTGGTCCTGGGTCAAGCCTGTTCCCACCTGGGCCTAATGGAGGACGCCATGGCCCTCCTCCTGACCGGAAAACGCCTCGCCACCGCCGCCTTGCGCCGCGAAAGCATCTGTTGGTCGGACGATAGTTTCTCTTTCTCCAAATTCCCAATCTCTAGCGAAATCACCACCGCCAACCAGCCACCAACGCCACCGAAGTCTCAGTCTGAAAGCATTTCCCAACTCCTCAGCCACATCAAACTACTGCTCCGGCGGAAGACAGCTGCGATCGCGGCCCTAGACGCTGGACTTTACTCCGAAGCCATTAGACATTTCTCTAAGATTGTTGACGGCCGCCGCAGTGCCCCTCAAGGTTTCCTCGCCGAATGCTACATGCATCGAGCTTCGGCGTATCGATCTGTAGGTCGAATTGCGGAGGCGATTGCAGATTGCAATCGAACTCTAGCTTTAGACACAACCTGCATTGAGGCCCTTAGTACCAGAGCTTCACTTTTTGAGACTGTCCGATGTTTGCCGGATTGTCTTCACGATCTCGAACACTTGAAACTTCTGTACAATTCAATTCTACGTGATCGAAAGCTACCCGGTCCTATTTGGAAGCGACAAAATGTGCAATATAAAGAAATTCCTGGAAAGCTCTGTTCACTGACCACCAAGATTCAAGGATTGAAGCAAAGGGTTGCTGCGGGCGAAACTGGGAATGTAGATTACTATACATTGATTGGATTGAGACGGGGATGTTCAAGATCAGAATTAGAGAGAGCTCATTTGTTGCTCACTTTGCGACACAAGCCGGATAAGGCCACCAGTTTCATAGATAGGTGCGAGTTTGCAGATGAGCGTGATGTGGATTCGATTAGGGACAAAGCAAAAATGTCCGCATTGTTACTGTACAGGTTGCTTCAGAAGGGATACGCGAGCGTAATGGCGACGATCATGGATGAAGAAGTGGTCGAGAAGCAAAGAAAGAAGGCTTCAGCTGCATTTCAGGCAGCGCCAATACAAGTTCAACAATCTCATGAACAAACCAAATTAGAAGCAGGGTGGAGCACTGCCTCGACGACCACATCGGAGGTGTCAAATTGCAATCGGATGGAAAACAAAGCCACCACAACAACAGCGTCAGTTTTTCAAGGTGTGTTCTGTAGAGACATTGCTGCCGTGGGGAATTTACTTTCTCAAGCTGGGTTTAACCTTCCGATTCCTTTGAAGTATGAAGCGTTGAGCTGCTGATGAGGATAATTGTATGATCATGATAGTGATGCTCGGAGAATCAGACGGCGTGGGTTTGAAGTTAATCAGATGATGTTACCGGCGGGAAAATCTGATTTGCTTTTCGTGTTTGTACAAAGGGAAAATTTCAGTAGTGCCAGCCGGGAAAATTTTGTCACCACCACCCATTTTCTCTCGTTTACTCTTATTATCTGTAGATGCACGTACATAGATATTCAGTACCATATTTTCATTAGCCTCTGAAATTTAGTGTCATTTTCTTTCAATTTTTCCATGGGGGGGGGGGGGGGGGGGGGTGAATTCATTAACTCAAAAAGGTTGTGGGTACTTCGTGATGGCATTTGCAGAAGAAAGAGATCGAAGCTGGCCTTTTGGTTTCCTTCTCTCATGTCTTATCCGCACAGTAATTACTCTTTCTTGTGTCGTCAGGCTTATCTATCCCACACCCTGCCAAAAGCCTGACATTCCACAAGATTTACATTTGCTTGTCCACTGGATTTTTTTCTTCATCCCACTCTTGTCTCATACCATCTCAAAGGGTATTTATAATTGATAGCAATACGATTAAACTTGCTAATCTGGTGTACCAGGAGAAGAGTAGATAAGAAGGGAGAGTTGTCAGTTTACCGAGCATGGGTCTAATCAACACTCAAAACAACACAAGGCTACCGGATTTGGAGATGGTGATTGTATTCCAACTTTTTCCTTGCTAGTAGAATCATTTATTATTGTGGTCAGGTAATTAATGCCTTGGACTTGGGGACCTTACCTTTGGCACTGTCGATGTTGCCAATTCAGAGGATTACATAATTCGAGTAAAAGACATCATTTTGTTTAGGTGAAAAAAAAAATATCTGCAGCAACTTTTTAAAGAGGTTCGGTTGGAAGGAATCAATATGATTTAATTTCCAGCCTTCAACACCCTAGTGTTCTTGGTTTAGTGTCTTTAGAGCATGCGCCTTCTCTCTGCAATCACAAAGTTTACGTTGGTTGTAGAAAGTCGCCGAAGTGTAATCATGATAATATGTTAGTACTTGTACATCATTATATATGCCTGTAAGTTGAATCATGTTAGTTTTCATCTGCATGCATAGCAAGGATTGTAAATTAGTCAAAAGGCACGAAACCTGAAGAGGGGACCATGTATTGTTCTTAAAAGCACAGAGAGGAGGTGGGAGGAAAGGCATATGCCTTAATTATCAAAATTTGCATTTCATTCATCTATTTTCTACGCCCTAATAGCCAATAGGAGAGTGATGATTAGAGGTATTTTGCAGCTCTAATAAAAGAATAATGATTGGAGGCATGGTAGATGCCTCCAATGCCCAGAGAGAGAGAGAGAGAGAGAGGAAGCAAAATATAAAAGTAAAGTAATTAAAAGAGAAACAAAATTATATTAAAATATAAAATTAATATATATTCGGAGTTAAGAGTACATGCATAATAATGAAAATAAAAACCATTGGCGTAAACATAAATATTCTAACATGAGATAAATAAATTTTTTCCTCCAAAAATGCCTCCCATCCCTAGACTTAGAGATGCTCTTAAATCCATGGATTATTTCTCGGAAGAGTGCCAAATTGTGTACAAATACTGTTGCAGCTTCTGGCTTCATGTGGAGTTTTCCCAGTTCCCACAGGCACTCACACACACACACACACACACATATATAATAGTATATTTTCCTTTCCTTGTAAGCGATTTAATCCCTTCTTATCTGGTTTTTTTCCCCTTCCACACTAATCAACAAACCAATGATTCTCGCACGCATAGGTGTTGTAGGGAAAAAAAAATTGAATATGATCAATCTTTGCATGCTGCCCCTTTAAATATTAATGTAAAGAAACGACCTCCAAGTCTTCTTTTTACTGTAATTTAATTATCTTATCATATTGATAATTTAATTACTCTATCAAACATGGAGTGGATGACGACATAAATTCAAATAACTCAAATTGCACTTTGAAGAAGTAGTAAAACAGTGGAATTAAACAGTCCACTGTGGGAACCCATGGATGAATTATCAAGGGCATGAAACAGATGGTAGAAGTGATTTGGCAGCAGTGGTTGGGTTTAATAAGGACAGAAATTTCCTTTAATCACCATTAAAGCTGTCCTATGGGCTTTCGCATCTCTCCTTAATGTCTCACACATGTGAAGTTCAAGGAAAAAATTTATTCATGTGGAATAAATTTATTCACATTTGATATATATATATATATATATATATATATATTATATTAAACTATCATCCTGACATAATCTTTATCACATGTTATAAAATTGATTTGTGTGACCACTAAATTTCTTAGTAATACCTAACCATGGGACTTTTTTCTCTAGACCTCCGTTCCGTTCCAGCCATTGTCAGGACTGGAGAAAAGCGAATTGGGTATTGGGACGGGAGGGTAGACAAGAATAATTTTTGAGAGTTGCGGGGACTGAGTGGATTTGGGGTAAGAGTAAGGGGTTTGGGAAAATAACACGTGATGTTTGAAATGTTAGGAACATTGGAAAGGGAAGGAGTCGTGGACAGATATGATGATGTCAGTGACAGCATGTGACGGAATCATGTGCTCTTTCTTTCTTTCTCCCTCAATTTCATTTGCAGCAAACACAACAGAAAATTAAATCAATCTGACAATTTCTGGTTTCGTTAAGCTAATGTGAAACAGAAAAGGAAAAGTAATATAGTTATCCTGGAGCTGGTGTTAACATATAGATATATAAGAAGACATGAGAAACAAACTAGATACTGAGAGCCATCTCCAAGCTTCTTGTAAATAAACTTGTCACATGGGGGTGGTGTGTGAATCCTCACTGTCACTGCTATATGATCCAAAATTGTCATATATATATATATATATATATATACACACACACACTTTGTAATTGACTTGATTTGCAAGTCAGCGTAATAAACACAGGCTGTCAAGGAATGGAATACTATGCCTTCTAATTTCAAAGTGTTTCCACCCTTTATTCCTTCTTTTGGGGACCCTTTCAAACTCACTCACAGTTTTGGTTATGGATAAAGTCGAGTTATTCCACCACCACCAACAGCCCATTCAAAGGAAGGACCATCAAAATTCTCAACCCCAACGTCACTCTCTATTTGCTTAGATTTAAAGAACGGCTCAAATGCAAAAGTTTTAGGCTCCGTTTGGATTGTGATTCAGAAACAATTTTTAAAATATATTCAAAATTTTGTAATTAATTTTTTAAAAATTATGAAAATATATTTGGATATGATAATATAAATTTTAAAAAATTAAAATAAATATATTTTGAAATGCGTATTTCACGTTTTAAAATTAGAAAACTGTTTTTGAAAACAAAAACAAATGGGGCCTTACTCTTCTAATAGGATGACCACCCAGTCTCCATTACCGGCTCATGGCACCCCTTTTTTCTTTTTCAAAGCTTAGCTAATTATTAGGGTTACAATATTAATTTCCTACTACGCCTCTCCTTACCCTACGAGAACTTAAACCCTACTCTTTCTTTTTTTTCTGAAAATGAACAAATAGTGTTAGGCTACTATCCACTTTGGCTTAACCGGCTCATGGTACCGGATGACAAATAAATTGAAGGCATTTGTCAGTTGTAATTACAACAGAGAGATGCTCAAACTAAACAGAAAATCATAGCATGCTGTTTGCAACATTATACTTTGCAAAGAAGGCAAATTGCCACAATTTTTTATTGTAGAGCACGTTTATGAAACTCAGTTCTTCTCAATGCCAAAGGTGAGAGCTTACCTGGAAAATGCATTTGAAAGCGTTTGGGGTGGTGCTTGGGCTTGGGCTTAGGTTTAAAGTAAAAGCCATGATAGCTAGGGCGGATAATCTGGAAGGCCCTCCTGTGGGCTTGGCTCACCATGATAGGGAGCTGTTTTGACTCTTTCTATTGTGTTTCAGTAGACAAGCATTTTCCTCTCATCATGAGTCTTCACTTTTGCACCAAATCCAAAAAGAATTGTAGATTTATCAAATTAGGTCTTTCACATCTCAGCCTGCTCCAGCCACATTAAAAATAGTGTGTTTCAATATCGTTTTGAAATTGTAGAGAAACTAGAAAGACAAATTGAGCTAGCAAAATGGCACTATTGAGACCACTCAACAGCCTCATACACCTTCAAAAATCAGATATACAAGACACTTTAATGGTAGTGATTACTGTATTAGTGCAAACATATCTATCCTCTTGGTTAGAAATTGTCACCAAGCCATGCTAAAAAGAAAACATTCGAGTGCAGCATTGATTTTGATACCAACTGGAATAATCTTCATTGGTCTGGCTACAAAATGTACAAAATTGAGATTGAGACATACCTTAAACAAAGCAAAAAGGATTACAAGAGAGCAAAATCACCTCCGCTTAGATGAAGAGGTCCGTCACTTGGTACTCTTTGGAGGATCCATGCTGTTTCTGCCCTTACTACACTTTGGACAAAACCAGTCTTCCTCTGGAACATCCTCAAGTGGAGGATCACAGTAATCAATGTGGGTACCAACACCATGGCCAGTAGTACCACTTCCCCTACTACATATCAGCATTGCCTCTCTTCTGTCACTTGACATGGTGGATCACCATTACCATGATCTTCCAGTGCTGTCTGTTCTTGGACAATCTCTTCTGAGTGATTCAGCAAGTTAGCAAATGATCTCTCCGCCCAAGCATGAGTGTTGTATTGCACGTGTCTCTCAAGGGAATAGCCAGGCTTGCAGACATACTCCACCAGATAATCAGCGACAACACATGGTATCTCATGTCTTAAGAACTCTTGTACCCATTTATCAACACAAGGCATGCCGGGACTGACAATGGCGAAGTCAACCCCAGACTTAAGGAAGCGGGTGTAAGGGGGACAAGTTGCTAATATGGTCCCGTCTCCAGCCTTCACAACACGCTTCAGAGTATCCTGATATATGACAAGAGAAGTGAGGAACAGCCCAGTCTGAAGAGAGTCTACAGAAGATATCTACTCATTTAATGAAAGACTTGCCAGAAATAGTACCAGAATAACAAATTTAGATCACTGGAAATTGAAGAATATACCAATGGGGGGGCAATACATTCTCCATATATGACAATGCACATTCCATAAAAGGCACCATGGCCTGTTCTCTCCCTCAAAAGGCGCCACTTCCTTGGAGCCTCTAAGTTGATTGCTCCATCTTCACTTAGGCCACTCTTGTGCCACTCATAAGGCTCCTCTGCCAAGAATCTACCCGCTTGATAGCTGGCAGTTAAATAATCCATCTTCAGAATCCACCTGCATTTAAGGGAGAATCAGTGAAACATTTTCTGAAAATGAAGAGTTCACAAGCAAATATGACTCCACACTCTTCACATGAAAGAGCAAAATCAATTTTGGAGGGTGTGCTCATTTGGAGAGTGCACGTCGTTTCAATTCTTTGATAAAAACTTCCTTCCTAATCTAGATAACTGATCATTCCGGTTAAAAGTTAAGGTAGTTGGTGAGGCCATACCTTCCAGAAGCGGCAGCAGCAAAAAACTTCTCTGTTCTGCGCATGGGATCTGGGACAATGAAGTGTGTTGCCTGATATGACCATTGATGAGAGTCTCTGCATACCCTTCCTTTCAAACGCCTAATAAATTGCTGAAACTCCTTTCTCTGTAGTTTGTGCCCACTTAGTATAAACCACGCAGGTTCAATTTTCACTTTTGGAACACTATCCACTTGCATTGAATCCTGACCAGACTCAACAGCTTTCACATGCATCTCCATAAGCATTCTAGTAGATTTTGAAGCCACTTTTCCAAAACTCTGTTTACCATGACCGACAGTTTGATCTCCAAAAGAAATGGGCCTATTCTCCTTCTCCACTTCCATGGAGTTCTTCCACTTATTCACAGGTACAATCCCCTTGATTTTACCTGGACATGAAATATTTCTTTTCTTTTCTTTTTCTTTCTTCATAATATTCTTTTCACTTTCCCCGATGACATCTTCATTTGATTTCCTCACTTCTGTGACAATGGGAAGAGTCTTTTTCTTAGTTTTACTCAAGGGATGCTTTTTCCTTTTAGTATTTTTTTCTGTCACAGCATTCAGCTTAGAGTTTAATTCATGGGGCTCAGTTTTTTTGCCACAAACGGTGTTTCCGAGTTCAGTTCCATTTTTGTCTTCATCAGAAGTCATTGCATGGTCATGCATACCCAAAATCTTCCCTTTGGTTTCATTTGTTATACAATGCACACCTTCTGATTTATCTTCCTTCACTTTATCTACCATATGTGATGGTTCAACCTCATTAGTAACCACCAACTCAAACTCATGTTCCTCTGGAGCCTCAGTTTCATCATCCATCAATACAGACTTGTTCTCAACCTCAACTCCAGGTTTTGAAACCTCGCCTGTCTCCATCGCCATGACTTCATCAACATTAACAGTTTGAGGGACCATCTCAAGCTCCACGGAATTGGCAAACTTCTCATGTTCTGCTGTCTCTTTCCCTACAGTCAAACAGGTTACAGCATCCATTTTAGAGGCAGTTTCATTTAAGAAAATTGAACCTTTTTGATTTGCAGGTATACCAGTAACTAACTTTGGTCTAGGACCCAAACCAGAACCTTTTTTGGTAAGCATCTTTCTCCGAACTGGTTTTGAAAGTGACTCAGCATTTCCTTCTTTAGGCAAGTCCAAGGTGGCAACACTTCTGGATTTCTCAATCTCTAATCTTCTGGTTCTTGGAGATGAGACCTCGGTGTCTTGAACATCATTCTTTGGCTTCCCAACTTCGCTAACAGCATCTTCTTCTCTGCTCATAACATCATCATTAACATCAAGCCTGCCAGCCAAGCTGGTCTTTTTTAATCCAATAAACAATGTTTGAGGTGCCTCCTTCACATTTTCATCTTGCCTAACCTCTGAGGTGACAGTTTTGGTAGTCATATCATGCGGCAATGATATTCTGTTAACACAAGGGGATTTTGTTGCGGAAATATTGCCAGGAGATTTCTGCACAGGCCTCAAAGCATCAGTTTCATCCAGAAAATGGGCATTATTTCCAGGGAAAAGAGTATTATTTATCTCGGATGGAACATTTATCAAGGATGCAGGTTCCAACCCTTCAGTTCTATTAGTCGGTGATGGACCTTCTGAGATGCACGCTTTTGGATTGTGACTCATCTTTTGTGATTTGGAGCCACCATAAGAAACATCCAGCTTCCTCTTTTCAGACAGTATACCAGTTTGTCCCTCTTCGTGAAATAATTTGGTTCCCCCCGAAGGAGTTTGGGCACATCCAGAATCAGTCTCATTCTTAGCTTGCTCTACTTTGCAGGCAGGGATGTCAAAACTATGACTGACATTAAGTTCACCTGAACTTATTTTAGGGAAGCTGTTTGTATTGCTTGCCATATCTCCTGAGTGTATGGAAAGTGTGGTTCTCATTGGCTTTTTCCTTGAGTAACTTCTAACAGTTAAATTTGCTGCATCAGACTGAGGGGACCTCTTGGCACTTCCAGAAGTAGAAGACAAATCATTTCCAATCTTGGCAACGGTTGGAGTTCTGTCAAATGTTTTGAATTGCTGTTCAGACAGCTCACCACAAGTGACATCACTAACAGTTCTGGTGTCCCCAGAACCAGGCACCTCAATGTGTTTCTTATTAACATTGTCCAAAGTTGAAGATTGATCAGATATGCTCTGCTTTCCTGTGGCCATTACCCTCTTGTTGCTATTGCCAACATTCAACACATCTATAGATGCACTTGCATCTAGCACGTTCTGTGAAATTTCTGCCTTTAATATGGGGGATTGATGAGCCCTTGCCACTCCAATTTGCAAATTAAGACTAGCATGGATTTTTCTGTCCACATATTGCTCTTTACCATTGTCTTCTGTTTCTTCTTCAGAATCTTTAGCTTCAGCCTCCACCATCTCCAACTCATAACCACTGTAGACAGGTGTTTTTGTGTGTGTGTGTGTGTGTGTGAGAGAGAGAGAGAGAGAGAGAGAGAGTTTAATATAAAAAAAAAAACAGAGGGCATGTTTTTGACACGTCAATCATTTAATGGCTGAGTATTTGAGAATAGAATGATAAACTATTATCTAAGGACCACAAAAAATAAAATTAAAAAGAACATAACAGAATAGTATTCATATCTATTGAACTCCACAACTAGAGCAGTACGATGGACGACAATAAGTTAACTTACATAAAAATCCTGGAAAAAAAAGGAAATTAATATATATATATATATATATATATATCATAACAGACTGTTATATCCCAATGTGTATTATGACAACCTGTTGAGTGCTTAAATCTGTGCAGTAAAGGAATACGCCATATGTTCATCAAAACCCTCTTAACCTAAGATAAATACCGAATCAAATTGTGCCCACATATATATGTATATATATGTACATACACGTACTTTCATTCATGCATATGTAATTACATACCTTATAACATATTAATATCACAACACAAAAGATACACATCCAAATCTCACCTCTTATCATAACCAGCTTCTGGAAGAATTTCCCAAGCCCTTAAACTACAACAGAAGATAGATGCAGTTCAAATGTCAGTTAAACCCCACATAGGAGGGAAAGAAGTGACTAAATGTATGTTATTGAAGTAATCTAAAAATAGATGTCAAGTCAATAGTATAGGTCGCAATACTTCAGAAGCAAGAGAAGAAAGCATAGACATACCAATCTTCCAACCACCAATGATTTACAATCTTTATCTTTTTCATTTTCTTGGCAAGCTCATACTTCTCCCCTATTAAATGACAACCTCCAATTAAAATACTACTCAAATACTCACTAAACGGCATATCGTAGGAATGGTTGAAAAGCACGTCTCATAAATTCATACTATTCTAAAGTTCTTATACAATAGAGAGGTTGAAGGAAACTTAAAGCATTACAAATATTACAAACCAATTATTAATTTGATTCAGCCATTTGGTAACACTTTCTCTAGATACTTGTCCACTTATTTAAGTACAAATGCAAAAATCAAAGCTTGGTTTACACCCAAAAGTGTGTGTTTGTGTGTGCGCGCACATGAGTATACGCATGTATATACATGCGCACATAAGTAAATGTTTTTTATGCATATAGTTGCATCCATAACCAGTCTGTATGTGCACTTATATACACCTATATGCCCCTTTATACACTTCTTTATGCACATATCCACCTATATGCACATTTATAACAATTTTTAGGCGTAGATATACTAAAAGCAATCTTATATGGCTACATACATATGTACACATTTGAATGCGCCAATGTATGCCTAGATATAAATGTGTCTACAGATGCCTACATATACTTGTAAATTCTTACATGTGTGTTTATATATATCAAAAAAAACTTAATTGATTGAATAAAATTTCAAACTAATAAATGAATCATTGAATAATGGAAGAACATTGCGTTTGCAACTAAAATCAAACATGTAAAGATATGCAATAGTGTTCAATTCATATGTCTGCAATGCATGAGAACAAAGAAAACAACGCACCCTCAAATTTGTAGCAAATAAGATGAGTGACTTTGTTTGCTACCAATGGCTTGGAAAAGTTTGCATCCATGAGGCCCACCATGGTCTGAGTAGAGAAACAGAACCAATAGTAAGATGATATGTTCTTGTGAAGCAACTCTTCCCAATAGCTCCTTTCTAAGATTCACCCTTGGAATTATAAGAGCAGGTATAATATCCTTTATTTAATAATCAGAAAGAATGTTATCCTAAAAGGGCAGTTACAAACCATGACATCATCTCGATCTTGCCGTTGGTATCCAGTCAAGCAAACAATTAGAGATTTGGCACCAGGAATTCCGTTTAAATCTCTTAAAGGTCTATACATAATCTGTAAGAAAGCAAGTAGCACATAAACATCAATACGAGTATGAAGAATCAAAATTTCAAACAAAATAACAAGAAATCATGCTTGACGTGAAGAAAAGTTTTGAACCAATTAAGTAGACAGAAAGCAGACACAAAACATAGAAATAGATAGTTTACGAGGATTAGATTCGATAGAAACTGAATTCGTGGTTCGTATGCCATGGTTCAACCAATTTAAAATTAAAAAATTATTATAGTACAGGAAGTGACAAAGTAGACGTACAGGAAGTGACAAAGTAGAAGCCAACATTGCATCAAATTAAAAGTTTGTAAGCACAAGTATATTTCAATCATTAAAAGTTATGGTAAATCTAAATAATATATAAATGTCAAAGATAGGACAAAACACAACAGGTAAGCATTGTTATATCTATTTACAAGGTTGTGCCACAATAAAAACTTTAGTGGGATATAACAAGCTTTCTATATCCCGTGACAAGCTATATGATCAATTGGCATTTTTTAAACTTTCACTATTGTTTAAGAAGCTTCAAACTAGTGATGTAGTCTTAAAAAAAAGATGAACGCACAAGCAACTATTAGAAACAGTGTCGGAACTTCTTCACACTCTGTGAACATTTTAAGACTGCCAAAAAGGGCCTTGTTTTGTTTTACTTTACTACTAAGAATGAGAGTTTGTGGTAAAACCGCATCCCAATAATATTTTTATGAGCCTAAAGTTGGTTTCCTAGGCAAAATGAATGAGCCAATTAAAATGATGTAACAAGTACTGGGGAAAAGGGGAACTTCTAAGAGAAACTCACTGAGGTGGTATCAGCAGGCATTCCAATATCAAAACTACGATCAACCCATAAGCCTGTAACTAGTGTCTTTCCATTGCTTCTAGCGGCAACACATATAGGATCATCCTGTACCAGATAAATAGCTAAGTAAGACTATTAAGTGTTGACAGTATAAAGAAAACAGAAATCAATTAAATTTTAAAATGATAACAAAAATAAAAATAAAACTCGATAGGTAATGAGTATATACAGTGACAATACTTACATAAACAAGCTTGTCAACGATCACGTGAGTGCAATTGGGACCATACTGGCCAACATCAACCCCGCCGCCACCAACAAGCTTAGATCGGACCTAGACAATTTTTTTCAAATAAATTAATTAATTAAAACTTGACTCAACTCAATCCAACGCATGCAACAATCAAATTGAATAAAATTAGAAAATGAATTAATAGCGAAATCAAAGTAAACACAGTAATTATAGATAGAGAAACCTTCGGGGCAATGATGGGGTCGAATCCAAGGAGAACAAAACGTACACCGAGGAAGGTTTTGGATGGGTGGTCAAATTGTGGTGAATCTAGTTTGGGTTCCATCATTGAACCGAACAGACTCTTTAGATTTGAAAATCAGAAAAATGTTTTGGAGCAAAACGAAGGCGATAATTGGGAAAGGATATGTAGATACATATACAAATTATATATATATATAGCCCTACAAATAAGAAGAAACTGGGTTGAAAGAAATAAAAAGGTCGGTGCTATTGACAAACAGTCGCAGATCATATACGCTTGGATCATAAAATTTCTACTGTGCTTATATAGATAATAGAATATTGAAGAATAATGAATTGGAGGGATTTTTCATTCTTATTTGTTTGTTTTTTTATTTCGCTGCACTGGCGGGAGAAAGAAAAAATGTAATGCAATCGCGCGGATGTACACGTGACATCGCAAAATCCACCGTGTGTGCCCGGCCTGATACAAATACGACGTCGTTGAGGGAGCATCATAGATATCGATGCCATTTTTAGCCAAAACTGCTCTTACAAGTAACAATAGAGTTTGCGATTTTCTACGCCTTTTTAATAAATCAATAAAATGTTTGTTATTAAAAAAAAAACATGTGTTAAGTGTGTCTAGTGGTTATATTAGTTTTTGCTTAAAATATAAATTTTATTTTAAAATGGGTCTAAATTTGAAGTTAAAAAGGTTGTAACCTATCACTAAACTAAATAGAGAATGCATTTAAGTGAAATGTTATTTTAAAATTTATTTTTAATTTACAAATTCATTATTCATAATCTTCAAACTAATAATTCAGTATTTAATTTTTAACTTTGTCAAGCATAATGATATAATGAATGCCTTTAAATGCACATCCACTCAAGGCCGATGAACCAAATCAGAATGTGAAGGATTGGGGTAGAACTAGGATTCATACTGGCATGGAAATTGAAAAAGTTTTATGAGCTTATTTTATAAATTAATTTAGTAATATTAATGGGTTGTCCCTTATCCATAGTTATCGGTCAGTTGATCCTCTCCGGTCAATTCAATCTCTTTAATTGGATAGTTTTGGATTATAACTTACATTAGACTAATCTATACCAAACTACTATTCTCTTAGATCGGACTAGATTTTCAGTTGGACTAGGTTCACTTATCCTTCTGAAACTCGTTATTCATTCTATTAAAGTGTGAATTTTAAAACTGTGTTATTTATTTTGTGAGGCATATTCGAATTGGAACCAAATGATTTTGTTTCATGATTAAATCGTTTTGAACAACAAGCCAGGATAAATTAGTTTAGATAGAATCATTATTCTCTTAAATCATATTAAATAGTCTATACGATTAAGTTCACTTGTCCTTCTCACAATCGGACCACTATTCTCCTAAATCGAGTTGAACTGTCTAATTATTCAGACTCATTTATCATTTTCGTGCTCGTTATTCATCTCGTCAAAGCATGAATTATATAGCATGTATTATTCATTATTATGAGACATAAATAATTAAGAAGTTGAACCCAACTCTCTTAAATGATAGATTCCTTCACTCACCGCAGAATCAACTATCATATGTTATAATACTTATGTAAATTTTAACACATATCTATATAAAATAAACTATTGTTAGATCAATTGATCTTCCAATTGAATAGTGAACCATGAACTGTCATCTTTGCCAAGTCATTTTCCAATTTGATCCCGATAACCATGCTCTTAACTATGTCTCCAACAAATAAATTTTTTTAAAAATGTAATGATAATTGCCAAATTTTCAACATTTACCTCATTGGTTATATTATCATGTAACTTGACAAAAATTGTAACTAAAAAATGAAAAAATTATATAAAATTATCAATATTCTATTTCTTTTATAAGTCCAATATTTTCAAATTTGTTTAAAGATAAAATTATATTTTAAGAAACATCTTTGCACTTTATAATTTTATTCAATTATCCTGGTGATATTATCAGTTTTTTTTTTTTTTTGGAACCGATAAGAAAAATCTTGGATTATTTTATACATATAGACTAAGTCATCTTTTCTATAACAATCAAATTTATTATTTAAATTCTATTAAAAAATAAAATTTAACAAAAGATATAACTAATTATCACTTCGATCATTAAAAAATTTATTAGCATCACATGTTAAACCATAAGTTAAAGTGAAAGGAGATCAAATTACGAGGAATATAAAATGTATTTTTCTTTTTTTTCTTCCACTTATAACTAAGAAAAAAGAAAAAAAATTAAAAGCGAAACGAACCGTTTTTCCTTGTTCCCTTGCATCCAGTAAAAATAGCCTTGGCAATATTATTTCACAAAATATTCTGGAACTCCTGGCGAGCTCGTGGATCACGCGGTCACGGCTTCACTGTCCAACTATTGTACGTGGCTTATTTTTATTGCTTCCCATATATAATCTTCCCGGCATGCCGTAAATCCTTGAAAGAATGATGGTATTTTAGTAAAAACATGTAGTTAATAGTCAGCACCGTGAAATTGTAATGGGCGGGTAGGTGTATCATTGTTTGCAGACAGAAAACCGCATCCGCGGAGAAATAGAGAGAGAATCGCAATCAGAAAAGATGGGTTGGATGACTCGATTTCTGGGCGCGGTGGCTTTCTTTGCAATTGGAGTCATATTCTCACCGGAGACTTTCGGATCAAAATCGGACGGTCAGCATCTTCCTAAGCTCTACAATTACCTTACACTTGCTCATCTTCTCAGCTTCTCCACAGCTTGGGGCGCTGCTATATGGGTCACCTTCATTGGCGGCATTATCATGTTCAAGTAATTCGTAAATTCCTTTCATCTCAATTTTCCTCTGTTGCTTAATACCGTCATACAATAACGAACATCTATATTTTCACATATATATATATATATATTTGTAGGAATCTTCCGAGGCATCAGTTTGGCAATCTTCAGAGCAAGATGTTCCCGGCGTATTTTTCGATGGTCGGGGTGTGCTGTGCGATATCAGCGGCGTCTTTTGGTTACTTACATCCATGGAAGTCTTCATCCACTTCTGAGAAGTACCAGCTTGGGTTCCTTCTCTCTGCATTCGGTTTCAACCTAACCAATCTCTTTGTCTTCTCACCCATGACCATTGGGGTAAATTCCTCTCACATCCCAATAATTATTGAAATCTACTGATCCCGATTAATTACAGTGTTTATTCGTCTTTTGTTCTTTGTCCAAGCAATTACGAGGTTCATTTCCCTGGTTTTTTTAATCTCATATATTTAACGGATCTTTGCTTGTATTCGAATTTGAGCATTTAATTGATAATTAACGACTATCTACTTGTTTTTCACCTTTCTTTACAGAAATGGAAAATTTGCTCTTCTTGTTCAGGTCAATTATGATTTTGAATTATTAGTGTCGGCGTTAGGCTGACAATGGGTCCGTGCAAGATGATCTTGACTGACTAAAATGTGATTATGGTGGCGATCTAGACAAGCTGGTTCAAATTCGAATCCAATTTCGTTAAGAAATTCAATTGTTATTGGATCCAACTTGGATCCATGTAAATTAGATTCAATTATGATCTAGGTCCAATTAAATTTAATGAGATAGTGTAATATGTATATTTAATTTCTTAAGATGCGATATGATATATATACTTTTTTTGTGTTAGTAAAACTGCGGTTTTTCTTTTTAAATTCTTAAATCTGGATTGAATTCGATTTTTTGGATGTTTCATAATTCAAACTCAGTTACTGTTACACAGACCCATCGAATATAAAATCAAACTTGGATCTAAGTATATACAATAGGATTTAGTAATGATATTGCAAATTCGCACTGAGGCCAACCCAATTACAATCACAGTTGGTGCATTGATGGACAATTCTTACAACATTGTTGAAGAAGTGCGGGTACTTGGTTCGCTATGAGCCATCACTGCCACGTTTGGACCTATTATAGTCTGGCTATGAGTTGGTTTATTGTTCAACATAGATAATTCATCACCCAATAGCCTTGTGTGAGATAACTCTGCATGCCTTAACCCCAAACCTCCAAGGTCATCTTGAGATTAGCTCATCCACTGACCTCCCTAAGTGGAGCCTACCTTATGTTCCTCATTCTCGCTCACATCTTCTCAATCTATAATAGCACACTCACCCCTTGGATATGCACCTTGTCTTTTAATGACTAGGGACTAGTGGAGATTCTAAGGTCTATAATGCGAGAGTGCAACTCTTATACTATGCCATAGCCTCTGTAACGGGATTCTTAAAGTTATGTGTGGGTGGATGAAGTTGAGAATTCACCAAGGTTTACCTGGGGCTGGTTCCACAGCATTCCCTGGTCTTTTTAGAAAAGAGAGAGATTTTTCTAGCATCTTCTTGGCCACATGAAGTCACTACCACAATTGTCGTCCAGTCCATGTGCACTTATTACTCGCCCTTTCGAGCTAATCATGTGCATTAACTACTATAAATAACAGCACCTCTTACTATTTTTGACATAATGGTTATTGTGCTAGGTACTGTGCATGGGAGGTATGCTTTTACAACCTCAGTATTTCTCGAGCCAGACCTGTACCTTTACTGTATCCTCTATCTTTCACTAGATTGACTTTCACTTTTCACATCACATTAGGACTCCTAGTCATTGTACGTGTAATTGTCACACCATGGCACGAACCACTACCCAACTCTACCTCTCACCTACAAAAGAAAGATTGATCCATGTTTTTGTTTAAATTCCAAGCCTAGTGTCAAGTTTTATCATTTGGTATATTAATGGATTTTGTGGTTAATTTGTGGAAATGGGTTGTCTTTTTTTGTTGGGTAGATGATGAAGCAAAGGCACAAAGTTGAGAGAGAAGAGAACATTGGGGAGGAAATTGGATGGTCAAAGAACAGGGAAGCTGCAAAGGTGAATCCAAAACTTGCAGCCATGAACAAGAAATTTGGGATGATTCATGGGTTATCTTCTCTCGCCAATATCTTTTCTTTTGGTAGTCTCGCCATGCATTCGTGGTACCTAGCAGGTAAAATCAACTTTTAGATTGAACTCTATTTCCCTTTGTTGGGAAAGGACACATGCGCTTGCTTTCTGGATAAGCAGATCTGATTGTTTACATGCTGAGTTATGTATGATTAACAATATATTTAGAAAACAAGGCATGGCAATGCTTGGTGAAAATTTCCCCTGTTGACCAATGGGGGGTTTGGAGTTCCTTTTAAAATGAAGTTCCTTTTAAAATGAAATAATATCGTCATATTATGCTTAGCATTTGAATCAATTCTATTTTGCTTACCTTCAATTTGACATTATTTAACTTGACTTCAATTTAAGTTTTGTTCTATTGATTACTCCAAGTCCCTTCAAATAGTGATGACTCCATTTATGGTCATAATTTTTATTTTTGAATGTTGGAATCTCTGTTTGCATGTCGTCACATGTATAAAGTACAAACTTATGCTACGGATGAAATATAATTGGAATACATTGTTCACACAGTCACTTATTGCTAACCCATGATGATGCATTGCTGATTGTTAGATTTGTAAATTTTACAGTGAAAATGGCCCAAAAGGAGCACATTGACATCTTGATTTTAAGCTTATACCTTTGATGTATCATATGTGCACCAACTTGCATGGACAGCAATCTCTGTTCAATGAATATCTGATTCTGAAGCCTTGAATGTGCATATGCTACAAACAAACATCTATCAGTTTATATATTCTTCATGTCCTTCAATTTGCTGCCTCAATCTACTGCACTGAAAATCTAGCACACTAAGATGTTGGTTAAAATTTTATGATTGTAGACTCACCTCAAGGCTGCAGCCTTTAATCTTTTGATCTGTGGGCACACTCACAACAGTCGCTCTCTAACACAGAAATGCAGCTCCCCAAAACCTTTGAGGCATTAGCATGGCTATAGAAGTTTGTAAATATATTGTGTAGAGTAGATATTCATCTATTGATGTGTTTTGAGTTTTGTGAGCACCTGCAGCTTGTTTCTGGGAGTGCATGGTTCTGCTTCCATTGGCATGTCTATTATAGTTTTACTTATCAAAAATAAAATCAGATAAATAAAAAAATGCTATATCAAAGTATAATGGCCATTCATGTCTTGAGCATAGGAGAGCATAGATTTTAATATTCTGAAGGAAGTTTATAATAACTCCAAAATAAAAATGCCAATTGGCATATAATCAATTTTATAGAAGCTAATAAAGACTGCAACATGCTATGTGGGCTTGCTTAATGGATTTTCCAATATTGTATCCTCCTAGATATAACTTCATATTTTCATCAGCTTACATTTTTGTTGATAGTTCATATTTGTGTGATTTTGATTTAGGTTTTTAGATCACTTGTCTCCTGGGCCTGCTCGTCAACCCACTCTATATAAATGTATTAAATTTAGTTCTCTGTGGGTTTTTCAATTTTCATTGACTTAATAAGTTGAATGGACGCTATTATGACAGAACTTAATGTCCATACTACAAACTTTGAAGATATATATACACACATATAGTGTGTATATATATGTTGGAATATTTGAGTATTTATATTTGAGAAAGGGTGCTTTTATAATTTCAGGATATTTAATGACGCGACATGGAAAGGGATAGAGATGATAATTAACTCACTCTTCTCTGTTCTCCTCTATTTGGGAACATACTCTCTATTCTTCTCCTCATTTTTATCTTCATAAATCCTAAGTACCATCTTTTGTATATTTTAACTTGGTATTAGAGCATTGATCTTGGGCAAAAAGTCATCAAAAACCACAGCAAAAGATATTTTAACATCATTTATGGTAATTTTTGCCAAAATTTTGAAGCCGTTTGAGTGGTTTTTTTTTCTATTTTCTATTTTTTTCAGAAAGGGTTGTCATTTTTACGATCTGTATTTTTTGCACAATCCAAGGCTGTTTGATATTTGAGGCTACTTTTGAGGGGTGCGACTAGGCTTGGTCTACTTGGTTTTGAGTGACCCATGATCGATTGGGTCTGTTTTTGTTGATTACAGCAACTTCGGTTCTTCAGGTAATTATCGGTTATGTACCCAGGCCACTTTTTTTGTCCTTGTTTGGCTGCGTTTTGCCTATTTTGATTATGTTACCGCTAGTTGAACTCTACCCTTGAATTTTTGGTGTTGTTTTGAGCTGCTTCGGTACTGTTTCTGCAGTTTTCCAGCGTACAAACTACTTTTTTGAGCTAATTAACCGTGTCTGGTGTCAGCTCGAGGCCCCTTAGTGGTGAAGGGAATACTATGGGTCATGTAGGGACTCTAGGCATGGATTTTAATCGTGGTCGCGGGATACGAATCGGTCGCGGTTGCGGTGTAACGGTATCGGGAGTATCGAGTCATTTGTAACGGAATCGGGAATCGGGAACCGCAACTGTGAAATTTTTTCAAACATTAGCAAATCTTATAAAAGTCATTGATACACATATCTTGTTTACAATTATCACATTTTAATCTTTTTTACTATTAATTTTTAATTTTCTAACACCTAAAAAGATTTTTTTTTTTAAATAACACTTAAGAAGATATTTTATTAATTTATATGGATATTTTAAAATTAAACTAATAAGAAATATCATTTAATTTGAGTGGCATTACAGAGAATAATATAAATAATAATAAAAAATAATTATAAACATGAAAATCAATTTAGTTGATTAGTTATGGAATAAAAAGAAATTAAAAATTTTGAGGCCAAGAGGCATTTTCGAATTCGTATTGACCCGAATGTTTTGGTAACCCATTTCAATTTTTTTTGGGATTATTTTGTTAAGTATCTCTCTTGTATATAAATGTTATAAAAATAGAAATCATAAGAATTTTGTAGTAAAAAAATTTTAAAAAACGAAAATAAAAAAATTGAAAAAAAAAATCATAAAATAGATGTAATAGTCCCGTAACGGTCCTGTAACGGCCTGTAATGCCCATAACGGCCGATACGTAACGGTATCGGCTGATACGGTTATGAATTTTAGTAACACCGATATATCGGTCAGTATCGGCATCGGAGGGTCAAAAAATCGATACGTAACGGCTGATACATAACGTAACGGCCGTTATTTAACACCATAACTCTGGGAGACAACCCCTCACTAAAAATTAGTTCGGTAAAATTGGATGGAACTAATTATGTAGCATGGTCACGGTCTTTTTTACTATCAGTTCAAGCTTAGAACTAAATGCTTTCCGGTAAGGATAAAGTTAAGAGTAGTAGATGGCTCATTAACATCTGTCTCTACTCTTTCATAAAGGGTCTATTTAGTGTTCATCATCCTTATTACTTTCTTTAGTTCTTCATGTTCCAAATTTTTCTGCTATTCTTTTGTCAGTAAGTTGTCTCACAAAATCTCTAAATTGTTCGGTGACATTCTTTCCAAAAAATTTTGTCTTTCAAGAACTAGAGAAAAGGAAAACGATTGGTAGTGATAGGGCACATAGTGATTTGTATATGTTAGAAGGCACACTCTCATATTCAAAAAAACTTTTCTTCCAAGGCTCTTCAGGCAGATAAAACTTATGAGATATGAGAACTACTATGGTGACACAAACGTTTCGGTCATCCTTCTTTTGGTGTTTTAGGAAAACTTTCTCCTCTGTTAGTTAAGTGGTGTACTTCAAATTAGTTTGTAATGCTCGTGAGTTAACCAAACACGAACGAAACTCTTATCGGAGTATTAATAATAAATGAACTACACTTTTATGGTTATTCATTTTGATGCGTGAGGTCCATCCCTGATTGTTACTTTGTTTGGCTATCATTGGTTCGTAACTTCTATTGATTGTTATTTGGTTCGTAACTTATATTGATTGTTATTCACAAGTTACATGGGGTTACTTGTTGCACCATAAGAACTGGTTGTTTTCTTGCCTTCAAGTTTTTTCACAAAAATGGGGATCACACATTTTAATGCTTGTCTCTGTGTTCTTCAAATTGATAATGGCATTGAATATGTTAATGGAGAGTTTTGTGCATATCTCGTTGATTGTGGGATTCGACAAACTACATGTGTGGATACTCCTGCTCAAAATGGTGTGGTACATATTCTTGAGGTGGCTCGTTCCTTTCTATGTACCATGAATGTTCCTAAGTCATTTTAGGGTGATGCAGTTGTCACTACAACCTATCTTAGTAGCAAGATGCCCTTGTCCACGCTGTGATTTCAGAATCCCACTGGACTGACTTCATGGCATATCTTTGGGTCATAATATTCCTCATATTTTTGGTTGTGTTGAATTTTTCCATGATCATCGACACTATAGAGGAAAACTTGATCCAAAGGCTCTTTGTTGTGTTTTTCTTGGTTATTCAACTATACAGGAAGGGTACGAATGCTATCATCCCCAATCTAAGAAAGTTTTTGTTAATATGGATGTGACCTTCCATGAGTTGGCAACTTTATTTCCTTTTCCATCTCTTCCGGGGGGCGGGGCGGAGAAATGTTGAAGGATGGATTTTTTGCGTCCTCATATTTATGCTCCTCTTCATCACTCTCAGGAGTGAGTGATTTCTAAGGAGGGAGAGTATGCGTGATCTTGAGGGGGAACCACACAAGTGTAATCCGTTTGGATTGTGATTCATAAACAATTTTTAAAATTTTTTTTTAAAATATATTCAAAATTTTGTAATTAATTTTTTAAAAATTGTGAAAATATATTTGAATATGATAATATAAATTTTAAAAAATTAAAAAATATATATTTTGAAATGCCTATTCCGCGTTTTAAAATTAAAAAACTGTCGATTGGACATATCTGATTTTTGCAGAAATATACATATTTTCGATAGCATCCTTATAAGTTCCAAATATAACAAATCACCTCTTGTGTGCTCCCAAGTCATTCACAATTTCTCTCTCTAGCTTCAGTCTCGTCTCCTTTATCTTCTCCGACAGATTAATCATGTAGTAAGCCTCCTAATGAACAGTCCCATAATGATAATCCTATTGTTGGTAATATCAATATTCCCATAATCCCATTGCAATTAGGAAAGGTGTTAGGTCTTGTACTCAACACCATATTACTAATTCCATTTCTTATGACTTTATTTACTTCCTATTGTGCTTTTATGTCTCATTTGTCTTCTGTGTCTCTTCCATGAGAGTGGAAGGAAGTGCTTGCAGATTTAAAATGGATAGACGCTACGAATGAAGAGATGGGAACTTTTGAAAAAAAATAAAACTTGGATAATGGATGTTCACAATCAAGCAGAAGACACAGATGAAACATTTGATTGGTACAAAGTAAGGTTGGTGGCAAAGGGATTTTACTCAAATGTATGGCATTTCCTATTAGGAGACATTTGCTCCTGTGGTCAAGATGAACTCTGATCGACTCCTTTTATCATGTGCAACCAACTTTGGATGGATGTTTAATTAGTTAGATGTTAAGAATGTATTTCTTCATGGAGATCTTTAGGAAGAAGTGTAAATGGAGATCCCTTTAGGGTTCTTCTCCAAAACCACCGAAGGAAAGCATGCTGACTAAAAAAGGCTCTATATGGATTGAAATAGTCACCAAGAGCCTGGTTTGATAGATTTCACTAGGCTATGATAAGATTTTAATACAGTATTATTCATTAAGAGGAGGGATGACAAGATTATAGCTCTCATAGTGTATGTTAATGATATAGTAATGTCTGGCAATTACACTGAAGAGGTAAGTAGATTGAAGGTTCACTTGGCCAAGGAATTTGAGATTAAGGACTAAAAAATCTCTGCTACTTAGGATTGAGGTTGTTAGATCTAATAAGGGTATTTTCATTTCCCAAATTTTGGACTTCCTTGAAGAGTGGTATGCTAGGATGCAAACCAAGAGACTCGTTTGCTAAGGCCAATTATCGTCTTTCTTGTGGAGAAGGAGATCAAGTAAAGAGAGGGAGATTTAAGAGACTTGTGAGAAGGTTGATATACCTTGCACATGCTCGTCCACACATAACTTATGTTTTAGGATTGGTCAATCAGTTTATGCATGACCCTCACACTAATTTAGATATTGTTTATCGAATTTTGAGATTTTTGAAATCTACTTTCGACAAAGGGATAATAGTTTCAAATCATGGATATCTAAAACTTGAAGCCTTTACAACAGATAGGGCAGGTTCCATTGTTGACAAACAATCCATCTCAGAATGTTGTACTCTCATGGGAGGTAATATAGTTACATGGAGGAGCAAAAAATAATATGTTATTGCAAGATCGAGTGCAGAAGTTAAGTACCAAGCTATGGCGCATGGAGTTTGTGAACTTATTTGGATCCGGACATTGTCGAAAGATCTTGGATTTGACTGTAGCAAGTCCATGCGACTATATTGTCATAAAAAAATGTTGTTAATATTGCTCACAATCTAATGCAACATGATCAAACGAAGCACATAGAAATTAATAAGACATTTTGTTAAAGTGAAGGCGTGATTTGCACACCCTTCGTGAAATTAGAAGATCAACTAGCTGATGTGTTCACTAAAGGGCTTAGTAGTAGGATTTTCAATTCAATTGTATGCAAGTTTGGCATGAAAGATATATATGCTCCAACTTGAGGGAGAGTGTTTGAATATTTGGGTATTTATATTTGAGAAAGGGTACTTTTATAATTTTCGGATATTTAATGATGTAACGTGAAAAGGGATAGAGATGAGAATTAACTCACTCTTCTCTATTCCCCTCCATTCGGAAAAAAAAAAACTCTCTCATTTTTATCTTCATAAATCCTAAATTGCATCTTTTGTATATTTCAACTATATATATTTATATTCGCTTTCAATGTTTTATAGCATGTATGATCTAGATTTTTCTTTCTTCTTCTTAAATGAGTACTAAATTATTTATCCGAACTTGTTTAGATTAGATGGCTAAAATCTAATTTTGTTTGCCTTTCTGAAAAAAATGAATCTGTTTATGACATACCACATAGGATCCGGAAGCAGCTCATTTAATTGACACCCCCCCCCCCCCCCCGGGGGGCGATAATTGAGGGAATTAAGGAAATCTGTTAAAGGACTGATTTCTATTTGATTTTGGTAACTTAATGATTGCCCTATATGACAACACCAACTTGTTCCAATGCTGTGTTAATCACAACGACCTGATCAATTTCCATGGGATGTACAACCACGTGTGTTAGTGTGGTGAAAACTGGTGATCTTTTTACAAAAATGGGTTAACCAAATACTCAGATTGCAACTCAGCAAATGCTGTGAAAATTACAATGAATGCATTTATTGTCCCTACAGGCGTGTCTAGTTCCCAATTGATTTCCTTGAGTTGCCTTCATCCCGCATTAGCCATCTCTTCAAAGTCCTGTACTGCCATTCAGTTATGTTCAAAACATTTAAGTCATTAAGCTTTACAAGTAACTTGCCAAATTCTATCTTGTATTTTGAGTTAAATGGGTAGAGGGTAGAGGCCTTAATTAGTTGAAACTGGCATCATGACTTGGTTGAGGAAAAATCTCTTCCTCCCAGGCCCCCATTTGGTGACTGTTCAAATTATGGGGCTCTTTTATTTGTTAAGCCTGATATGTCACACATCCATTAGAATTTTTGTTGTTGGGGCCAACTGCAGAAGAGAGAATACTCACCCCTGCTTGTAGTTATCACATATCCTGTCTAGATCTTAAATTTTAGACATGTTTTAGTCCATCTGCAAGGTTGCTTTGGGATGAGTTCTGTTGGACTTTGGTTACCATCAGACGAGAAAGGGGAGCAGTTAATGGATTGGAAGGACTAATGGTAGATTATGAAGTTACAGAATACTATTATTGGAGAGATCAGTTGGAGCTTGGTTACCGTTGTTGCTAGGTGTAGTTATATATTTAATTTTTTTGGTCAAGCTCAGCAGCCAGCTGAACTGGGTTCTGAGAGGATGCCAGATTGATCTGATCCACAGTCACCAAGTTGCTGGCATTCAGCTGAGCTGGATGCAGATAGATTGAGGATATCTGAAGGAGAATTTTAAGAATCTATACAAGTTGGATTATGTATGTATGTATGTATTTGACCAGTACGAGACCCCCACTAAAATCTTCTCAACGCGCAAAAGAAAAGAAAGAAAAGGAAAGGAAAGAATAAAAAAATCTGGTCAGAAAATAGGCAAGTCTGCCAAACTGAAACTGGACCGGACAGAAGCTGCCCCCTCCGCGGGCTGGTGTTTTGGGTATAAGACCCACCTTGTGTGTGGATGGGAATGAATCACAAAATCATCTAATTTTTACGAAACTAGTAGCGTAATTAAACAAACATCATTAAATTAATCATTCTTACCAACAAAGTAAGTGGAAGGGATAAAATCAAAGGAACTTGATATCTACAGTTTCGTTGCAAGTATTGTCACGACCAAGTCATTTCTTTTTCTTTTTTAAAAGGTGGTGAGTATATTTATTAGGAATAATTATTATTAACCTTTCATGCATTTATTTTTTGGAAAGCCTAACCGTTAATGATATTTAATCTCTAGTAATTTTTTTTTTCCCTTATTTTGCGGGGATTTGAGAAGGTAATTTTACTTGGTCACTGCACGTTCATGCATATATTAAACATCTAATTATCATTTTATTATCTGTTGATTGCCAGTTTTACTCTTTTGATCCGCACCTTTTTTTTGCTCACGTGCTTGTTCCCCTCCCTCCCCCAACTGGTTGTGACACGTCAAAGCCTTGGCATGTTTGGTAACTGTGCTGTCTATATCGAACTTTCTGGTTTGGCCGCTGTCCCTTAATATTCAGGAAAAGCCCAGAGAGAGAGAGAGAGAATAAAAAAAATCTACAATCTCCCAAAATGATTCAGAAGAAGAGAGATATTTAAACTTCCAAAAAAAAACAAAAAAGCTAGGAAGAAGCCAGACGGACATGTCAGCTTCAAAACGGTACATCTTAGAAAAGAGAGAGGATGAAGATTCTTTGAAGCCCCCCACGATGGACACAGTAAGCAGGGTTCATCTGCCTTGTTGGATGGATAGACTTCAAAGATTACTTGCTTCAGCCACTTTGAACTGAGGACCCCTATTTTGTCACCAATTGAGCTCCGTATACAACCAGAACCAGCCAAGCACACCAACGCTTCCGCCCCCAGTTGCTTGTCGGATTTCAGACATCTCAATTAGCATGTGCCTTTTACGTGGATTGTAGATCATTCAACGGTAAAACCAATAATAAAAGTCATCACCTATTACATAGCCACAGGGTAATTGCCATTATATGTCCAAACAGGTTATCCAAATACATGGATTGATTTAAAATGTAAAATTACTTTGTATTCATTGATATGTTCAATAGTTGTTTCCCTACACGCCATCGCCATTTTAAGATTTTGCCATCTACAGAAAACCGTGAACAGGAATTGCTTTTATAACCAATGAATAAAGAATCATCTACCCATATCAACGTGCTCCCTACCTGTGGAGAATTTGAATTTCCAACAAAATATGGAACACCAAGTGTAAAATGACCATCTAGATCAACTCGTCAACGGAGACTGAGCACGTTGTACGTCCCCAGGAGTAACAACCGTGCAGGAAACAAAAGCACCACAAGCAAATGCATGTGCTGGGATGCAACGAGCCTACTGAACCGATTCAAAGACTCTCCTCCAGTCTGTAAGATGCCAGAGGAGTTGAAGTGGCTTTCACCCATGTAGGCTGATGCCAGTGCCACAGGTCTTTCCCCCATCAGTGCGGCATTAATGTCATGTGGTGTCACAAGGGGCCACCAAAGCTTCCGACGGTGTTCTCTCCTTGCCTTCCTGGTGCGGTTGAGCTCCCGGCGAATCACACTCCGAACGGATTTTAGGTATGAATTCATGTCATGATCTCTTTGAATGGTTCCTTCAGACCCATACGCAGAATGGTCACTTAATATCTCAAGTGGGTGTGGTGAGTTTAAAAACACATCCTGAGCAGCTCGGATCTGCTTCTCTGCGTCGCTGGCATCCGAGACGGGACAGTTCAGTATATATAGACCACTGCCTGGAGGAAGGAGATGATGGCTCGGAGAAAATTTTTCATCTGGCTGTAGAATTAGAAACTCCCCCATTGGAGCATACAACAGCCTCTGTTCCAAATTTACATAGAAAAATAAATTAGGATAATAAAAAAGTACGTGGTGTGGTGGCATCCAACAATTATAGTTCATTCCAATAGAATAAATGCTTTACCTGGTTATTGAGACATGGATGATTCCGGAAGTTTCTGTTAACGGCCTTGAGAAACTCTGCCACGTGATTGGGATAATTGCAAGAGAAAGCTCGGGGTACAATGTCCCGGTGCATTGTGATTGCCTGGACATGACTCCGAGGCAAACCAAGCTCATGAAGCAGGCGATCCCCTCCACACATGATTGCCGGTGCCCCAAAAATAATAACAGGAAGTAAGGAACAAAGTGGGGCTTCGCCCCTTATTAACAACATGAGATTTACAAGCAGTGACAAGCTCCCCCCTAGAGAGTGCCCAGTGAAACGGAAGGTGGCATGATTGCCACGAGATTTCAGGTGTGCTCGGACTTCAGGCAACATCTGAGCATATATTCCCTTTGCGGCCTCATATATACCTCTATGCACAAGCACATCCAGTCCCTATACCAAAAATATGTATCACACGTCTCTATATCAATCAAGCTTCACTATATCAACTCAATAAGAAAGTCAACATATAACACCAATTTTCTAAACCACCTTAATTTCCAGAACCAACACTGAAAGCTAAAGAACCCTAGAAAATAACTAAAGAGAATTTGGAGTTTTATTAGAGATTACCTCAAACTGAATGGGTTCGAAAAGGAGATTGGCTTGCCATGATGCTAGCGACTCCGATCCCTGCACGTTAAGAAATGTTAGCAACACATAATGCAAAATATACCAAAATTGTGCAATCAAAAGATAAAGGAATAAATATGCACTAATTTACTCATCTTTCATAAGATATACAGTTTTATAAAAGGGATAAGTCACTCCAATTTTACCTCATCTCCTGAAAATAAAAAAATTACACAGATAAATGATATGAATAATAACTTGTTTGCCCTACCTGAATGACAAAGAATCTTGTCCCAATCTGATCATCGTCACATATGAACCACTCACAGGGCGATGAACGTGTTGAGCTCAGATCATCTGCAACAGCCTGCTTCACTTCCTCTTTTGCAGCAACTACAGCTGTCACAGAGTCAGTGGTAGCCATGAAAGAAGCCATGTCATTGTTCATTAAATCAACATTGCCACTAATTTCACTGCCTTGATCTTCACTTGTCACAGCTTTTGAGGATTTAAAAGGAAGAATGCTCTTTGTATGAGAATGCAAATAAGACGCAGCAGAGGCAGCAATTTGATAAGCAGAAGATGCACTAATTTGATTCCCATTACTCTTCATCTCCTTGCCTTGCTCCTGTTCCTTTGAGGTGCCTTCTGCTTCTTGAACTTCAGCCGGCACCTTCTCTTTCTCAGCTTTCATAACCAGTTCTTTCTTCTCCAATGACGAAGTCACAAATCGCAGTCCATGATATTTCAGAAGATTTCCTGGCTGTACCAACAAAAAAGATAAAAATAAATCTCCATTCAAAGAACACCAGATGCTGGTGAACATATAAACGTGGCTCAGCATGTCCTGTATCAGTTATGCAATTAGGAGGATGAAATACAGTACATTAACCTAAGAGCAATGTTTTAAAAGGCAAAAACATAGGGCAAGAGTCAAGATGCTTGACTGCTTACAAGGCGAAACGTAGGTGTCGAGGCATTGAAAAATAAGCTTTTCGGTGCTTACATTTTTTTTTTATTAAAATTTTTAAATAAATGTTATTGTTAGTTAAGAAAAGAGAATTTCTAGTATTTTGAAACTTCAGTCATCATTATACTACCAAAATTCAGAGGGAAGGTTAGATATCTTAACAATACTAATTGAAGATATTTCAATATCCCAAAAAAAAAAGATACAACTTCTTTTCCTTCCTCCACCCTTTCCTCTCTCTTGTGCTTGTTGGGAAAGAAAAAAATCCAATATCATATGGAAGCCATACGAGAGCATAACTCATTGTATGTAAAAAGCTCATTCAATCACGTGTTAGGATTTTAAGAGGACATAAAAGCAGTCTAATATCATTATTGATTTTAAAATCCTTCCAATCGATGAATTCTGTTGATCTCGAGCAATAGCAACGGCCAACAGCTTAATAAAGTAGAAAATAACTTATATTGAGTTATCAATTTTATAAGCTATTCTTCTAAAGTTCTTTGAAACCCTAAAGTTAATCATGAGAAGCATTATGGTTGAGCAAAAAGGGTTTGAAGCATCACTTTTAAATGCCTTTTGAGTTTGAAACTTAAGCTTTCCAAGATTATTGCTTTTCTTTCAAAACGTCAAAGCGTTATGGATTTATCTCACCGGCTAAAATTGTCCTTAATGCAACTCAATATAATGAAACTATAAAGCATCATTTGGGAATGCGCACGCAACGAAGCATACTCTCACCAATTAGACAACAAATCCAACAAATCATAATAAAGATGTCTAGCAAATTAGAGCCATGCCTTTTCTAACAGGAATCATAAAATCTGGCAAAACGTGGCCTAGAGCAGTCGTACAGGCTGATCCATGCTATCTACATTGTCAACTGAATGATGAATGAGTTACCCTGATCATCTGATTCCTCCATGGAATAAACTCATAGGATGAAATAATAATTGGCAGTGGGCAGCCCTTAGTCCGAGATTTCAGATCAGAACTTTCCCCCTTTTGCATGCTATGAAAACAGAGGGAACTCAGACTACATGACTCCACCATCAAAGAAAAACCAACCTAAATTTAGATCAAATTCCCCCCCCCCCCCCCAACATGAAAACTCCAGGCAGAACCAAACCCACCACCTAAACCCAAAACCTCCGCAATTGGTTCATTCTAACAGACATCAAGACATATTCACAGAGATTTCTTCAATTTAACCATTTTATTAAATTATATGAAGAATTTGCCCAAATAAAATGTTGAAATTAACAGAAAAGAAAGGGGTGATGCGTACCTTGATTTGGGGTATTGAATAGGCTAAGTTCCCCAAATACGACATTTGAGCATACAGCGTTGCTTCCGCCAACGACACTCTCCGAAGCAGCTTTGAAAATGAATTCCTATCGAATTCAATTTTATGGTCGTCATCATCAACTCTGCACACATTACACTCTTCATCACCGTCATCATTACCACTACCAGAACATTCACAGTTCTGGTCATTTACCACGCCATTTTCTTCCTCCGCTTTTTCGCCCAATTCTTCAAACACATCTTTTTCCTCTTCCCTCCACAGAGCCTTGACATGAAGAATCTTCAATACCCAACTCCCGTTTTGCCCTTCCTCGTTCTCGCCCTCTTCACCGACAATAACTCCTCCCTTCTCCTGTTCTTTTTCCTCAACCAAAACGGCGTCGTCCACCGCAATGGCATCGTTCCTTTTGCCACCTCCGGGCCATAGAGATCTGAGAGGGTACTTGAAAGAAAACCCCCAGGGCACCGTTTTCTGAGGCGGCGCCGACGAGACACCCGGTTTCTCAACCGAAATCCCATTTGCAGCCGCCGTCGACCGCCCCACGGCGGCAGTAACATGAGACGGGTTTGTACGGACGTCCGAACCTCCGCCCGGGACGGCGATCGGTGACTTCATCCATTGAATCCCCGCCCTCAAACAGAGACTATCCATTCTTCAATTATTTGTTTCGCTGTCTCTATTTCTTTACGTGATTGTTATATAGATATATATTAGTGGATATATAATATAGTTTTCGGAGACAAGCCTGGCTATCGAGCAAGTCCGGGGCGTATGGCGTTAACGTGTACCGCAATCTTTGAATTTGAGCCTTCTTCTTCGATCTATTTTAGAGAGAGAAACAGAGCAGGAGGAGGGGGACGAGCATTTACCAGAGAGACAGAAAAAGCTTTCGTCTGTGTTTTTAAACAAACAGGTCACCAACCTTCTTTTCCCGTTTGTTTTTTTCCCAACCCAAATTTAAAGGGCATATTATATTCATATTTATTTTTTCCTTTTTATTTTCTGAAAAATGAAAATTTTCGAACGACGTCCTTGACCAGACAGCTAGTACTATTTTAAAGTTTTTCTTTCTTTCTGCGACGTCGTTTATTAGGGGGCCACAGCTATTTTCCAGTCCCCCGTGTATCTCACGTGGCTGAGTGAATTTGTAACTTTTTCCGCGAGTGAAAGCCGTGTAGGTAGGACCGCTAACTGACTCCCATTTCAAAAGTTTCTGGGGATATTTATCGATTGCCACGTAAGGAGGGCGCAGATCAACTGCAGGCGGTATCGATGACGTGTCCGTAACGCTCTGTCAGCCTGCTCTTTCTTTTTCAACAAGGATGTTGTGCTTATTTTAAAATTTTATTAAACGTAGCAGTTTTATACTTTTAATAATATTACACTTTGGAGTGGAGACTCATGTATCTCACATTTATAATATACTTTTAGACTTTTAAGTATCTCAAATTTATATTGTAAATAATATATGTGTAAAATTATATTAATTATATAATTTAAATTATTATAAATAATGTAATATTATTTGTGATACAAATTTAAAAAATATATGGTTAGTTTTTAAATTTTTTTTATCAGATACACGATATATTAAGTTCAAGATAAATAATGTTTGATAATATATATTTGTGCACGTATTATAAATATATTGTGTACATATCATGTGAGTGTCATGATGGTAAATTTTATACCTATATAATTACATATGTAACAATATGTATACAAACACATGTGTCATGAATTATTATTTATTTAATATGTGTGTTATTTAAAACACACACAATATTATATAAGCTTATATGAAATGAGACAATTCATTTATTTATTAGATAGTTCAAAAATTGAGTTTTTTTTATTTTAATTACTTTATATTTAATTTTTAAGTCTTTTAATAATTAAAATGCTTAAAATTATAAATAAAAACACCATTCTTATTTATTACTTTATATCTAATTATGAGATTATGGAATAATTCAAACACCCTAAAGTCAAGCAAAGCACATGCTCTGATAGAGTGACATTTTAGGTTGGTATTAGTTTATTTTTTGGACTTGGCCTTTTCTAATAGTTGTTTTGACAAAATGTGTTTGATAAATTAAACAAGTTTAAAATTAATTTTATGTTGATTTTACTTGTATGTTTGAAAAATTAATGTCAACTACCCAACAAACACAAATTACAAGAATTGTGAATCAGCACCATTCATTAGTCATTGATTAACACAGTTTCCCCTTCTCATATAAATGAAAATAAAATATTAAAAAGTTCTTAAAATAAATTTTTTATATCTAAAAAATTTAAAAAATAAATTTTTAATACAAAAAAGTTCAATTATTAACTTTCATCTTAACATTGTTAAAAAAAAATACTAATTAGACTAAATATCATTTAAGATATATTTTAGAAAAAAATTATTAAAAATATATATAAAAAATATTTCAATCTAAAAAAATCATAACATTTTTGAAATGAAAATTTATTTTTTAGGTCTTCTAGATGAATAAAAAATGTTATTTTTTTACATTAAAAATTATATTTTATAAACTATTTAGTATTTTTTAAAATATATCTTAAATGTTATTTTAATCTAATCAGAAATATTTTTTAACGGTGTTAAGATGAGAGTTAACAATTGAACTTTTTTGTATTAAAAGTTATATTTTGGATCTTTTAGATATTAAAAATATATCATGTACTTTTTGAATTGAAAATTTTATTTAAGGACTTTTTAATATTTTTTCTAAAATTTTAAATATAAAATAATGATGAAATGAATTTTACTTATTAAATTCATGTAAACACAGAAAACGGTCACTTCAAGACCTTAAGAGATGCTTTTAATAGTTAATTTTGCTTAAGGATCAAAATCAGAGAATTTGAATTAAGAGCGTCTAAAGTGGGTGGGACTGTGGGAGTTAGATGAGAAGAACCCTTTGCCGCACTTTAATGTTGAATCGGTGATCTAATCAAGACGTTACATTATTGGGTCCCCATTCAATTGGAATCCACGACAGCAACACTGTTAGAGAATCTCCTGTATTCATTTAGATTTTTATCAAAATTTAAGTTGTAATTTGAGTAAAAATTGATTTTGAACCTCTTATTCTTTCATGATTATTTAAATTTAAGTTTATGAATAATAATATGTTAATTTGGACCTAAATTTAAATAGAACTTTTTTAAATCTAGATTTAAATAATCACCGGAGAATATTTTTATAAATTTTAATTCAAATCTAAATTTAAGTCAAGATTTAAATCATCACCGATGCTCTTAACCATCCCAATTTGGCCCAGGACATTTTTTTTCTTCTTTTCTTTTTGGAGTCCAAAAATAGAGTGGGAGAAATTTTAATATTAACATGTGCCGTGCCGAGCCTCAAATTTAATAATAACATGTTAATAAGTCACTATTACGTCAATTTAGATACAGATTTTTTCATTGTTACAATTAATGCAAACTTTGTGTTCACATCACAAAGTAGATTACACGACTAATGCCCTAAATATTCACTTAAATTCAGGAGTCTTGAAGAACAGAATATTGACCTGAGTTCATGCGTTCAAACAAATAATTTTACCTTCCCTAACCTCAACCCTCAAGTAATAGCTTAAAAACTAGGAGTTAAAAGTAACAAGTGTTTAATCTCATTTAAGTCTTTAGTTCAAAATTTAATTGATGCGTATATTTTTAGAGGACTACTTGTCTTAAATTTATTTGATCTGTATAAAAAATTAATTTTACATAGGTACAAGAAGGTTTATTCTGACCACTACTCTTAAATTTATCTAATTTGCGTGAAGAGTCAATTTTGAATAGATTTAAGAGAATTTACTCTGACGTGATTTTTTACTAGGAGTGCAATGTTACCTGATTAGATAAAATGTGATATAATACTACCTAATTAAATAAAAGATAATATAAGATTCCCACTGATTACCCAAAAAAAAAAACCCTCAACCAACAATATAACATATAAAAATAAAAACATGGTACCTCCTCCTCTTACAACATCTTTGTAATACATGTATGTCATTTTATTTAACCTGAAAATGGCAACAGAGAGTTGTGGTATGGAGGAATTCCATCCTCAAGAATATTAGCTTTTTAACATATGACATTTATATTTAATATTGGAACATGACCATGCCGCTAGGCTTTTTCCTATAGCATTTAATCTCAAGCTATATTCGGTTTAGATTATGTTGCCAGCAATGAATTTATTTTAGTTCGGTTAACTGTTTATTGTACAATCAAATAAAAAATAAAAAAAAACTTCTTTTTTTTTTCCAGAGAAACTAAATACATGCTTAAAGATAAGAATTTAAGGGGAAAATAAAAGTTAAATTACTAATATTTAATATTAATCAAATATATAAGAATCAAAATCAGATTATGAGATCCGAACCAAACATGGGCTTATGATGCCGTTTGCCCAAGCTTTTTGAAGGACAGAATTGCATCATCCCAGCTAGTTTAGGAATGCTCCTGAGACCAGAGATCTGCCAGAATCACATCCCTAACGTTGGGAAATGCTCGGCCAAACTACCTCTAAGAAGCAAAACCAAAAGTTGATATATAAAAGATATAGCACTTTTACTGCAAACTTCTGTGTGTCTGTTATAGTCCTTGTTAAAACTCCGAATTGAGGAAGATCTATTCCCTCAAATGGACCAAAAAATTCCCTACAAATGCAAGAAACTAGGACTACAACAGGGATATTCTGTAGTAAACAAAAATGAAAAGTGATCCAAAAAAAAAATTTGCAGGGTGACCTGAATCATGTATACAGACCTTCGTGTTACAATGGGAACATCTTAGAACCCAAGCAAAATCATTTACTCTATACCCTAACCAAGAATTGCTTCGATCTTTGTCTTCTGGTCCTTTGTTAGTGAGGTAGGGAAAAGAACCTCGAACGTTACATATAGATCACCTTTCTTTGTACTAAAATGTAATGGCATCCCTTCACCTTTAAACTTCCTCACCTCCTTGGGCTTGGTAATTCCCTGAGCAGTGAAAATAGTTATTTCAACAAATATATTAGTTGTTATGTTCTTTATTCCAATTCAGTCACTGCTCTCAGTAACGTGTATATAAACGGAAGCAACAGAGAATACTTCACACCTTTGAGCTAATGTCCACTAGATGATCATCGAGGTGTTTAATGGTTTTCTCAAATCCGACAAGAGCTTGAACCTGCAGAGGAAATTAATTCCACATGAGAACCAATGCTTCATCATGAAAAAGAAAAATAGAAGCAAACATTTCCATGCTGGTTGTCCAATCAAACTAACTACAAACTGTTGATTCTATTAATTTTTCTAACAGATCAATTGAATAGTTATTAGATATCCATTAGGCTCACTCAACACCAATCAAGTCCATAAGAGAGCCATTGCTGAAAAATGATTTTTTTTTTTTTATTGGAAGGCAAACTAAAGTACCTTCTCTTCTTCTTGAGGTCATCCTATCTACTAAAGAATGGGCTTGTGGGACTGATTGGCCTAAAGCCTATTTAACTAAGACAAATTACAAAACCCAATCTCAAGCTTCTGTGAAGGTTATCAGAATCAACTACTAAAGAATCTTGAAAATGGTGACTACTGACTTCAAGGACATTGAAAAGCAAAAATGTTTGGATTTAGTGACATGAAAACAATTTAGTCGCAGAACAAACTCATAACAGCAGTAATTACTGTATAAAAGAACAAAAATGAATAAGCAATAATTACCAGCGTTATAGTTAGAGTTGTGTGCAGGTCATTGCCTTCCCTTCTGAAGCGATCGTGGGGTGCTGTACGAATACCAAACTGCCCAAATGTAATAGTTACTGTGAGTATACAAGTTAAATGAGTAGGTCACATTAAAAGCCAAGGATGAAGATCTGACCCTCAGATCTCCAGCTTCCCCATCTATTATAGGCTCACCATCTTCATAGAAAACCACCTCCTGTAAAAATAGCAAAAAGTCTAATTCTAGAAATCTAATAGTAAATAAATAAAATTTAAATGATAAAAAAGAGACAAACGTTGTGTTTAAAGATAAGCATGAGATCCTATGAAGATAAGGAAAATATTAACTACAAATTTTTTATATAAAAAGAATGCCACTCAAGATTGTCATCCTCATCAACACATCTCTGTCAATCTCTGAATGCTCGACAATAATATCATCATGCATCATTTCTGATTTGCAGGAAATTCCATTTGTTGGTGTCTCAAAGGTACACAAACACCATCATTAGGCAACAAGTCAATATCATCATCGACATTCCTAAACGCTGTTTGGATGGTCCTTCTCATTATCATTGATACAAGATAATTATAAGCAATTTGGAGACGAATAAAATTATAGTAGAATTAATCGGGGCATTTTAAAAAAAATGTATGATAAACCATATTCCATTTCACTGTTATAAACATCATCCTTAAAAACTAAGTCCCCGAAACTATTAATGGTAAGTATCTTGTAATTTTTTGAAGCGGAATCTGAAGGAACCGTCAACATTATTAGTCTTTGACTCTTTGAGGGGCCTCCCAAGCAACCCAGATATGCAAGAGTTCAAAAGAATCTGAACCTTTTAAAATGTAGAATAACAGTGTAAGAAAGCAAAATTATTCACGTCAACACGATATTATAGCTCCTTGATGAATTAGCGGGCTAGGACACATTACCATTTCTTACCGTTCCATTTTTAAACATGTTTAAAACCTTGTTAAGGAGAATCAAAAGGATTTCAATCACAAATATGTAGAATATGGCCTTTGGCATTTCATTGGTAAATAATAGAAACAAGAGGATATAATGATATTGATATACATGCAGGAAGTATGGCAATTTCATTTAGTAAAATTAATTATATGAAATTTATAATGATAATAAAATAATAAAAGATAAACAATGCTTACTTGCCCATCTTGCATCCCTTTCTCAATGTCAACAGTGACAAAATACCCCTCTCTTTCATATTTCACATTTGGGCACTGTTCGCACACCTAAAAGAAATAACAGAGTTTAAAAGTCAGATAGTAGCTAAGAAGCACAGACACAACACGGGACACGAATACGACACAACACGGGACACGCAGATACGGCATTTCTAAAAAAAGTAGGGTATGCATACATCAGGGACATGTTGAATATATGTATCTATGTTTATATTTTTTATATGACCATATAATAAAAACATAACATTATTTCAATTAAAATTGACATAAAACACATAAATCACAAAAATATTATCAAGATATTAAGATAACAAAGTCATTAAATAAAAAATTAAGCACTTCTTTATTAAATCATAAACATCCATGATTCAAGTTTCAAAATAAATTACTCACTATTACATAGAACATATATTATATATATAACCAAAAAAAAAAAAACTAAGGAGAAAAAGAGTGGGGAAAAAAAAGAAAATGTACACTTACGTATCCGGAAAGTATTCGAAATTCATAAAAAAAAAATAAAATTTGGACAATCTTTTTTCAAGTGTCCAACACGTGTCTGGAAAGTGTCCAAGAGTGTCGGTATCCAACATGTGTGTCAGACATAGACACGTAAGCCAAAACAAAGTGTTTGTGCTTCATAGGATAGTAGCATCTACAGGCCGTGTGGTTGGTAAAACAATAGGGAAAGCCAAAGTAAACAAGTAAAACCTGCTCTCATGACATGGAAATCATAAAAACAGTAAGTTAACATGTCATGAAAGCATCAAAAGTGCTGCCTAACAATCAGATACAGTCATGCAGTACAAGGTTATTATCACCAATTCTAAGAAGCATGGATATGAGACACGAGACACGACACAACATGGATACGCAGACATGTTTGCTGCGTTTGGATTGTAATTCAGATATGATTTTCTGAAAAATGTTTTTGAAATGTGTTTCAGTATTTTGTAATTTATTTTTTAAAAACTGTGAAAATGCGTTTGGTTATGCTAATCAGAATTCAGTTTCTGAGTTAAAAACAGTGAAAATGCGTTTGGATATAAGAATATCCAAATTTAAATTTGAGAACAAAATTGTGAGAATATGTTTGGATTATTTTTCAAGATATTTTTAATTTTTAATTTAAAAATATAAAAATTATTTTATAAAAAATGAAATGTGAAACAATTTTTTTTGCCAAACACATCTCTATCAAAGTGATAATTTGCCATTTTTTTGAGAATAAAAAATAGTTTTTGATTCAGAAGAACAAAATCAAGCAGCGAGCTGGTCATCGATCGTCTGCTGCTTGCTTCTGATCAAGATCAAGAGGTCTTTGGCAAGACAGCTACAACTTTTGTGTAAAGACGAAAGCTCAGTACGGGGGAGACTGTAGTTTGAGATTTTTACAGATATATTTCAGCTATGTGAAGGTGAAAGCTCAGTACGGGGGGGGGGGGGGGGGGAGAAGGCTGTATTTTGAGATCTCTACAACTTCTGTGTGAAGACGAAAGCTTAGTACGGGAGGAGGGGGCTGTATTTTGAGATCTCTCCAACTTCTGTGTGAAGACGAAAGCTCAGTACGGGAGAGGAGGGGGCTGTATTTTGAAATCTCTGAAGATATGTTTCAGCTATGTAAGGACGAAAGCTCAATACGGGGGCTGTATTTTGATTTCTAAAGATATGTTTCAGCTCATTCTGACAGAAACACTCCTTAGTCAACTTTATTTTCAATACCAAACAATATCTCTACTTCTTGGATACTGTAAATCAGTTTTTCAAACACAAAGCAAACGGGGCCGTTATTTCTCAAAAAAATAGGACACAGACACGTCAGAGACACGTTGAATGAATATATATATATTTTATACGACCATATAAAAAAAACATAACGTTCTTTCAATTAAAATTGGCATAAAAACACACAAATCACAAAAATATTATTAAGATATTAAAATAACAAAACCATTAAATAAAAATTAAAGAACTTCTTCATTTAATCATCAACAATCATGATTCAAGTTCCAAAACAAATTTAGTAACTATTACATAGAACATATATATATATATATATATATGTATATATAACCAAAAATAATAACTAAGGAGAAGAGGAGAAAAATAAGAAAAAATCCAAAACAAAAAAAGTGTCCATAACGTGTCTGAAATCCAAAAAAAAAAAACTTTGGACCCTTTTTTCGAGTGTTCGACATGTGTCCGGGAGTGTCGGTGTCCGACATAAACATGTGAGCTAAAATACAGTGTCCATGCTTCATAGAATCACCATGGAATGAAAAAAAAATATAAAATATCTTCATAAAGGTTTCTATTGCACGATCGTTAAGAGATCTGGACCTGCTCTGTCATTTGCTGGAACATTCCTGGACCGATTTGCTTGTGATAGACCTCATTTCTACAGTTACAACGTCTCTTACCCGGGGCTGGCTTTAAGATGTTCTTCTCCCTCCAAACCTGAAGTATTACACATAACAAGTCATGTAAATAACAAAGAACCACCCCATAGAAAGTAACAAAGGAAAATTCCTAGCACAAGGAAGAACACTGGCCGTAAACATTAAATCTCTTGCCATACTAGCCAAATATTGTCTACCTCCCAGCTGCCTTGACTAATACCATACAGTAATAAAAAAATTATACAACAGCACAACATAACTAATAAATGTTATCAAGAGTGTTCGTACTGAAATTCTAAACTTTCCTTTTTGCAAACCTCAAATTGTTTTTGTAGGGCCGATATCAAAGAGTTCCTTGGAGTTCAGCTCCTTCTGGCCTGCCTAGGTAAATGTAAATCAATGGACAGCTCAAAATTTTGAAGCAACTGGGTTGCATAAATTTGGCTATAAGATGCGGTGTGTAAGGCACTTGCTTTTGGACACATACCCTAATGTTTTGTCTAATAAAGAAGATTCCATTCGTAGTGAGCTGAAATTCTCTATGATATCTTTTTAACATGTTGCTATGTAACATGAATTAAGTCAAAATGAGTGAAAGTACCCATGCCTAACAAATTCCATAACTATTACATGCAATCCCCAGATATAAAAGAAGAAAGCAAGCATTTCAATTCCCATCCCCAAGTTTTAAAGTTAGACGGTTTTGACACCCATACACATAATATAAACTATAGACAGCTTAATCTATTATTCATTTTAGGCCTCTATAATTTGAGCTAAAAGCAGATAATAAGAAGTCCATTTGTTTAGCGAGGAATAAACAGATTTCTTATAAATTCAATATATAAACATAAATCCTACCTTCAATGATCCTCCCATGTATAAATCTTCCAATGTTGCTTCCAATTCGACAATCACATCATCACCTTTCACAATTTTCTCTTCTTCTTCCATTTGATCTTCACCAAAAAATCTAGAAGAAATCTTCATCTTGTCAGCAATGACAGAAATGATAAACCAAAATTTCCATGTGAAAAGTAGGTGTCACTACCAATAGAAAGAAAAGCAACAACTAGAAATTCAAGAGTGATGATTTTGTAGATTCTAGAAACAGCAAGTGCACAATAATAGTGACAATCATAGGAGAATGACAGTAGGGGAGGCAGTTCCTGGTTCACCAGTGGGTCAATTGGTTGAACTGCTGTTTTATTGACACAAGTATTTGCTAGGTAGTTACCACTTAAAATATATTTGGTATAAGAATTCATGTAATTGAATGTTGGCTTAGTGGCTGAAGATGCTATATTCCACCTGTTTGTCTAAGGATCTAGTATCTCACTGACTCTTTTTTTCAAGCTCGTTCACGCAATGCTAGTTCCACAGTTTCTTTGCGGGTCCACGATTAAATTGTCTGGTTTAGCCGGTTGACTCTGGTTTACTATAAAAAACAATCCAACTAAAAAACCGAACTGGCCAGACGTATCATTCGGTTTAATCTAGTTTACTATAAAAAAACGATCCAACTAAAAAACCGAATCAGCTAGAGGCCGGGTTCCCAGTTCAACCGGCCGGGCCAACTGGTCCTGTTCTGATAACTAGGGTGACAATTCTATGTAATAGCCACCACCACTGTAGGTTATGGACAACAGCAGATTCATAGGAAGAGTGAACCCACAAGTTGCAAAGTATACTAGGATGGGAAATAAAAGATCATTTCATGTGAAAAAGGTTTATACAATATTTTGCTCACAAGTTAGATGACTTTTCTTAAGTGTACTACAATAGCAACTGGAAAGAAAAATGATGGACAATGGTTGATCTACACGGGTATAATAATTAATAAACAATAAGTTCCAAATATTGCCATTATGACAACAAAAAATAAAAATAAGTCAACGAGGACAAAACAAATTCAATATCTTCCTATAAACTTATATATATATAATCGGTACTATAATACTAAGCTAGACCAAAATTAAAAAATTTCCACTATCCCACCACTTTGAATTAAATATTGTTGGTAAAAAGAAAGAATAGTTTCTAACAATTCAAATAGTGGTAGTTTAACAAAAATTGCGAAGGGAGTTCTTGAGCATCTCCAAGGGGCTCCTTAAAGGAGCTCCTTAGACAAAATAGGGAGCAAAAATGAAAAAATAGTGCTCCAATGGGCTCCCCAATTGACTCCCTATTGTGGGGAAGGCCATTCTTGGCTCTTACATTTGAGGAGAGAGAGAGAGGTGAGAGAAAGCCACTTTCTAATAAAAATATTAATAAAAAATTCAAAACCCCCTGACTAGGGAGTATGGTTGGAGAAGTCATTCTAAAAGTGACTCTCCAAAATAACTTTGTGATCATTTTAGACAAAATAGGGAGGAAATTTGGGAAATATGATTGGAGTTGGTCTAAAAGTTAATGAAGTGAAAGGGAGTTAAGGCTATGTTTGGATGGATGGTTCCACTGTCCGTTTGGCAATTTACACGTTTCAAATGGGCTGTGTCTGTTTGGAGTTAGGCTGTGTCTATTTGGACTTGCCAAAACATCCATCTGACCATTTTCAAGACCAAAATGGACATTCTCGTAACTTTTTTCAAAATGCTATTTTCCGAGACATCTGCTCCACCGCCTATCCAAACGAGTAATATATGCTGTACAACATTTACCTGCAACAGCTTGGTTTGCGTGTTGGAGGGTGGGAGAGGAGGTTATAGAAGTACTACAATGTCATAGTATAAATGTGCATTATGCGTGCTGCCAACCACTTGGACCCATCGGAAGTCATCCAAATTTCAGTTCCACATAATGCCAACTTAAAATTTCAAGGCTTGCGCACCTCCAATAAAAGTTATAAAAGAAGCAGACATTCATGAAAAAGATTGAAGGACATTGACTTACGATCTAAATATGTCCTGCATGTTCATTCCACCGCCTCCGCCACCACTGGCAGCGTGCTGTTTCAGACCTTCTTCACCATACCTGTCGTATATACTCCTCTTATTGCTATCCGATAGCACTTCATAAGCTGAAAATTAATCAACCAAAATAAACACAATAACTAAAAATAAATGACTTGAAATTGAAATCTGAACAAAAGAAGATGCTATAAAATAGACAATATCAGAGTTATACCATTGTTGATTTCCGCAAACTTTTTGTTCGCTTCGTCATTCCCCTGGTTCTTATCAGGATGATACTTCAATGCGAGCTTCCGATAAGCTCGTTTGATTTGCTCGTCTGGAGCACCTCTCGGAACTTGAAGAATATCATAATAACTCTTCCTGAATTTTTTCTATCGGTCAATATATTCACACATACAAGCATACAAAAAACATATACACTCGAAGAGACGATCCGCACTTACCCTGCAATGGCAATGAGAGCGTACGCTAAAATGCATAATACGAACAATAGGTTTAATCTTCTACGCGTCATGAAGCTTTGGCACAAAGATCAGGAGAGATTTGATCCTCCCCCACTAAAAATCTAGGGTTAGCTATCAGATCTATTGAACACCGCAACGAAGGATACAGATTCGCCAATGGGCAGGAATTCGTGAAAACACACTATCTCTCTCTCTCTCTAAAACGAGAAATCAACCGTCGTCCCTGCAAGCTCTTTTTCCCTCCCTCTCCTAAACTTAACGAAAATACTGAACAGCCGAGTTTATACGACACTAGTCATCAACGACTGACTACTTCTTGCAACGTGTTCTTGCCCAAACTGACCAATAAGCGAAGACTCAGAGTTGTTTCATCCTATAATTTCTGGACACGTGTGAAGTTGCTTTGTCATTTTCTTTACACTGCAGTTTGCCCGTTCCTGGGAAGATGCTGCGAAGGCCACCTGCGGTCCAGTACTGTAAAAGCCCAAAAAATGGCCGAATTGAGTCCATAATGAAAGCTACAAGTTGGGTTAGGCCGACCCGAAGGATGAAGCAGGCCCAGTCAAGTAGACTTGGAATATATTATTAAGCGCGAGGCCTCCAATCCAGAGCTCAAGTAGCAGTTGAGAGGTTTAAGGCTTTGATTAGTATTGGAACGCCCAAACCCCCCCCTTAGAGATAAGGGGGCCAGCGTTGTTGGAGCACATCAATTATTATATATTATAAGTCATATATATATATATATATATATGTGTGTGTGTGTGTGTGACATGATGCGTCTTGCATGTTAACTGAGGTTAAACGAAATTTTATTTTGGTCTCTATGATTTTAGTTGAACAAATAATACATTGTACTTTAATATAAGTTGGATTGGTAATCCTTTGCAAGATTTAGTCCTTTTTTTTATGTTGTTAGGAAAATTATGCAGTTATGTGTTGAAAATTCTTTTTTAAAAAAATGTATTTCTTTAAACAATAATTATTGATTTATGATTAAGTCATGTGAATTATTATTAGTTTTAAAGTGAAGACTCAATAAGTCTTACAAGTATATCAAAATTTGAAGAAATGTACAATTCAAGGTACGTGACCATGCATATCGTGCATTACACTTAAGCATTAAACTTTTGAATTGAGTTTAAGTTTAGATATAAGTTTTATCGTAATTAAAATTATCTTAAGTATGATTTAATTTTGACTGTAGACGAGTCTACTTATAAGACTTACTAAACAATATATTTCTAAACATATTTATATGTTATTTAATAAAATATTAAAAAAATTGTTAAAATTTCAAACACTTTTTCCAGTAACTTGATTTTCCGAACAAAAGATTTATTCAAATGGATAAGCTTTTTCTGTCTAAATGTGTGTAGGCAAATTCAAGTCGTTATTAGCTACGAGTTTCCTAATTTGAATTATGTTATGCCTATTCCAATTAGAACTAAGGTTTACATATATTTTTGTTATAAGTAGGTTATTTTGTGTCTCACAAAAGAACATTAGCCTTTTGAAAGTAGGTTCATATAGTAAGTTAGGCACATATATCCATTGTACAGGGAGTGCACATTATTGCAGTGGTGAATCCGCAGACTTTGGATGGTGTTGTATTGTACAAGGCTAATCAAGAATAAGTAAATAATGAGAAGATTCAAACATACTAATAATAATCCATTAGTTTATGTCAGGTTAGTTGTTTGGGGTGGTTATATCTTTGTAAACTTGTACTGTGTTCATTAGTAATTAGTAAATCTTTTATAGCTGAGTATGTTTTATTTTCCGCGAGTATTTCACACATAAAACTTTTCATGTCCTTATTTTTGTATTTTAATTATTTTGTTCTAATTACTTGATGTGTTTGAATTCATTATCTAACTTATTTAAGAAGAAAATTTCTTAGATATGAATCAACCTCTCAAGTTAAATTTAATAAAAATTTGATAACGATCATAAATTAATTAAACTTGATTATATTATATCTTGATTAATTGAATTGATAATTTCAGGGACGAATAAAGTCACATGGACATCATGTGACATTTAATGAGGGCCATGAAATTAAAAGTGAAAACAACTTGATTTTCTTAAATAAAGTAGGCCAAATTACGTAAAACTCATGTTTATTATAAGTGTGATTTTAAAGCTTGTTTTGGTGGAAACTTTTTGATTAATACATTATGTAAAATATATCTTTTGAAAAAAAAATCCTAACAAAAAATTATATAATTTTCCTAACATCTTCAAACAAAAGACTATTAAATCTTGCAAAGAGTTACCAATGCAACTTATATTAAAGTGCAATGTGTAATTTGTTCAATAATTTACATCTTTGGCTGCTACGGATGTTCTCTTCCCTTATAACTGAATGAAACCAGTTTTGTTCCTTCGGGTCTTTTATTGGCTCCCTTGATCGTTGGGTGCCTGCATAATTTTGGTGTGCTCAGATTCTTCTTAGTTCCAGCTATTGTGGGTAGCAAAGAAGATTGTCTGCCTGTGATATGTCCTCTATTGTTGGACACTCTGTTTTTGATATTATGGTTTGATAATATCCGTCTCTGTGTGTGTGTGTGTGTGTGTGTGTGTATCTTAAGCGTTATTGAAACATGCAACAGGAACGATATGATTTAGAGGTAGTGCTAAGTGGAGAAAACACAGTTGAGAAGACAGATAATGGTTATTTTTAGTCAATGAGCTATTAAAACTTGGTATTTATAGTTTGACCTTTGGTCTAGAATGTTCTAATCAGATGTTTTATAAGTGCAAACGGCTTCTTGGGACAAGCCTCTCGTTAATAATAATGTTAATTGAACCTTTCTTGCAAGAAGTAATGTTTAGGAATAATTACATTAAGTGTGACATCAAGGAATTGTTAATGTTGTTAAATGAAAGAGTTTTGCATTGGATTTATTGAAATTGATCTTAACTGGGATGTAGACGCAGAGTACCGTTTGCTTGTTGTGGAAAAACAATAAAATCAAATAATAAATCAATCTCAAATAATAAAAAAATAAAAAACACAAAAAAAACTTATAATATATGTAATTTGATAAAATACTTACATTTACGGCCAACGGGTTACAACATAAGACACGAATTGAGGCAAATTTTTTTCACATTAGGTCACTGAGAATCTGGATGAACAACTCATCAACACTATTGTATGCTTGAGTGCAAACGTGCATTAACATTTTGATTTTTGAGTATCGGCAAATTTTTTTCACATTGGGTCACTGAGAATCTGGATGAACAACTCATCAACACTATTGTATGCTTGAGTGCAAACGTGCATTAACAATTTGATTTTTGAGTATCATCACAACGAACATTTCACGACTGAATCAACAGAATTTTCTCATTCCTTTTCTTTTCCCCCTTGAAAGGAGATACACTCGAATCCACAGTACAAACTGAACAATCTCTAAATGGATTGATAAATACCATAAAATAAAGACAACACACACATTACCTGATTTACAACATTATTGTCATCTGCTTTGTCCAGAGATCACAACGTTAGACAGCAAAACAGAATTTAACAGGGAGCCAATGTGCCTCTTTCAGATCTGTGCAATATCCAAAAGCTTCAATATTCTGAATTAAACAGACAGCAGCAAAAATATGGTGGATGTAGCAACAACAAACCAGAGGACCAACGCAAACTCATGCGCTCCTCCCTAACTTCCTGAAGCAACCTCAATTTTATTGGAACAGGCCAGTGGTCAGTTTTTTTTTTTTTTTAATTGCTATGGTGCTAGGAAGACAACCTGTTCCAAGATGAGGTTAGACAGCTCTTCCAAACCTATTTCACTAAGTGTTTAATCTGTAGACTCATCATCTTTCAAGTTCATATTCAAAACCCTGCAAGACTTTTCCCGGTCATAATCAGGCTCTGAGATATTCGATGAAGAACATTCTTCAATCGGATATTCTCTCTCATCAACTAAAGACTTTATATAAGAACACGGCCGCTCTTCAGCTTCTATATTATGCCCAGGTTCATGCCCCGGACTGAATGGCAACTCAAATGGTGATGGACCTGGAGGTTGCGTTCTCATTTGAACGGACCGCAAGAGTGCAGCCCTCCTCAAGTCAGCTGAATGGCATATGTCACTGGGCGATGATGGAAACCGACCCTCAGAATCTGATCCTCGTTGACGAGGCTGTGAAGATGCGACAGCAGGGAGGGAGCAGCCATACGAAGGGTATGAAGTGGTGGGGGAAGCAGAAGAGAACCCACTTATTGGTCTTTGATATCTGTAAGGAGAAACGGGACTAGTGGGTACGCTATCAGGTTGGGAAGAGCAAGTGTTTATAGGAGTGTCGCAGTATCGAGAGTCATCCAAGTCTTCTGACATTGGTGAATATTGCAAGGAAATGTCATCCCTGAAACAATAAAATTGAAAAAAAAGAATAAATAAATAAAAGGACTTGGAGGGAGGTCCTATCATAGCACGAAGAACATAAAGGCAGAAAGAGAGATGCCTTTGTTACTAAATCAAGCCATATTTGAGGCATAACAATAACATTGTTACATAGAATGATTCCACTCAAATTCAATCAACATATCTATTTACCATGTCTATTTAGCTACCAAAACCAACATAATAATAACATTGATGTATAACTTTGCAAATACACAAGGGAAGACCAAAGCTATGTAAAGAAGCAGCTTATAATTTGCTCAATTGTCTGAGCTTTACGGATACGTTCACGACACCATTTTTCTAACTTCTCCAATTCTTTCAAAATTTATTTATCCCCAATTCAACTCAACAATTTTGGGTCAGAGATTTCAGTAACAAAACAAAAAACTTGTGTGCCTTCACTATTGGGAAAATTACTCCAGCGCAGCAACCTATCGAGTTAAAATTTGGGCATATACAATTCTTTTCCGGAATAAATATGCAGTTACACCTAGAACAAGGATGTGTTTCTCCCACAGCATGCATCTCTATCTACAGGTGAGGGCCAAAAGTATAGGAAACCATGTCTAGAGAAGCCAGTTTACATTGGGAATTTCTAATTTCACATTTGAGTTTATACTGAGCTGACAGCTATTAGTATATATAATCTCAAGGTCAAACCTTAAAAAATCATAATTTATTCCAAATTCTGATACCACTTACTTGGCATTGAGGATGGGTGGTTCTTGTTTCCAAACGAGTGTTTTATACCAAGATAATACAACCTTCCTTCTCTTTTCTCTTTTTCTTCCTTTCTCTTTTTTTGTTTTTGTTTTTGTGTGTGTTAAAGAATGCTTGCAAAACATCTATCTAAAAGGTCACCTTGAGGTAAGGTTCAAGATGAATGCCTCCACGTGCAATCATATAAGCTCGATTTCCATGAGATTCATACCCCAAAAATGTGAGGCTCGCATAAGAGAAAAATCATTCTAGAGGTTTCCGCTGATCTTGGGACATTCAACTTTTTTTAGGAAGTGGTTTGGGCAAACTGCAACCAGTTTACATAGAGAACTCTTGGATAATGAGCCACCATCATAAAGAATGATCTCATGATTTCACCTGTTAAAACTAATTGAACACAAACACTAAACTAAGAACTTTACATGACGAAGCTGTGACCGAAAGGGCCAAAGATGGTGGCTGTCTGACTTTGGCTTAAAACCAACAGTATTGTTAATTAAGGAACATAATAAGGAAGCCTTCATTATGTGATGTGATACTGTGTTTGACTTTCCAATACAATATTGTATCAGTGAATCCATGTCCTCATGACAGAAGTCCAAAAATGCAATGAAGCAAAAGTTTAAATTACTACAATGTTGTGGTTGAGCATCCATATTCTCCTTCTCATACATGACACAAAATACTGTAACAACTAACATACTTGCTAATGAACAAACTTGCCCAAACAATACCCAATCACCATAACTAACAGATAACACGTATAAAACAACTAATCATAGTGAAATCTAATGTTGCATTCTTCTCTAAATCTAGTTCCATAATAATGCCATAGTATGCAAGGTCTCAACCAGCCTGAATCCTGATCTATAGTTTACACTCAATGACCAAAATTAAAGGCCATGACTAAATTTTCATCAACAAATAAAATTTGCAGACCTATTAATTCTTCAAATTTTGACATTTCATAATAAAATTTAGTCATAATTATTTCTACAAAATCCATAGTTTGCTAATAAAAGCGACCTTCAATTATGTGATGAGCAATGTAGAAAACTCTGAGACTCAAAATAACTAAATATGTGTATATGAACAAATACCTTAGATAAAACATGCTTTCAGACCTCGCCGGAGACTCCATGAGATTTTCTGGGAGCGGGTCTCCAACTGTTAATCCATTCAAACTTGATGCCATTATCTGCACCATTAGGAAAGGTCAGTAAAACCCCGGCCCCAAAATTACAAATTTGTATTTGCATTAACAATGTGATAACACGGGGGAAAAGAAAAAAGAAAAAACCTGAGATTCACCAAAAAAACTGAAACCAACTTCATGGAATTCCTCCAAAATTAAAGATAAACAAATCCCTCAAATAATGTGTATATACAATATATACCCCATACAAATCTATGGAGAATTGGAACCATTTTCGAGCAAAGGGGAAAAGAAAAAAAAAAAAAACCTCGTTTGAAGCATAGGTACTGCGACAAATTTGTCCTAAGCATTAAATCCCAATAAGAGAGAGAGAGAGAGAGAGAGAGAGAGGAGGGTAACCTCGCTAAGGTAACGCTTGTGAGAGTGAAGATTATCGAGATAAACCTCGTCTTCTGGATCTCTACTTCGCTTCCCACTCGGAGAAGCTGATGCCGACGCTGACCCTGATGCTGAGTTCGTTTCTGAACCCATCTCTCTCATGCTTCGTTCCCAATTTAATCTTTTGACCTCTCCCCCGCCGCGGAAAATCGAATTAATTCCAAGAAATCTTAGACTGGAACTGAACAACAAATCGCATGGAATCAAAGATTATGATTTTTTCTGGGTGCGAGACGTTAGATGAAATAAAAAGCATCTAAAACTTTGGAAAAGTGACGAACGACAAGTGTTAAGCCATCTCATCTCCGTGGTGCAAGCTAGACGATTGCTTGTGAGAACCGAGTCTCACAACACCTGATGCAACAAACACCAGTTCCTGTGCTGGTAATGTTTGCGGACTACCCGCGTTATTGGTGTGTTTCCCGTTGATGAGAAAATGAAATCAACGGTTACCTGCTCTTACCCTACTAACCTAACTTCCATTTTTTGTTTTCTTGCGCTATATACGGACGCCCAGCCCAAGAATTTAGGCCCAGTTTGGGTTTGGTCTTGGGCCGGGCGAAACAACGACGCTAGTTAGCAGGCCCCTTGGCGGATAATTGCCCAATTCCAATATAAAACCAAATTTTATTATTTCCTTCTTCCCTCATCTCACCTCCAATTTTCGATTCTTTTATTACTTGGACCAAATTGGGAAAAAATGAATAAAAATAGAAGCTTATTATTTGATTGACTAAACAAGAAAAAAGATAGAAAAATTAAGGTACTGTTTAATAACCTTTTTTTAAAGTATTTTTTTCTTTAAAAAAAAGTACAGAGCATTGTTATGTATATTCCTCACCAGCCAAACTCAATACGGGACCACTTCCCATCATTGTGTCTGTTCTACTAATCAAATCTTGTGAGGAAAATAAATCACAACATCCTAATATGTTGTGAAGGATCGGCCTCTTAGTTCGAAAACTATTGACAAAGACGAGAGAGATGAGAATCTCGTTCAGTCTCAAAATTTCAATTAAGATGTTATCTTTTAATTATTTTTCAACAATCATCACTCCGTGGCTTTTCTCCCACCCTCTCTCTTTCTCTCTCTCAGGCCGTAGAATCAAATGGGATGCTTCAATCTTAAGCTATTAAAGACATATCACATTATCATATTATGTTTGAATCTCATCTTAAATAATTTAATATTATAATATTTTACCATAGACCTTAACTTTTATACACTTATTTTAAAAAATATTTTAATAATTAACTCTTTTTAAAAGCCGGCTTCTTTTGTTAAACTTATTCTTAATTTGAAAGCTCTTTTATACAATGAGTTGTCTCACCAAGAGTAAATTACTAATTCCTTCCCTACTCGAATTGATGCCATTAGGCTAGATGTTCCAACCTATCTTGATTCTCAAGCCTCTTGCTTTTCCCATTTGTGTGTATTTTATCAATCCAACTCCTTTTCCATAGTTTTAGATGCCTCCATCTAAATAGTGTAGAGAGATTGTTTGTAAGCAACCTAAGCTTTCTAAGATGCCAACTAACTTAGTTAGAAAAACACGTTGATGATATAACTAACACTTTCTAAAGGCCCCTTTTATCTGTTAACAAGGGAGTTTTTTTTCTTCATAATTTTAGATTAAAACATAAATTAAGGAAATAAAAGAGTTAGAGAATTGTGACTTACTAATTGAAACGTCTTGAAATGAGGTTTATGAGAAGCAATGTAATACTTACACTATGCTTAAATAAATAAAACGAGAAGATAACATTAGTTATGAGAAAGATGAGGAGAAAGGAGATGAGAGTTATACATGCTCGGATAACAAATGAGAGAAAGTGGGGTGTAATGTTTTCATCTTGCTTGAGAACAAGAGAAGAAAGAAAAAAAATGAAAAAATTATATATTTTTTACTATCATGTCCTAAGATAAAGATGTCCTTTTTTTTATTTTTTCCTTTATAATTTTAAAATTAGAATTGATATTATAAAAAATTCATTAAAGACTCTCCCGTTGTTTTCCATTTTCGTCCACTTTTGAAAGAAGAGCAAATTAAATAAAATAAGCGTTAAGACACTCCTTCATCCCACTTCCTATCATTCCCTAATTTTAAATCAAACACAAAATAATCTCTCATTCCTTCCCTTTTTCTCTCCTCTCTTTCCAAATCTTTCTTTCATTTCTTTCCAAATTCCTCAATTCAAACAAAGTGTTAGAAGTTTTTTCCTTTGTTTTTTGTACTTGTCTAGCGCCGTATTACATGTAGTCAATGTTATTTATTAGGAAATGAATGTGTATGTCAAAAAATGAGAAATTATTAGATAGTCATGGACGAAATTTTTTTGAATGGATTCGGCACACTGATGTCGCAATGTGCTTTTTCAATAATATATTGTCATGTATAATATGACTTATCTTATTTAGTGGGATATAATGCATAAAATATAGTGTAATTAGAATGACATAAAGTCACATTATATATCATACTCATAAAAAAAAATTTTAGCTATGGATCACTGTTGTTGGAACCAGGCTAATAAATAGAAGTCATGTTTACAAAAATCAACTTTTTTAATATACTTTTATACTAGCAAGTTTTCAATGAATCTAATATATCACGTGATAATGTATATTTTTAATGACTTTCTATCATATATATATATATATATACTATATTTCACTAAAACAATAAATCATATCACACGTTATTAGAGTATCATTAAAAAATACATTATCAAGTTGCTGTACAGGAAAATTCAAAAAATTTTCCTTTTTATACACATTGTATACAAAATCAACTTTTTTTTAATATATTTTTATAAACATTCAAGACATTTGATTGATCAGAATTATTAATCTAAAATGACATGAATAACTTCTGGTTACGATGGTTGCCAACGCGTGACAAATCACAAATTGTTATTCATTCGAAATCTAACCGAATCTTTTGTGACTTGGATCCCAAAAGGGGAGTAACAAGTTACTTACACCTCAGTCTCAGTTTTCCCTTGTGTTTTTACAAGAATACTTTTAACAACAATAAAGTAGCTTTTGTAATTATAAGAGGTTTGTCACGTCACAATCAACCTTAGGTACGGTGCTGCAAGATTGAACCAAACCATATCAGAAATAAAGAAAAGCTAATCTAGGAAAGGTAGACTTTAAAAAGGTACCACAAATCATAATAAATACAAAGCAAGGAATAAAAAAAGAACCCAGTAATAAGTTAACTGTCGAAGAGCATCCCGACAGATTATTTATTTTAGGAAAGTAACTCGGTCGGATCGAGGGGAATTGGATCGGACGAATTTCTATAATAGAAGTTATAAAGTTCTATTTTGAGTAAGCATACCAATTTTTAACATAACACGATGATATAATTTAAGTACAATACGAAATTAACGAATTTGTATTTAATATAAATGAGTTTAAGTCATAAACGAGTTGACACATATAATACGATCAAAAATGACTGGTTAAAGTAAAAATAAAAGATTTTTGCATGGCTGGAGATGTCCTTGTGGCTAAGGACAAGAAACAGTCTCTAGGATACCAAGTAGTCATCACAATCATATGAAAATGAACCCCACGGCCCACACCCTGCTAGATTTTACAACTCAATGCTTCAATCACTAGATCTTATCAATTCCATGTTAGACTCCGATCCTCTCCGCACCACCATATCCAAAAATAAAATATTTGAGGGACCTGCCTTTCTCTGTCTCTTTCCTTACCCCCATCATTTTCTTTTCTTTATTTCTTTCTTTTTTTTCATAGAACTGGTCCTTGTTTACACCAGGACGTCTCTCTGATGTTCTTTAAGATTGATAACATCTTATTTGTCGTGCATTGAAAGCATCTTTTGATGATAAAAAAAATCTTTAACTTTAACTCCCACAGATTCAGTCTACATCCAACCATATGAATAAGAATGGAATATACCCACCCCAAACCTACCTGGACACATGCCCAAATCACATGGTGCCATGCACACCCATTCGACAAACAGATAGACAACCAGCCCCAACGGGCCCCCTTCTACCTTACCTCATGTTAAACTACTACTAACTACATATATACATTATTGTTATTTTTAATGGTCACATATATACATTTTATATTTATGCTTTCTGAGCAATTCTGAAGAAAAAAAAAAAAAGATGACATGGCTTCGTATGATCCCAATGATCCAATCAATGCTTTCAGACTGAAATAGGAATAAAAATAACCAAAGAGAACGCATACAATGCACTTTTAATGTGGATCATGTAAATTTAGGACGACTCAATTCTTGCTCATATGGATTAAATGGTTCCAAATGTCTAACATGACATGCAAACATTAGACAATACAGCTAACCTAACAAGAACCCCATGTGAGATCAGGCTACTGTTGAGTAAAAAATACAATTGCTGCACTTGGTCGGAGATATTATTATATGTGCAATATGGTTCACTAATTAAAAATCACAATCTCAGCCTTCCCAGTTCCACCCATCGATATTAGAGTCATGTCACTGACAACACTATATACAGTTGGGAAAGAAAGCAAAATATGTGGTATTTGTTATTAGAAGGCCCAATTTCAATATTAGATGTAAGATAACGCTGCCAACTTTATATTGTTTGAAGGAAAGCAAAATATGTGGCATATGCGATTAGGAGGCTCAATTGCCTCCAATCTAAGGATCAAATGTTGGCTAATTAAAAAAGTTCATAAATTTTAGAAAGTTTCTTAATTTGGTTTATTGAATCCTAATAATATTTGAAGTTTTTTTGGATAGTCCTAATTGTAGTTGGACTAATATTTTAATAAGAGTTAGTTTTTTAATTATAGTTAAATAAGATATACTAGTTTGTATGAGATTAGATGTCCTAATTAATATAAGACTTAGAGTGAATGTTATATATATGCGGATCTCTGTCACATTGAGTTGTGTGCCACAAAAATAATAGAATAGTGACCCAAAAAAATTAACAGTTCGTTTGGATAAGTAGAAGGGAAAGGAAAGGAAAGGAGAGTATTAGTTATGAGGGAAAGGAAAGGAGAGGAGAGGAGAGAGTAATCCCTCCTTTATGTTTGGATAACTAATGAAAAGAAAGGAGAAGAAAGTCTTTTATCTTGTTTGGGAATTGTAAAGGAGAGAAAGGAAAAAAAATGATTTTATATTATTTTATTAGTATACCCTTTAGATGCCTTAGAATAGAGGTGTTATTTTTATTTTGGCTTTTATAATTTTAAGGGTAATATTGGTATTATTAAAAATTTATTAAATCAATGTTTCATTTTCCTTCATTTCCTCCCACTTTTGGAGGGATAACAAAATTGCTTAAATGAGGGTTAAGCTTTCCTTCCCTCTGCCTCCCTTTCCCTCAATTTTCTTCCTAATTTTTAAAATAAATATAATATAAGCCCTCTTTCCTTCTCATTCCCTTTCCTTTCTTTCCAATTCCTTCCATCCAAACATAGTGTAAAGGCCGTGAGAAGTTCTTTTGATGACATATTATTAATAAATAATAGTTTTGATTGTTTAAGGCAATAATAGATTTGTTGAAGTTTTTGTTATTAAATTTCTCTTCTTTTATTTGTTTGCTTCTTTTTGTTCTATATGGAGTGATTTTTCATTTTACATTTAGTATCAGAGTAATTCTTAGGTCCTACATTTGGTATAAGAGCCAGTTATGATCTTGGAATAATTTATCTCAGCCAAGTTCGATTATTGAAAGAGCTAGTTACAATCTTAGGAGTAATTTATCAAAGTCTTGTCTCGATCTTGGGAAGCTGCGAAAAACCAAAGTTTGGTCTCGTTCTTGAATTATTGCAGAGAATTGTAATTCTCGTGTTACTTAATATTGATATCTTGAGTGATTTGTTGAAGAGCTGTTCGATTGAAATTCGACGACTGTTTGGATCAGAAAAAAGATCTTGCGATGGTACAAATATTTGTGAAGCAAAAAAAGAAATTCTGGTTTAATCGATAGGGAGGCCAGCTTGATTAGATTGTAGGAAAAAAATAAGGGACGACGAGATCAGTTTTTGGACAAACTCAAGTACGTGATTTAAATAAATTGTTGATTTGAAATTATGGAGAAATTTTTGGTTAATGGATAAAAGCTTGAGATTTTAAGAGTATGTAGTCAGAATATTGATGAGTGGTTATATCGTGTTACACTCTATCTTAATGCTTGTAATGTATTTAATGTATTGGATATTGCATTGAAGCGTTTATCAAAAGAACTTTATGAGAAAAAAAGTTAATTGGTTCTACTAGATAATAAAGAAGATAATACATTGGGCATATTGAAATACTTTTGTTTGCACACAAAATTATCCACCACCATATAAGTTTTGGTTTGATCTTCTTTCGATATATAAAAATAAACCATGGAACGGTTATGAACCTCCCATAGACAGATATTGGGTAGTTGATCTTGAAAAAGATAAGTTTGACGAAAATAAAGAGATTGATGGTTCAAAATTATTTTTAGAATTCATTCCAATTTGGGATGATTCATTTAATGTGTTGAATTTAGATTCATATGATATTGATTGCTTCGTTAATATTTCTGAGGAAGAAAATATTAGTTGTGAGGAAATAAATATTTTGGAAGTTAAAGAAGATTAAAATAATTGTATGGTTGAAAGTTTGACTTTGGCTCATAGTGATGAAAATTTGAATTTGTTAGAAATTACTTTTGGTAAATTGAGAAATGTTGAAGAATTATTTCAGCCTACTCAGTTTGAAAATTTAATTGTTGAGAAAGAAGAAAATTTTGCATGTTGTGGTATTGATGCAGTTGAAGATTTTAAAAGTTTTGATCTTGCTACTTTGCTTGATTTGCCAAGCACTTTGGAATCAAAACATAGTGAGATTGAAGAACGTTTCAATCTAGAGTTTGTTGATTTTATTGGTATTGAGAATTTTATTATTCGAGACCATGTTGATTTTGTGAAGATAGAATTTTTAAAGTTTCAAGAATTTTTGAAAATTGAGAAATCCAAGTTGTCTGAAATTTGTAATTTCATCAGCGTTGATAAATTCTTGTCGTACTACAATATTGGTTTGGATCTTAATAATTTTATTTGTGAAGATTTTGTTCGAAAGGAAGTTTTTGGTATTTTAAAATATTGGCACTCTTTGCATCATTATGATGATGAAATTATTGACATGGATAATTGTTTTACTGATTTTGATTTTTAATAAATGAGCATGAATTTTTTCTTTGATCATGTTAAACAAGCTGAGAAGTTGTATGCCAAGTACAAAATTCGACCACATCCGTGTGTGAAGATGAAGACAGGTGATTGTTTCAAATTGCTGTCTCAAAAGCTTCTTACAACAACAGAAATTGCTTTGAAGATTCCTGCTTATGAAGGTATTGGTGAAACTACTTTGTCACGCTTGGTTTAAGGGAAGCATTGTTGGCTAATTAAATCACGTCATAAATTTTAGGAAGTTTCTTAATTTGGTTTATTGGTTTATTGAGTCCTAATAATATTTGGAGTTTTTTTGAATAGTTCTAATTATAGTTGGACTAATATTTTAATGAGATTTAGTTTTCTAATTATAGTTAAATAAGATATACTAGTTTGAATGAGATTAGATGTTCTAATCAATATAGGACTTAGAGTGAATGTTATATATATATGTGAGTCTCTCTCACATTGAGTTGTGTGCCATGAAAATAATAAAGTGATGACCAAGAAAATTAAAGGCCGTGAGAAAATCTTTTGATGACATATTATTTAATAAATAATAATTTTGATTGTTCAAGGCAATAATAGATTATTGAAGCTTTTGTTATTAAATTTCTCTTCTTTTATTTGTTTGCTTCTTTTTGTTTTATATTGAGTAATTTTTCATGTTACATTTAATATCAGAGTAATTTTTAGGTCCTACATAAAAAACTTAGGCTGCGCTTAAATAGTAATTCAAATATAATTTTTTAAAAAGTATTTTTAAAACTTTTGTAATTAATTTTTTAAAAATTATAAAAATATATTTAAATATAATAATCTAAATTTAAAAAAATTAAAATAAAGAACTTACTAATCATAGTTTTAAAATTAAAAATTTATTTTTAAAAATATAAACAAACAAAACCTTAATAACCCACACAACAATGAAATCAATCCACAACCACATGATGCAAGCAAGAAGACAGACTACCATAGACAAAGGCTGCATTCAAAATTTCCAATGACATAACACGTGCCATTATAAATGCAAACAGTACCATGTGCAGTGACTCTTTTTTTTTGGTGGGGGAACTATTGCACACTACCCAAATAATACAGATACAAATCATAATTAAGTAATTAAAATTGTTGATTCTGAAAAATGAATTTCATTCCCAGGAGTATCATAAAACTGAGAACACATGGCCTAGAAGAAAAACTGGAACTGATCAACATATATATGGACTTCAAACTATGACGATGAAATCTGTACATATATACACACTGCAAAATAAAGACATTTAGCTGGTAACAGTGCAATAAGGAATCATTATCCAATATATGGCCTGCCTTGTCTTGGTGATCAGAGAGCTGAAGAAGGAGATCACCAATGCTGATTCAAACAAAGCTTTTCTACTATACAGAGGCATAAAGCCCACCTGAAGCGTAGTAATAAAATTAAAGCTATACAGAAGCCTGATCATTTTTTTTACCTCGAAGAAACAGTGTTCAAGTTTCTGGTGAGTCCGTTAAGGGCACCATAGCCTTTGGAACTAAGCCCTAGACACCCAAGTAATCCTTGCCTATACGGCAAGAACGTCTTCTTCTTCATCTCCTCCGCCTGAGTTCTATTTGCAGTGTAATGCAACTCGTGAGGGGACGGCGGGACCCTACGCTTAGCAACGCCGTTTGCAGGCTTTCTGGTAACAGGTTTTTTGGCGGGAACTTGTTTACTTCGCTTCTGCTTCTGCGTCTCTGTGTGAGTCTTTTCCTTTGCGTCCCTTGAAGAAGAGGGAGTGAGGGACGGCGAACTCAATTTCTTCTCTTTCAACGGCGAGAAGGAGATCGATGACCAGAATTTCTCCTTATTGTTCCCTCTCCCTTCGCTTTTGCTTCTATACAAAAGATCCTTCAAGAAAATCCACTTCTTTGAGTTCCTTCCGGACGACGAAGACCTCGAAGAAGAAGCAGAACCAGATGGCGTCGTCTCGATCGACGGCGTATCAGCTTGTTTACTCTTAGAATCTTCCAACTCCATGAGCTCTCGCTCTTCAACAACAGCATTTTCTTCTTCGTTCCACTGGAACTGTGCGGTTCTCAGCGGTGACATAGATCTGGCTTTTCTGTGGAGGGATCTGTTACGTAACCTCAGATCTCTCCCTCTGGTGACCGACTCTTCACGTTTTCCACGCTCCGAATCATTTCGGTTATCTTTTTCGTCGTCTTCCTCTTCGTCTTCAACATCCAGATCCAACAATGGAGCCAAGATCTGAGGCCTCTGCAAGTGAGAGGAGAGCTTCATCGGCCGGATCTGTCCGTTCAGGAACAACTCATCCGCCGAGCTCATCGCTCCGTTGCCTACCGAACCGTTCAGTAAAAATCTAGACGAGAACTCGAACTCGAGCGATCCAGACACAGTTGATGACTCGGTTGATAAGAAAGCTAAATCAGAAGATGAGCAAGGAGCTGTGGATAATATGAAGTGCATTGGACTCGCCGGCGCACTGAAGAAGTAAGCGGTGGGACCACGGCCCGGGCTCGAAGGTGCGCTGACGTACGGCGTGGAACATGTGCTGTCGATTTCTTCGCCGAAACGACAGGCTTCGTGAGTCTCGAAGGTGTCGCCATTGTTGGGGAAGTTAAGGTCTGGTTCGAAGATGTTTGATTCGCCGTTGTTAGGGTTTGAGAGTACCATTATTGGTGAGTGAGATAATGCGAAGGGTGTGAGCTTGGGACTCTGTCTGAGTCTGACTGGCTTGTTGGACACGCAATAATTAGACAGAGAGCTCTCCGAGCGAGGAGAGAATGCAGGTGGCTTGAGCGGTAATGCTCTGCTTCAAAAAAATTTATACTATATTTATATGGGGGATTCCAAACCAGTTAGGAAATGTTTTTTTTTTTTATTCTTATACCTATTATAATTTTAATAATATTTTGTATATATTAATATGTAATGTACTGTTTTTTAATTTATTATTATTTTTTATCATAATTAATTACTTAACATCATGATACACTAAAATTATAATACATAATTAAATAAAAAAAATTGAAACCAAACATTGTCCTAACGCCACTTTATAACGTCAACAATGCCCTCTGTCTTTTTTCTCCCCTCTTTTCAAGCGTTGGAGAATAAAATTTTAAATTACGGATGTACCCATGGTGTGCCATTCAATTTCTAATTCCTTTTATTAACCGGAATTATTTTTTAAAAAAAATCTCTCGAAAAACCCTGGAAGCTCATCGACTCTCTGAAGCAAAGCTCCTCTATACTTAAAAATCACTGCCGCCGCTACGTCAAAGCTCCGGTAATTTCACCAACGCCGTTCACGGCCGGCGACCACCAGGTAGTTAAATCTTTCTCTTTAGTCTCGCTGTAGTGGTCTCTCTATCTGGACTGACCCTCACGTCACCACCACGAACCACCCCTTCTTCTGTTTCTGTGGGGATGAATTTTTTACTCGAACATGAATACAGAAATTTTAATAATAGGATCAATTCAGCTGAGAAACCCCTTCCCTCCCGAAGAAATAAACATGAGGATCTGTAATGTTCTCGTCTTAATCTCGTAGTAGTTATTAACGATCATGCTCCATACCTTTTTTTTTCATTCAACTGATAAAGCAAAGTTTATCAGAGTGGGAGGAATTACCGTACAACCAATTGTTATTTGGCTGTTGAGAGAGATAGTGTGAATACACTGGATTACGACTGTCACGAGATGAAGACGATAAATTCTTTCTAATTTGAAATACATGCAGTTTTTCTTAGTTACGAATTTCAAAGCATGGATTACAGTATTATACATTTTCTTCTCAAGCAAAAATGTATGATTCTTCTGTAAACCATTCTAGAAATCTGCATTTGTGAAACAGAGATATGGCTGCAAATGGTGAGAGCAGAGATACCTTGACAGTGCCTTACCTTATAATTCCTTCCACTATTCTGTAACTTTCCTTTTTCCACATTTATAAAATTAGGGTACTACCAAGAGTATCTCAGGTCCTGTATTTTTTAGTTTTAGTTCTCCCCAAATTGCATCATGTATTTTGTTTTGATCTTCTTGGAACAATCGAGTTGAGGTCCTGTACTTAACAGTGAGACTGAGCTGGCCGTTTAGAAGAAGCCCTTATTAATTAAGGAAAAATTCTCTTGCCTTTTTTCTGTCTATGTCATATATGTAGTATAAATAATGATAACCAGACTGAGAGATGTTTATATGGGATGATATCTATTTCCCAAGGAAAGCATCGTCAGTGTGGACACCATTATTGTGCAATGGAGCTTCAGAGTTTTGATTGCCCTTCAAAAAGTCACTGGTTTCAATAGTTTGTCTTCACTGTGGGTTTGGTTTTGGTTTTGCAGATACATACGGGTTACATTATTTATCATTTGACTCTGTATAAACTATTTTAATTCATTATGAAGTTTTAAGTATAATCTTTTCATACGCACTACCTTATTCTCCTTTTTTTTTTTTTTTTAGATTCTCTTTTCGTTTTTCTCCTCTTTCTGCCATGACCACGGCCTTTGGAACAAATACAGAACTATCACGATGCGTTACAGGTTCAGTTGGATCCTCTTGTTGGAAATCATACATTTCCCAACCATATCGTTGCAGACCCAAGTTTGATTATTTCTCAAAGAGATTTCTACCATTATCACTGGCTTATAGAAAAGCAGGAGCTAGGCAAATTATGAAGGGTGGCCTGACGGTCGTGATGTCAAGCAACAATCATGGTACAAGTGCAGATGTGGCTGACACTCTTACATACAAAGATGCCGGTGTTGACATAGACGCTGGTTCGGAGCTTGTTAGGAGAATTGCAAAGATGGCACCTGGTATTGGAGGCTTTGGTGGGCTTTTCCCCCTTGGTATGATTTTCCATTAGCTTGAAATCTATAATCAAGTGAAAAGATTTTTGTGAACTTTGAGTTCTTTGTTTTTCAGATCACATGGCTAGTTATAGTAAAAAAAAAATTTAGGCTTCTCCATATTGTAACTCGCTAACATAAAGAAGATAAATCAATGACCCCCCCTCTCCCACCCACCAAAAAAAAAAACATAAAGATAAATCAGGTTGATCTTGTCTTGCTGGTTAAATTGCATTATCAGGTTGACCAGGTGAACTTTGCCTTGGAGGTGCAAATGATAGTATGCAGCGATGGTACATAGTCATACTGGTTTACCTATCAATTAGTATTGTATATTTCAGAGTGAGATTGTAAGGCTTGTACTAGAAGTCTAGTTGTAAGATTTAGGTTACGAAGCTGCCTAATGTATCTGTGCTTCATCAATTGCCATCACAGTCAAAGATTGGCCTTCCCTATGTTATTTTTTGTGACGACAACCTTATGGGAAAAAACAATAGTAATTTGGCAAATTCAGAGTTATTTTATGTGCCTGTGACTTTGTTTGGTCTGCTCCAAATCAAGCATTCCTATGTTCCAGAAATTATTATTTTAATTGAAAAAGGGGATATTACTTGGCATTCTTGGATTCTATAGGTTAGGCCTTTGAAATGTTGGATTCTTCCTTGGAAGTAAGAAATCTTTAGTTGGAACTACGATGTTACATGTAGTTTTGGTTTTATGTTTTGAACGGCCATTGAAATGTACAGAAAATGTCTCATGTAAAAATTTATGTTGCTATTACCTTTATCAGTCTAGCACTATACATAATTAATATGATAGATGATAAGTTGGAGTTGTCAAGTGCTTAAAAACAATTGCTTTCTCAAATTTGGTTGCTCATAGATCTCAAGGTATCCATGGAGTAGGACTGATCAGAAAAAAAAAAATTAATCCATGGAGTCGGTTTATATGCTTGTTTGATTGGTTCTATCCAACATTTTCCCGAATGAGATGCAGATAATTTTATACGCTGTTGTGCTCAGCCTCTGACTCTTTCTGCTTCTGTGTTAAACACATGAGATCAGCTGAATCATTTATTTGTGAACTCTATATGTATTGTTTGCTACATGTATACCATATGAACTTGGGAGGGATGATTATTGCCTTCAATTCTATCTCTATGCTGTGCTTTGTCTTTCTTTATTATATATGTATGTGTATTGTGTGTTTGTTGTTTTGTATTTTTAGATAAATTTTCTTTCAAATTAAAGAATCCAGATTTTATTAAGTTATTGTCTGCAATTTTTTTTTTTCTCTCTCCCTTAGTTTGATCATTACCTTTCCTTGAACAGGGGATTCCTATCTTGTGGCTGGTACAGATGGTGTGGGAACTAAACTTAAGCTTGCATTTGAAACTGGAATTCATGAGACTATTGGGATTGATCTGGTGAGGTTTAACTGGATCTTGTGATATGAATTTTGCAAGAGTACTAGGCTTCCTGATGCACTTTCCATCCAGGTTGCAATGAGTGTCAATGACATTGTTACTTCTGGAGCAAAGCCTTTATTTTTCCTTGATTACTTTGCTACAAGCCACCTTGATGTTGACCTTGCAGAAAAGGTACATACATTAATTGTGAATAAATACTATTTTTTGTCTTGATTCAACAAGTTGTACATATTGATGATAACGGATGGGCAATTTTTCCCCTTTTTGCATATCCAGGTTATAAAAGGAATTATTGATGGTTGCCACCAATCTGACTGCGCTCTTTTAGGAGGAGAGGTATATTTTAGTAACTTCTTAATAATGACAAAACTGTATGTGTTGTGGAATCTGATGGTGAATCACACGTACAAAACTTTCTTGTTAGTATTTTTACGAGACAGAATTTTCAATGTCATGTGTGCATGTGGAGGCATATAGAATGCATTTTATTGCACTTAAATTTGTTTGGCCTAAATGGGCAAGTTACTGCACATGATTTTTAGTTGAACTTGAAAATATGGGCTACCCTCCCCCTCTCTCTTTTGCTTTCTAGGAAGAAACCTAGTAGAAACAGGTTATTTTTTAAGAAACAATAACTTTTGTGGTTTGGCTCAGTGGATAGTCTGTTTTTCAGACTGCAGAGATGCCAGATTTCTATGCAGATGGTGAGTACGATCTTAGTGGTTTTGCTGTTGGCATTGTAAAAAAGGATTCGGCTATTGATGGGAAAAACATCATAGTCGGGGATGTACTCATTGGCCTGCCATCTAGCGGAGTTCATTCCAATGGTTTCTCACTTGTTAGAAGGTTTGCCATTGCTTTAATAAAGTTTTAGCCTTCTTTTCTTCTTTGTTAAAGATCTTATTTATTATGTATTTAAAATGTATCATCAGTGAGAGCTTTCTCAGATCTCTTTAATATATACCAATATCTTTTACTGATAACTATGGTATATCTTGTAGAACCTAAAATTTACTTTGGTATCCAATTGTAGGATTTAAAATCATTCTGATACCATTGTTGAACCAAAACTCATGTGGTGGTGAATAGTTTTGTTTGTAAATTCAACCATTCCAATGCGCTCAATATATTGTTTTCTTTATTATTTGATAAAACTATTTAACTTTCTTCTCATAAACTTTTTTTAACAAACGTTCTAGTGCAATATCCAATACAACATTATAAACAAACGTTCCAGTACAATATCCAATACCATCGTTCTCTGCAATAATCCAGGAACGAGACCAAACTCTGATTTTCTGCAGCTTTGATAAATAATCCAAGATCGAAACTTACTATCTCAAGATTGAACTTGGCTCTCATAAATTATCCCAAGATCGTAATTGGGTCGGATAAGTTACCCCAAGATCGTAACTGACTCAGATAGATTATCTCAAGATTGTAATTGGCTGTGATACCAAATATAGAATAAAAACTAGACGGAACAAACAATGAAAACGGATAAAAAAGACTTGCTAGAAAAAACTCAACCAAGCTTATTGATTTTGCAACAATCAATAATATTATTTATTAAATTTCAATTTCAAAGAACAATAGGTCACTCAAACTCACTCATGGCTATTCACACAATCATGGGCATCACTCACCTTCGGCAAATTACTTTGTCACGGTTACATAATATTGTTCCGGCCACCACTCTCTCGGCCACATCATACGGCCCTTTAATATTTTGGCCACCACTGTATAAATTTTTGAGGCTTTTCAACTCAATGTGACACAGACCCACATATATATAATGCTGACTCTAAGTCTTATACTAATTAGGACATCTAATCTTATAAGGAAACTAATATATCTTGTTCAACTCTAGTTAGGAAAAATTAGGACTACTCAAAAGACTTCAAATATTATAAGGACTCAATAAACTAAAATAGGAAATTTCTTAAAATTATGGGCTTGGTTTAATTGGCCAACATATCTTTGTAGGGTTCTAACTCGAAGTGGCCTTTCCTTGAATGATCCACTTCCTGATGAATCTGTAACACTAGGTGAAGCTCTGATGGCCCCAACTGTTATATATGTTAAGCAGGTGATTCCTTACTGTTATTTCTGATTATTATGCTCTCTGTTGTATTTGTTTGTCATTCATAGTGAAAAAATCCAATATTTTAATTTGGTGAAAAAAAAAGGTTCTTGATTTGATCAGCAAAGGAGGTGTGAAAGGGATAGCACACATCACAGGTGGTGGTTTTACAGATAATATACCTAGAGTTTTTCCGAAAGGCCTCGGAGCTGTCATTTATAAGGATTCTTGGGTGGTTCCTGCTGTGTTCAAATGGATCCAAGAGGTAAGAATTTATTTTATTTTTTATTTTTTTCAGGAGTCAGCAGCATGTTTATATCCCAGTTCTGTCTTTGACAATGGAGCGGAGATATCATCTGTAGTTGAATCAAAATAAACATATATTTTTTGTGGTGCTTTTTTTCCTTATCAATTTTTTTCTCCAAATTTTTAGGCAGGAAGAATAGAAGATGCTGAAATGAAACGGACCTTTAATATGGGTATTGGGATGGTTCTAGTTGTTAGCCAGGATGCAGCCCTTAGAATCCTTGGAGATGGATATGGCACAAATATAGCATACTGCATTGGTGAGGTTGTAAAAGGCGAGGGAGTGAGCTATCAATGAATGTATGTTGATATGCTTTACAATGCCGCTATGGTTTTTTTTTTTTTGATGAGCAATGCTGCCATGATATTTTCCTTTCAATTTGCTTGGTAGATGGGATATATGATGTGTTGCTGCGATTATCTTCTCCTTTTTGTTTCTTAAATTTGGGGTTTAATTTCAATGATAATTTCATTGCATTCACTTATTTGTTGGGCTTGAAATGTAGAATTACAGAAGTGGGGTTCTTTTGAAGTTTTCTACTTCTAGATTCAGTATCATGATTTCTTGGCCAGCTGATCTCCATGAAATTCAACATATTACCCTAGACCATTGCGAGCTGTATAAAAGATCTGGCTCCATTTCCAAATCATCAATTTTATTTCCTTTCAACATTTTAAGCCCTCATTTTTTTTTCTTCCAAATCACAAACTCCAAACTTCAAACATCATGATTTTTATGAATCGAAAAAAAATTTGCTGTTTATTTAAAGAATGTAAACACTCAAAATCAAATGGAAGCCTCCGGTATTTACAAAAATGCCGCAATGCCTCTTAAGATAATACTATTCAAACGGAAAAGTGGCAGAATTTCCCAGCAATTTTATCAACTTGCACCTCTATTGAGCATCTCATTATATTGCAGATACGATATCTGTCTCTGCAGCTTCATTTGCTCGTAAAACTTAGCTATGAACTCCTCTGCCTTGATATCAATCCCTTCGTCTTCGCAGGGAACCATCTCCTCACAGACCTCACAGCCATTGTCTTCTTCATCTCCATTTTGCAAAAAACTAGTCCTTCCTTCATCATTATAGTAAGTTGTATCATCATCATTCTCGTCATTGAACTCGAAATCGTAGTCAAAATCAGCTTGTGGGTTTATACATGGAATATGTGGCAAGCGGAATCGCATGGAGGAGGGACGATGCATCTTGATGTGGATAATGGGGGTGTCATCGAAGGAGAGCTCACGCTCTCCGTAATGAATTGCGCTACGCTGATCATTCGACTGTCGGAGGCTTTTGAGGCATCTGGGTAGGAGACGCAGGTCCATCATCAGTCTCCTTTTGAACACGCCACCTTTCCTTGCCCATAACAAGGCTAGACGGAGGATGTTCCATGCTCTCTGAGCAGCGTTTGATTTCTTCTTCGCCATTTTCAAATTTGATAGCGATTGGTATATATATTCAGTACAGATGCTAGAGAGCAGCTGGAATGGCAAAAGAAATGCTAGCTTTTCTATCGCCTAGAAAGATTTTTGAGTTGTGAAACGTTTAGATAGAAAAGAAAGGAGACAAGACAGAGGCTATATATACGTGTGTATTGAATATGATACGCGGTATGTGAAGTACGAGAGAGCGGGAGAGAGAGAGAGAAAAGAAGGTGGGGTTGTGTGTGCATTGAGAAGCCAACTGTGGGCGGTGGAACTGTACGCGGGGGAATCAAAGTGCGGCCGTTCATTTCCAAAAGTATCCCTGGCCTATGAGAGTTATTACTGTTTGCAGCTACAAAAATGAATGTTGATAAATGATAATAAGGTTTGGAGAAATGTGGATAGCTCTCACAAAAATAATTTAGGAATATAAATTAGTGATATATATATATATATTTACGTGAATTTTATAAAATATTAAAATTATAAAAGTCGTTAGTCATTATATATGTGACGATTTAATGAAATAATTTCTCATTTTGTAAATGAAATGGTAACTTTTTGGAACATTTTATTTTAGTAGAATGATGTTAATTATGTTACTAACAATTTTTTAGATGTCAATTATAAAATAAAATAATCTAGATGAATAGTGAGGTCATTTTGGTAATGCGAAATTAAAACAATGATGGACGAAAGGCTCCACGGGCCCACCTTCTTGCAATCAGTGCATTATAGGTTGGGTTTTGTTGGGAGGTTGCTTTTCACTATTCTATTCTCTTGTTTATTAAGAAATGTCTCAGAAAAAACAGACGCAAGACTTTGAACAAGTAAACGTCCTCTGTCTGTTTCGTGTGTTTTTTTTATTTTATATCAAATAAACTGAGAAAGAGAATCCTAAGCTGAAGGAGCGCTAGCATATGAATATTTGATTGCTTCGCTTGCTTTTCAACTAAACCGTGTATTGGCAGCTGTTTTAATAATATTTATCATTTCAGTCATAGTATCATGTTTTCTGCAACAATAAAAGTATTTTCAGTAATTATATTATATATCTGCCACAACCATTGCTCAATAATTAAATAACTACAAACTAAACTGAAAAAAAGGTGACACCCCGAGTTCAATGCAAATTACGTAGAATATGGTGGTGCATGATCCGACTTGGATACCACTCAAGGCCGAGACTCTTGATTGTTTTAAACTTATATATCATACGTGAGATTTATAGGTGATTTTCTGTGTGTCCATATTTATATACATCAATGGAGGTTGAATTAAAATGTATTGCCAATTATTGTTATAACAAAATGAATTTTTAAAAATGGAAAAGAGAGAGAAAAAAAAAAAAGGCCTATGGAGATTTCGCCCATTGATGCATATGCTGGGATTGATCTGAGAGTATTTTTGATAATTATAATCAATGAAACAAAAACATAGCAGCTATCACAGTCACACAGTTGCACAATCGGACGGACATTTGGAGTGAACTGGCTATCTCACCAATGGACAAGGGTACAGAGGATGCCCTCTCTTTCTAGGGTCCCACTAATTGAAAATTCTCACCGATATATATATATATGTGTGTGTGTGTGTGTGTGTGTTCCCACTCCACCGTCAATACTTGCAACTCCAGAAAATATATTTGTTTAATAATTAAAAGTACAATATGTGGAGTCTAAGTATACATATGAGGAACCCCAATAGCTCATCCCTATATATATATATTATGGGTTTTCAACTTTGTACAGTCCATGCCAGAACTGTCCTGATTTGGAGGAAGGAAGCTCCTAAAATTCAAACGATTAGCCTAATACATTTGAGTGTTTTCATTCACCATCACAATTTTTTTTTTGCTGATTCATGAATCGCATCTACCAACTGTAATTTTCGATCGAATGATCGAATGTAAACTTAAAAGAATACGACTGCTCTTAATTTTATTTTAATTTCACCAATATCACATGCATGACTGAAGCGATGACTTTGAGGACTACCGCAAGAAAGGGAGGGGTGGTGGTGGTTTAGCATCACAGTATTAAGTTACTCTCCCTTCTTGAACTATGGATGGAGCCAAAATTTTATTTCACAAGGCATAAAATTTTTTTTGCTAAATGTTCAATCACAAATTTAAAGTTAATCAAATTTAAATATTTTAATTAATAATATTTTTATAAATAATGAAATTAATTGATATAAATTTTTTATAAATTAGATAAGTTTAATAAATGAAACAAATACTTAAAATTTGTTTTTGCTCCACACATTTTGTATGCATAGGAACATGTTTTTGTGGTCATTTTTATCGAATGTATTCATTCATTCTACAGTAAGCTGTGTATGTAACGAGCGAAGATGAGGCTAGTTCACCGATGGCCACAAGCCCACGACCTTCTTTCCTGTCGACTCTCCGCCAAAAACACCGCCCCGCACCGTTTTGTTGTTGTTGTCGTCAAAAACATCTGCCAGCTTTGCAACTTATTACTATTCTACCACCACCGGAGTAAAATAATATGAATTTATTATTTTGCCCCTGTCTAGACTCTAAGCAACTCAAAAGAACTTCACCCTAAATGGAAAATAGCGTTGAATCATTTCAACTGTTATAATTATATTTTAATAGTTTAACTAAAAAATAGTGTTTTAATAGTTGAATATTCATGATATCAAAATTTAACCGAATCAAAATTGTTTTAAATATGTTTTTTGTCTTAGTAACTATCATTTATCTCAATATTTTAAATTGTTTCAAATATATTGTTTAAATTTGACCTGATATTTTAAAAAAATGAAAATTTTGTCTAAAAATAACATTTTACTGTTGGAACAGGAATGTTAAAACAAAAAATGTACTGTAATACTGCTAAAATTTAACTTTAACGTTAGTATTTGAAATCTCTTTATTTCAAAACGAACGGAGAGATTCATTTGTCTCATAATATAAGATCCTTCACATGTGGATCTCTCACATGTTGGCGAGTCTCACAAGACAAATATATGGTAAAATGGAGAGGTCTTGGACGGCTAAAATTACTATTCTTAAATGGAAATTGCTAGAGATTCCCAATTTATTCCGAATGTAAGATATCATTATGTGATATTATTGTGTATCACATAATATGATTTTCAAAATCACCATATGGCATTTGATATTGCATTATTGGTAACTTTGGAAAATCCAAAGCTCACACACTCCACAATTAACCATGCTCTATAATTAACCATTTAGAACTTCAATCATGTGCAAAGAATTTGGTTGATATATAGTCTACATTATTTCCCTTTTTTCTTACTATTATTATACTAAACCGCTTGTAATAGAGACAACCGTAGCTATTTTTGTAATAACAGCAAGCATAATGGTAAACCTCAGAATATTCTGTGCCCAAAATGGCAAAATGTCATTGTTGCAACTAGAAATGTAGAGCTAAATTTAATAGATACACATATAAATAGTGCAGGTCATCAAGGTTTCTCCTCCAAAGTTTCTCCCGTGCGCGCATCTCATCCTGCATTTTGCAGGGTAGAGGCCAACCCCAAGCAACAACCAATATCATTTTTATATATATTCTGATGGACAATAGATCAGCCATCGTAGCAGCAATCGTCCCCGCCATCGCCAAAGATGACAAGAAGCCGCCTCCTCCTCTCGATGGGGAGATGAAGAAGAAGAAGAGAGGCCCATTCAGCCTCCTCAAGGCAGCATTGTTCATGACGCGTCACCGATCTAACGGAAAATCCAAGTCCCTTCAGGTCGAGGTGGCTTCCAAAGGCATGCTGAACAAAATTGTGGGATCAATGCGCCCCTTGCATCTCCAGGACGACGATTCCCCACCACCACTTTTGATTGCAAACTCTCCCTCTCCAACCGTTGAACCATATGAGGATCTGTTGTCGCCGCCGATGTCACCAGCCTCCTCCTCCTCCTCCTCTGCGGACAGCATGAGCCGATATGCTTCGGCAACAAATCTCCAGGAACTTGAAAAAGGTGGGGAGAGCCGATATGCTTCGGCAGCGGATCTCAGGGAACTTGACAACGAGGAGGGAGAGAGTGATGATGAGATCGATGATAATATGGCTGGGGATGATATGATTAATGTCAAGGCCGAGGAGTTCATTGCTCATTTTTACCGACAAATGAGGATTCAAAGCCAGGAATCAATGGATCGTTAAAATATTAGGTGTGCATGTCACAACTCGCATGCATGCATGAACTATGCTATCTTGCGCAGTCTTTCTTCCAGTTTTCAGGCTTCTAATATTCTTCCATTCTTTTCCATCCACCTTATATTAAAATCTCTTTTTGAAAAATGCTAGAGATTTTTTATTTTTCTCAATTGTTTTTCAGTGTGACGTGTCATTTTGAATATTTTTGAACCCACGTGATCATATGATACTCAATAATAGTAGCATATAATAACACGTCACGGTGAAAAACAGTTGGATATATAAACTTTTGATATCTAGCATTATATAAATTATCTCTTTACATATATGAAGTTGTAGTTTCGCGAAGAAGATTCTTTTTTTTTTTTTTGGGTTTGCTTGGGGGGCAGTGGTGAAAGTTTTCATTTCTTTCTATATTACCCTTTTGTGTAATATTTTCCGATTGCTAACGTTATAAATGAAGGTGGTCATTATGCTTCAATATTTTATACTTCAACAATTTTTTGTGGTTCATTTGCATTAGGAAGAGGAAAAATGTAAAAAACACGTTGAAATGAGATATGGTTAAAATTTTTCTTTCATACGTCAAGTTATAAAAATGAAAAGTATTCATACTCTCTCACAAATGAATCCTTTTCATTTCATTTGACAAAAGAGGGACTGAATCCATGCCTCAACTAATTAAAAAATTACAACTTGACCTATTATATCATTGTTTATATCATTGTTAGAGTATCTTTAGTGATGACTTAAATTTTTATTCAAATTTAAATCTACATTTGAATAAAAGTTGAATTTGAATATTATATTTTCTAATGATTACTAAAATTGGAGTTTATGAATAATTTTGTACTGATTTGAATTTGAATTTAAATAAAACTCTATTTGAGTCTAAATTTAAGTAATCATTGAAATTTCTTTTTTTTTTTTTTTTTTAAATTTTGACTCAAATTTAAATTTGATTCACGAGCCCACTAAAACACTCGGGCAATGATAACAATATTCCGATAATCTTTCCAACTTGAAAGTTACCCTTTTCTCTAAAAATAAATAAAAAATAATCTCTTTCCATAGACCGGACTAGCTTAGGACTAGGGGGTTCAATTGCCCCCCAACCTCAAAATTTTTTATTTGAACTATTTTCATATTTTTAATTTTTTTTGCAAATATACCCTTTAATTTATATATTTGCCCCATTAGTCTAAAATTTTTCATACCTTATTTTTATTTTAATTTCAATTTAACCACTTAATTAAATTTTTATAGACTTTTTGGAACTTTTTTATATATAATCTAGAGTTTTTATGGGCATCTTTTTTTTATTAGAACTCTTGTTTGATTTATAAATTTATTTATCTATAACAAATATTATCAATTAATAATAAATTTAATTATAACTTTAAATTTTTGACTAAACATTTAGCAAAAAACATTTACCCACTAAAACAAAATCTTGACTTCGTCTCTTCCTGTTTCGATGACCTATTATCTCATTATTAATTACTACTTTAGCTTAAACCTTGGTGATCGATATGCTACATAATAGCTTCCATAATATTATTAAATTACAAACAGACCAAACACACACAAAAAAAAAAAACTATCTTTGTGCTTATAATAAATAACATGATGATATACTTGTCCATTTGAATAGAATTAGCCTTATCATTATTGGGTTCTCTTGTAGCCTGGTGATTGAGTATATGAATTAATTCAACATGGGGTCAAGGCATCATGGCTGAGCAGACTGTCCCTTTGAAAGGTATCTTGCCTAAAAATATTATTATACCGTCCATCACCCCATAATCACTGCTAGTCTTCTTTAAATTTATGCAACCACAATTATCATTTTCAGTTTAGCATGTGATGACAACTATAACACTAGTTTAATTAATTATAATACTGTTTTTTTTATTCAATTTCTTTCCGTTTGTACTATTCGTGTTTTTTTTTTTAATTCTTTGTTTTAAATTTTATTTTATTTTTTAAGATGCCATCTAACAAACCAAATTACGCAAATAAGTAGATGAAAACATAAATATATAAATACAAATTTTTTTTAATACAACAATGAGAAAGATAGAAATTAAACTTATATTAATTGCGTAAAGAATTGATACTTGTGTTACTTGAATATGACATCAATCCTGTAAATAAAATAAACAATAAAAGAAGAAAAAATATTTTTTATACTAAATATAAGAAGAATCAATCTTACGTCAATCATTAATTTTTATTACACTCAGATTTTAGAATCCAATGGTTGCATTAAATGTCATTCTCATATTTATTTTGCATATAAAATTAACATATGCGTTTTTCAATTATCGAATTAACATCATGTTTTAAATTAATATTTCTTTAAAATATTTTAGTTATAGAATTACAACTTCATGAATTAAACAACTACTTTGGTTCTATTAATTTGATATCTAATGATAAATATATATAACTAAAAAGTCATTTCTAATTTGATATCGCCCCTCATTGTAAGACCATTTTTAATGTAAAATGTTATTTTTTATGTTAAAGTTATATTTTAATATTGTTATAATAAAAAAATTCTGTATTTTAACTTTTTTACTCCAATAGTTCATTTTATTAAAAATAGTTTTTTTAAACAACATGACAACAAATTAAATTATAAGATGCACAAAATGACAAAAACACTTTAGACAGAATGAATAACAATGTTATCTGGTGTGTTATATTTGACACAATGGATATCATTGCAATAAAATTTAAATTTGATTAAGAGTTTCATCCAAGTTTAATACACTCTAATGTTACTTAAGTTTTATTCAAATCTTTTAAAAAAATTTCATCATATCTTAAAGATTTTTTATTTGTGTCAAAACAAATTTAAAATTAGTTTTGAATAATGATTTGAGTTCATAAGTATTTTGTAAATTTGAGTAAAATTAAATTTAATATTTATTTGGGAAGATGTTTTTTTTTATAAAAAAATCTTGATACAAATTTAAGTTTGAATCATCATCAACAATCTCAAGTATTATGCCATAATAAATAACATTAAATTAAAAGACTCATTTTTACCCATAGTTCTTGAATTTTAGTTATAGCACATTCGTTTGAGTTGGTCCAAGAAATGAAGAACACAGTGGATAGCACATTCATTTGAGGTGGTCCAAGAAATGAAGAACACAATGGATAGCACATTCATTTGAGTTGGTCCAAGAAATGAAATAATATTAACGCACAAGAATCCAATTTTTAAGTTTTCAAAATTATAGCAAGCATAAATAAAATTGCCCTCGCATCTCCTTTCAAATCTCAATACAACACAACATGAATCAAACGCCCTTTCGTCTCTGACTCTCAGACTGATTTGAGGACATTTTAGTAACACGATAGTGTAAACACCACAACAAGAAGATAAAGAAAAATCAAATAAATTTCTCTCCTCTTAACATTGTCCTTTCTCTATCGCTGTCTGGTTCTTGACGCCCTAGAAGCCATGGACGATCTCGGAGCACTTGTTCTTGATCCAGCGAAGTCCATTTCTCAAAGAAGCTTTAACTCTACCTTCAATAGTATAAACTTTGTATTTCGCTATTCGCCTCCGTCTCTTCATCTCAGGATCGTTGAAGCCCCAGGGCATCGACTCGGACGATGAATTCTGACTCAGCCGAGTCACGCGTGGCAGAACTGGGGGTAGATCGGGCGATCGAGGTCTGCTCGTCACGTACTGGTTGCAGCTAAGGTTCTTCCCACTCACAATCTCCAGCCTCCGGTCGGCGCCGGTACACCGGAAACTCGGCCGGCATTCTTCCATATGTCGCCGGAGACTTGAATCAGACGAAGAGAGAAGTGTGGAGAGAAATGAGAGACTTGTTATCAGAAAAAGGAAGTGGGGGAGTGACCCTGGTTTATGGTTGAACCTTAGGGTTTCCAGATATACATAGAAAGACGTACAGTCAGTATATATAAAATATTGTAATAATACCTGGCCAGAGCTTTAGCTGTAAAGCCTGTGCTAGTGTTTTTGTTTTTGTTTTTATTTTTCTTCTTAGTGGTCTCTCTACTGGATGGCCGATGGTACCTTTTCTTTTTTTTTTTTCTTTTTTATAATAAATTAGATAAATTATACCATCTTTGACAATTATTTAACAAATTATAATTAATTTTTTTAAATGATAAAATTGTTATTTTTATTAATTCTTTTTTAAAAATTTTAATTATTTTTTAAAAAAATTAATTACTTTTTTAATTTTCAAATAAATATTAATTAAAACTCTAAATTTATTTTTATTAAATTATTTATCTTAAATTTATTTTTATATAAAATAAAAAATTTCTTTAAATTTTTTTAAAAAAAATTAGTCAAAATTGAATATCATGCAAACCAAAAAAGAAAAAAAAAACAATTTTGATTTTCAAAAAAAAAAAAATTGATTGAAGAAATTATTTATAATTTGTTAAAAAAAAAAGGGATGTCGTGTCTGATTGACAAACCGTGCTTGGTTTGTTTATTTAATTTTGCAATGTTAAGTTCTAATGATATTTTGAATTGTCGTGTTAGCGAGACAACCAGAGCTTCTATATTCATTCTTCTCTCCCTTTCTTTTGTAGCTTTACGTGCTTGTCGGGAGTTAAAAGTCATTCATGGATGCACCTACTTTTTACATGCATCTATGTAAAGAAAAGTCACCCTGCCACTTTAGTATGGTTTTATTTGATCTTAGTTTTTGGGTAATTGAGAATTTTATTAGAGGACATGGAGCAACCTCAAGCAGCAAAGCAATCAACACAGAAACTTTGTTGAAGTTTTAAGTATATTTTAAAAGTAAATATGAATTTTGATATTACTAAAACATAATTATTAAATATTAAGAAATTTAAAATTATTTTTTTTGTGTTATGCTTAATTGATTTTAACCAAATTGATCCTTCTTAAAATTGTAGTGTAATTTGTAAGACTATCAATGAATCAAATCTTAGTTTGAATCGGATAATTTATTTAATTAAATGAATCCGATGTAAATAAAACAAATCTAATTCATTAACAATGAAATCATATTAAATATAATATATTTTTTAATTCGTACATACTATAAATTAAAATATATATTTAAAATTTTATAATATGATAAATATTAAATTTTTTAAGACTTTTTTAAGTTGAATTGAACTGAGTTTATATATTTTAAATTTCACATATTATACTATAATATATTAATATATATTATACTTTTATATTTATATATATGTATTATTATAAAATCGAATCGAATTTGTTAGTTAACAAAATCGAATTTGAATTAAGAATTTATAGATTTACAAAAAAATCTAATTCAATTTGATAATTCAAATTTTCTTAACAAATAGAATTTAGATAAATTTTGATCCGATCCAACTACAAGCCTCGTGATTTTGGCTCAGATTTCATGCTTTTAACGTTTTGGATAGACCAAAATAAGAGGACTGACTTAGGTTCTGATTAAGTTCCCAGACTAATTCAAAGTAAATTTGTAGATTTTATGCTTATATTGTTTTGGATCGACCAAAATAAGAGGACTGAGTTAGGTTCTGATTAAATTCCCTAACTAATTCAAAGTAAATTTGTAACATGACTATCTCAACACGGCCGTACGAGATCAAAGCACAAAATAATGTATATTATTTGGTAAAAAAAGAAAGAAAAAGGTACCAATAGAACGTTCCTTAAAATAATTTGAGACACCCTTTGGCGTCCACAAGCTGCCCAATTTTGGTTGCAGCATCAGCCAAAGTAGCATCACTTTTGCAGAAAGCAAACCTGATATATCTTTTCTGGTAGCCATAATCAGCCAAAGACAAATTTTCACTGTAAAAATTTCTATGAAAAAACCCACATCCTGGTACGGCCACCACGGCGGCTTGCTTAATTAGTTCTTCAACAAATTCTATCTGAAAAAGCCACAGAACTCATTTCATCCCATCAAAATACATATGAACAGAAAAAGAGTTGATAATATAAAACATGCATCAACACAAATACGGATTAGCTACTCAAGCAAGGGCTAGTGGAATTTTAAATAGCTCGTGCCCCTTGTACCACCCAGATCACATATCATCGGGTTAGGAAAACTTGCTTAGTGCAACTCTAATGGTAAAAATTATTTTAGCTATGTTAAATCTAAATTTAAACAGTGCTACAGTACTAAAATACTATTTTTTGACATTTCTATTTCAATGGTAAAATGTTATTTTTTTGGCCGAACTACTTTTCTTTTTTCAACTATCATTACAGTTTGAGCATTGAAACAAAAAAAAACTTTGTCAAATCTAGACTGTACATTTAGAACAATCTAAACAGTTGAGAACATGAAATAACCAATCGCTGAAATAACATTTAACTCTGTCAAGTTTTGAGAGCATGAATAACCAACCACTGGAGCTGCTCTTATGTCGTATCGGATTGATGCAAACCATATTCACATACTGGCGGTCAAATTGCAATGAATTATTCTAAGTTCATCTTAAGTTGCCTTGTAATATATAGTTGCAATAAAAAGATAAGACTACCTCAACAGAATGTATAGAAACAAAAGCAACTGGGCTCCACTTCTTTAGTAAATTCCATGTTGGTTGGGTCCGACAAGCCGAAAAGGATTTTGCTAGGAAAAGCAAATATTAAAGAAATGATACCGAATGGATGTAGGAATGATCTTATTTGACGATTCAAGGACTAGCTGCCAGACACGCAGAATCAAATTTGGGCAAATTTCAACAGTATGTTATAATTAAAACCGGGAAATTTTTTGTTTGAAGAATTCGGAAAAACAGGCTATTTATGTTATTTTCCTCTAATGTGGCTTAATATGCAGCAAATGCTGTTGAAAATTGGAAGCCCAACTCATTCAGCTCCTTAAAACTCGGGTGTTAAGGAAAGGGACAGTCAGCCATATAAATAAACGTAGAGGGGTTAGAGGAGGGCGATATGAGACAAACCAACACGCCTCCTGGACTACATTGCCCGTGGAGGGAAGCCAGATGAGCGCGCCCCAACTCCTCTAACCCAAACCAAGCTCTGATACCATGTTGAAAATTGGAGACTCAACCCATTCAACTCCTTAAAACTCAGGTGTTAAGGAAAGGGGGTAGCCAGCCATATAAATAAACGTAGAGGGCTAGAGGCAGGCGATGTGGGACAAACCAACATGCCTCTTGAACTACATTACCGGCAGAGGGAAGTCAGATGAGTGCGCCCCGACTCCTCTAACCCAAACCAAGCTCTGATACCACGTTAAAAATTGGAGGCCCAGCCCATTCAGCTCCTTAAAACCCAGGTGTTAAAGAGAGGGGCAGCCAACCATATAAATAGACATAGAGGGGCTAAAAAATTGGAGGTTTAACCCATTCAGCTCCTTAAAACCCATGTGTTAAGGAGAAGGAGAGAGGATCCTTATATATAGACCAGAGGAGCTAGAGACGGGTGATATGGGACAATCCAACACGTCCCCTGGGTTACATTGCCCGCGGAGAAAAAATAGGTGAGCGGCCCCGATTCGTCTAGCTCAAGGTTAGATCTCTAGCTTGGCTCTGATACCATGTTGAAAATTGGAGGCCCAACCCATTCAGTTCCTTAAAACCCAAGTGTTAAGGAGAGGAGCAGCCAGCCATATAAATAGACGTAGAGGGACTAGAGGCGGGCGATGTGGGACAAACCAACAAATGCTTCAACTAAAAAAAAAATCTAGTGAAATATGAACCCCCCCAAACACCCCAAGCCATAAAAAGTATATGCATTTAAGAAAGATTAAGGGGGCGGTAAGAAGAATTCAACCATTAATTTGCAATAAAAGAACAATGACGAAGGAGATCAAAGTTTTATAAGCCTACACAATTGCAGTTTATTAACAATCAGAACTCCAATTATTCTTCAAAATAAATAAATAAACTACATACACATGCCACATTTATAATTAATGATAAATGTACAAGCATATGATCCAGAAAATAAAGCATAAGATAAGTCATACAAGTACATTTATAACTGTTGGGTGGTTGTCATGAATTCACCTGAATTCTTGTTGACCTGTTTGCGACCCAAAATGATCCGAAAAAATAAGTAATGTGTGAGTTTTCCACTTATATAAGGGTATTATCTTTCAGGGTTTTAACCAGCTTTTATTTTTGAGTCCGTTTTATCTTTTATGTTGTAACTCACTTATATAAGGGTATTAGGTTTTAACAGAAAAGAAGAAAGCCGTTATTAGAGAAAAAATGGTTTCGAGGTGTTAGCACAATTTCGGTCATTTGTGAGAGAGATGTCATCCGGCTTCATAAAAAGCAAGTAAAAGAGGAAGTTGTTAAACCTCATTTGGAGAATCACCTTCAAACAAACTTGACGGGTACTTAGCATTCCATGAAATTTGGAAATTCAATTTTTCATTCTACTTGATGTGCATAATTGGAGTAATTCGTGATTTTGAACAGAAAATATGAAGGACACAGAAATTGTATAATTTGATGAACTGAACAAAATTAAAGATATAAAAGCTTGTCTCACAATTTAAAATCATCAATACAAAGTAAGCAGAGTGGCACATACATCAGATAGTAGACAATTCTCAGGAAGCTCTGCGAATAGGAAAAATGCACCCTGAGGTTTAAAATGAACCTTGAATCCAACCCGGGCAAGCAACTTCACAATGCAATCTCGTTTTGATTCATAATCCTAAGCACCAACACAAATACTATTAATGACAAGTAATAATAATTGGCATAATAATGATGCCATATTTTTATAGGTATAAATAGGCTATTGTATGTAATTAAATTCAGAAAACAAGTGGGGAAATAGTGCTTTATGGATCCTACCCTTCTTAACAATTCAAAGTATTCCATGGGGCTTCTGAATGCAGTCAAGGCAGCTTCCTGAAAAGGTGCTGGAGCAGAATCTGTTATTTTAATATGGATATTTTTAATTGCAGATGCAATGCAAGCTGGAGCAACTGCCCATCCAACCCTCCAACCTGATATATAACACATACCCACAGTGAAATACTGCAGATAAACATGCAAAGCATATATAGAAACTGTTTACTAGACATCAAAATAGGAATAAATACAATGAAACAAGGAAGAAAATCCTTCAACAAAATATTATAACATGAGATCTTCCAACATTAGCAAATTTAAAGTACAAATCTGATAGGTAGCATATAAAGCGTGCCTGTAACACTATAAGTTTTTGACAAGGAAGATGTGATGATAGTCCGCTTTCGCATCCCTAGAAGTGAGGCAATGGATATATGTTTTTCCTTGTCAAAAGTTATATGCTCATATACCTGCAGAAATATTCGAGAAACATACTATAATGATTAAAGAAAAAAAGAAATTGTAGATATTGCAGAAAGAAATGGGAGAAAAAGATTCATTGACTTCCAAAATAATCTATCATATTACAACAGCCACATACTGTTGAAGGAGCATGAACTTAACTGTGATACGATACACTCAACAGAAAAATATTTAATCCTGCACAAATTCAAAAAAAAAAAAGCAAAATTTGTTATCATACTTCATCTGTTATAGCCAGGTAGTCCCTGGTGCAGCAAGCTCTAGCAATGGTTTCAAGCTCAGCCTTGGTGAAAACTTTTCCGGTTGGGTTGTGAGGACTGTGCCATTGTATATCAGTACATATATAACTCTATCATAAAAAAATATAATTATATTACAAGTAGTTTGATAAACAATTCTATATTTTTTTCTTCATAACTTGCATAATGATTTAACCAACATTCAAGGAACCTGCTGTATGAGCTCAAAGGAGTTATATGAGAGTTGATAATAACGCAAATCACCGATGATTTTTAAAAAGAAACAATTTCAGCCAGGTCACCTAAAAATTAATTCCCTTGAGACATAAAATATACAATTACATAAAAGAAAATGAGATTAAATTTTTCACCAGGAATAACCACATATATCGTATAACCTAACTAGAAAGTATGCAGTTTTTTTTATAGATAATTGCATCACAATAGAAGATTTACTGGTGGGGGAGGAAAGAGGGCCTAGTTTTGTATTGCAAAACTGCAAGATTTTCATTATTATTCTGTCCTTCAAGCTTTTCATTGCTTAGGAATTAGTCACATTCTGATTTAATATCAAGCATATGATGCTGAGAACTTAATAGATTCATGGACATGTTTGTGTACACAAACACACACACATATACACATATATAGTAATACAGGATGTCAAGTTTATATTTCTTAATTTAGTACAACTACGTTATGTCAGACATCCTATATCTGTGCTTGAGAACCATATCAATGTTAATGTTACATACCTATTTTTAATTGGTAGGATATAACACCAATCAATATCTATTTGGCTAAAAATTCAATAAAATATATGCTATAAACCACAGATTTCCATAATGAGCTGTTCAAGTTCAGCAAATGGACCCTAAGAGATTCACTAACAATTCATTCCTTACCATTTTTTTCATTTTATTGACAGTCATACTCTATTATGTCAGATAATAGTTAATGTTTAATAATCATTTCTCTTTGCTCTCTGAATGGGAGATAAAGCCATGTGGCCCATAACTCAGCTTCTTCAGGGTATTCATTCTCACAATCAAATTCACTCTAGAAACTTGTCCATTTTTCAATTTGTTGGCTTAATCTGGAATGTGGACAGTCCATAACCAAGATGAGTAAGAACATGCTCTGCAAATAGACATGCAGCGGAGCATATTTAAGTTATAAGTTTGCAGGGGAGATGATCAAGCGTGAGTGTTTGAGCACCATTTGCAGTTTTGTCTTTTTCTTCATCCACTCAAAATCTGCACCTAGGTAGCTAGGTTGTAAACTTAATATATTGGGTACTTGTACAAATCTCAGAGAAAATTTTATGTTCTGGCAGCTAACAATGACATTATTGTGGTCCACAGCTTCAATTTAAGACCACAATTCTTCAAGCATTGTTGACAATTGATGTGGGTTCTATACTGAATCACCATTATGTTCATTAATGCACATTTAGAATTTCAAAATATAGCAACAGAGCTAATCATTGGGATGAGGCTTTGTTGACTTGTATCAACAGAGCTAAGCACCAGAAGAAATATATCCAAATTTTAATCACTCCAAACCTGTTCAATACTATAGCTTTTGTTCTGACAGTAAAAGACTTCATAAGTTTGTCAGGATCCAACGTCCAGTGAGGTGGGTCAAGTGGAACATATACCTGTTTCGTCATTCCATTAATTTTGTGAGAGATAGAGAGTGAGAGAAAAAAATAAAAGATTAGATGTAATATCAATTTAAAGGTGACATACCATGGCATAAAAAAAAAATCAACCATAACTATTTTGAAAGTATAATACAGAAGTTAGACCTCGGTAAATTATTATAAGAAGCTCACCGGGACTCCTCCAGCAATAGTAACACATGCTTCATATGTTTCATATGAAGGATCAAATAGTATAACTTCATCACCCTGATCTATAACTGTTCAGCAGAACAATTAACATTATTAAAAATAATACCTCTAACTTATAAAGTATGTGAGACCACTGTATCGGGCTATTAAAAATAGGTAAACATACTTGCAAAAACTGTTGCCGCAAATGCCTCGGACTGGCCACAGCAGATTGCCACATCCGTTAGAGGCTCCACATCTAAGCCATGCATCTGTTTCATTATCTTTGCCACGGAGTCACAAATTCCTTGTACATGCCTTAAAATACCAAGAAATAACCTTCAATCATTTAAACCTATAAAAAAATAAAGGAAAGTAGTGTGCCAATAATGTTGAGTGAAATTTGTATTGCTGTGACTGTATTGTTACCCAACCAGGCTGTTTGAGTAACAGGTGAATGCACAAGCATGCCCATCAGCCCCATCATACCGGTGTATATAGTGGTGTTTCAAAATATTAATAACAAATAATAAGCATGAACCATCTTGCACTAAAATGCCATAGATGAAGCTGCAAATGAACCAAGTCAAGCCAAGTATTGGACTATTCAAGCATGGTTCACTAGCATTTTGACCAGTTAAAGACAAGCCCAGCTATGACCTAAGCTTAAATATTGGGTTCAACCTTAGTTCATTTATATTTTGCAGAACTTGAGCTTTCTTCATAAGCCTACCGAGCTTGGTAAATACACAATTTGAACCCCAATTTTATATAAAAGTCTAGCTCTTTTTATGCGACTATGCAGATTGCTGAATATAAGTTATATAACTTAATGATATAACCAAAAAAATCTTGCTTATTTTTTTCTCATGATTCATTAGCTTTATATTGTTATAACTATAAAATACCTATACTGATCAAAATAATAATAATAACTATATGAACTGTTCATGAGCCTAACCGAGCCAAGGTTTGTGTCATTCAAGCTTGGTTCATTAAGCAACCGAACTTGCAAGTTGGAAAATAAATTCACTCTTGGTTCATATAATTGTTGAGCAGGATTGAAAAAGTTTCCTGCAAATCCAAGCCCCGTGTTTTTCATGAGCAACTTAGTTCATTTGCACGGCTAGCTATAGTGGTGTTAGTTTTATGAAAAGCATTTACTGAATCTAATACTAAACAATGCTCCATTTGGTTGCCAATCAAAATATGGAAAAAAAAATGACATATAGATTTTGAATTTGATTCTTAAATTATTCATAATTTGGGAACCAAGAAAACATGAAACACTCCACTCAGCTGATCTTAATACAATTATTTAATTTTCACAAGTGTGCCAAAACAAATGCAAGAACGTAATCTCCAAAATCTTAAATTAGCCTACATTTTCTCAGCAACCAAACGACCTTGAATGTGAAATTCAGAGTCACCACGTTCTTATCAATATCAACCTAGTTTAGATTAGTCTTCAAACTAAAATTAACATGTGTATGTATGGACGGAGTAATTTGAATACGCGGTTGCCTTCTTGAAGAGAAATTGTTGAGTGTTTTTGGAGAATAACCTGTATTGATTGAAGTCGGAATTGATGGCGGAAACGGCAGCGGCTTTGATTTGGGGAGGGGCAGGAAAATCAGGGAAGCCTTCAGCAAGGTTGATAGCGTTGCATCTTTGAGCAAGAAGGGAGAGTTGTTGAATCGGAGATGGAGTAAGTGTCTTCGCTGCAGACGACAGCTTCTCCTCCATGTCTTCTACCCTCTGAATCTCTTTAATAGTAAGCTGTAGCCTGTACCTTATCTTCAACGCTGCGTTCCGCGCGTAAAAAAGAATTGTAGTGTGAAAGTGGACATGGGCCGGTTTATATCCCCGGAACGGGGACCATATCCTCTGCAATTCTGAATTGAGTTTCCCACTATCTCACTAATAATAATGGAAAATGTTATGTATAGCTTTGGAAAAGTTAGTTGTGAGTTAAGTTGTGAGGGTAGGAATGTATATATTTAAATTTTGAGATGTTATTAAATAATATTATAATATTTAAATGTATTATTAAAAATATTAAATATGTTTTATAAATAGAAGATTGTCATTTTCAAAAGGAAAGTTTGAAAAAAAAAATTATTAATATTTTTTCAAAATAAAAGGTTGAATTTAAAAACTCTCATATGGATATTTAAAAAACATTAAAATAATATTTAAATATCAAAAAATTTAATTTAAATTTTAAAATATCTATTTTAAAAACGTTACTGCCCATCAAATTTATTATGAATGCAATTTATTGATCTTCCAATGAATTTTTTGTTTAATTCATCATCTAATGAGTTAGTGACATTAAATCATTTGGAGTCTTTCATATTATAAATTTATTTCACGAAAATTACATTTTCATAGCTGCCATTGGAAATGAACTGATAAGAATATATGATAGAATATCGATTTATATAACATTTTACTTTTGAATATGAAGAAATGTATTGTATTTAATACTTACTTGGTATAGATTTGTTTTGATTTTTTTTCTGAAGAAGACATTTAGATTAATTTAATACTAGACGAGTAGAATAGAAGAAATAAAGAGTCTATGGGCCAGGACGAGAGGATAGATAGTGAGATTTAGGTTAATGGGCCTGATACAGAGGCTCTTAAAGGACATATATGGGCCAAACCCAATCGTTCGTGAACTGACAAATCGGACCAGAAATCACCCTTTGATGCCGCCAAGTGCAGCCCCTTGGTCGGCTACTCCTGAGAAATTATTGTTCGATTCAAATCGATGGTCCAGATAATCACAAACAGGTTATAAACCAAATCGAATTATTTTGAGATTATATGGTAAGATTAATAAGTTAAATTTAAACATATTTTTAAATTTATATCTTGATTTGTTATTAAATAACTTAAAATATTCGTTCAAAATTACTTCACAAGATTAACAAGTTAAGTTTCAACCTATTTTAAGATTTATAAATTTATTGGATTCAATTCAAATTCGATTCATTAGGTAAAAAATAATTTAATATTATATATAAAAGAATAATGATTCATGACTCAAGTATTGATGATTAAACACTCACAAGAAGTTAATCCACCTGATAACCCTCATTCCATGAGAGTGTTTGGATACTAATATTTAGACATTCTAATATCACTCATATAAAAAAACTAAGTTACTCGAGTTCGATTCGTGATCAGTTCGATTAAATGCTTATTTAAAATTGACTGGAAATATCGGTAAGTCAAACTTAAATATAATGTAAAACTTATTTATTTTAATAAGTCGAATTTAAATAACTTAAAACATTTGAACTGGACTCATTTACTAACCTAATTATAAATTGCTAATATTATATATACGAAGTGTTAAATTTTTAGAGAAACGAAAAATAAAAAATTAACTTTTGTATAAATGATAGTTTATAATTGAACGGCACTGTCGACGGAGGCCACAGATAACTAGCCGTTGGCAGTTAGTCAACCATCACAAAAACGGTCGTCTAAAGCAACGGCGGAGATACAATGGGAACACATTCTTGCGAAGTAAGCAAGCATGACCCCATCTCGGATCTCCTCGATTCTAAATTCAAATTCAATGGTCTTTCCGTTAATAATACCAAAACCATGTCGTTTTTCAGATCCAGTGGTGGTTGAAACCGCTATAATGATCGCCCATCCTAACCCTTTCGAAAAACAATCCAAACCCTTCTTGCTTCCGCCCCCACTTCATCAGTCTATCTGCTCTAGTCTCTTTTTATAGATTTCTTCTCTGTCAATATCTTTCTGATTACACATATCGATTCTTCATTTATAGCGATTTTGGGTCTTTCGATCGAGCAACCATGTCTCTGAGACCAACCGCGAGAACCGAGGTTCGTCGGAGCCGTTACAAAGTCGCCGTCGATGCAGAAGAAGGTCGGCGAAGGAGAGAAGACAACATGGTTGAGATCCGAAAGAACAAAAGAGAGGAAAGCTTGCTTAAGAAGAGACGAGAGGGCCTTCAAACTCAGCAATTCCCAACTTCCATCAACGTCTCTCAAGTCGACAGGAAGGTTTTTTTTCTAGCTATATTTAAACGCAGTTGACTAGTTATATGTTGATCAGTTGATTTGGACTGTAAATATTAGTCTACTGGACCATAATTCTGACTTTGAATCCGTTATTATTTTCTCATGCTTTAATACCGGATCGCAATTAATGATTAAGATGTGGTTGTGGTTGTGGTTGTGATGATAAACTGCAGAATATTAATGTCTTGAAAAGGATTTGTACAAGAAACTTACACCAACTGATGCAATCAGTTCACTTTTGGAATTAATGTCGATATAATTCAAATTTGAAAGGGAAAGATAATGGCCGTCGTTGAGTATTGAATTTTAGTATAGCTTGTTAGTTTATAAACGAATCGGCTGTCCTGATGAAGAATAGTATTGTCTTCCACGTGTTTGTTATTTCGGTTGCAGTTAGAAAGCCTTCCCGCTATGGTTGCGGGTGTGTGGTCAGATGAGAGCAACTTGCAGCTCGAAGCCACTACCCAATTCCGGAAACTACTTTCAATAGGTTTTGTTCTATTATCATTTCTTTTTTAAAATTTCATTATCATTCCATTTTTTTGGTTTGTTTAGTTGTTTTTTGTTTCTTTCTGTAATTTATTTTACAGAACGCAATCCTCCAATTGAAGAAGTGATACAATCTGGTGTTGTTCCTCGTTTTGTTGAGTTTCTTGCTAGGGATAATTACCCCAAACTCCAGGTTTGAATTTGTCCTTTTGGCATGCGGGTGATTACAAATATATATTTTCTGTCATGTTAAATATTCATCTCTTTGTATTCCCTATTGTTTTGAGGGCTCTATAGTTTGAGGCGGCTTGGGCTCTCACAAACATTGCATCTGGAACATCTGAAAATACCAAGGTTGTGATTGATCATGGTGCAGTCCCCATTTTTGTGAGACTTCTTGGTTCTCCAAGCGATGATGTTCGTGAACAGGTAAATATTACTAAAATTTATGACTTGTACATGCTTTATGCTGGACTTGATCTATTCTTCCAACTTGTTAGGAGCATTCTAGTATTATGGTACTGATAACTGAAGAACTTTAGCTACTAGTTTCATGTGTTTCTTGAACTTTTAGGCTGTTTGGGCATTAGGAAATATTGCCGGTGACTCTCCCAAATGTCGTGATCTCGTCCTTAACCACGGGGCATTGGTGCCATTGCTGGCACAATTCAATGAGCATGCAAAGCTTTCTATGTTGAGAAATGCGACATGGACATTGTCAAACTTCTGTAGGGGCAAGCCACAGCCTCAATTTGAGCTGGTTAGACTCTTGATAAAAAATCTATTGGTGTCTGACACATTTCTATAATTAGTTCTCCTTGTTGTCTTTTTTCTTAAACTAAAATTGATTTTGAAATTCATTGAGCAGACCAAGCCTGCACTCCCAGCTCTTGCACGTCTTATACATTCAAATGACGAAGAAGTCCTCACAGATGCATGCTGGGCATTATCATATCTTTCAGATGGTACCAACGACAAAATCCAAGCTGTCATTGAGGCTGGTGTCTGCCCTCGTCTTGTTGAGCTTTTGCTGTGAGTACTGGATATTATTTTGATTTTTGTGGCTTATTTTATGGTACCTGATTTTGAAGTATTTTCTGGTTTCTGGTTTTGGATTTTGTTTTCCTTACATTTTCTTGGTAGATCACCTGAATATTTATTATTTGTTTTTAGTCATCCATCGCCATCAGTGCTTATTCCTGCGCTGCGCACAGTTGGTAATATTGTTACCGGGGATGACATCCAAACTCAGGTATTGAACACAATAATTTGTTTAATATAATATAATAGAACTTTTATAAGTAATGTCTTTTTTTTCTTATCGCTTTCTGATGTTCTTTCCCCTTTTTTTGTCATTTTTTTAATTGTTGGTCATGCATTATGCATTCATATACTAATGTGACATATGGACCTTTACAAAAAAAAAAAAAAAAACAGTTAAAGAAGTTGAATTTTTTCTGTCAATCCAAGCAAGTTGGGAGCGGAATGCAATCGGTATGGCCACAATGAAAATGTAGGTTTTTTTTTTTTTTAAAAAAAAACTTTTAGTTGTGGGGAGGGGGGATTATAATTTGCTACTCTAGAGTCCTGCTTGTTTGTAGAAAGATTTATAGCTGAAAAATGCGTAGATTTTATTTTGATTTTGCATTTATATTGGTCTCAATCAAATTCAAGGTAGGAAGCACAAAGATGTACCTTATGGAGCTATGTAACCACATCTTACATGTATTGGTCACAGTTGTTAGGTCCCTGTGGGACACAGGTGGGGCACATGCTGAAAGTGCAACTTTATAATTCGGAGAAGTTTGGAACAAGGCACATGAAATACACACTTCAATACATCTGGGACACACTGGGGTCCTGATGCAAATTTAAATTTCATAGACGGGGTCATATTGTAAAGAAAGTGAAGAACTAGGTTTTAAAATAAAAAGAAAAATTGCTAATCAGGCTTCAATCTTTGAAGCCCTACGGCCCTACTATTTAGTTTATTGATTAGAGAAAAAAAAAGAAAAGAAAATAGGGGAGGGAGAAGAACAAAGAAAATAAGAGGACGAGATTTGCTTTCTTCTCATCCTTCTTTTAGAACAAACCTCAAGTCTCAACAGCTTGCTTTTTTTATTTGGAAAAAATCTGAACTTACTTCAGTAGGGAATGAGAGGGGCTGAAGATTCTTCGTCCTCCTTTTTCTCCTCCTCTTCTCGATTTTCTCTCTTTCTATGTCGAGTTGACTAGAAATAGTAGGGTTTGGATTGTTCGATTGAAACCCTTCTATGTTATTTATTATAAGTACCCCACTTTTCGGTATCTTACATCTCATTTGTTCTTTTTATCAGAGTACCCTGACTTTTCATATTATTTTTGTAATTTGATTGGAAGCATATTTATTACCCAAAAATTGATATTTTTGACAATATAAAATATCTATGTATGTATACGCACAAATAAAGATGAGTCCTGTCCACAACAAACTTTTTTAAGATTTGCAGTGTCCATTATGTCCTTGTCACATCGTATGTGTCTTGTGTTGATGTTTGTGCCTGTTATAATTTGATGTGATTCAAACACATCCCCCCCCCCCCCCCCCAAAAAAAAAAAAAAAACCCAGGGCACGCGCACCAAAAAAAATGGGTAGGCAAGTGTTGGCATGGCATCTAAGAAAAAGTGGTAGGACGGTATTCTTATTGCTACAATCAAAAATAAGAATTTATTGTAATGGGGGAGGGTTTATTGATATAGGATATGCTAAAAAATGGGTTGTTTGGAAACTTCTTAATTAGTTTTAAGTTTAATTAATAGTCAGTTAATTAATATCGTGTTTCTGAATGCAACCTGTTATTATGACTATAAACAGAAATAATATTAGACCCCCCTCATATGCATGCATAATATAAAATATGAAAAACAAGTCAATTGCAGGAAGTTTTATTTCAATTATTTATGGGAAAAAGGGAAAGAGTAATGTTTATTTTTTTAAAGTAATTCACTTCAAAATTTAAAAAATACTTCAACTTTTTTTTTTATTGAACAAACAATTCAACTTTACTTTATTCTCATTTCTGTTAGAATCATTTCTCGGCATGTGCTGCGATGCCTTGTAATTCATTGCTGAACCTATTATGTTCTTTCCCTTTTTTGATTATCTCCAATTATCAATTGTAATGAAAGGCACTCCTTTGGTTCATTTTCATTGATTTATGCCGGTGATATCAATCCTAGTTGTTGATCTGTTATTGTACTTTCTTCATGAACCAGAAGCTTGATGTTTCTGTCTTTCTTCCTTTCAGGTTATAATTGAGCATCAAGCTCTTCCTTGCCTTCTGAACCTGTTGACACATAATTATAAGAAGAGCATCAAGAAGGAGGCTTGTTGGACAATCTCGAATATCACAGCTGGAAATAGGGATCAAATACAGGTAAGCATGTGTGTCAAAATGACCATGCTCTAAAATGTTTTGAGTTTTCGGTTTTCTTTTTTTTATTTTGATATTACATCTCTTGGTAAGCAATATCCAGACACATTTACTTTTGATACCCTTTCTTTTGATAATCGATTTCTTGTATATCATGGCTTGGAATAGGGTTCAGATACAGGTGAGCAGACTTGTGTCAATGAACTCCACACTTTATAATGTCCAAGATTTGTTGTAATCAAGATTTTAAATTTCTTGTAACTCTTATAAAAAAAAAAAATGTCTTGAGATCTGACTGAAAGGGCCATGGAGAATATATGGATAAAGGTCTTTGTTTATCATGATGGTTATAGTCCTCTTGTGTATCTATTAAAAGGGGCGGTGTTAAGCACATCTACTTCTTGTGTCAATGAACTCCACACTTTATAATGTCCAAAATTTGTTGTAATCAGGATTTTAAATTTCTTGTAACTCCTATAAAAAAAATATCTTGAGATCTGACTGAAAGGGCCATGGAGAATATATGGATAAAGGTCTTTGTTTATCATGATGGTTATAGCCTTCCTGTCTATCTATTAAAGGGGGTGATGTTAAGCACATCTATTTCCAAAAATACTCAGGCTGTAATTGAGGCTGGTATTATTGTGCCACTTGTTCAACTACTTCAAAATGCTGAGTTTGAGATCAAGAAGGAGGCTGCTTGGGCAATTTCAAATGCTACATCTGGCGGTACCCACGAGCAAATCAAGTATAATTTCTCGTTATCAATTTATATTTGTTGTAGTAGTTTTTTTTTCTTTCTGAATTTAGAGATTTTATGTTATTATTGGTGGATAGGTTTTTGGTGGGCCAGGGATGTATAAAGCCATTGTGTGATCTCCTAGTTTGTCCTGATCCAAGAATTGTCACAGTTTGCTTGGAAGGGCTTGAGAACATTTTGAAGGTTGGGGAAGTTGAGAAGAACTTGGGTAACACAGGTGATGTAAATTTATATGCTCAGTTGATTGATGAAGCTGAGGGATTAGAGAAGATTGAAAACCTTCAGAGTCATGACAACAATGAAATATATGAGAAGGCGGTGAAGATTCTTGAGACATACTGGTTGGAGGATGAGGATGACCAATTGCCTCCTGGTGATACTTCTCAATCTGGATTCAATTTTGGAGGGAGTGAACTTCCAGTTCCATCTGGCGGATTCAACTTCAGTTGAAGGTATGCACGCTCTTTACCTTAATTACGAGGTGTGTGATTCATTTATCAGGTAATGGTGGCTCTGTAAATATGTCCTTGTTTATGGTATTCCGTTGGGGAATGGTTAAGAGATGGGCTAATTGGATAATTTGCACGCCTTTGCTAGGAAAGATGTGATTTATGGAGATAAGAGTCTTCCCTGCAGTTCTAGGTCCTTGTTGGGTTTGTGTTTGAGGTTTTGTAGTGTCACGCTGTTCTATTAGGGCTCAGATATAATGAACATGCATAGCAAAGGGAGTACACAATGTGTGAATAATAAACATGTTTAATCCGGTATTAGTGTCTGCACTAAGAACAACATGGTTTCTAGGAGGTGAGGTGAGGTAAGGAAGAACAAAATTAACTTTGCTAGAGATAGTAAGAAAAAAGATATGATGACGTGTGGTCTAGCTGAGGAAATGATTTTAAATAGAGTAGAATGCCGAGACATGATTCATATAGCCAGCCTTAAATAATTGGGATATATGACTTTATTAAGTTGAGTTGGGTTGGGTTTTACTCACGTACCAATTTGTTCCATCTCTAAGTTGGCTGAATTTGGAGAATAGTAATTTGGTTGGAATTGTTTTGAGTTGGGTTAATTGGTCTCAATAGGATTCCACAGAACTTTTTCCGTTTAATTCGATGGTAGTGGCACTCATTACTGTGTTTCGAATTTGCAGGACGTTCTGACCATATTGGAATGAAGCCGTAGTCCAGGTCTGTTATGGTGAAACATATGTTGGCGTCAGGTGGATGGGGCATCTTCTCATTGTCTTCGTGTCCTATTTGGTCCAGATTCAGGTTCAGTTGAAGAGATGCTGCCAGAGTATGTTTGCTCCTTTGCAGTGTTTGAACAAATAAGTAGGGTTTATGTGATACCATGAACCCGGTTAGATGGTAAGCACTGTTTGGAGATCATTACCATGCAAGAGGAGCAGCGTGAACAATGTAGAGTCTTTTATTTTTCATTTTTGGGTAAATCTTTTTCTCTGTCCTTATTGGCGATTTGGTGGTTATTATTTTTGTTTTTTTGGGGGTAAGTCTGTGTCCTAGTTGGAATGCAAAGGATGGGACATGTCACCATAAAATCTTGGTTATCTTTTTGTGTGCTTTGTAGCTAGGAGCAATAAAGGAAAGTTCTATATATAACATACATACATACACATATATTTTCTTCCTTGCCTGTGAATTTCCTGGTCAATGATACTTGACGTTCTCTGTATTTGCTGTTTCTCGTTAGAAAATTCCTCCTCTCCATAGGGCACATTATTATTTTGAGATGCAAAGGGAATACGTGAAAACTTCTGGGCGGAATGAAGTACGTGTGTTTGTTGTTAGTTAGTAGGCTGCCTTGAAAATTGAAACATTTTCGTCTAATGTGTTACTGTGTGATGCCTCTTTTCAATTTTCTCTCTTAACATATGGTTTGGTGAGAGAGTCAGCCACCTGCAATGTGTTAGTCAAATGTATATAGTTGGGTGGTTTTAAAAGTAATATATAGCTTGACATATGCTGAGATCAATTCTTCTCATCATGGACTCGGTGGTGACTAGAATGTTCATCAAAACATATTGACCAAGAATTAGTGATTGCCCTTTTCATTCTGTGTCACGAAGGGATCATATCTTGAGAAAGTTGCCATTAATAGGATTTTCCTCGTCTTCCCTTTAAAAGGAAGAACATGAATTTTTTTTTTGTATAGTCTAGGAGATTGAATCTAGCATAAAGAAGAATATTTAGTATAAATAACTCACTTTTTGATCTTCGATCCCTTCAATCACTATAGACGTCCTTAATCAGTCTAACGAAATGTGTTTATTTATCTATCTTTTGACTCGAAATGGGAGCAATTTTGAAAAAGGAATTTAGAGTGTTTAGGGTTGGGTCAAAAGGGTCTCTCAATGCCTTCTTTTTTTTATCTCATCAGAATTATTTCACAAAGACTTAGTAGAAAGAAGGAAAGAACACTTGAAAGTAGTACAATTGAGTGTTGTATGTTCCTTAGCGAAGGATGAGCCTCCTCCATCCCTCGGGACTAACAAGGGGTAGTACTGGAATAGATTACTGAAATGGCATAGTGCAACGAGATGCCGAAAAAAAAAAAAAAGGATCATTGTATATAGTATTTGAACTGAAAAAAAATATGAAAAAAGGTTGTCCACAATTGTTTTTGTAGGCGAAGCACATTGCTGTGTGAAGCTTAGAGTTAAGAGCATTCGTATCGTCCATAAGATTGAGTAGAAATGGTAACGGGATAGATTTGGGACTGGGTGATCTTTCTCCAATCTTGATGTCCGTCCTCAATCTCACCTCGCTCATTTAAAAGCTTATCCCGATTCCGATTCTAATTCCATATATATTTTTCGATTCCACTCTATCTCGTCCCGAATTTCAATATCTATATATATATATATTTTTTTTTTTTAAATAAATTAAAACTTTTATTTTGATAGATAAATTAAATTTTTATTACTAAAATAATTAATATAAAAAATAATACTACGAATGTAATATGAAAAATTTTAAAACTAATTTTATATAGTATTATTTATTTGTAAATATAATATATTTAAGAATGAATAAATAAAATTAATATATAAACTAGACGAATGATTATCTTCCAAATTCGTCCCAAACTCGAGTTTTAAAAGTTCGATCCGTTTATATGTATTTTAAATCCTTCTCATTAAAGACCAGACGTGACAAATTGTCGCGATAAATTATCATACGTAAAGTTGAGGCACAGTACAATTACAAAAGCACCTCTATGGCCGGGCCGTCGCCTCTGTAAGTAGGAACATTAGTTAAGGGCAATTTCGTAATAAAACATAGGATTTGGAGTACACGTACGCGAAGCTGCTACGAACCATCCTTTCTACGAGTCCGACACTCATCTGTTCACTGATCTTGCATTTGTAATTGTGGAGTAGCAAGGCGGTTATTCACGTGCACACAATACCATGCAAGGGCTCTTTTGTCCCCATCGTTTCCGTTAAATTTCTCTTCCAAGTTCCAACAGTGGAGAGAATCGAACTGTTCACCCAATTAACTACCATCTGTGACTGAATTAGAAAGCATCAAACATAGTGATGAAGGACCAACTTTCTCTCAATGATGAAGAGGAGTGCGACTCGCCGAGGGCGGCGGCTGCGTATTATTGGTGGAGATCGGCGGCAAAGTTCGAGGAATGTGCTAGGTTCAAGCTAGATATACCAAACCTGTCAAAGATCACACCCAAACTCAAAATTCTCAAAGAAATGGAGAGGTTGGCCTTGATTGCCGCGGAGGGTCTCGGTGAACTTCGGCACAAGCTTTTCACGTACCGTTCAGGTGATTTCTGGGTACCCACTGGAGGTCTCAAGAAGGAAGAGATGGACATTCCTCCTCTTAACACCATTCTCTTGGTGGGTTTCCATAATTCTGGCAAGAGCTCACTGGTTAACCTTTTGTACAGTGTTCTAGGACACTCTGGACTCGTTCCCTTCGCACAAAGCTCCTCAAGTAAGCTCATTGCATCTTAAAATTAAGATTGTTCTCTTTATCTTTGAACTTAATGGATTTTATTTTATTTTTTGGAAATTAATGAGTGGTTCAGTACTTCGAGAAATTAATCCAAGAAAACACTACAATTTCTGGAAATACTTGCACAACGACTGAGGGAATCTTTGGACGTCTTCTTCTGTTTTTTCTGTAGGAGGTGCTTCTAATTACAGGAGTTGGTTGATGGAGGAACACAACGTGTTGAGGTCGATGAAAAGTGGGTTTTGTGTGTATGATACGAGGGGTTTTGATTACGATCGGGTGTGTGAGGGTGTGGAAGAATTATCAGAATGGATGACTGACGGAGTTCATCATAACCAGCTCTGCTTGAGAGCAGGCGATCCTGTGTTGAGTGAAGATGAATTGGAGATTCCAATGTTGAAGTCGTCTTCAAAGTTTGCGAACAGAAGAGTGAATTGTGTGATGGTGGTGGCTAACGTTGCAGAGATCTATAAAGCTTTCAAAGAAACTGATAAGAAGCCATTAGAGGCCCTGCGAGATCTCTTCTGCTCATCAGCATTAAAGAAATGCAGTACGTTTCTCTTTGTGATCTCTATCTGTTTGTTTGAGGGCTTCAATGAACACATAATTATTCAATTTTTTTATACCTCCTGCATTATGGCACCCATAATTAAATGATTGGTAGTGTTTGCAAATTGATCATTCAGTTAGAGGCATGGTATTGCTCATCTTACTTCATTTAGTAATCAAAATCTCAGTGTACTTCTTGAATTGAAGCTGTCTGATCACGACTCCTGCATCTTTGGTCCTACTTAAATCATTATCAAGAAAGTCACTGGCTCAGTTGTTATTGGTAATTGTAATAGTGCAAGGTCCATGTTATAGATTTCTCTTCAGAATTGAATTCAAAACGTACCCTGTCACAACAGTGAATAATTTCTCCTTACATGAAACATTATCGACTGTTGAGTCGCTTTTCCCCTAGTTCTCCATCCACACACGCCTCAAAAAGTTACAGTTTTTATTCTCCAATTATTAATTGTCCAATCACGTCTTATCCTTGCCACATGGCCACGTGAACAATTATTGGTCGATAATAAGACATCGTGTATGTCACACAGGCTCTCAGTCTTCTAAGCACTCCTCTATAATAGAATATGAATATATCAATATTCAAACAGTGAAGCAATCACGGACAATAAAACAAATTCTTTAAAACTTAGAAATATGAATATTATTAATAAAATTTAATATATTATATTTATAATCATTAAAAATTAAGAATTTTTGTGATTTAGTCCAAAATTGGAAAGTGCAAAGTAATTGAAGAAATCAAAGAAATAAAGAGAAATTACTTTCAAAAATAATAAAAATGTCCAATTGAAGACCTTAATGCATGAATTTAGCTAAAATTCACTTTCAATCGCAGCATAATTAACGAGTTTGAGCCGTTGAACCTTCTCGGGTAAAAAATATATAGCTTTCAAGTATGTTTTTGTTAAGGTGATCCAGTCAAAAATATTATTTGGCTGCGTTTTCAACTACTCTTACAAGACATTTTGAATTCGATTGGGACTTCTTTCTCTCCCATTCCTTCGTGAAATCTTTCATTATTTGTTCTACATCATCATAAGTTGCTAAGCTGCCCTTATAAAATTATTTTTCGAGATGTAAAAAGAGTTCTGAAATTGTTGCTCGGGCCTGCTGTCACTAAAAAGAAACGTATTTGGGCGATTTATTTGTTTTACTTGTACGGTGAATCGATAACTATTCTCATTGTGTCGACAACTGAACTATGAATCTATGTGTTAAATAAGATAAAAGCAAAATGAAAACCAGAGCAGTCAGTTATGATTAGGGATCTATTGTTTTTTGCAGATGAGAAGCCTATCTTGATCTTGACACATGGTGACAAGTTATCAACTGAAGACAGAATTGAAGGCCGACTAAAAATTTGTGAATATCTAGGAGTATCAGAGGCCACTGGAGTGTATGACATTGTTTGCGTCACAGAATATGGATTTCTAGCTGATGAATGTGATGCTGTTACAACTTATGCCCTAACGGAAGCGGTTTACAGGGCTTTACTTATCTCAGACAGGGGTCACCTACCGAAGAGAAACCTGCTGGACTGGGCATTTTTCTTGTTGTCATGGCTTATGTGTTTCATGGGTGCTTTCTTTGCTCTCCTTGCTCATTTTTTCTCCAAAGTCGGCCATAGGGAGAGGAATAGATTGAAATTCTAAAGCTGTGGATATAAATGGCAATAGTGATTTGTTATTAGGGTAGTGTTTCGTTTTCATTCTGTATTTGGAAATAAGGATAGGCTAAATCAGTGACTTGATGTAAGAAAACAAGTTCGAGACCATATTTTCAATTCTAACTGACTACTTATTCCATCTGTTCAATGATCTTGGAATGTTTGTTTTTGGCCATAATACAACTATGGCATTATTAGTTTCTTGAGTAGTGCCACAGATATAATGTGTTATTATATAATATTTTTGAAAATACTTTATATGGGGTTCATGTGTATCACCTCTATACATTCTCCAATAGGTAATTATGTCCCATATTCAGCAAATGTGTCGAGTTATGAGGAAAACTGAGAGAATTTGTCAAGTATGTGATGTGAAGTGAAGAGTTTCTTAATATATAGTTTGCACTTATATAATAAAAGTGCCTTTTGTCGCACAGGATGAGAATGGATGATTTACTTTTACTTTTACTCATTAAAACCCTTGTCTACAAAAAAGAAAAACAGATTTCTTTGGCATATAGTTTGGCGTACCGCTCACGTTGAGTTGTAAGTTTTTCGGACTTCAATTTTTTTACTCAAAAATATATATATATATATATATATATGAATATTTCTTTTTAACTTAGTAAATAAGTATATTAATTAAATAAAAATCAATTCCTAGTATTTTAAAATTTTTGCCATCAATATAATTTTCAAATTCTAATAAAAAGTTGGGTATTTTGACCGATCTTCTTTCTAAAAATACTAATTAAATGTAAGTAAGTGAGTATTTTAGTCATGAAAAATTATTACGCTGATTGCATAGTCAACATCAAAGTTTATGTTTAGTATGATATGCTCATTTTATTTCTTTTATTTTTTGTACATAGCCATTGTGACCGGCTTCTTGTACATAGTCATCATGACCTATGAAAGAGCTAATTATTAGAGCATTTTCAGAGTTTACTTAAATTTAAGTTTGAGTGTATATATATAAAAATAAATATAAAAATTTAAGTCTAAACTCAAACTTATATTAAATTTATTTTTATTAAATTAAAACTTAAATTTATAATTTATTGACTCAAATTTATAACTGTAACTTAATTTGAGTAAAATTATTAGAGAATAAGAAGCTGAAAACTAACTTTTACTCAAATTTTAAATTAAATTTGGTTAAAATTTTGATGACATTACCGGAAAATTTTTCCTTTTTTTTTTTTGTGTTCATAAAAAGAAAAAGAAAAAAGAAAAGAAAGTATCCAGGCTTCTATAAATGAAGACAAAAGTGTTTTATATATTATATGCTTGCTATCGCGTAATAGTTGATACCAGACAGGAGATATGTGCCGGATTCTGTCTCTTCTTGCAACTTTATCTCCTTAATTGTTCTTCAATTTTATTTTTTAAGTTTCTTTCTGTCATCTAACTATATAGCTTCTAAAAGATTCTAGCTCTTTCTCGGCAGTTCTCTTCTCTATTGCCAACCAGAATGTGGGGTCCTTGGACTTCATCATACGTTTTCTCACAATTTATTCTACCAACATTCGACGTTCATGATGTAGAAAATTAAAATTGTATAAATAAAGAATATAAATTCTTTTTTTTGGGTAGAAAATTTAGTTCAAATCTCATTGCGTCAGCATCTGGAATTAGGTCAATTGGTTCCAAAAAAGTGGCAGTTCTATCATGGAGATTAACGTACATTAATCAACTCTTAAGCGTGAGTTTTGGACTTTAAATTCAGTAAATACTGGTATACTAAGTGTTTCATAAATCAAATCAATCAAACTTACTTGTGGGAATAGATTGTTTGAATTTAAAAGCTTATTTGAACGGAGAGATTTGGAAAGTAAAAAAAAATATATTTTTTATAAATTTTTTTAAAATATCAAAAATATTTATAAATGAAAAAAAAAAGATAAAGAAATTATAGTAGTCAAATGATTTTGTTTTATTTTCTCTCCTAAACTATCAAATAAAAAAATAAACACCTGTTTTTCTTAAATTTTGTATCTTCATTTTTATTTTATTTTTTCTCTTTGAAACTTCAAACGAACAGTAAAGAAACGAATAAGAATAGTATTTGATTAATTGACAAGCAGTGATTTGATTAGGTAGTTTAAATCTTGGTACATATAAAAAAAAGGAATAAAAAAAACTTCTGGATGTTTGGAATCTGAGGGGTACCTTGGTTACTATAATATTCTTCTTGAGCAAGGGTTTGGTGTCCGGCTGATCAGTGTCCACTGATCCCCTGTTTCGGGTTTCGCTCTCTGTTTCTGTATTTAGATAGCCACACACTCTTTTATCTCTAACATTTCATTTCATTGCCCTCTTCAGTAGCCTTTTACAGCGTCTTTCCCTCCCTCCCTCCCTCCTGTTTCTCCACTGTCGCCATGAATTGATTTTGGGTGTCTAATTCATCTGGAGCATGTTTACAAGTTATTAAGAGCTTGATCATCGCACGCAGCAAACACTATATTTGCCGGATCCTGATTATGGGTCTAAAAGAAAAGGTGAGTGAGTTGTGAGCAAGTGCTCTTTCGTGATATTCACTTAATATGTAGGCGAATAGTGATGCTTATATCATCCAATCATGCAGGGATCAGAAGCTGAGGGCATAAACAGTAGTCAAATTAGCAAGGCTACTGAGGTCAAGAAAAGTTGTAGTGACTGTAACACAACAAGTACACCTCTATGGAGAGGCGGTCCAGCTGGGCCCAAGGTGATCAGCCATCTTCTTCACCATTATTATTCAATTTGTTTGTTTTCAGTTACTTCTGATTCTTATTTTCTTGTTATGGTTTTGTACATATTTTCAGTCATTGTGTAATGCTTGTGGGATCAAATACAATAAGAAGAGGAGGGCGCTTCTGGGTTTGGACAGAGGAAGAAAAGACAAGGCTAAAAATAAGAAAAACAGTGGTAATAGAAATGGCAATAGCAATAGCAATAGCAATAGCAAGCTGGGACAGTCAGTGAAGCTGAGATTAATTGCGTTGGGGAGAGAGACGGGCTTGCAGAGATCAGAAAAACGGAGGGGGAAGTTGGGGGAAGAAGAACAGGCGGCCATTCTTTTGATGGCTCTCTCTTATGCTTAAGAGCAAATAGACTGACAAAAGCCCTAAATCAACTTGCTTACCAAATATCATGTAGTGATCTTTTTTCCTTATTTATTGTAACAATTTTCGTTTTTAAATTTTAATGAAAAAAAAAACCCTTTTAACTGATTTGGCTGGCTGAACAATTAGAAAATGATGAAAGGAATTAATGTAAGCACTAGTACAGTGATTCTTTGTTTCGTTTATTTGTTCATGTATTTTCTGTTTGTTGTTTATTCAACCACTGTAGTCCCATACCATGTTGGAAAACAGACATTCGGATTCATGGATTGTATAAACTAGAGGTCTAAAAGATATTCTGCTCACACAGTTGGAGAAACAAATTCACGTTAACTATTATATTATTTAAATAAAAATAAAAATAAAATAATTAACAATTAATTTGAAAATTCTATGGTTTTCTTCCACAGTTCTCGGATACTGGCGAAGAATCTGATTAATTTGAATATTGAATGATTTTGTTAAAAGTCACCATAAATTATGAAAATTCAGCATATCAACTATGAGGTTATGGTGTCAAAATACTGAATCCCTCCAAGTACGACGAGCGAGATCAGTATCGAAGTCAATGGTGCGACTAGAAGCATTCTATCATTCTCCGTAGTTGCAATGAATTTAATTCCTCATTGGAAAGTAAAAAAAAAGACTTTGAGAAACTTCCTTATGCTTCTGGCTCTGGGTGACTCCGGAATGTACCAGTAAGGTGTAGAACGATAAGGAGGTGACACGCAATGTGTAAATCAAGAACCACAAACAATTGCCACGTCAAAAGTAATGGACACGTGTCCTCCCCATACATGTGAAAAACAGTAAGTCTATCTTTCCTACATCTTCCTTGTAAATAAATCTTGTCTATTTGTCATCTCCATTGCGCATGACAGTGTTCTCCACAATCGCTAATCATCACATTCGAAGCACCCGAGGATAGAAAGAAAAGAATGCAATCGAGATTAGCAGCCACCGTAGATAGGTCGGCTCGCGTACTCTTCTCTGCAATTCACAACAAAGCTCTGCCGCGAAGACTGGCCTCGGCCTCAACCGGTCGCACAGCCGACCCAGATATTCATTCCGGAGACCCTGAAGTAAGTAATTCTCTGTTTCTATATAAATCAGTATGTGTGTTATTCTTAGTCAAATAAGAAAGCATTTGATGGTATTGTTTTTTTTCTTTTTGGTTGGGTGAATACCAATGATGTCGCAGGGCATAGATGCAGAGGAGGCCGCAAAGGGCGCCACCGCACAGAACCAAACAGTGGACAAACCGCCGGAAAAAATTAAACCCCTCGTGTCTCCAAGACCACCTTACGCATTTTCTCCGAAGCTGGAGAGCACTGGGGTGAACCAACCCCTGGACCCAACCACGCAGCAAAAGCGCCGCAACACTACCGGCACTAACACGGCACCGCTTGATGACGTGAGCTGCGCAGGTTTAGATGGATCGCCATGGTCAGAGAGAGAATCAGCTGAAGAGGAGGATTACAAGTCATACTATAAGGTTCACAAGGCGTCTCCGTTGTCGGAGATAGAGATTGTCGATACGAGGAAGCCCATAACGCGGGCCACTGACGGGACGGCGGATTCTCATGTGGAAGGTGGTAGTGAGGAAGTGATATTGTGGAGGGCAGAGCAGCTTGATACTGCTGAGGAGGCGCTTAGGAGAGCTATGGAGATATGGAAACAGTCCGCAATGAGGGGAGATCCAGATTCTCCACATGGCAGGATTCTCCGAGCTCTCCGTGGTGAGAATTGGTGATGTGTGTAATCTCGTGGATCTTGGCTTTCAAATACTTAAATGAGTTAAATGATGTGTTTTCCCAACGAGAGATGTCTTGAAATTGTGAATTGTTTGGAAGTATGTTTCAGAAGGGGAAGCTCCTTCCTACCTTGAGTGTTTGGTGCAGTTGTATATAATAAGAAAATAAATTTAATTTTTAAGTAATTCAATGAAAAAAATATTCAATAGAAGTAAGTTAAGGTTAATTGATTATCCGTTACTCAAAACAGATATTAAATACTATCTATCTAAACTCCAGGCGCTTCTATTTTTATTTTTTTTGAAAAGTATAAGAATAGTTGGCTGTTTTTTTTCTTTTCTTTCTTGAGGTGACATCTACTTTGATGAGCTATTATTTTTATTTTGAAGTGATAATAAAACTCTGCATGTGATTTATTATTTTACTCAATTCACATTCACTTTTTTCAAACTCACCCTAGTTTTTGAATTTGCAATCCCAAAAATCTCGATGGAGCCACGTTTCTCTGCTTAATATCCTCGTCGAAGATTTATCGAGAGAGCGATAACAATCGAGATCATGTTTGCACTGGTTGTGCCTAGTGACACTGATGACCACATTTGGACGTTTTTTTCTTCCAATTTGCAATGACAATGGAGCCGATGGCCCTTGATTGCGAGATGTTGAAAATTCAATTTACAACGGAGGAAAAGATAGGTTTCAGATAGTTTTTCATTTTTTTTGAAAGGATTGTATCCCCTCCACCCGTGCTCCCCTTCTCTCCCTCAGGGGGATGGGAAGGCTCAGGAAGAGGGGAACCCTCTCTGGCTTTAGAGGAGTAGCTTCCCTTTCTTTTTTAGTTCGAACTACTAAAAGACATTGTCTTTTTCTTCACCAAAAGTTGGAAATTGGCTAAGAGCAAGTAGGTCGGGAACTTGGAATTACTCGAGAGAGAACATTCTTTTTCTTCACTAAAAGTTGGAAATTGGCTAAGGGCATGTAGGTCGGGAACGTGGAATAACTTGAGAGAGAACAGGGGAGAGGCAAGAAGGCAATAGTTGGAGTTATTTCTGGGACGTAATGCTAGCGCGTCTTGGGCTCCGCATACTATCAAGATGGGAGGTGGTGGGCGCCAGTAGTCCGTATGCTATGCTATATTGTGATGTGGCTCCATACGGGATAAACTAGGTTTGGAGGAATAGACAGGTTTCAGATAGTTTTTCGTTTTCTTGGAAAGGACCGTATCCTTCCTGCGCTTCGCTTCTCGAAGGGATGGGAAAGCTCGGGAAGAAGACGCTAGAGATCCCCTTAGAGGAAGCCTCTCTCTCGCTTTAGAGAAATAACTTCTCTTTTTTTTCTAACTCGAACCACTAGAAGACATTTTCTTTTTCTCCATACTTATCTCGATGGTGGACAGGAGCAGAAAGGCAGCCCTCGGGGGGAGGGGGCTTTGTTGTCCTGGCTGAGTATCTCATAGAGCTCCCATGCAAACACTCAAAAGAAGAAGACGACATGCCATAGAAGAGGTTGGCCTTTAACCCATTCCTTCCTAAAGTTCGGAATGGCGGGCCGGTTTCTATATAGGGCTATCTCAATTCGCCTCTCAAGTTGTAGAATTGCACAAGTGATTACTGAATCTCTTCCTTATTTCTCGAGATAACAAGCAAATTCCTATGGTTAGCTTGACCTACCCGACTATAGTCTATGGACAATAACTCATGTACTATAAGGGGGCATGAGTATCCCCTTTGCTTTGGGATCCTAGGACGTAAAACACGGTTTTGCTTCACCTTTCGCCCAAAAACCGGCGTTAGGTCCCAATCAAGGCCGATTAGGTCTATCAACAACGAACATAGCGGATCGTTGCCAGCATTGAAAATCCAATTTGCATTGACATTGGAGACGATGGCCCTCGACTACGAGATGTTGTGAGGCATTGAAAATGGGTGGGGTTACAATTGGTTTCTTTTCAACAATGCATCAACGTCCATTGACATACATCGTCTATGGAAGCTTTGATCGTGTTTGATAGATGTCTATTCATAATGTCTAAATATATAAATTTTATTAGAAATAGATTTATATTTTACAAGTAATTAAAATTTGAAGTTTTTGCAAAGTTTTCTTGAAATTTTTATGACTTTTAAGGGAATTTAACTAGGCTAGTATGAAAACATTGGATGGTTATTTTAGTCACAACATATTTGAAAGACTTATTAGGTTAATATTTTTGATTGTGCAACATAATTGAAAGACATTATTTACTAAATAATAATTTAGAGTTCTGGAGTTTTGAAATAATTTCAGTCATTTGATCAAGTTGTGTCATGATCTTCTAAAATCAACTCAAATCTTGTAATCTAGACCTATCTACCATTATCATGGTTACTTGAACCGGCCAAGGATGCCTGCTTGAATGCCAAATGATACAGTTTTTTCCCGCTTCAGCCAATTTGATAATCAATTAAAATATTTCTCATTGATGACAATATCTTATTTATAAGGAGATTTCTTCATATTATTCAAAGATTTAAAAAAACACCTGTCGGATGAGGATCAGGCTAAAGTTCAAAGTACAACTCAAAATTAATATTAGAATTCAATAATTATAATTTATTCTAACAACTTGAACTTGGTAAATAATAAATTCCAAATGCCTGGTGATGGCAATCCCATAATTCAGGAGATTTGGAATCAATAGAGGCAGCCTAGAGGTAAAAGTACCGTCATTGATTCGAGAATTTGGGTGATTTCCATGCCAATAAAGCTCCAGAATTTGGATGTGTCTTTGGTGGACCTTGACTCAAGAAAAGAAGTTTAGTAGAAATGTCTCAGTGAGATTTCTATTCAAAATTGAGTAATTTTTACTATTTATGCGAGTCTTTAGCTCGCAATATATTTAAATTTGAATATAATATTATGCCAGTGCTCAAATCAAAATTTGGTAGTATTTGATTAGACTTTTTTTATTAAACTTTGTTTCTTTGAATTGAGAGTTACTTTTATCGCAAAAAGTTTATCCGCTATTTTGTAAAGAGTAATGTTTCTTAGCGCAAGAGAGTTGTGTACAACAGATGTAGCACAAGAAACCAAACAACTGTCTCAAACATGTAATCAAACATTACTTTCCAACACAAGACACCAAACACTCCTCGCACAAGAAACCAAGCGGTCTGTCTCTCTTCTCTCTCCCACTCTCCCTCCCTCCCTCGCAGGCCACCAATAATCTTTCAGCTCACCGACGGTCGCTCGTCCCTCTCGTCGGATATGTTACGTTTTTACCTCATTTTTTGCGGCTATAGTGATCGGCGAGATTGACGTCAAGATGGACGGGTCGAGTCAGACTGCTTGGTTTAGTTTTTGTGCCACATTCACAACTTTCTTGTGCCGAGAAACATTACTTACAAGAATGTACGAAGGAGGGATTGAGAGAGAGGGCTGGACGAGAAAGAAGAGAGAAGAGAGAGACCGCTTAGTTTCTTGTGCCAGAAGTGTTTTGTAACTTGTGTAATACAATAATATTTGGTTACTAATTTGAGACAGGATTATTTGATTTCTTATATCACATCAATTGTGCATAATTTGTTTGTGTCAGAAACATTACTCTTTTAAAAATTATATAGCGCGTATAATAACATTTGGTGCCATCTGAATTCATTTCATTTCTCTTCAATTTCATTTAGATGGTGATTCAGAAATAATTTTTAATTTTTTTAAAAATATATTTAAAATTTTGTAATTAATTTTTTAAAAATTATAAAAATATAGCTGAATACGATAATCTAAATTTTAAAAAATTAAAAAATATATATTTTAAAATATGTATTCTGTATTTTGAAATTAAAAAACTGTTTTTAAAAATATAAACAAATAGAATACGTGATTAGCATGTGCAATAATAGCATACTTTCAAAATCAATAGCAACCGGATGAATCTCTACGGTATTAGACAACCAATGCTAGCTTATGTTACCAACCAAGAACCACATGTTAGTCAGTGGATTCCAGCTGCGCATAGTATGGCCGCCCATCCCTCCTTTTCTTTTACTTTCGAGGAAGCTTCCTACATTTTAGGTTATAAATTAGGATAATGTTACTGTGATCTTCAATACATAAATAAATAAATATATAATACAATATTTTAATTATTGAATAATTTAAGATTTATAAATAAAATAATTTAAAAAAATAAAAATTTAATCTCAAAGTCACTGAAAAATTAAAACACTTTATCTCATTTATACTCGAGGATATTTAATATTATTCTCTAAATTAATTACCAAAATAAGAGACATGCAGTGTGAGTGTTCATTTTTCATTTTGATAGTATGGGTCAAAAGAAAATAATCAACAGATTTTTTCAAATTTATTTTCAAGTTAATGTGAATAAAAGTATTATTTCTTTTTATTTATTAAAAGTATGAACAGCTGGGTTACAAGACTAAAAATAACCCAGTTCAAAATAGATACAAAATTAAAAATAATACGATAATATTGCAATAAACTCAAATTTATACAAGTATACAAGAGATTATATTTTAATTATTAAAATAAATAAAAACTTTAATTTCTAAGCTTTCCAAACATTACTGAAAACAATAAAGATAGATGAAAACACTTGATTAAGAGTCTTTTGAGTTTAATGTTGCAATGAAATAAGCAATACATTTAATTGTTGTTCATGTATTTAAAGAATTTGTTATTGCGTGTGAAATGCATTTTCCAACTTATGCTAATTAATAAATTAAATGCACAATCTATTCAACCAATAATGAATAAATTGCTGAAAGAAATAAGATATATAACCTCCTAGGCTACACCATAAACAACAACTAAGATACAAATTTTTTATTTTTATTTTTGGTAACCCCATTAAAATACAGTAATAAAAAAAAAAAACAAAAATTACAAACCTCTTTAATTTTTTTCCCCAATATTATCAGATCAAAATAGATAACAGTGGAACCAAACTTTCCTTCAATCAGCAAAAAAAAAATCTTTCTTTTCCTTCTTCCTCGATCTTCAGAGTTCTGTCCACCGCCAATTTTATCGTCAACCTAACAAATTCAGTAAACAGAAAAATGGATTACATGCTGTTGCCTATTGGACAGTTAATTGTGCTACATTTTTTTCTTCTTGTCTTTGTTTTCAGAAAAAGAAGAGTAGGGTCAGGAAAAGAAGAATGGAGGAAACGATGCGGTGGATCGTCAACTGAACGGAATTGGAGACGAAATAAGACGGCGGAGGATTGTAATAGTAAAACGGAAAGTATGGAAAGATGGGATTTGGAGGTGGTGGCGTGGGATAATTGTAGTAGTTCGGCGGAGGATAATACACACCGCCACCGCCACCCCCACCCCCCCCGGATGACGACGGTGGCGGTGGTGGTGGAGAATAATACTGAAACGTAGGAACAGACGGTGGCAGCGGCGGGGGCGGTGAGTTGTAATAAATCGGTGGAGATGGTGGTGGTGGGCAGTTGGAAACCGAAGAGGGCGGCGGCGGGGATGGCGGAGGTGGCGGCGATAGTATTGGTTGGCATGGATTGTCGCAGGCGGTGCACATTGTGCAGGCTATTTGGTCTTTGGACATTGCAGTGATCGCCGACGAGACATTTGAGTGTAAAATGAAAAGGAACCAGAAGAGAGGGAATACTGCAACTGGCTGTGGGTTTCTCATTATGTTTTCTTGAGAAAGAAATGGTTGAAGGCTATGAAAATGGAGTAGGAATATGGGAAATTGGGAGGAGGAGTTGGAATTGGACGAATACGTGAGTGCTGGGTGGGACAGAAAGGGAATATAGAGAAAGAAAAGGATATGATGCGTGCATGTGCATTGATGGTCGCACCATTCATGTGTTGTATCTTCTACGCTACCACTATCTCTGTTTTTTTTAAAAAAAAATTCCGTCTGTTCTAAATAATTGTCACTGATAATGATACAGTATTATATGGTATTGATGTTATAAAAGATTTTACTAAAAAAAAGACTTTTATTCTTATTCAAGAAAGACTTTATTCTTTAAAAAAAAAAATAAGACTTTCCTTCGTGAAGAAGATAAATTTTTTTTTTTAAAAAAAGAAAATACTTTTTTCATTCAAATAAATAAGAAGGCTTTCTTTGTTCAAAATAAAAAAAAAAATTTCTTTATGAGAAAAAGTTTTTTATTTCTTAAATTTGGTGAATTGATTATATTTTATCTTATATGATTTTATTTTTCTTCTTGTATATATCTATTCTTATTGCAAAACTTGTATATATGTAAGAGAAATAAAATAAAAAGATATCGTGGATATAGACAACCAAAATCAAACCACATAAAACTTATGTTTATTTATTTTTTTCTTCTTTATTTTATTTTTCATGTGGCTACATAAAATGATATGCCATCAGACCACATGTGGTGGGTCATCTTTCTTGTGAATTTGGTTTTCTGGATTATTTCAATCCACTCTTCCCTCAAGATTTAGGCTTCTTTTTACGGGGATTAAGTGAATTTTAGCTATTTATATCCTGCCTTGTTTCCTACTTTAGGTTGATAAAATAAAATTAAAAAAAATATTATGGGCTAGCATACAGACTAGCATTCTCACAACATTTTGTGGTTTTAAACTTTTAATAAGAAATTGAAGTCGGTCATGCATGGCTGCAACTTTAAGTTATAAAAAAGGTGATATGGCGTGTCCCATAAGTGAGCAAAGCACTCCCCTGGTTAAAATACCAGCTGCAAACCCAGAACTGACTCATGCCTCTGATTTTGGGGTGCCAGCGGATTTGTGAAATAGTTGTGCAAGAGGACCATTAAACAATTTATATGCATAAATGTAATAGAAAGATCACTATCTGAGACAAATACGTTATCTTAGAAATTCTTAGCTTTTTTCTTCTTTTTTTTTAAAAAAATTTGAATCTTACTCAAATTTATTATTTTAAATAATATTATTATTATATTTAATATTTTTTTGCCGATGGGAGTGTTTATTCAAGTAGAATTATGATAATAATAGGAATTATGATTTCTTACTTACTCTACTAGTCACTCTGTTTGTTTTAATTTATCGATCGTACTTAATAATTTTTTTATGTTCAAGATAAATTTTTTTAATTTATTAAGTATTTGATTCATTTTATTAGCCGCATTTAATAAATCCACACTTAATTCAAAACAGATTTTTTTTAAAAATAATTTGAATGAAACTTTTTTCAAAACATATCTTGTACATAATATTTGTTGGAAAAATGGGTTTGAGCATATTAAATTAGCTATCTTTTAGTTAAAATTAAAGTGAGTCCCACAAATTAATTTTGGTGGTCCACATGAGAATGTGTTATCTTCTATGAGGAGATGAAGATTATATATTGGGTTGCTCAAAACCATTAAGGAATAAATGAGAAATTGCCTCCGAAACATCACCACTTGAAAATGGTAACAAAAGCTTAAAGCTTGTGCAAAAAATTTGTGTCCCACATAGAATGGATACAAGGCTTTTAAAGACTATATATACACCTACCTTGGAGTGGGATTTGGGCCCCGAGGGGCACCCCAGTTTTGTGGAAGGGGGAGAACTTAGCACATGCTTGGTTCACCATACACGCGCTGCCGCTGCCGCCCCGCACCAAACAAGGCCTGGTTCAGGGCTTGGGCTTGCTGTGTGTGTATATATATCTTTTTATTTAAAATTTTTCAAACCTAAAACGCAATCGTTTTGAACATACATTTAAGTTACCATTGGGATTCTGAAACGTTGTCGTTTTACGACGTGCGTATGGTTACCATTGGGAGTCCAAAACGCTGTCGTTTTGGAAGTGTTATTTCACTGAATGGACGTCTTCCACAGGCACGACCCAAGCTTCATGCCTATACCAAACAGGTAGGAACGAGTCTATAAATAGGACACAATCACAAGCATTCTGCATTCAATCAATTCATTTTTAATTCATTCGCATATCATCTTTGAGAGAAAGTTCTGCATAAGTTCTAGTTCGACAGACAACCATTGGTAGTGCTTCCATTTGTGTTAATGAGATCATTTTATCTTGGGAGACATATTGCTGAATACTTGTAAGCACCACTATGAGGGTAATAAATTGTCTTAAAGAAATTGTGTTCAACACAAGACTTGATCAGTTTCTGATTTCTACAATTCCGTATTTTGTAAACAGGTTCTATTTTTATTGCGATTCATTTCTGTTCTATTAGTTTATATTGTGTTTTAATTTCTGTTCTTCAATTTAGATTCTGTTATGAGAACAATACTGATATATATTAATAACAATATTAATAGCAATGCAATGATATATGAGCTTCAAACCTGCTTTGTTAAAAATATTGACATGTTGATTTTCACAATTTAAAATGTTTTTTTAACAGCATTCGACTAGCATGAGTGGGCTCATGCTGACAGAGAAGTCGTTTTTACTGCATTCCACTTCCACTCACATGAGTGGGCTCTTTATAGTGAGTGGCCGGCTGTGTATGAACTATGTTATCACCATCAACTGTGGTGGGTGTCTGTGTGTGAGAGAGAAAGAGAGTTTGCTTTAAAATAAAAAAACAAAGGTGAATGCTATTTAAAAAATTGAATTTGCTTTGTCCTGTGACCCGGAGAGTGGGAATTTTCTCACACTTTTGCAAATAAAATAAAAGGTAAATTACAATAATTTCTTGAAATTAAAATGACACTGTTATTTTTTATTTTTATTGATATATTTTAAATATTTCATTTTGAGTCCAATTATTTAAAAGAAGAGGACAAACATACTCATTTCATTTTTAATCTTTTGTTATTTTCCAGTTTTGACTATTTTTTTTAAAGAATTCTTTCATTTTATTTAAAAATAAATTTAAGATAAATAACATATATTTTTTATTTATGATCAATAAGTTTTAATTAATATTTATTTGAAATTTTAAAAAAAAAATTGTTCAAATTGAAAAAAATGTAAACAAAAAATAATATAAGTGACACTTTTATTATTGTGTAAAAAAAAAAAAATTGGACAAGATGAGAGTTATTTGTAATTTGTCAATAAAAGTTAGTAAAGAAAGTATTATTTTAAAAATCTCAAAAGAAATCAATAAAATTTATTTTAAAATAAAATAAAAATCAAACTTAAATTTTTATCTTCGGGTCCATGAATTGGGTTCAACTCCACCTCAAAAGTTACTTACCTTTTAAAAAAAAATCAACAAAATATCTTATCTTTTCAATATTTTTGCATTTTTGTGTATAAAAAGTAATCTTTTTTTGTTTTTAAAAAGTTTGACATATTTTATATATAATAGTTTATAATTGATCGATATTATTGGCCATGCACCATACAATAATTTCTCGTATAATAAGCTTTTTTTTTTCAATTCAAATTATGAGTGATGCAATACATAATAAATAAATAAATAAAAACATAATGAAAAAAGATCTAGGAAAGAAACCTGAGATCTCTGCCATCATCTTTACAAAATATTAATTTTATAAAAATAAATAAACTCTGTGATTTGTATAATCACATACATTTTTAGGTAAATTAGTGGCATTTTCCTTTCCCTTTTTTTACAATAAAGAATCGCCCTCATTCCTTCCACGATTTATTTTTAATTTTAATCATATGTTCTTTTTTTTATTCCAAAAATTGTCTTAGCAAGTTTGTTAATAAATTAATTGAACAGAGAGACAAAACTTATCACTCCCAAGTCACTTTTTCATTTAATATTACTTAATAATTTGCATTCAAAGATTATTTAGTGACTAACGACAGTCACCAAATCTCCAAAAATGAAATGAATGCATGATCATGATGAGATGCTTTGACCTGTCTCTATTTTTCTATTCAGTTAGTAACGAATAAAGATTTGTTAATGTTTGTGATTATTTGCTTTCACATGCACATGGCATCAATCCTTTTTATATTATATGCATATATATACTTGAGTATAATTTATACATGAGATTATGATAAAAATTGGCCGAGAATGAATGTAGTTATAGAGACATCAAACAACGTGAAAATGACTGGTAGTAGCGGGAACCTTGTATTGAATTTGTACAACCAGCATGTGCAGGGCTGGAGATTGGAAGGTGGGGCAGGACTTTGATGGGATGTATATACTTTTTCATTTTCATAATTTAATTTCTCTAGCCAAGAAGATTAGAAGCTATCTACCTCAATATCATTCTCACCTAATTAAGCTTTTTTTTGTTAACTCAAAAGATAAATAAACCTAACAAGTAAAAACTTCTGCTCAGTAACTCTTGATTTTCTTCCTTCATTCGGACGTCAAAATTGTACGGCCCACCACTTTATCGTGGTACACGAGATACCAAAACTTTATCCATGAAACCACTTCATCCAAGGACAATATTTCACGTTCACATCTTATAATTTCACTTCATCCAAGAACGGCTCCGCCGAACAGGGTCATAAGTAGCTATCCTATCTAGTTATCTCTAAATAATTACCTTGCAATGACCGTGGACTTAAAATAAATCTAAAGGCCATTATTCTTACACGTGACACGTTGTAATTAAATACAGACGTACAGCGACACTCGTGTGTGCGAAATACAGGTATGGACTAGCATCTCATTTATGAATTACCCGCCCCCACCTCCACCTCCACCTCCACCTTCACCTTCACCTTCACCCTCACCCTCCACCTCCACTAATTTTTTTTTTTTTGGCATTTCGTATACCAAATATAAGTCTTCAACTCCCCTCTAGAGTCCAGACTCACACTTCTCTAGCTACCACTTTCTCTCTCTCTATATGCAATGGTTTGATACTGATACAGAGAGAGGGAGAGAAGAAGCATTAAAACAAAGAAAGAATGGAAGGGATGACGGAGAGAGTGTGCAAGGGATTGAGTGGGCGCTGGAGGAGGAGAGTGTACGAGAGGCTCAATGTGTCCGGTCGCCGCCGCAAGAGCCGTGTGGAGCTGGCGGGTGCCGGTTCCAACAGGAGGCGGCGGTTCTGGAAGATCAAGATCATGCCAAAGCTACGTTTCTCCCCGAAGAAATTCTTCAGTGGACTTCGGGACACCTACGTGAATATGATGCTCCGGCTCGCTAACACCAGTTTCATCAACAGCGGCGAGATTAGTGGGGTCGTCGGGGACGGTATTGGTGGGTTTGGAAGGAGACCGCGAAAGGAGTATGATGAGAAGATGATCGTTGAGATCTACAAGTCGTTGGGGATGGCGCAGGGACAATTGGTGCCCCGCGATGTAGCCAAAATTCGTACCCAGATCGTGGGTTGATGGTGATCCTCAAAATTAAGCAATAACAATAAAAAAAAAAATTAACTAGAATAATTTGATTTCTTTTCACTTCCTTTTTTTCCCTTAAAACTATTTTAATGTTGTTGTTTTCGTAATTCTAACTAGTTTACTCTATAATCTATAATGCGTTGTCCATATCTTCTGTCATTATGATTTTGGAGTTGAATACGACCAGAAGTTGAGTGCCGGTCATATCATGTGGGAGTGGGACCCCATTTTTGGGAATATATATATATATATATATATATATATATATAATGCTAATGTATATATGAGATAGGATTTTTAATTTTTAAATAACTTAGGTTGTTTATTTGAACCATTTTATTTGTAATTTCTATATTATCTCATGTTTGAAATATTAGATTTATTATCACTCGGAGATGTGATTCAATGATTAAAATGTTAAGAATAAAATTTAAATGTGTTGAATTTAAGTTTTCTTTCAGTTCAATTATTAACTGTTAGAACTTAAAAAGATGAGTCTGATTATCAAGCGAAAAATAACTTAATTTGGTGTATATGAGATATCTTTTACCGATTTATAAAAAAAAAAATTCAATCTACTATAACAAGTTAATTGTCTGTAAACAAAAGTATGTCTAAGATATTTTTTATCAATTCATCAAAAAAAAAACTTTCGATCTACTGTAACAAATTAGTTGTCTGTGAACAAAAGTGTAACAACTAATTCAATGTTAGTTATTAAATTTTTGTCCCTAAAAAGTCCAGGGAAGAATCAAATTAAGATTTGTAATGCGTGGTGTCTAGTTTTTATGCCATTTTTATATGCTATATTCAACCAAAATGAATTATAGATGACACTAATGATTAACATTAGTTAGCCAGCGAATTAAGAGCATAGGCAGGTTGAACAAATGATTGAATCACTGACGCTATGATTGAGTTGGAGCTAGACCCAAATTTCAACCAGTGAACTTGAATAATGTAATAGCTGACTTAGCGCAACTCATTCTATTAACCACCTTAATTGAATTCATTGCCTTGAGTAAAGGCGGCGTCTCTGATGCGGTGACCATTAATAAGAATTCTGATAACTATGTTAAGAAAAATTATGACTTTAACAATTAAAAGAGCCTATCTTATACTAAAAATGTGAAGTACATAGGTAGCTAGGTAAATCGTTTACTAGGACACACAGAGTGTGATGGTTTTGGAGTGCAACTATGAGCCTCAGCCTAGAAAATCGGTAGTTTTACCAATTCACCTGCCAATTTTTTTGTTCTTCCTTTTCTCCACTATTTGTTACCCACAATATTTACAATTAACCGATAGAGTAGAGTAGTGCCTAAATCAACACCTCGCCTACCAATAAAATAGCTTATATTGCACTCATTACCACTCTATATGTATGTTTCCGGCTCTTCAAATCAAAGGCCTAGGCAAATGCATTTATATTGAACTATTGCTATTTATGTTGGATTTTTTTAGAGAAGAATTTTGGAAAACTCAACATTTTTTTCCAAACAAACCCTTGGGGCAAACCTTGTAGCCACTGGCCAGGCAATTAACTTAATAAATTATAAAGAAGCCATTTCTTGGTGGGTCCGAGCAGTTGAGACATTCAGAGGATAGATAAAATCCCAGTATAATTGGCCTACTGAAGTGGGCTGGTGTTAGCCCCTTGAGGGCTTGACAAGGCCAAGATGGAGGTGGCTTGTCATGGGCATCCTTACTTGAAGATTGAATTGTCTTGATACTTTGACTTGGTGCAGCTTGTGTGCATGCCTTAGGCAATCCTAAGCCAAGGCAGTGCACTTCGACAACAGTTGGTGCACACTGACAGCTTTTGACAAGATGTACACGCACAGGGGGAGCAATTTAACTTTGCAAATGGTTGTGTTTACTTCTGTCAGCTGGGTAAATTGTCCTAAGACATATATAGGGGAGAGTACATCCCTGAGGCGCTTATGGGCAAGTAAGCCATGCGGCCTAAGACCTTGGCACCTTCGGGGCAAGGCATGTTGCTGTTGCAAGCTGAGTTTGACATGGTGGTCCGACCTCCATCACCAACAGTGGCGGCATACGGTGCCAACGCTTGACAAACAAGACCAAGCCATGAGTAGGCATGGTTTGGCAATGAGGGCTAACAATAAAGCATTGGTGGGATCATGTAATGTGTAAGACCCCGACCTAAATAAAATAGAATAAATTCATTTATATCCTAAAAGAGTTAAATAATAATACCGAGATTGACCAAGCCAATGAATAAAGTACCAAAAGTAAACCAAGACCCATTCAGATCAAGAACAGTAGATCCCAAAACATACCCGAATCATCACAAATGAGTAATATACAGTAAATGAGTACGAATATCGAGGTAAATAGTAAAATCTCTAATCCTAGGAAAGTACGAGATTAGGAAAAAGTCAAGTACGAATAGACCGAGCCGATAAAAATAAATACCAAACTAGACCCGAACTATCGCAGTAAGTTAAGTACAGTAATAGGCACACAATTTAAGATAAATGGTGAGATTCACAAATAGAGTGATATACGATATTTAAATATACGATAAGTAAATTGCAAATAACTCCGAGTACTCCAGGACCACCATACGAGAAACTCGGACAGTACGAAGAATCGTGTACGTATAACCGTGCGTGCCTCGAAGTATGTACACAGTACATCTACATATGTACACGAGTATACATATATATATATACATGATAATATATGTATATATGTATATATACGTATAATAATATATAAAATTATATATATGGTATAGGCATGTATATATATATATATAATATAATGTATAAAGGTATAAGTATATATATACATGTATACAAAAAATATACATACAAGTGTGTGTGTGCAACATGCAAAGCATGCAAGTGGGAAGTGACAAACCTAGTGTCGCCAAGTGTGTGTGAGAGAAGGTGTGTGAGTGTGTGAAATATACACATAATATCCTAAATTAAGTTAAAGCAAGAAACAAAAAGAGAGCAGCCAAAAAGAAGAGGAAAGAAGGTCAAAGAAGGTTGTAGTAAAAGAGGAAAAGAGAGAGAGAGAGAGAGAGAGAGAGAAACCGAGAGGGGCAGTTGAATTGTATATGTATATACGTGTGGGTGTTTGAAAGAAAAACAGAAAAGAATTGAACAAAAAGAGAAGCTGAGAGTGTTGAAGATTTAAAGAAATCAGGAGTGGAAGGAAATCAGAAGGAGAAGGAGAATACTGCAAACAGAAATAGGTGAGTAAATTTAGAATTTTGTCAACTTATGTTTTTTTTTTTAATTTTAGAATATGATGCATGCTAAAAACTATAGGGCCATGTAGCTAAAGCTAAAAGAAATTAAATGTAAAAAGAATGAGGGAGAATGGTTAAGAAATGAAAGAAATATAGCTAGTTGCAGGTTATGAGGATATGATCGGGTTTTGTGATTTGTGCATCAAAACTTGATTTGAATGATGAAAAAAATGCTTTTCTAAGGTGCAGAAAGTAATTAGAAGAAGAAATGAGAGAAAATAGTAGGAAAATGGGGCATGAAATAAGAGAAATTCAGTTGGCCGGAGTATCACCGGAGCCACGGTTTCTCTTTATTTTGTAAGGATCAAGTGATCCAATCCAAAAACTGAATATAGAAATGAAAAACCCATGAGGAAGTGAAAAGAATTGCATTAATTTTAGGTTGAAAGATGGCTGGAAAAGTTGGCCGTCGTCAGAGAGGATGACCGGTGTATCGCGGGAGAAGAAGAAGAAGTATTGTTGGGCTTTGGGTTCGGGTCATGCATTACAGGAAAAAACACTATTAGTGACACTTGCGAGCGTCGCTAATTAGATTTAGCGACGCACACATGAGCATCGTCAAAGGCGTCACTAATTATCGTGTCGCAAATAGTATTAGCGACACTCACCCTTGTAGGAGTCGCTAAAAATACCTATTAGCGACGTTCATAGGGTGCTCCTAATAATCAGGTATGGGCGTCGCGAATTTTAGACACGAACGTAATGGGCGTTGCTAAATGGGTCCTTTAACGACGCTTATAGTACGTCACTAATAGTATATTAGTTGTCTGAAAACAAAGTGTGACAACTAATTCAATGTTAGTTATTAAATTTTTGTCCCTAAAAAGTCCAGTGAAGAATCAAATTAACATTTGTAATGTGTGGTGTCTAGTTTTTATGCCATTTTTATATGCTATATTGAACCAAAATGAATTATAGATGACATTAATGGTTAACATTAGTTAGCCAGCGAATTAAGAGCATAGGTAGGTTGAACAAATGATTGAATCACTGACGCTATAATTGAGCTAGAGGTAGGCCCACATTTCAACCAGTTGAACTTGAATAATGTAATAGCTGACTTTGCGTAACTCATTCTCATAACCACCTGAATTGAATTCATTGCCTTGAGTAAAGGCGGCGTCTCTGATGCGGTGACCATTAATAAGTATTCTGACAACTATGTTAAGAAAAATTATGACTTCAACAATTAAAAGAGCCTGTCTTATATAAGCAGCTAGCCATCTAAAAATGTCAAGTACATACGCAGTTAGGTAAATCCTTTACTAGGACACCCAAAGAGTGTGATGGTTTTGGAGTGCAACTATGAGCCTCAGCCTAGGAAATCGGTAGTTTTACCAATTCACCTGCCAATTTTTTTTTTTTTTCTTCCTTTTCTCCACTATTTGTTACCCACAATATTTACAATTCACCGATAGAGTAGAGTAGTGCCTAAATCAAAGCCTCACCTAACAATAAAGTAGCTTATATGGCACTCATTACCACTCTATATGTATGTTTCCGGCTCTTTAAATCAAAGGCCTAGGCAAATGCATTTATATTGAACTATTGATATTTAAGTTGGATTTTTTTAGAGAAGAATTTTGGAAAATTCTACAATTTTTTCCAAACAAACCCCTTAGGGCAAACCTTGTAGTCACTGGCCAGGCAATTAACTTAATAAATTATAAAGAAGCCATTTCTTGGTGGGTCCGAGCAGTTGAGATGTTCAGAGGATAGATAAATTCCGAGTATAATTGGCCTACTGAAGTGGGCTGGCCATTACAAGTCGCTGCAGATTACGATTGGGAGGTCAGTTCTGATATTCAGTTATGGGCCAGAAAGAACTACAGTAGGGAGGCTACAATCTAGCCCAATGGGTTCGTACGCACTAAATATGCCATGGGTGATCCCTTTTACATCCTTCTATTCCGGGTTTGTATTTTCTTTTAAAGCCCAAAAGGGCAAGGAAAAAGAAAGCACCAGAATCCAGGCAGGAGTGGGGAGGGGGTGTTTAGAAAATGACAAATGTACTTTCATCATATGCTTTGCGTGTGTTTGGCCAAGTGGAAGCGGTTGCAGCCTCTATTCCGAGCGTCTTCCTTGAGCTTTTTCCTTGAACGCTATTCTCAAACGGTACCTTTACAGCCCTATTGAGTGGTGAGACCATTTAACACATGTAAACGTCAATTTCACTGCTGATAGTATTGATTTACGACTACTCAATATGAATAGTATTAATGACTTGACACTTTAACCAAACATGGCATTTTATTCTAACTTGTCAATTCTGTGGCTCAAACCCATGATTTCTATTCTGATAAAAAATGTAATAAACCAGATCAATATTAATTAAAAGTCTTGAACTGATAGAAAGGTTGGGATAAGTCTTTTAACCTTCTAGGTTCGCAACAGTTAGGCAAGTTTGGAAATTGCTGTTGACAATTCTAAGAGTCTTCAAAGCTAAAAAAATTCATTATTATAAAATAGATCTTTGTGTAGCTGTTGATGTATCAAGGTATTATTGAAATTAATTGATGTTTTTTGTCTTTTTATTTAAATTTAAAAAAATATATATGATAATTAATATCAGCAAGTAAACAAAATTTTTAAAAACATTACTCAATAAATAAACGATGAACCTTCTAATGCACCAATACTAATGAAAATCAATAAAAGCAATGTCTTGTAGCTAAGAAAACAAACATCTAAAATATAAAATTCTGAGTGAATAGTTTCATACTTTCATTAATTGTACAGTTTTTTTTTATATATTTATTATTTATTATATAATAGAAAAGACTTTGAATTTAAATAAAAAAAAAGTATTTGTTCAATTTGGAGAGTTAATTTAAAATATTTTAGTGATTAGTGATGCCTATATATTGGAATATAAGCAAGCATGAGATGAAGTTTGTATCACTAACAAAGTAAAGATAAACAATTTATATTTATATGTTGGTTTAACTTCTTTACAGTGAATTACTTTAGTAACAGTCACTGAGTAAAGTAAATAATTGAACATTGGACCCTTGAAGCAGTGCCCAAATAGAGAGATGATTGGTTGATGTGGTAGATTGTGTTTTAAATATTTTGAATGTGACACTGAGTAAAGTCTCTATCTTCCACACTTCAATGCTGCATTTTCTTTTTCTACCTCGTTTTTCTTAAGATGCTTGCTTTCTTTTACCTTTTCAACTTTCTTTCGTTTTTCTTAAATATCTATATCATGTATTAATACATATCAGTATTTAAATCTTAATAAAATTTTATATATATTTATATATAATCTGTATAATATAGTTGTAAGATATAGTAAAATATTACTTGTGTGACAAATTTCACATCCTTAAACAACATTCAGATTTATTTGTCCGATCATGTGGGGTCCACCTATAGTGGGTACCACACTAAATGAAATAAATCAGCTTCTTCACTTCATTTTAAAACTGAGAGAAGCCAAATGGAAGTAATCCTTAATGAAAATGACCACTGAGAAACAAAAGGCCTTGCATGGCGTATGATTGTTCGCATGTATTCAAAGTTTGTCTTCTTGTTGCGGTGTTAAAAAAATTCTCGTGGTTGGATTAAAAGGTTATGCAGTATCCATCCTCACACCAAAATGGTTTTTTTTCATTTAATCTACTTCTTCTTTATTTATAATTTTATACACAAAAGGCTAAAATAATTTTAGAAATTTAAATGTAAAAATTTATGATTGGGGTTAATTGGCATAACTTAACTTATATGTTAGATTCTCTATTGTGTGGTGTCATGTATATATCAAAGTGGTTATTAGTCAATATCACATAAGAGTCTAACGACAATTATTCGAGTCAATAGCTCCATTTGGTTATTGGAGAAGTTTTTAATAAATATGAAGCGTCACGTAACGATTTGTCTTTATAATTATATTTTAATATATATGTTATAATTTATTAAAAAAATAGATCATAAATTAGTGATCTTTAACCGGTCTTATCTAATAAATTTAGACCGAACTTGTTTATTAAGAATTTAGCATGTTTAGATCAAATCCGGACAAACAAATATTCTTAATAATCCAAATTTGTTACTATCAAGTTCGAATTAGATTCACCCGACTCTTTGACGGCCAGGATTATAATACTAATGACATAATATTAGTAAGCCATTAAAAAGAATTTGCTTTCGACACTGTACGTTAGGAAGCCTTCCATCACTTTCATGCACGAAAAAGATGCGATGGTCCAAATTTCAGAAATTTTCTATACAAAGATATTTCAATAATCTATGGTCCAATTTATTATCTGATACATTTTTTGTTGGAAAAGACAAAAAGTTGGTAAATGACTTTGATCGGACAGTTTATATCATCAATTGCATTAAATAAAGAGAGTGCAGACAATTCCATTTGTCAAATAAGTAAATTTATACTTCCAAATTTTCAAATAAATTAAAGCCGAGTAGACTGAGTTGCTCTCATACACTTCAAACAATTATCCTGAGAATTTTAGTTTTGCATAGGATAATTACCGACAGTACAAATTGCATTAGTGATGGTGTTAGGATTTAAATTAAGTTTTTTTATATTATTAAAAAAAATTATATATTATACTAATCTTTTTTTTTTTCAAAAATATGAAAAAGTGTATGTAATTATTAGATCTCACAAAAATATTATTGTAATTATTTATAAGGTAATTTAATAAATTCATGTTTTTTTTAAACAATTTTAATAAAAAAATTAGTATAATATTAAAAATTACAGAAAAATTTATTTAATTATCAAATATCACCAAAAAAAATAAAAAATCAGTATACTTATTCCATTTGCATATTATATACAGTTCCTTGATACACACATAATAAAATCAACATCAAAACATAAACATTATAGCTAATTCATTGGACCAGGTCAATTTAGATATTAAATGATGGACTTTTGCATCTGTTATTATCTAACGCAACGGCTAAAAGATGGAGAAAGGTGAATTCCTATTTTTATACTTTGAAATTTGTGTCCCAGACAGAAATGGCAACGGCTAGGCCGCTCCAATGGATTAAGTCAAGACAATAGTTTTTTTTTTTTAATCTTTCCTGGGAAAATACAAATGGTCTACTGTATCTTTCTGTCCACTGGTATTATTTGCTCATGAATCATGATGCTTTAGCTTTCCAAAGATAAGCACAGCTTTTGAAGAAAGTGGCTGCAAGTCATGCAGTTGCTTCTAATAATAATTTATAGTGTTTGGGACATTGCCACAACTGCTGTTGATTACATAATAGAAACACATTTCTTCCAATGTCAAATATAAATCACGAGCCAATATGTTCCTATTTGTGTAAATATTAGGAATTGGCACCCCCTAAATTTTAATAAATAGTTTTAAAATTTAGATAAGAGACTTTTTAAAATTCTAACTTTACATTTATGTCTCACAAACTCCATAGTATAAATATGCAATCATAAAGAAGTGGGTTTCACACAATTCCATGGATATGTATTTAATTTTTTATTCTTGTAAAATGAGTCTCAAATCTTAGATAATTGAATTTTTATACTATCAAATAATAAAAATGAATCATAAGGAGGGACAGAGGGATATGAGTTTTAAGTAATTTAATAAAATTAATTAGACTTATACACTTAATTTAAATCACATTACTTAATAAATAAATAAAAATTGTGACCAACAAATAAACTTTAAAATTTTATTACAAATAATCTTAAAATTAATTAAATGCAACAAGTGAGATGAGACCAAATGGAATTAAATTAAACAACTTTTGGGTACGCTTTTTTGAAATGAACCTGCCACTTGGATTCTAGAAAATTCACACTCAAAATCCGACCGGACTTGAAACCAACAGTAAAGACAATAGCTTTAAATCCCTGACTCGCGATGCTTTCAATGATTTATCAGGAAAATAGAGTGTTTACAGTGTTACGGCGGGCCGTGGACGGAAATTGAAATAATGGAGGACAGGCTGGCGATGCAGCGATCGTTGATATACGGACTGATGATCGTGCCTACCGAGGGAGAGGGAGAAGGAGAGCTGGAGAGGGACACACTTCACAAAGTATGTTGATGATGCCAATGCTGCTGGGCTGTGTTTTGTGCAGCAAACAAGGGTGGCAGTACATTAAGCCTGCTCTCTCTCTCTAAATTGACACGACATCATCTGCCATTGATCCAGTCCACGTGTCATCCAATGATTTGTTACAGTCTTACCTGATCTGCTCTGACGGAATCCTATTCGATCCATTACCTTTTCTGCTTTTCATGTCGGAGATACAATTTCCCATCATTCTACATTTAACACGTGTGTCAATTTATTTTTGGAAAAAAAAAATGAGAGGTAGGGGGGATCATAGATTCTGGAACATCAGGGCAAGATCGTGAATTTTCAGATAACTGGCGCTTACATCTAATGAATAATAAATAAACAGAAATACTAATACCAGTAAGATTACTGGATTAGTTGTATTTGTTTCCCTTGGTTAAGACTATTATTTTTTCAACTTTTGGAAGGATAAGGAATGGAAAGGAAATCGAAAAGATTAGTGGAATACTCAAATGTATAACTTATTTTTTTTATTCATTATTAGTTCTATCTATATAGTATTATTATTATTATTTTCTCAATAATTGTCTAAACATAAAAAAAAAAAAGAATTACACTTTATTCTTCTTTTATTAGTAATTAATATTATTTTCTATTTTTCATCTTCTCTTACTTAACTAAGTAGAGTGTTAAAAAAATAAAAAATAAAAAAATATAAGCATCAAATTGAACAGAACGATCCATATTATGTTTGTGCCCCCCCCCCCCAAAAAAAAAAAAAAAAAACCCCACTGAAATGTGAACTAATACTAATTTTGGTACATGTATTGCAATCAAGGAACTTGGTGTGCATGGGTTGAGCTTGTGCTTGATTCATGTTTTGTCTAATTTTAAGCTCGGCTTGTGAGGTCCAAATAAAACTAGGTTAAATACTTTCTCATATCTTATCAATGTAAAAATATCTCATTGTTTTCTTCTCTTTTTCCTTTCATTTTTTTAAAATATTTTAAACAATCAGTTTAAATCTTTAATTTAATCATATTTTCTTGTTAAGTTGTCATCTTTGGAACATCTCCTAAATTTCTAGTTTTCCACACCTTTTTATCCCCTAAAGAAAGGGTAAAAATTGATCTCCCTCTATAATCTGCCTCAGTTTAAGAGGGCCTGGAAAGTGGAAACTTCAGGGGAGGAAAAAGGGAGCACATTGACAGATATGGTAGTTTGAATCTGAAATAAGCCGCTCTCCAACAACCTTACTATATTTATCAAAAAGGAAAATATTTAGACTGTAAACCTCAAAAAAAAAAAAAAAAAAAACTAATAAAGATTTAATGAAAGGAGATATAGTCTATATCTTTTTCAATTTGGTTATTTTTATGAATTTTAATTTAATATTTAAGATTGGATGTACTGGCAGAAATATGATAAACTTGTCAGCCAATTGTCCATGGATAGATTTCTCACAACTCCATTTTTTGTATCGTGGAAAGTAGGACAAACATGGACCCAATTGGAATAAATCCAAACTGTTCTGTATGTTTGACAAATTTTCCCAAAACTATGCATTTTGGACACCTTTTTGCTAAACATACACAGTTTGACACATCGGTGGAAGAGAAATGACAACATAATGAATTTATAATAGGAATTTATTTCTTAAAACTGTTCAGTAAATAAAAATTATTTTTTAAACTTGTGATAAGTAGAAGCATGTTTCCATTGAATTATATATTTATTTATTTTATTAAATTAATTATAATTAACATATTTTAAATAAAATAAAAAATATACATCTTATTAGAGAATTGAAATGACATTATTTTTATTTTTAAAAATATAATTTTATTAAATTTATATAAATATTTAATATATAATTAAAAAAATATTATTGTAAATATAAATTATGTAATATAAATTTTTTATTTTATATAAACCGTCCCAGATTAACAGTTTTGAAATAGCTTTCCAACGAGATTAGCGGGTTTTCAAACTGAGGCTGAGTTGGGTTGGATGTGGGCTGGTTCATGTACGGGTGATGGGTTCTGGTGAACTGAAGATAGTTACAATGGTAAAGTGACGTGTGCAAGAGTCCATATGTACAGTAAGGATGTGCCCTCGTATGGAAGTAGACGTGCTAGGCTCGGAGTTGGGACGCAATTGTCATTGTGAGAAAAGACAAGGACGGCTGGACCTCTCTTCCCCTTCTACAAAGGTCTTGCCTCATTTTAATTTTTTTAATCTTTATATATATACACAATACAACAAGCTTGTGTACTTTAGAAACAAAATAATAAAATTTTCTTTTCTTTTAAATTTTTGTTACTGAAATTAATAAATTACCCTATATTACCATTATTGTTACGATTTTCGGCCGTGGGATTCTATGGTGGAAAACGCAAACCTGGAAAAACTAAAGAAAAGGCAGAGGCCCATTATCTTGTGCCTCTGTAGTGCTTCACCTTCTCCAAAGGAGGGAGAATGAGAAAGAGTGAGTGAGTGAGGACTGAGGAGATAGACAGGACTGCAGCGCACGTCGGCGCAGAGTAGCGCCAGGCCCACCTTTCCCCCCTCTGGTTCCGTTCATGGATTCTTCTCTCTCATCGAAGGTCGCTTCGTTTGCACGGCATCCGATTAGAGAGAGAGAGGAACAGCAAAAAAGAAAAGACGATTGATTCTTGAAATCCCTCTCTTCCTACATTTCTCTCCCCAACTCTGGCGGACCTTATAGGAATCCTAAGGTTTCTTGTATCTGCAATCTCTTCTTGTTTAGCCGATCGGTTCGATTTCAAATCGAAGAAGAGGAGAGAGGTTTACCTTGTGACGATGCTTTGGATTATGAGATTCTCGAGGTTTTTCTCCGCGGCAATGGTGATGATCGTTCTCTCCCCGTCTCTACAATCTTTTCCACCGGCTGAAGCCATTAGATCTTCTAACCTCGACGGCCACCTCCGTTTTCCCAGTCAGATTACAGCCATAGATTCACTTGATCGATTATCCTTCCGGAAAGCATATGCATTCCGCAATGCCGAAGAATGCAGTTCCAATGAGAGGAAAATATTGGGGAAAACAGGCGTTTGCGATCCGTCTCTCATTCACGTTGCTATTACTCTCGATGTCGAGTACCTACGCGGCTCAATCGCCGCCGTCCATTCGATTCTTCGCAATTCTGTGTGTCCCGAGAGAATCTTCTTTCATTTCCTCGTCGCCGAGACAAATCTAGAAACCCTAGTTCGAAATACTTTCCCTAAATTGAAGTTCAAGGTCTATTATTTCGATCCAGAAATTGTACGAAGCATGATCTCGACTTCTGTGAGGCAAGCGCTCGAACAGCCGCTAAATTACGCGAGGAATTACTTAGCCGGTCTACTGGAGTCCTGTGTCCGCAGAGTGATATATTTGGACTCAGATCTCGTAGTGGTTGATGATATTTCGAAGCTCTGGACTACAAGCATGGGAACCAAGACAATCGGAGCGCCGGAATACTGCCACGCTAACTTCACCAAGTATTTCACGGCGACTTTCTGGTCGGACAAACGCTTTTCCAACACATTCGCCCGCCGGAAGCCTTGCTACTTCAATACTGGTGTGATGATCATAGATCTGGTCAAGTGGAGGCGGTTCGGCTACACGAAACGGATTGAGAGGTGGATGGAGATCCAGAAGAGCGATCGAATTTACGAGCTCGGGTCTCTCCCACCTTTCCTGTTGGTCTTCGCGGGACATGTGGCGCCCATTGAGCACCGGTGGAACCAACACGGCTTGGGAGGGGATAACATCAAGGGCAGCTGTCGTGATCTCCATCCCGGTCCGGTTAGCCTCCTCCACTGGAGCGGCAGTGGTAAGCCCTGGCTCAGGCTTGACTCGAAGCAACCGTGCCCACTGGACTCTCTTTGGGCACCATATGATTTGTACGGACAGTCGACGTGAATTTGGCTTAGCTCGCCGGTAAATTCCTCCAGTGACTTTCTTTTTTTATCCTTCTTTCGTTATTTTGTCATCTCATTATCATTTTACATTTGTTATAGGTTTCAATTTTTTCTGTGTTTTTTTCTTTGATTACTACTCATTTTTCTTGATTTCTACTTTTCTTTGTCTTATTAACTCAGCACCCTCATCTCAGCCGATTTGTATTCTATTCTATTATTCCTGCCTGTGAAAATAAAAGAAAAAAAAGATATATTCAATTACTTGTTACTGTTCAGAGTATTCTGTGAAGAACATGAATGTAGAACTGACTCAACACGCAGGATGAAATGACTCAAAATCCCTTTTAATTCTTGTAAATGCCAAACATAGATTATTAGTAGCATCTTAGATGTTGTCGGCCCACTTGTTCAATTCCAGTAATTTTTTTTTTCCCCTGTTTTAATATATTTCTCCTCTCTCTTTTCCTTAAAATGCCCAGACTTTTAGTGCAATTTTTTGTTAATAATTTGTAGGGAATACCTTAACATTATGATTGTTAACTTTTATATTTTTAATTTCTGGGGGAATATGGCAGCATTTTGGTAATGATACGGTAGTTATGCGTGAGGGTGAGGGTGAGGGTGAGGGTGAGGGTGAGGGGCAGCGTTGTTTTGGAGTGGTTATTGTGTGGGATGCAACTATATGCTGCGGTGCATGGAGAGGGGAAAAAAGTTTTTTGATAAGATCATTCTCACAAATTTTTCAATTTTTTAAAAATTTGGAAGAAACTTAAAATTTTTATAAAATACTGTCACAACACATCATATGGGGGCCAAAAAAGAGGACACAGTATGCCATCCACGAAAATGCACGGTTGTTGTGATTCTAAAAGGTCCATTGGAATAAGTTTTTGTATGGACAGGTTCACAGTAGGATGTTTTACATTTTGAAGACATAAAGTACATATTGTCCTGTGTAAACCGGGTATCATGAAAAAATTTCTCTGTCCACGGGCTATCTGGTGGCAACGGCTGAATATTGATTGGTCTGGTTTATAAACCAGATATCTTGTAAAATTTTCTGTCCACGGGCTCTCTGGTGGCAGCGGCGGAAGTCTTGTGAACTTCCTCACTACTCCTGTCCCTTGCGGACTCAGGTGGCAATCCTTATTCTCTCCCTTGGATACAAGTAAACAGATTACAGATTTTTATTACTACAAAAATTAGACGAGTGAAACTAATGTGGTTTGGAGAGAGGGACCCAGGTGTCATTGTTGCGTAGAAACTGTACAAAGTGGGAATGGGGACCGATACTATTCGCCCTGGCCTTCAATGGGTCTAGTATAGAAAGTTGATAACGTGTCTGTTTAATTATATTTTATTATATATAATATAATTTTTTTTAATACAATATAATGTATCAAAATAAAAATATCATTAAAAAGACACGATATCGTGTAACATACTTACTCAAAAATATCTTTTATCATGAAGGGGCTGCATGTCGTGAGTCAGCACTATGATCCGGATTTATTATTTCTAACTGGTTAGTTATATTATGGAGTTTAATATACGTTCTTCTTCTGACTTTGTTATAGGCGGGCTTTTTGTTGTGTTGGTTCGACGTTGTTGGCTGCTCGTCTGTTTAGCTGTGTCTGTTTATCTTTTCTTTTCTTTTTTTTTTTTGGAATTTTTTAGGAAAGTGATTATGACTTTGCAACTGACAGTAGCCCTACCCAATTTGGGTTAAGTAATCATGAAAGATCACGCTGAGTTTGACATCTTTGTTGTCACAATTATACTAATCATGCACTGCTGTAATTTGTATTATTTTATATCATTCGGGATTTAGAAAAAACAATTTGGGATGAGATAAGACGATTCTAAAATGAATAATATTTTATAGTACAATTATTTACATGAGTGTGTATCTCACACCTATTACACCCACAGACTCTACACCTATGTAATTTGTTGTGTTAGCATGGACGGAGTCACGGAGGAGGAGATCCCAACAAAAAAAAAAAAGGTTCCTATATAATTTCAAAAAATTCTGAATATATTCATCCAATTTATGTTTTTGCTTTTCTAAGATTAAAGTTTTTGACGTTTTTATATATTTATAGTCTTTATCAAATTATAAATTTAAGTTTAATAAAAATCTAATTCTATTAAAAGATTTTATAAATTTATAATATAATTACATTAGTATAAGATTATTAAAAATCTAACTTTATGTTTTTATTAAATTATAAATTTAAGGTTAATAAAAGTCTAATTCTATTAAAATGCTTCATAAATTTATAATATAATCAAATTAGAATTTTAAGATTATTAAAAATGTAATTTTATTTTTAAAAAAGTACATTAATATAAAAAAAAATTATAATTGTTATTTTATGGTTTTAAGTTTTCAATTGTATGCCCAATTGGCTATTCATATCTCTTTTAATGAGGAGGTCATGGGTTGAAGTTTCAATCTTTACTACGAATAGGAGTATTTATTTTTATCAAGCTATATATTAGTTTTGATTATTTGTTCAATGCCTATATTAGAGGTTTTGGATTAGTCTTGTAAATTGATTGAGTTGGTTGTAATTTGTAATAGGATTAGTCCTGTAAATTGATTGAGTTAGTTGTAATTTGTAATATAATTGATTGTAATACATAAATTCAAATAACCCATCCCTTTTTTAAAAGGGTTATGTCTTTGTAACTTATAATAGAGTTGATTATATAACACGTGAATTGTTAATAAAAAAAATGTATGCCTTGTTGAATAGCGGATGCAAATGTTGGTTGTAGGTCCCCCCCGACTGAAGGTTGATTGAAAAATGACACGGAAACGAAGTGATTCAAAGAATAAAATTATGGCAAATCCTATCCAATAAAGGTTATCGTGTGATTGGTTTATGTACAAAAACTTAATATTGATAGATGTTAATCTTTTTTACGAGAAATTAAATTAAAGAATTTATAAAGTTAATGTGAACAAATTATGTTAAATTTTATCAGATCAAAAAGCTTTGTGTTATACAATTCTTTTAAAAAATTAATAATTGAAATTGAAATTGAAATAAGAGTGAGGGAACAAAATCATGCATTAAAAATAATATATTAATTTCTTGTTTTTAAAAAAAACGAAAGTAATAAAAAAATTTATGTGAACACTCTCCCTTATTTGTTTAATTTGCCGACAACATAAATGTTTGGAAACACCTCATGGATGCAGAATTGAATTACATCAAGTCCACGGATTGAGACAGCATACTCTGCTTTCCCCAAAAGAAGAGAGGAGGAGGCCTTACTGACTTTACAGCATTTTGTTGATATGAATTGAAGGGGACCCATTTATTTTTTCCTTCCTCTTAATTTTTTTTTATATGCTAAATACAGGAATAATCTTTAATAATAGGGCAGCTAACGGCTCCCATCAGGCGGCAAACTCCTGTACTACCTACCTACTAAATCATCTGTGAACCCAAGGCCAGATAAGTAGGTGAAACCAACCAATCTAATCAACACACGTGTAGCATTCTTTAAGTATCACAGCTCCCGTGGCTTTATTTCTGCATTCATGGGTACTATAAAATATGTTGGGGGTGAAAATTGATCTGAGTAGATCGTTAAATGCACTCTCTCCCCTTCAAGCTTTCTTTTTCCAAAACAATCAAAGGATTAGATCACCTAGGGTTTAGTGCATACCTCTCTCTTATGGATTGAATCTTGTTTAGTGTTAACTGTAAATGCTCTTGAAAATGTTATCTTATACCGATCCTTAGTTCAAAAGGTAAACTGATCAGATTAAAAGTAAAAATTATTCATAACATTTTTGAGTATATAAAAATATAAATCATTGTGACGTAAAGATTGTAAAATATAGGGTAACTATATTTTACTCATGTCAGCACAAAAAATGTCCAAATCATTTGTCTCCCATTTAGGAACAGGTGGATCAACCATGGCCTCGTTCGCACAAGACAGGTCACTTCAATATCCCTCTTAAGGGATTGTTAAGTGTTTCTTTTTTTAAAAAAATAATAATAATAATCGTAGCTGTAAAGTTTTTATGCTATCTATCTAGAAACAAAATTGCAGTTATGAGGTGAAAAACCAAAAAAAAAACTGAGTGGATGCCCCACAAAAGTGTTGGCTAATAATTGATTGTTAAATTAGAATATAATGGGGGTTGGATACACAAAGAGTTGACTGTTAATTTTAAGTACAAAAATTGGTACTCTCAATTTTCTGATAAACACTATGTTTGGTGAAGCAGGAACTTAACCCTGATTTTTGGCCCTTGGAATGGTAAATAACTTGATGGTTGTTTGGGGTTAATTCTCCAATCACACACAGAAATGAAGAGAAAAAACACAATAACACAAAAGGCAAAAGCAACGAAAGCTGTCCCAAGGGGACTCAATAAGTCTTGCGACAGCTGAAAATGAAGAAATTGAGGTGGTGTTGATTCAAAAACTCCTTTCCTGACTTTGAAAATCCATTTTACCAGATAGTTGAATGAGAATATATCACTGGAGTTTATTCCGTAAAATGAGAATAGGCTCTTGTTGTAAAGGAGGGGCAGGGCAAGTTGCAAACTCGTAGCTTTCAAATTCAAATCAAGAAAAGCATTGTTGGTGGGGGGGTTGCGATCATGATTGTGACCCAGTTGGGACCATTTAATTAATTGAAAACTCCATTGAACCCTAGAAGATTTTGAAAGGAACATCAACATCATCCTCGATGAACCACCCAACCATCACAATTTGTTCTCCGTGCATATATTTTTGTACGTACATTGCTATGGCTAGGAGAGTTTTCACTTGCCTTTTTGACACACGAAACATATGCTGCATATAGAAATCTATAATGAATATTGGTTGATGTGAAATACCTTACAAAATGGTGACTTGTTTGGTTTTGATTTTGTCTCCTCTTTCCAATGACAAAGCAGATCACAAAACACAATCCCACACTTTTGTTTTCTGTTCTACCATGTAATGATCAAAAGTAGAAAAATAATATTGCTAAATTTATGGAAATTACCAAAATTAAAACAAAACACAAAGGGCAGGATTTCATCAACCCGAGGTTAAGATTCAAGAACATAAGATGAGAAGAATTCTGTAATCAGTGAGTTGTTGAAACTCCCATTTGAATATTAAACCCCCTCCTCTTCAATCAAAAAACTACCTAACAGGTGGTTTGGTTTATGGTGCAACATAATTTTGTTGGGTCTTATGGTTCAAACCCCCTTCTATATCTGTAACATGGGGGGGAAACTTTGAACCAACAAATTCTGAGCTCCCAGCAACTTCTGGAAACTCAAACCAGTGGATTTATTATGTCAAAGAGCTCAACAAAGGACAACTACCAAAAATATGAAGAGATAAAGCTGCCCTGTGTACTTCGTCATAGGACTGACTATTAATTCGATTTTTGAAGTTGAAAACTTCCACCTGAGTTCTAAACCCCTTGTTATTTTAATGATTGTTTACCATAAAATACCAGGAGTTCACAAGAGGAGCAAAAAAATTAATGGGTGCAAGGGAAGAAAATATGAGAATGCCACCAATCCACGCGTGATGTGTGAACAATGACAGTTGCGTACCATAGTCAGTAGCTAGATATGGATGCATGGAATACATATATGGTGAGTACAACAATGGTTAAAGACTAGTTAAGAGATAATTTATGGCCCTGGCCTGTAAATGGACCTTTATGAGCTTCTAAAATGAATGACAGGCAAGAAAATAGATCTGAATCTACTTATTTACTATAAAATACTAAGCTCTAAATAACTCCTTTGCAGTATAATAGTGATAAAACTTTTATATTGACTAGTCTTAAACAACCTAAATGGACATCCAAAATGAATGAGAGCAAAGTAATAAAGCAGAATAAACTCCATTGCATATATAAGAGTGACATAAACAAGTCTTAATCAAGCTAAATGACATCCAAAATGAATGAGAGCAAAGAAAGCAGAGCTGAATCTACTTGTTTACTATAAAATACTACTAAGTTTCTTACAATTCCTTTGCAAGTACAACAGTGATATGAACTTTTTATATTAACTAGTAAAACTCATTAAAATCCAAAACAAAGAGAAGTATAAAACACTACTAAGTTTCTTACAATCCCTTCGCAAGTACAACAGTGATATGAACTTTTTATATTAACTAGTAAAACTCATTAAATCCAAAACAAAGAGAAGTGTATAAAAAATTATTGGGTTCAAAGCCAAATAACATTCAGATGAAGAAAATGGAAACTACCAGATGAAGTGGAGGAACTTCATGCTTTTTGGCTGCAGCTGCGAGTAGAGATGCCAAGGACAGACTGCACATCAAGGGAACTCAAAACTCATGTAACTGTGTGTTCCAGAAGGAGGGTATATGTACAACCAAAGCAATGAGATAACAATGCAGATCAACATGGACCACAGAAAGACTATTGTGGGAATCTTCCCCCTCCTGCCCATCAACCCCTTTGCAAAAGGGTAGAGATGAGAAAGCACCCAGAAGCTGAAGAACACTCCTCCAAGGAGCTTGCTCCACTCTGGAAAGGGGCTGTACATGGTCCTAAATACCCCCACTGCAATTGCAACCATATTCACCAATATGATTGTTATTGGCAGGATCATTAAAAGGGTCCACCTAATCTCATATAGCTCTGCAAACTCATCATCTCCATCTTCGGGGGTGGCAGATTTGGAGGTCAAAGTGAATGAGATGTCAACTCCAGCTATAACCTTCAAAAGTCCTTGAAATACAGCTGCAAGGTGGGCACTAGTTCCACCAATCAACCAAAACTGTTCGTTACGCCACCAATCATGAAGTGTGATTCCTGACCATCTAACTTCAAGTATTGCAAGCATGCACAGGGTGACTGTGATGGCCAACAAGAGTACTAGAAAGGTCACATTGAGGGATTGGACTATGAATTGCCCAGAAAAGAGTGAAAGTGCAGGCAGAAAGCAATAGGTGAGAAGAAATATAGACGTAAAAGGGTACATTCCCACGTTAAAATATGCAACCCTCTGCAAGAACTTCAACCGTGGACTTGCAAAGAGTGCATTGTTACGGGAAAAGAAGATCTCGACAGAACCAGTTGCCCATCGAAGGACTTGGTTGAGCCTATCTGTTAAATTGATTGGAGCCGTCCCTCTGAATGCATCCCGTTTGGTGACACAGTACACAGATCTCCACCCTCTATTGTGCATTCGATATCCTGTCACAACATCTTCTGTTACAGAGCCATATATCCATCCCACCCTTTTGCCCCACTCAGTTTTATCCTCATAGAAGCACGATATAACACTGATTGCCTCTGCAAGAGCTGAAGCATCTAAGGGCTCTCGTTGCACTGCCAGAGAACCTGCTGGCCTGCCTTGACTGCCTTTTCCTCTCAAATCATGAAGCAGCCTGCCCCCAAATTCAGCAACTGCAATAGAGTCAATTAGAGAAATAGAGTTTCCAAACCGTTTTGGAATCAAGGACTCAGTAAATTCATCGTAGTCATTTCGATCCTCAATGACTGGCAAAATCATTTCATCGTCTTCTTCATTCTTTGCCAGCTTGCGTTTGTTCCACAACGACGATTTGATTTTCCTTCTACCAAACCATCCATGATGCTCTGTGGCTCTTGGTGGACTGAATCCATAAACAGCAATTCTCCTGAAAATGCAGCCTGTCCCAACATACATTGGACCCTGCAACCCATCAAGGGCTCTCATGTTCACATCAAAGAACACAGTATTGTGGTTTGCATACCGATCATTAGGATCAATCCCCTCAAATCTTTGTGGGAACTGAACATAACAGATCTTGTCACCACCCCTGTCAAGCATGAAGCACATTCCTTCCCTCAGAGCCAAGGAATTGTAGATATAGTGGTCACAGTCAAGATTAAGAATAAAAGCCCCATTTGACATAATTGCACTGGTTCGCACCAAGGCATTCATAGCTCCAGCTTTCTTGTTATGATCGAACCCTGGTCGCTTCTCACGAGACACATAAACAAGCATTGGCAATCTTGTATCAGCATCTGTTGTGTCAATCAAGTTCTCCCCATCAGCCTCAGACCCGTAAAGTGGTTCTGGATTAGGGGGAACTAACATTATCTGTAGATAAGAACCAGGATATATCACTGCTTTGAAATACACCAAGTTCTAAGACAAGTGTAATGCAAATTCAAAGAAGAACAATTACCTGAATAATACCACTGTGATTCCCTCTGGAATGGCCTTCCTCTGCTGACACCCAAGTTCCATGCCATTGAGTTCCGTCTGACATCCAAGTAGCCTTGGGAACCTTAATGGGTTCAGAAGGATTTTCACCCAGTTCCATTTGTTGCTTCTTTGCTCGTAACTCTGCTTGGGCATTATAAGCATCTGATCTTCTCCTTATTGACTCTGGTAAGGCATTTATCCTAACCTTGAATTCATCATACTCTCTCTTCACCCGTCTCCTCTCCCTAACAAAATCGAGCCGAACTTTGTTTTTGAGGGGATCACGCTTCTGACTGAAGTATGCCTCTGGATTCCTTGGTTCTATCTTATGTTTTCGGCAGAAAGGAACCCATATCCTTGCAAAGCTTGCCGCCTCAGCAAGGGCTTCAAATGTCACCAGTGACCCTCCATCATCTGATAGATAACATGCCAACTTCTCCACCGGATAGTCAACAGCAAGGATTGAAAGAATGGTGTTTGCAGTAACAAGAGGGGGTTCTTTGTCCGGATCAGCTGTTGAAACAAATACATCAATCCCTGGAAGGTCAGATAGTCCCTTGGGATTGCGAAGGTTCAGGTCTGATGACTCATATCTCTCCTTTAGAACAGAGAGGTCAGTCACTCTGTTTACGGGGCAGATCTTTGGAAGCTGGTCTAGAACCCATGATAGTGCAAACCAGAACTCACAAACTACAGACATCATCCATAACCACATTGCTTCATGATTAGGATGTGCAATCCTCCATGTTAGGAAGCAAACGAGTGCGGCAAGACGAAAAACCATAAGCAATCTACATCCAACATATATCAAGTTTAGAAGTTAAAAAACCATTCAAAAATCATGTTCAAAAACAAGAATTTATTATAACTAATCCACATAGCTACCCATATACTGATCATCTTAGAGTACTAATCAAACGAGTGCGGCAAGACGAAAAACCATAAGCAATCTACATCCAACATATATCAAGTTTAGAAGTTAAAAAACAATTCAAAAATCAAGTTCAAAAACAAGAATTTATTATAACTAATCCACATAGCTACCCATATACTGATCATCTTAGAGTACTAATCAAAACATAATATCAGAAAGATAAAAATCAAATTATGGCACCAAACCAATTGAAGATAAATAGAATAAAAGAAAGACCCATGTCATTAAGAATCAAATATGACTAGACAAATATTAATTTAATTTTCAACAGCCATTCACAAACCAAGCTCAGCAAGATAAATCAACATTAATAATATTTAGAGCAACAAATTTAATTTTTATATTCAAACACCATACACAAATTGATCTGGCTATATTAGTCTAGTGATATGAACTAAGAACTGGTAAAATTAAATTGATCTGAACCATAAAAATGAAATAAAGAAACAGAAAGCCTGTTTTTGTTCTCACCTGTATGGACTGATAATTGCAGTGGAAACCCCAACCTTCCTGGTTAAAGGCCTATTTCTTCTCTCATTAAAGGCTGGAGGGTTTCCCGATCCGTCAGTTCCTGGCCCAAATTCGTATCCATCCTTCGGCCACACTGCGTTCCCATATCCATATGTGCCCTTGGTCTCAAACAACCATCGAGAATGATCGAAATCCTGGTTTGGAGCCTTGAATGATTGCACAAGCGAAAAATTCTTCTCCAGTTTGATCCTTCCCTTCCTTGGCAGTGGATGTGCCTGGTCCTTCTCTTCAGAATTGGGTTCGTCACTTTCATCATCGCTAACATCCTTAAAGGGTTCCTTGCAACCAGGACAATACCCTCCACCAGGCACAATGCAGTCCAGGTAACAATCTCCACAAATTTTGAACCCGCATTCGCACTGTGCCCTGGAAGCGGCATCCACTGCTTTCTCGTCACAACCCTTCATTCCACATAGCATCTTCGATTTCACCTCCTCAGGCTTTTCCACCGTGTTTTCAATTACGTGAACGCGAGTCACTGAATTGAATCCTCCGGTGTAAATAGCATCCTTAATGTAATTCTCCATGGGGTTTCCGGTCTTCTTGATGTCTTCAGAAGGGCTGTCACGAGAATCTGACATGATCCTGTGATCAGGGGTTTGAGGGATATGAACTGTGTAAGCAACAAACTCCTCTTCGTTATCTTTGGACATAGAAAGGTAGCTTCCTCCACTTGAAGCTCGGCGGTTACCGCCGCTAGTTGAACCCCTGAATCCTCTGCTACTAAGGGGGGAGTTCGCATTGTTCGATATTGAATGGCGTGGTACAGGACTAGTCAAGCCAATGCTGCGACACCCTCCTGAAGAAGAGACTGTTATGGTTACCGGAGATGAAGAAGGTGAAGAAGAAGCCATTTTAACCATTTTTGATTTTTTTCTCAGAAACTGAAAAAAGGAAGAAGCTAAAAATACAAAGGAACTAAAGAATTGATAGATCGAAGTACACAATAAAACACAACCCAGATCGAGGAATCATCTGAAACAAAGGAAGACTAGTAGTTATACAGTTTATAGTTCTAGGGCTTAAGGAGAGAGAGATGAAGGGCAACGTTTTTTGAATTTGAATTTTTGTGTAAATTGGAGGACTTTAACGGAGTTTTGTAACGGTCGACAAATCATGGCCGCATATATGGAGAGATCGGACGGTCACCTTTATACTCAAACGGTCTGTTTGTGACGACAGTGCTCCAATTTGACATTGAAGTCAAAAAAGTATAAATCGACTTTCAAGTTTTAATTTCAACGGTCGAATAATATAAAGGGACCCGGGTTAGTTGGATCTGTAGTTTTGACACCTCAGCATCATTTAAGGTATAGAGTACTCAAAATCACACGATTTATTCTCCCAAAAAACAAAAAGAAAAAAGAAAGATAGAAAGATGTTGCCATTTTATTCCCTATTTTTCTTTCATAAAAATTTGAATGCTTTTTTTTTTTAAAAAAATATTAACAGATTATTTTATTATTAAAAAAAATAAAAGGTAAAAATAATTTACCAATCTTTTATAATTATTCAATACTTTATATGACAAATTAATCACATCATAGCGTTAAGTATATCTTCATATATTATAGATTTATTGTCATTTATATGATATAATTAATTTTAAAACATAAATCCACCACTTCATTGATATAAGATGAGCAACTGCTTGTTTGAAAAAATAATGAAGACTGGAAATTACATGTTCGCAATTGAGCATTCATGTCTATTTCAATTTATATATCAAATCCCTACACAATCATTTGCATTCAATTAAAAGAAACACCTTGGCATTTATAACCTTAATTAGAATATTCAAATGCTAATTCACATTATTCTTTTGTTTTAATTGACAAAATTTTATTCATAGCCATTTATTTGTTGTACATCTAAAAAAATATACACATTTATATTAAGTGAAAGACTTAGTATAATTAGATCTACGCAATAATTACACTAATTTCTTTTATAACATTTGATAATTACAAAAATCTCTTTTATAATATTTAATAAACTAACCTCTCTTATCATATTTGATTTATCTTATCAAAATTGTCAAGAAACAAAATTAACAAGAAAACTATAAATTTATTATTTTATTTTTAAAGACAATTTCCTTGACCTCCTTTGTAATATCTATTGTAATTACATGAATCTCTAACATATAAAAATATTAATAAATTTAGTTGAAACTTTAATACTATCAAATGTCAATGACAAATTTTATATTAAAAAAAAATTGATATAACATAGAGGATATAAGTGTAATTTTAAAAAATAAAATTTTCTATAATTGTCAAATAATTTGAAAGAAGTCTAATTCATCTAATTATCTCTAAATATAATTACCTTTCTTTTCTTGATGAGTTAAAAAGTATTTTTAAAATAAAGAGTTTACTAAACAGTAATAATACCTGTACTTATCCCAAAAAGTATTATAGATATACTGAAGTGATGATATTTTGTTATGGTTTACTTTCCATTTCACATCCGAAGGCAAAAGGCGTTCCCAACATAAGTGTGCTTTCTTTTTTTCTTTTTCTTTATCATTTTATTTTTATTGCGACAGCAGCAAAAAATGTGTGTACAATCATTACTCAACAATATAACAACATATTAAGTAACCACATAATAAAAGAGCCTCTCAAATAAACAACCCAATCCAACGTAGCCAACGACATAGAGGAATACATATACTATTACATAGCAATATACAAGTACCTCTTTGAGTATGGCCCAACCCAACACAAAAGCCGAACTTTCAAGCTTAAGCCATTGTAATAACCTTGACAGTTTTGGCGAGCTTTAGAAAACGATTAGGTAATATAACTACTGGCAATCCAAGAAAAGGCTATCAAAGTCATTCTTTTCCACATACCTTCTCTTCTTGTTCTCATGGACTTGTGATGCATGAGAGAATTGCTATAAACAGAGATGTGAATGAATTCTGGAGCCTGAAATCTAGGAGCCTGCAAAAGAAGCTACAGCCCTTCCACAATTTCTTACGGAAAAATTATTATATAGAGGTCCAATCTATATGCATTTCCAACAGCTAAAGTAGCCATCAGAACAATATATAACTGAGGGTGTCTTAAAAAAAGGCTCTCCAATTGATATCTGATTTGCCCAACACATGCGTAACTGAGGATTAGGATGTCAGAAAAACAGTAATCAAATCACAATAATATCTCCTTTGGGATAGGAGGACTAGTGTCATACCCTACGTAAATTTAGTCGTCATGGACATATTTAATAGTACCTTGTACCAAGTAATGATCCAAGTCAAACAAGTAAAGTGACTAATGACATTAAGATCATAATTGTTCCTTTTAAGCCAAGAAATTGTACTTTAGCATATATATGGGAGAGTTGGTCTCCCCCAGTGAGTGTTGGTGTTGCAAGAGATTATATCTATTCCCATCAGACCGTCAATTATTCTTAAGACATATATAGGGAGGGTGTTCCTCTCCTCCCCACCACCACAAGGCATGAGAGTAGCATGCCTAAACAAGTCTTGGCACGGCATGGCTTGCCGAAGCCCTATGGACCGTTCGGTGTTGGCTATTTGGATTGAGGTCCCGTCGGACCGTCAATTGTTTTTAAGACATATACAGGGAGGGTGTTTCTCTCCTCCCCACCACCTCAAGGCATGAGAGCAGAATGCCTAAGCAAGTCTTGGCACGGCATGGCTTGCCCAAGCTCTATGAACCGTTCGGTGTTGGCTATTTGGATTGAGGTGGCGCATAAGGCATGGCTCGGTGGCATTATGACTGGATTCGGTATGACTCAATAGCTAAATTACATTGGCAATGTGGAAATGACTATAGCAACTGAAGGTTGACTAAATGAGTGTCATGGCATGTGTGGGACACATGACTTGACATCATGGCATGGGTGCACCCCAGCATGAATAAAGGTGGTTTGTTTTATTCGTGGTTGTTGGCCAAGTGTACAAGTTGGATAGCCTTGTGCACATCAAACATGTGTGTGTGTGTATATATATATATATATATATATATATATATATATATATATATATAACACATGGCACAGCAATTACAAGCAAGTGGCAGGCAATTCTCCTCCATGAACATAGTGGTCTGCTGCATACAGGTGGCAACTTTGGGGACATGGCAGCAAGGCAAGAGCAGTTCTTAGTAATTGCCATGCCTTAGGTGGCGCAGCCAAATTAGTCTAGCAAACCCTTGGGCGGTTAGGGGTGTCAACCGCCATCTTCTTTGTATATTTAAACACACCAAAATCCTACGATGGAGGTAGAGAGCCTTTGGTAAAATTAAGATTCCTTTGTAATCTGATTGATGTCAATATACAAGTTTGGGAGTATTTTTTCTGTAAATGTGTGTTGTGTTGTGTTGTGTTGTGTTGTGTTGTGTTGTGTACTGTGTTTACTATGTATGTGCTGCCTAACGAATTAAGGACTGATTGCAGAGGCAATGCCATCATTGGAGCGACATTGCTGCCAAGCAAAAATTAACTCCGTGACAACTAGCATTATGAAGCACATGATAACAAGCAGTGTGGCATACGTCACCATTCCCCCTTTCCTCCGAGTTCTCTCTGCCTGCAATTCCAGTGTACCCAGCATGACATTGTTTCACACAACGCAATGCTAAATTCTACCAGTTATACACACATCACAATTCCGAATGTAGCATAAACCATATATTAAAATGAAAACAGCAGCTAATGCACGCATCATCTGTTTCAGAAATTACAGGATAATTTGATGATAGGGGAACCGTTTATTTGTGTGTGTGTGAAAGAGAGAGAGAGAGAGAGAGAGAGAGAGAGAGAGAGAGGAGCTTCTGTAACTGTGTAAAGTCTTCCTCTACTGATGTCTCAACATTCTGAATGTTGTAGTCTATCTGATCAACAAGTGTGCCCTGTAGACTATGTCAACTTATCCAGTCCTGAATTGCTAAGGAAGTTTGCTTAATGCAAGAATGCAGCTTTCACCTGGTCTATCACAAGGACTGACAGATCATGATTTGGGCAAGCTCATTAACTAATTCCAAAACCTACAGAATCTTTATTTTGGTTATAGAGAGCCTAAAGAGTTGATTTTGATGCTAGCAGTAGGTAAATTGCCTTCAGTTACCTGTCTGATCTCTCTTTCCCTTTCAGCAGTGAATTGCTCACTTGTCTTCAGCTTGGCCATTTGGTGCTCACTATAACCCTGAATTGACAGAGCATAAATTCATATTGGAGTGAAAAGCTGCTTATGTCGAATATCGGGGTATGGTGTATGGGATCCAGATCTAGCAAACCACGATTTCCATTTACAATATCAGGTCTCACACAATGACCAAGCTTAAATAAAAAATCAACCATGAGACAAGGGCCTCAGATTAAATTATAGGATTTGCTTCATTCATCATGGTATTCTCTTTACATGAATTAAAACGATTATTAAAACCCAACTCTAGCGAGTTTCAGAGCTTCAACTTCCTAAACAGGGTTGATTCACTAATTTCAGAATTTGATATTAAATAAATCCTACTAAAACCAAACAAAAGAAAAGAACAGCTTACTATGACACTAAATCCACTGGGAAGGCCATCTCTATGACACTAAAAGAACAGCTTCCTTTTTTGCTTGGGAAGCCTCTTGGAAGGCCATCTTAACCACGGAGAACCTGAAGAGAAGGGGATTTCTTTTGGTGAGCAGACGCTACTTTTGCAAGAATAATGAGGAGAGTGTGGATCACGTGCTCATCCACTGTCATGATTCTTGGAGTTGCTGGAACCTTGTCTTAGATTTGTTTGGCCTTTCTTGGGTCATGCCGGGCTCAGTCAAAGACCTTTTGCTGGCTTGGGAAAGGTGCAGGCTGCCCTTTGAAATTTAGAGGATTTGGAATCTGGCCCCCATTTGCCTTATGTGGTGCATTTGGACTGAGAGGAACAATAGGGTCTTTGAAGATCGGGAGCTTTCTATTCCTTTCTTTAAGGATGCCTTTTTGCGTTTACTATTTTTTTGGGCTAATAAGACTTTTCCTGTAAATGTCACTTTTTTTGTAGATTTTTTGGGTTCTCTTAGCCATATGTAATCTTTTGGGGTTTTTGCCCTTGTAACCCTCCTTGGGCTCATTTATATGATATACAAGTCTTACTTATCAAAAAAAAAAATGACACTAAATCCACTGTCTTCTAATTTAGATTTATTTTCATGTCCCTACACCACAAAACAAACAAATCAATAAAGGGTCAACTGCAAAAAGTATTTCCCAGAAAGTTGAGATATCTAATGCCAAACCAGAACATATTGGCATACTAGGATTTAAAAAAAGTAAATAAACAGTACCGAAGATGATCTAAATATATATGTGTGTCTGTGTGTTGTTTGTGCTATGCATGCAAGTTTCGTGTAAACATGTATCATATCAAACCTCTTTTTGCTGCCGTAGGCATTTCAAATATGTTGATTGTTTTTTTGGAGCTCCATCTGAAGGTCTGTAGCAAGAGTTCGCTATTAAAAAAATAATTAAAGGAGGGGGACGGAGTGTTTTGCCTTAATACAATGACTTGTGATATCATCTAAAGTACAATTGACTCTCTTATAATTAATATTCAATAAGTTAATAATCTCTAATAACTAATAAATTTTTAAGGAACTGACTTAGTTCTATAGTACATAATTAATAATTTTATTACTTAATAATTAATATTTTTTTCAAAAAAATCCTTTATGATATTAATTATTAGAGTGATAAAATAGTTATACATATACGTATATATCCCATTTATGATATGTCTTGGTAATTATATTTATAAAATTAACTTTAATTGGAGTCAAAAGTATTATAAATAAGGAAAATTATGACATGAGTAAGCGTATAAAACATAACTTCTATGATTCAAAAGTTTATTAAGAATTTTTGTATGTCTTAAGTTGAACGCTATATGTATTGTTTTTATGAAATATCGAAATGTCGTTAAAAAGTTACTTATAAGGTATCTTTTTATGTCAAAATTCATATAAATGTATGAAACAATTTTTGATTAATAAAAGTATATGAAAACTTAATAATTAATAAAATTTTTATCTCTCATCTCTATTAATTATAAGAGGGTTCACTATACATGTTTCTTCATAATGTCCCATTGAGGAGAAAGTAAACCAATAAGTAGTAAAGAAGTTGGACCAGTATAAAACATTATCAGAGATTCAGCCAACATTTAAGTACCATCTATGAACAGGTTATGACTGGTAAACCCCAAGGTAGAGTCGATTTTATACATCGTCATAACTACATGCAATGCCCTAACCAAACAGGGAAAAAATGCAATGAACGTCAGAACCATACCTGTATATTTTTCCTGATATTGTAATCCTCAGACAATCCACTTGCAGAAAGTTTCTGTAATCTCTTCTCTGACCTCCTCAATAGATCCATAATCTCTTGGCTGAGAGCCTCCATAATTCATTGATCTTCTCTGCCATCACCAAAGGATGGCATTAATGCCTTGGCATGAGCCTTGACTGACTGCCATTTTCACTCTTAACGCATTGTATATTGCCAGCTATTTCTTCAGAAACATCCACCCAGGCAGAGGTAGGCCTACTGTAAGTGCATCCCTACTGCAACAAAAATGATGATTTAACTAGAAGGGTTTGCCTTTTCAAAGCATGAGTTTTACTAATTCACACAACTTTACTAAATGGAAAAACCAAAGCATAATTTAAGTTGTGACATCCAAATAATGAAATTATGGCCAGAGGGATAAGATTGAGCAGGTTTAGTGATCATTAATTCATAAACATAATCCTTTTTTTTTCACGCTCAAAATTTTCCCATATTTGAGCTTTTTCAACTCAAGAAGAAAAAGAGCACCTATTAATCCTTTTCAAGGGAAGGGAGTGAGGAGAATTCTCTCTCCCCCTCTCCCTAACAAGTGACCTCACCCTCTAGCCACCTTGTGAACTATGTTATCTGTGCTGCCCCAATCTTGTGGACCTAATGTCCTATTTTCTTATTTCTTAACACCACTCACCCACACCTTGTTCCATGCCTTTCTCGGAGTCTCACACTTCTTCGTATTTTGTTGTCAACATCCCTATAAAACAGCTAGAGCTTGCCAAGGTGTGGGTGATGAGATTGACCATCCATTGGATATAATGTCAGAGTCTTATGGCTCAAAAATCCAATTAAGGCGAGGCCCAAGCTGTGCAACTAAGTTCACGATCAGGTGAGAGCAAGCTTGGGCCAGCACAGTGACTTCAAGTTCACAACATTACAAACAACCCATATAAAAAAAATAAATAAATAAACATTATATCAGCTATAAAAGGATAAAGTTCCACCACGTAGAGTTCCAGTCAAAGCAACTAAGGACCAAGCTTTGTAACCAAGTCCTGGGTCAGGTGACTGCAATCCACAATGTAATCTAAACAACCCAGAATACGTAAGCCCAATAGGCTTTTGGGGCCATTTTTATATGTCATATGTGAATAAATATAAGATTTGTTTACAACCCCTTTTCTGAACCAATTTCTAGGAATTTTTTGCCACGTTTTTCATACTCTTTTCTACCTTTATTTCTTCTTCTCACAGCGGGTTGGTTGGCTCATCTGCTCTTTCTTGATTAGTTGGTGAACTAAAGAATTGGTGCATGGCTCCACTTTCTCATTAAAAGGGCTGCATCACAAATCCAAGTACAGAGACCATCCTTCATTGCAATTTAATTCCATTTTTTTTTTTTTCGTTGTTGGGGGGTTATGGTGTGTGAAATTATGAGGATGGCATCAAGCAAATAATAATATAGTAAAGAAAAACTGCAAACTTAATAAGAGAAGTTCATCTACTTTATTTTGCATGCTAACTACACCTATATACAAAAAACATTTAGAGAGAACTTCCACAGCACAATCCTAATAAACAAGCCTCATTGGCATATACAGCCAGCAAAACATGAATCGGACACTCTTAAACGCTATTTGGAACCAACTAATCCAGCAGATGGGAGTAGGGAAACACGTGGAACAACCATATTACCCAGGAAGTTTACCAGTAGTAAGTGCAATGTGCATTTTAGAAAACAACACTCTCTCTTCCTCTCTGATGTTATCTGTTCCTCATAATCTGTCCTCTTTGCATCTACCGAGTATGAGATCCTCTACCCTGCCATGGCCTCCAAGAGCTACTACTACTTCTAATGAAAAACCTACAATTTGCTTAACCACCTTCCATAATCTTCATATGAACAACGGATTGTGTTGAGATATGGAGGCGAGACCCAAAAAAAACTGAAGATATAATACAAAATTATGCACACAACATTAAAAGTTTGGTGTCAGTAATTAGGGACAGGATAGAAAATTGACCAGTATCGTGTGGTAATGTAAAGTTGCTTTTAAGGACAATATGAAGGTTATGCAGAACATCAACTATGGTTGCAGAGGAAGAAGACAGAGAGAGAAAGAAAGGTGGCTTATTCTCATAATTTGTTGTCTAAATGATGGACTGTGATTTACCAAAAGTTATGGCCTCTGTTGAGCAAGTCAGCCAAAAAAAGGGGCTTAATTGGATAACTCCGACCATTCAAGAATCAGGGTAAAGATTTGTGGAAAATATTCAAGAAATATACAAACTTCAGGAAAAAAATATACAAATTAAATTTGATTCAAAATACTTCTTCCATTCCCTGAATATATAACATTCACAATGAAAAACTCTAAACAGTGTTTGGCAACGTTACCCATGCCTCGAAGTTAGAATTGAAGACCATATTAGTTCAAACTTCAAACTAATTTCTCTTCAATCGAAGTCCAAGATGCATATTTCACAATGCTAACCTCAACAAAAGATTCGCAAGGTTCTCTGAGATTAACATGCTATAAGAATATAAAAAGAACCTATGCAAGCAGTTTTTAAACCCTGAAACTCATTTATTGACTTAATCTATTCTAGTTCCGACCATCTTCATTTCCCAAGACTAAATACATTGGTACCTTTTGTTTCTGTTTTTTTCTCCATGACAATTTTGCATACAATTTTCCAGAAAGCAATATCATATCAAAGAGAAATCAATTTCAATGTTATTTATGAATTGAATTCCAATAGACATGAGAGAAGAGCTAGAAGAGAGAAAGAACAGTACCTGGAAGGGCCAGGATCCTCAGTGCTGAGAGCCTAAGAGAAGCGTATGATCGATTAGAATTAAGAAATGGAGTGGTGGTCATTTCGATCACTGGACCACCACAGCTAGTAGACGACAACCCCGGAACACGATTCCTACTCAAAGCATTCATGTACTTTCTGAACAGAGTCGCCAGATTTATCGTCGCCGGAAAAAAATGAAAATTGAAACCCTCAAAATGAGAATTCAGGAGGCTACTCCATTGGAACATAAAAGAGAGAGAATGAATTTCTAGTCCGAATACAAATTGGACGGCTTGTGGAAGAGGTGACTGCTTGTTGGTGCGACCGGAGGCGCATTCATATCAGGCTGATGAAAAGAAAGAAAACGCTTCTTAACACGCCCGCGATATACTGTTCTGTTGGGTTTGTGGATAACCCGGAATCCACTTGTCTGTTTATGAACCTTTTTAAAGGTCTTAAAGTCAATGGGAATGGCTCTGTTTCATTCACTTGAGAACAAAGAAAAACTTCTTCGATGTCACATTTATAAAAGTTCTTTTCTTTTCGAATAAAAATAAATTTACAACATATTTGTAAAAAAAATACCTTAAAAATTTATGAGGGCCAGGCCAGAGTGAAGTGTCCCTTTCTTAATTATAACTCTATTTATATTTTTCATTCTCGATTCTGTTTCGCAATACTTAGTCCTGTTTATGTTGCCCCATCCCAAACTTCGAATTTTTTTTTTAAGATATGCTAAAACATATTTTTTGGTAAGTAAATTATAAATTTATTTTAAAAATAACTAACACAGAAAAAAAATAGTATAAGAAGTCTTAAAACTCATTTTATATAATATAATTTATTAATAAAAATAATATACCTTATAAATAATAATAAATTTTAATATATAAATAAGACAAGATATCATCTCTCAAATTCAAATGAGTTTTTAAAAGTTTACCTAACCTTAATATGATCCTATTTATGACTGTATACCCATTTCATTAGTGGCGAAATAGGTCACTTCTCTATTCCTACCTGTGCACCTCACAATACTTAACATTAACTTTATTGAGATTATTTAATAAAATTTAAAAATATTAAAAATTATTTATATAATTTAAATATATATATATATATATATAATCAGGACAGAACAAAAGTACCTTCTCTCATTCTCATTTGAATTCCTAAGCCACCTTCACTTTATTTATTTTTCCTCTAAACTCTTTTCAATAAGAGTGGAACAAAATAAATTGTTATTTTCATTCACCACGTATCAAACATTCATATAAAAAATTAATAAGTAAATTATTTTATTATTGATGAGAATACACTTTTTTTAATAATATGTTTATTTGCGTTACGACTCAATTAAAAATATGAGTCATAATTTTTGTGACATGATATTATTAATAAAAGAGTATATAGTTACAATAATAGGACATTCATTTTAAAAAAGCTAAGGTGAGTCGTAAAATCGTAAGGTCATTAGTATGTATAACACACGTACTTATATGTACTAATAAAATCGTAAAAATCTGACATGCGATTTATCGAAATAACCCTCAATAAAAAAAAATCCGGGAGGTAGAATTGTAGAAAGAGTCGGTGTGTGTAACGTTACTCCTCAAACCTTTTTCGTTAAAGTGGAATTAGTCAAATCTGCAGGGGAGGAAACAGTCATTACAGGAAAAGATGGAAGGAGGTCGGTCCAAAAAGTTAAGGGTAGTTCATGAAATAACGCGGGAGTCTTGTGGCTTTTTGGGAAATGGGATTCTTGTCCACGAAGAATACAAGCCGCGGACCGAAGGTCCTTCGTTACTTCCTTGTTTCCTCTGTAGGTTTTTCGTGCCTCTCTGTGCACTTCCCATAAACATTTGTGAGAAAGGGCATCTCTGAAGCCTCTACAAACACCACGCATATTGTGCGGATATATACATACACTATTGTCTAAAGTTTTCTGAAAATTCCAGTGAGATTCAATGGATGATGATGCGTGGAAGTTTGGTCTCTCCACTTCTTCAAAGTACGCTACCATCGAGCCGCCATATGGTGAGTCTGGAACTGCGAATTCGAAGTCTCTCCCTTTCCTTTCATATTACGATCTGTTTCGTTCCTTTTTTTTTTATTGGGTTTTACTCAGTGGATGGTATAGGTTTGTAATTTTACATATGCATTTATACCTTATGAATTATGTTGATTGTCGAGGCAGATGACCACATTGATTTCGAAGAGATTGAAGAAGATGATGATGATTTGATGTCGGAACTGGCGTGCCCATACTGTTCGGAGGACTTCGACCTTGTGGGATTGTGCTGCCATATTGATGACGAGCACCCTGCTGAGGCCAAGACTGGGGTATACCTTCCCTCGCACTTTTTGTTAACCTATATTATTATTGTTATGTAAGTATATACATGTATGTGTATCTATAGGTGTCTATTGATGCCTCTTGGATTCACTTTTGCGGGCTATTTGTTAATCTTTAAAAGCTTTATCAGTACGGGGTTGTGAAATTGGGAATCCAAGTCAAGTTAGATATTCTAGTCTAGAACGTGGAAGTGGCAGAGAAGTTGTAATTCCAGACATGCGACTGGAAATGTAGTGAGTATTAAGCTTGTCTTACTTAACTTTGATCAAGCATGTTAGGCATGAGATGAGAAACATTGATTAGATTAATCCAATCTCCAATCTTAGTTGGACATCAATTGGTTGGTTTAACCTGATGTCAAATTAAGCTGAGAATGCGAGTGTTTTGATATGGAGGATAAATCATAATGATTTGGTATGGTGGAATTTGGTTCTGCAATTGTGGTATTAGATACAAGATAATAAACTTTGAAGATATATCCAATACCCAACCTAACTTGGAAATCAATTGATTTTTTTGGATAGCATGGAAATTAGCCAATGTGATGAAGTTCCCCCAAATCTATACTATTAGAGAGGTGTGCATGTGGTCTTCATTCAATACACATATATGAATACATATTTGTTAACTCTACTTTGTTTTATTAAGTGCACCTTGTTTATATTAGAGTTTGTTGTGTATGCAGATCTGTCCTGTTTGCGCTGTGAAAGTGGGGATGACTATGGCTGGACACATAATCATGAAACATGAATTTTTTTTGAAGATATCCTTCACATATTTTTTCGCTTTAGTTAGCAATAGTTTTATTTCTCTCTTGATTCAGTTTTTGGTGCTTGCTGGATGTTCTGCTGATGCCCATTAGCATGCCACTTACTCCAAAATTGATTTGTTAGCATAATGGTATATGTGTTCAGAATAACAGATGGTTGAAAGGGTCATGGAACATCCTTCAACTATTAAAATCACAATTGTATTAGCATAAGATGGTTTATGTATCCTCATTCATGGTTAGGTAATATGGTGATTACTGAATGTTCATTCCCATGCAATCTGCTTCCTTGCATGACATATATACATTTAAAATACTGGGTATGGAATGTTCATGGGACCTCCATTCAAGTAAACTAAATCTCTATGCACGATGTGGTTTATCTCTATCCAAAATTTAATTTTCTTGTTCATTATTTAATATCTATTGTCCAAAGCTTGTACTTTAGTCCTTCAGATCATTAGTGCAATAAGCAATAAGATACATACATGTGTACGTGTGTGTGAGTGTGTGCATATCTATCATGGGGATTAGTTACTGAAAAGGGGGAAAAAGAGTTGAGGCCATCTTCTGAATTCCTTGACTAAAGTTTACACTTTGCGCAAAAAGAAACTCTGTGACTATGAATCTCATTCAACCCTATCACTATCGAGGAAGGAGTTCCAAGATGAACATCTGCAGTCTCTACTTGAGGGGTCTTGTGTGGTTTCTTCCTCCAACATGGAACCTGATCCATTGCTGTCATCATTTTTCTACTATAAACCCACAGCTGATGAGCCCAAAATTATACACCCTAGTTCTTCAACTGAGGCAAGCTTAGCTGAGAAGAGCTCAGATGAGCAAAAATTAGAAAGGTATGAAAAAGTATTCATGCTTTCTATCTTTTTCCGTACATATTACCTTCTATAATAACTCTGATCAACTGAGGACTTTTTACATGGTAACTTGATAGCCTGTTTGATTATGCTTTATGCTGATTTGTTTTGTTTTCTAGAATAAACTGTATTGTTAGGATTTGCTTTCTGAATGTTGGGATTTGTTCTTAGTTTCACTTGTTACAAAGAAAAGCTCTTAGTTTCGTGTTGGGCATTTAAGGGTTGTTTTGATGCATGTGTTTATTTGCTATATTCTGAAGAGAATTTCAAATGAATTAATTGTAAACTGACAATTGATTGCAGTTTCTCATTAAGACAATTCGTCAAGGATCGGTTCTGGGAAAATTTATGCCTCGTGATGACAGATGTTGACACAATGTAAAGCTTAAATTTTAGGGTAGATTACAGCAGCCTTGCCAGAGTATCTAAAAGTTACAGTGACCTCTCTCATTGTCTCAAAAATTATGCTGCCTCCCTTCTAGATTGGTTTCTATAATAGATTCTCCTTTGCAATTAACTTGCCGACGTTGCTGTTAACAACATGGTTCGTGGATTTTGTTGATGTCATGACATAAATTTTTTAAATGACTATTTTATCCTGATCAAAGTCAAAGAATACATGCAAAGTCAATCATATCCTTGAAAGAAGACTAATGCAACACTGAAATTCTGTCAGGGTTCTAAAGTTCTAGAAGGAATTCATCATGCTTTGTTGTGTTAGTCTATAACTTCATTTAACATTTAAATATTATACACAACAATTCATTCCATAATACATGTGTCAGATGTTTGGAACTATCATCATGCTTTGTTGTGCTGAACCCATTGAAGGAATGCCTATTTCAAGCCTCAAACTTTTTCCCCTTCCACTTCACCTTGTACAAACCCTAAAGCCCAATATTCCCACCAACCTTTTGGCCAAAAAGCCAGTAATAAACTGCTCTAGAAATTCATCTTTGCTGCTGCCCACATCAATTTTGGTTGCATAGCCTGCAGTAGTGCAGTAAAGCATACCCCAAACACTTGCCCTACATCATTGCGCCTCACTTAGATTTGCAGAATTAATTCCTTAAACGAAACGAACTCTTTTGTAAGCCTGTAGAACAGGTTGGTATTTCATAGATGAAGAATATTCCAACCTGGGTTCTAGTAATTGCAAATTCTTGAGGTCCAAAAATCCAGTATTCGTCATATGTGTGTTTGTGTGTGTGTATGAGAGAGAGAGATGATATCTGCAGATATTAGAACCATTAGGTTATATATGTATGTGTGTGTGTGTGTGTGTATAGGAAGGGGGGGGGGGGGGGTATCTACAGAACCTAGAACCATCACATAATTGAATAAAAAGAAAAAGACCGAAAGAAGGAACAAAAATAAATAAATCTAGGGTTAGATTCGTTCCAATTTGGAATTGAAAAGCCTAACACGAGTATAGATTTTTTGGAATTTAAAATGGCCTTGAATGAATGGCAGAGGTTTAGAAGATTAAATAAGAATAGAGAAAAAGAAGAAGAGAAGATAACATGGAATCAGCCATTTGATTCCCTTGGAAATAGTAAATTTGACTTTAAATTAAAAAAAATGAAAAATTAAAGGAATGCAGGTTTTAAGGAGAGAAAAAAATGTCTTTTGGTCAAATCAAAAAAAAAATATCTTCTTTCGAATGGACGCTTAAGCTGTTTGAATGATTAGTTCCCCTCGTGGATAAGTTTTATTTGATAGGTGAGTAGCCCATAGGGTGGAAGTTGAACTTGGGACCTTGGGGACCCAAGCCTCATTGCAACTCATCTAACCCAAGTGTTGTCCCCCCTGATAACTTCCTTTTGGTTTTTTTAATAGAGTTATTATTTTGTGGTTTTTTTTTCATGCCCAAGATTTTTCATTAAGGATTTTTAGTATTTTTCCAAATTTAAAATAATCTCCTCTTCTAAGATCAGAAATGATGAGATCAAATGAGGAAAATTCTTTATCTATCTTTTTCACAAGTACCTTTTGAGAAGTTGCAATTTGTTTCAGAAACTTATTTTGGGATCCCAGCAATTCTGGCAAGTGAAATTCACAATGGTAAGATCCGAAAATTTGTATTTCACCAGGAGCCTCGTAGGTGACATGTCTAATGGCATTTATGGGGTGTATGCTCATGTTTTGTTTTATTCATATATTCAAGCATCCAATGGGTATAACAATAAATAGGAAATGACAATGGAGTTCTCCTTTGTACAATGATAAGCTAATGTAAATGTGCGCGTGTTTCCTTTTTTTCCTGAGAAGTACTATGATAAGCTGATGTTTGTAATGATGTCATACATAGCCGTGTGAGCATACCTCTAAATCAATTATTTCCTTGTCCGGAGCTATTCTTTTGACTTTATGAGTGCAAGGGCAAGAGAACCAGCTTCTAAAAAGAGCAAGGTTCAAAAGAGTGGTACTCATGCATTTATAGTTCTACAAGTATTAGTTGCCAAAGTCTAAAGGTCTGGTGCAATGGGAAGAACCGCCAATATAAGTAGCATATAGTTATTTCTAGGTCATGTCTTATATTTGATTATTGATAAGAATGAAACTTTCCCCTTCCTTTCAAATGCTATGGCAATACTTAATTATTGTGCTATAATGGCATCGATAATGTAGGACAACTATGTAGGAACACTCTTGAACATTACTTGGTGGCTGTATAGGCGCTTTTTGGCTTCTTGTGCTTGAATGATTGAAGGTGGAATGGCTTAGGCTTGTTTAGAATTTTAAGAGCAAAATAAAGATCGATTAAGTCTGGTTATGGTTTCTAAATGAAGAAGAAGAAAATATGAAAAAGAATTTATGCATCACATCTCAGTTCTCAGAGGCACCATAGTTACGGTTAGAATTGCATTTAAAAAAAAATCCTAAAAGAGCACAATAGTTGCATAGAAAAATGTTCTCTTTTGAATTGTAAGCATTATGTGGTTATATTTAGACTTTTAGGCATTCATAACTCTACTAGAACTAGACTTCAAAAAGTAGAGAGTTGATACTTTGACTTGTAAAACTATATAGACCTACGTAAAACATAAGGACCCAATGTTGTATTTTAACCTAAAATATGATGCATAGAGCCTATTATAACTCATGTCCATCAAATTTAAAAATAAAATTTGATTAATAACTTAACTTAATAAAGCCTTTTTCTAATTATGCGGGTTAGCTAATGAATCTAGTTTTGATAGTCTATTCTATTTTTAAGGCCATCTACTGGTTAAATCACATGTTACCATATTTTTTCTTCCCATCAATGTTTTGAAACCCATACCATACTGGCCAGTCAAACAGATTGGACCAAGATTAGATTATTAGAAAGCCTGTGTTAACATAGTAGGTTGTAGATTTTGCACTTTAAGTTGCTGAAATTTATTGCATCAAGTGTTTGTTGTCTACAAGGATCAAAATATCGTTTCGATGTATAGTTTCGGTCTGTCTGGAAACGGAAACATTTTGGAAACGTTTTGGAAACATAATAAAAACGAAGAAAAAATTGGAAACATGTGGAAACATAACTTAAAATTTATTTATTTATACAAATAAGCCTATTTATTGAATATTTGTGCATGTTTAAGGCATATACATCATATTCATGATAAATGATACTAATTCATGATAAATGACATAATAAATATATATTATGTAATATCTACGAATTAAATAATTTAACACAAGTTACATATAAAATAAAAGGTAAAACAAATAGCGATTTAAACCTATTATAATTAGTAATTTAGTATTAAAATAGTTGTTTCTCTACACTTTATTTTCCCTACTACTTTTCTATTATTTTAGGAAAAATAATAGAAATATATCTTCTTGTAATTTTGAATCTTAATCCTTGAAAAATAAATGAATATTATTTTTTACTAACTTCTAGAATTATTGTTGATATAAAAAAAATGTTTCTTCTAATTCGGTATGTTTCTACGGAAACAATTTTGTTTCCACGGAAACATGTGAATTTCAATATTCTACTAGTGTTTCGTTTCGGTTCCCTGAGAAACGGAAACGTTTTGGCCGTTTCGATGGAAAAGAAACGAAACTTTGATCCTTGGTTGTCTACAACGTTTTCTTGGAATAGACTTCCAGAATTGGTTTTGTATTCCTTTTTGGTGAACTTGGGAACAACAAACGATTCTTATATCATCTGCTTCTGATGCTGTGTACTTGCATATTGCAGCATTTAGTGTTGATATTTGCAAAATCAACTGGATTATGAAGATGCTTACTTATCTAAAGGAGGCAAGATTACACTTATTCGGAGCACTTTATCTAGTCTCCTTACCTACGTCATGTTCGTGTATCCTATCTTGACCAGAGAAATTGTAGAGGGATTTCCTTTGGGGTGCCATGGCTGGTGAGAGGAAGGTTCACTTAGTAGCTTGGAAAAAGATATGTGCTCCTGTGTATGAGGGAGGGTTGGGGATTAAAGATCTAAGGATGTTTAGTTGTGCTTTTCTTGGCAAGTAGTTGTGGAGGTTTGCAAGCGAAATTCGAGCGTGGTGGAAGTGCATCATTGAGGCAAAATATGGTTGTTTAGAGGGGGGATGGCTGTCAAAGGAGGTGGAGGGTTCTTATGGGATGGGATTGTGGGAGAGTGTAAGGAAGGTGGGGGCTGATTTTTGGAAACATGTTACTTTTGCGGTAGGGTCAGCGGTGAAAGTTAAGTATTGGATGGATGTGTGGTTAGATAATGTGGTCTTTAAGGAAAGGTTTCCTCAACTTTTCCAAGTTACCTCTAATAAAGAGGCTAGGGTACTTGTCAAAAAAAAAGAGGCTAGGGTGGCTGATTTTGTAAGGCAGGATGGGTGGTAGGAATTATGGTTGCCTCAATTTAGAGGCCCTTCCATGATTGGGAGGTCGAGGAGCTTGCTAGGATGGTGGAGACCTTGAAAAAGGCTAAACCTAACTTACAACAAGAGGATACAATTAGATGGGTCTAGGGGAGGGGGGAGGGGGGGGGTAGAGAGTTTCCTTGGAAGAGCATTTAGAAGACCAAAGAACCAACGAAAGTGGCCTTTTTTGGGTGGGCAACAGCTTGGGGAGCAATTTTAACAATAAAGAATCTCCATTGCCAATTGGTGTGCGATGCGCAAGAAAGAGGAAAAGGCAGTGGATCACCTTTTGCTTCATTGTGATGTGGTGAGAGATTTGTGGCAGTTGGTGTTCGTTCTTTTTGGTTGCTGTGGGTTTTTCCAAGAATCATTTTTGAGCTTCTTGTAAGTTGGAGAAGTGGTAAAAATCGTATACCTGCAAAAAATTTGGGAAATGGTTCCACTTTGTTTGGTTTGGTGTATATGAAAACAAAGGAATAAGAGAATTTTTGAGGGGGTTGAAGTTTCCTCCTATAGAGTTAGGAGTATTTTTTTTACACTTCGTATGTATGGCTAGGTGGGTATTGAAATCCTTCGGTGGATGATTTTGTAGATTTTTTAAGTGATATGAGTATTGATTTTGAGTCTCCTTTTTTTTTTTTTGTAAATGGGCAAACCCCCATTAGGTGCCTTTAATACAAATACTCTTTACCTATAAAAAAAAATGAAGATGTTTACTAGACCAATTTGAGTATCTTGATTTGTTTTCATTCAAGGATTTGAGGAATGCAGGAGGATGTTGCCCCTGATGTTAGATTTGGTAGGGAGAATGTAGATTTGATTCTATACCTAATGCAACCAACACAATGTAATCACATTGAAGTGAAATGGACTTAGGATGCTTGGTGCTGCAAAATGTTTGGCAAGCAAAAAAACCTATGATGGAAATAACATTGGAGTAGCTGTGTATATTGAGATGTTGAATGGGGTTTCAATTTGTTTATTTGGAAAGCTGTAAGAACAAGATGGTGGTTATCACGTAATCTCCAAGTGCAAAGCTCCTGAAAGGCTCTAAAAATAACAAAGGATGACGAGGGCCTTGCCTAAGGTCATCCTATACCGAGGTGTTAAGCTCCAATCATGAGGACCTCAAGTGAGGTCATCTTTCCCAATACAAGAAATTCCTGGCAAAGCCCTCTCAACCGAGGCCCTGACTACCGAGGCATTAGCCCAAAAACGAAGCCATTCCAGCTATGGCCGTAATTGTTTACACACAAACCTTGAAACAACTTAGTAACTCCTAATAAAACCATTTACAGAAACCAGCTGTTGTTGAGACCAAGGCGTTGGGCCAACGAATTCGGCTGTAACATGCTTCAGGTATGTTATACACCTGCAGTCATGGTTCAGTATTGCATGTATCTGGTTATGACTCAATCCACGAATACTGTTCACTACCATACTGGGTCATAGTCTGATTCGCAATCATAATTTAATACTGTAAGTATTGGGTTTTGGCTCAACCTGCATCTATGGTTTAATACTGCAAGTATTGGGCTATAATCTGGTTCACAATTATGGTTTAGCATTGCACATGCTAGTTTATGGCCCCATTGTGTGGCTATGGTTTAGTACCATACGTACTAGGCTGTAGTCCCATCCGCGGTCTTGGTTGAATACTATACACGGATTATAACTCAAGGGCAAGGTGCAAGCGCGATGCCTCTGCCTGCGGTCAAGTTTCAGCACTCCACTAGATCTTAGCACTGCGGCTATGGTTTGGTGCCAACTGATATATTGGGTCATAGTCCATTTCAGGAACGGGGGTAGCATGTGGCTTGGAGGATTATGTCAGAGGTTCGGTTTGTACTTTCTAGAACCTTTTGGATTGTATCCTGACTAATGAGTGAAGGACACCTATAGTGTCATGTGCAATTTTAGAAGACTAGGACAAACATTTCTACCTACCTAAAACAGACTTTCCTGCCTTTCCCAAAATAGATTTTCCCGCCTTTCAAGGGAAACTTTAGTGCCTTTCTTGGCCTATAAAAGGGCACCATGAATTCAGAGAAAGAGAGAGAAAATCGCCTGACATAGTAATTGTCAGCCCTTCACTTTCACTAGTTTGCTCTGCCATTCTACCTCTTTTCCTCCCTAACGTTCTCATAACGTAGGCCATTTTCTAGCGGTGGGTGCCAACTTCAGAACCCCAGTGCTTACATAGTCATTTAATGGAATTTGGGAAAATCATTACTATTATTTTTTTATGAGTAGAAATACGAAGGATGATGCGGGCTTAAGAAAATTAAAAATATATTGAGAACTTGAGTGGGGTTGGGGGTGGCAACTGGCAAGCAAATATGAAGGGTGGAGAACTTAATTTAGATGCCAAATAGGTATTGTAATGAGTTCAGGTTTTGCTCCTTTATTGTTCCAAGCTTAGTTGAAGGGCTAAAAGGTAAATTTACTCCTTGCGGCAAGAATGACCAGTTTTCTTTTCCATGTTTTTATGGGTAATAGAACCTGTATTCCTGTTCATATCTAAGTGGAAAATTTTCAATTAGGAAACAGAGGCAAGAGGATATTCTGTTTTTTAAGCTGCGGCACACCTAATTCTCAGCGAATTATAGCATTAAAGGTTTGGTTGGACTTACAGCCTCATTGTTTCTATGTTACACATTTGACCTGCGTGAAAATCACCTGTTGTAGTTGTATGCCTTTCTGATTTGACATGTTAATTTCATCTTTAAATAGTTTGTACTTTGCACTATCTGCATTTTAAATAACAGTGGATCCTTGTATTAGAAAATTGTATTTTGTTAGATTTCTTATATTTGAATTACTTAAATTATTTATACTAGAATCTGATAGTTTTGTGTGGTGGCAGAAGGGTCCAGCCATCTCCTTTATCAGACAAGGACCACGAGGAGAAGGCCCAGAGATGTGGATTTGTACAGGGATTATTATTTTCCACCATCCTAGATGACAACTTATGAAGGAGACAATATTGGAGCGGTGGTTATCAATTTTAAATAACAAAACAGAAGGCCGTGATCAAAGTGCTGTGCTGAATATGCTGATAAATTTAACAGAGATAATTAAAGTTAGATGTAGGTATTGAATGCTATCAGCTAGGGCAGGACAGAAGTAGACTTGTATCGCTCTGTTTTTTAGCCAGAGCTGTTGCCTGTAATAGAGAAATGTTATGTTATTTGGTAGCCTTATATAATGGAATCTTTTCTTTTTTTATAGGATCTCCTCTAAGTCACAGTGAACGGTCTTGAGCCGCTGATTTCATTTCTTCCCGTTGAATTGGTACAAACCTTTTCATTTCTAATTTTTAATAATGTCATAGCCAGATATTTTTGCAGGAAAAGCAAAAGCTGTTTTGGAATATAATGACTTGATGTAAGTTCAAGGTACTTCGAAAGAAGTTGCACCAACACATTGATGTGCTTGGGATCACTATTACTAGCAGTGACCATTTTCTGTATACCATAACAGCTTCACCACACTGGTGAAAAATATTTGGATCAGTGTGTTGTTGTAAAATATCTGAACATTGAACAATTTGATCTAGTAGAGTCATTTATTTCCAGTATGTATTATGTCTCTCCTATTTGAAGGCAGATGAAGTATAACGTTGTAAATGAGCCAAGCCCAGCCTAGCCATTGAGTTGTTCAAAATAAATCATTGTATGAGTCAATCAAAAGGGCAAAATAAATCATGAAATAGGTTTCATTACCAGGTCAAGTGAAATTCAAATGCTCTAATCCTAAACAATAAGACTAGTAAAGAGTCTTATTTGATCTAGTAGAGTCATTTATTTCCAGTATGTATTATGTCTCTCCTATTTGAAGGCAGATGAAGTATAACGTTGTAAATGAGCCAAGCCCAGCCTAGCCATTGAGTTGTTCAAAATAAATCATTGTATGAGTCAATCAAAAGGGCAAAATAAATCATGAAATAGGTTTCATTACCAGGTCAAGTGAAATTCAAATGCTCTAATCCTAAACAATAAGACTAGTAAAGAGTCGATCAGAAAAAACTCGATAGCAACACCAACTGCACAAAACACGACTATTCAATTGTTATATGTAAGAATCCTAGCTAGCTAACAACTGTTAAACTCCACTGTTGTTCTGGACGAAGCTTCCTAATCAACCACTTCTTTCGTAGTTTGAAATCCAATGCCAAAAACGTTTTTGCTTTCTTCTCGTCCTCCAACAAATCACAAGCATCCAGCACAAGGTCTTCATCCATGTCGGGCAAAGCCTGGATAGCTTCAATCACATTCTCTACTGAGATGGAGTTGGCATTCTCATCGTCTTTTTTCTTATCTGCCAAGGAAGAAACAGCGGTAGCCATCTCACGAAGAGCACTAGCCATGCCGCCCTCTTCTTTGCTCCGCACTTTTTTGAAGCTTGCAGAATATGATGATAGGTTTTCTAAATGACGCTTGTTCTTTTGATCAGATACAGTGAATTTAAAACCCACATGTGATGACTCCTGTAAATCACCATCTTGACCTTCACTGGATACTGATGCAGCTGGAGACTCTGTACCCTTCAATAATCTGCTAGACTTGACTTCTGGGCCTTCATCTTCTTGGTCTAAATTATGACCTGAGTCACTGTCTTTTCCATCACCACTTAATTCCCCACAAATAACACACAAATCTTTGTAGTAGGGCACTGGTCTGGTCATGTATTGTCGCGCATCTGTATGTGCCTGCATGTTATTGCATCTAAGCCTTATGGAACAGGATTTAGTACAATGAGAATGAAGACAGGAGTGACTCATATAAAATGGAATCACCATCAACATCACCAGAATATATGGAGCAAAAAAAAAGAGTAGAGAACTATCGATGGGGCTTCTTAACATCCTATAGAAATAAACCATTTTATTTTGTTCCCATTGCATTTAAATGCCTCAAATTCAAACTGGAACAGATTGATGGATTCATTACAAAACAACAATTTAGTCAATACATTAGATGAAAACTGAAGAAAGAAAGAAAAAAGAAGTGAAAAAATAGAATAGGTGAAGCACCCCTCAAAATTAATGATAGAAAATCTCAACATCATTTCTTGAAATCCCAAAATAGTCTTAACATCTAATAAGAAATATACTCATCTGTGCAGGTGTATGGATAAAATAAAATTATGATTTCAGAGAGATGGGCTTGTTTAGTTGTTATAACCATTGGCAAAATAATACATTTTTTTTTTATAATCCTAAGAAGAGAAAAATAAAAGTGGCATTCCTTGCAAATGCCCCGTCTTGAAAGCCTATTTCACATGATATTGCAGCAGCAATTTAGGGGGGGGGGAGAGAGAGAGAGAGAGAGAGAGAGAGAGAGAGAGAGAGAGAGAGAGAGGGGCAGGTTGTTTTGAAATGAAAAGAAAACTTGAAGAAGCCACATCATTCGAGATGGATTCAAATGGGGAATATGTGATGTGTAGGTTGCTCAAAACATATAGAATGATTTCAATTATTATATGTGGATTTGAAAACACAACAATTAAATACAATACGCACCTTAATATAGTCTTGCCAGATACAGTCATCAGCAGTCACCATTTGCCGTGTTTGATCCCAGACAAAACCATCCAAGTCAAGAAGATTCTTTATAACATTGTACTGCCTTCTTAGAGTTTTATATCGATTTTTCAAAACGTCAATGTCATACTTAAAACCAAATCTAGCATTAAACGATTCAATCATCTCCATCCATGCTTGCTTACGAAATAAACCATCAATCTGGTTCCCTTTCTGTACCTGGTCTAGCATAAGGTCAATGAAATACCGGTCCATTGGTGGTTGCCAGTAAGTCCTTGAACGAGTGCCCATTGAGGAGCCAGTACCAGCTACAGGTTGAGGCGTGGCATCCACAATTTCTTTTGATGTAGACACACCATAATCTTCATCAATCATAATTTCATGAAGAGCCTCCACAGCTCCCTCACTAAAACTACTTGACTGCACAAGCACAATTGCCTTTGTTGTGTTGCCACCTGAATGTGATGATGATTCCACCAAATTGTCACCTGGTTCACCATCATCAACAGTTGTAGTGGGAGATTCTGGACCTTCCAACAATCTACCCGCCTCTGGTCCTGGTATATTTGGGTTGCCATCTTGGCTAGAAAGGTTATCTTTTCCTTCAACAGTTGCATTTTTATATATCACACACAAATCCCTATAATATGGGACGGTTTTTATTCTATACGATCGTGCATCGGGGTGTACCTGTAAACTATAATCTGTAAGCCAATACGAATAAAGAAATAAAAAATTCAAGTTATGAAATTCCAATCACTGCACCTTGATATAATCATCCCAGACTTTATTATCAGCTGTCACCATTTGTCGAGTTTCATCCCAGCTGAACCCTTTCTGGTCAAGAAGATTCTTTATAGCCTTGTATAAATTTCTCAATGTTTTGTGGCGATTTTTCAAAACATCTTTTTCATATTGAAATTTGAATTTGGCATTGAACAGTGACCTCATGTGCTTCCATGCCCGTTTGCTAAATAAATGATCATCAATCCTATTCCCTTTGCTGACCTGCTCTAGCATGAGGTCAATGAAATACCGATCCATTTCAGGTGTCCAAATTGTCCTCATGCGATCACTGCTACTTCGGGCTCGAATACCCATTCTTCTAAAATTTGATAGAAGGTATCAATAGGTGTATCAAACATAATAAATAAAAAAAGCAATATACTCAAAGATTTGCATTAATCACATTTTCTATAGACCAACGCGCGTTTTCCACTTATAGTTCATCAACCTATTATTCAAGTCAATAGGAAACTGTGCAATAAAATCACAGTCAAATTCATCTGAATAGACACTCTACCTTTTAAGTGTTTCTACACCGTAGGAAACTGAAGTATTTTTTTTCTTCTTTTTTTTTTTTTGATAAATAAAATAATTTATTCAAAAGGTGCCCAAAAGGGAAACACATCCATGTACATGAAAGATGTATATAGAGCCACAAAAGAAAATAAAAAAGATTAAAAAAAAAAAGGCTAGCTCACATTCGACTCATCTCATTATATAAGCCATGTATCACTCAGAAAGTCCACTAAAGAATCTATAGACAAATTATAGCGCTTTACAATCCAAAAGTATAAAGAATTCATTAGCCATCCCTTTAATTCACTCATAGACCATGCCCCATCACGTATTCTTCAATTCCTCTCCTTCAAAACACACCAAATGAGACAGAGAGGATTTGTATTTCACACTTGTCGACCCTTCCTATAGTGCCAACAACCCCTCCACCTCACCAAGAAATCAATAACGGACACTGGTATAACCCAATGTACACCAAAAAGCAGAAAAAGCAAACTCCATGAGTCCCAAGACCCTGGACAATGCAACAACAAATGATTTACAACACCTATTGATCAAGCAAAACCTGCGGCTCTTCAAGTTTATCAATCGTTAAAATAGCTTCAAGGACTACAGAGCACATAAAGAATGCCAGGTAACCTCATCTGTCAAATAATATTGTAGGGAAATCACACCAATCACTACCAAAGAGAATCTTATAATAAGAGCAAACACTGAAAATACCACCATTAGAAGGCAACCACCTGTAGAATCCTCCTCATCCAGTTTCACCAGACAACTAGTTAACAAACCCATCAAAACTACTATAGAATCCACTTCCCAATCATGGAAATTTCTTTGAAGAGAAGGTTCCCAAATAACACCATCGGCTGAAATAGAAAAAGAAGAGGCAACTGAAGCATCCTAATTTCCTAAAAGCTGAAACAGGTTCAAAAAACAATCCTTTAAAATATCTTCCTCAAACCAATGATCATGCCAAAACCTAACCCTCTCCCCTAACCCTATCGCATACCCAATATGTCTAGCAAACACCAGCCACCCCTTTTTAATACTCTTCCAAACACCCATCCCATAAGAATATTCTAACTCCCTCAATGTCCACCCACCCCAATTACACCCATACTTTATCACACCTAATCTTCTCCATGACATCTCCCTCTCTCTAGCAAACCTCCAAAAACATTTCCCTAACAACGCATTATTAAACACTTCCAATTTCTTAATCTCAATTTGTTATGCTCTATATAGCATTTGAATTGATTCCTTGATTTTAATTTTGAAAAATGAAAAAAACTAAGATCTTGTTTCCACAAAGCATCCAAACGCTACCCAAAGCTATATGCCCTCTCATTATCTAGGTTCCTCCATTTCTTGCTTCACGCCCACACATACATGGCATTTCATATCCTTTACACTTTTAATTAGTAAATTGACACAACTACAATGCATATATGCATTTTCTTTATAAATACAACGCGCACACGTATATTCCAATTAGGACTTAAAACCTTGCACCTCCCCTCATGGGGTAGCAGGAGATACCACTGAAGCTAAATAGCTAGTAGCCCAATGCATATATGTAGATTTTTGTACTTTATGTGTGGAAAAAATCAAAATTCAAGGAGTACAGTTATGAGTGAAACTAATCCAGCCAAGAAAAAAAAAAATGGACGTCTAACAAGCACGAAATATTTTAAAGAACCTGCCGTGTCCAAGGCAAACACTAACACTACAAACACTCTTAATACATGCCCAACACTGTAGATATATCCTTAATTCAAAAATAAATTTTATTATTCCAAACACATGGCTAACACATGTCAAGCACTTCCAAATGCATCATTTATGTAACACATATACTGACATACATTTTAATAAGTCATGTCTGACACTCTTGGAAATAACAGTAATACAGTAGCAACTGACCAATCTATTCTTTTTTAAGAAAGTTTAACATTGTACACACGACTACCATAAAGCAAACATGCAATCGGCATTTTTATTATATTTCTAAAGATAATAAATAGAAAATTATTACATTTATATCATATAATAGATATATAAATATTAAAATTACATGTATATATATATGCACACATTATCACCATGTCCGTGGCCTACTTTCTTAGGATTTGCTTTGGTAGTGTATACATGTCATATTGTGTCCGCATTCTATGTTTGTTCCTGCACTATTTGTTGGACATAAATGTATCTGCCTAGATGAGTTTCAATAACAATCATCTCCTACAATTTCACACTGAGAAGTCAAATATGTCCCAAATGCAAGCGAATAAGGACATATTGTCTGAGGAGCCATTCAATTTTTAATCGGGAAGTATTCGTCTCATGTTCAACACTAAGTTAAACCCAATATGTGAAAATTCATACCAAAAGATCTCATCGGCTTCTTTTTATATACACTCACGCATCCCAAGTCAAACTCAAATATGTCCCAAATGCAAACAAATAAAGGATGTATTGTCAGAGAAGCCATTCTCTGTAAACAATGAGTGTCGAGGTCTACCGAAAGAGGACACACAACAACCAACGACGTCATCAAGAGGACATCCTCGGACAGCCTCTGCGGGCCATGCATGTCGGACCTCGACATCCTGGATTTTTACTGCGCTCCCAACTGTCCCATCAGCTGCGCCCTGTCGATCCAAGGCAGAGATCAAATAGTATCCACGTTATGCCTGCTCCCTCGGCAAGATAATATGGTTGCAACCATGGTATGATCCAATGATTGTGACATGCAGTTGGCCCAGCAGTCATGGTGACCCCTCTACGGGATGTCACAGCTATTTAGCAGTCATGATAACCCCCCACAAGGAAGCCATGCCCTTCAGCAGCCACGGTTGTCCCTCCTTTGGGATGTGTCATGACTCTTTGGACGAGGTATATGTGCGTTATGCCTCAGACCAGATATCTATGGTCCAATCACTAGCAGCTATGTTATGCCTACTCCCTCGGCAGGGTGAGGTCGTTGTGGTTGTGGCCGAGATATGCTCCAATGATTGAAACATGCTACTGGCCCAGCAGTCATGGTGACCCCTCTGCGAGATATGTCACGACTCTTTAACGGTTATGATAACCCCCACCCATCCCCTGTGGTGGTCCCCTTTGAGGGATGTGTCATGACTCTTTGGACGAGGTATATACTCGCTATGCCTCATACCAAGCGGCTGTGTCATAACTCCACAAATATAATTTGGTACCAACTACCAACTGTGATACACAAGGTTATATCTCAACCTCAAGAACGAGAGATTGTGTGGCTCAAAGGATTGCGATGGGAACCCAGTACATGCCCTACAAGGAGATCTAGAAACTCTGAATAATTGTTTGAATAATGAGTTACATTTACGTACTATCAATGCCAATATTGACAACCTTTGTCCTATCATCATTGACATTACTATTGCTACTTACACTCACATTTAGTTTCATATTCCACACTAGGTTAAACCAAATATGAAAAAATTCATACCAAAATATCTCATTGACTTCCCTTTACGTACACTCAGGCATCCTGTCATCCTTTTCATGATACTTTTTTTTTTTGGATCAGTAACCTTTTCATGATACAAAAATAATAAAAAGATCCAACAAAGTCATGTGGATTTTTTTATTAGAGATGGCTAAACCCTTATAATTTAGTTTTAAATTGAATGCAAAACTCAACAAAACTTCCATTATCTTGTACAGTGAGCAACAATGAGGAAAAAAGAAAAACAAAATAGGAGCCAAAATATTCAATGCAACTGTTGAAACTTGGTCTTCAAGTGTAATTCTTGAATCTTAATAAGTCCAACAAAATAGGGAACCATAAATGTTCCCAACAAGTTTCTATCTTGCTTAAATAAAGAACAAGTATCTCCTTTTGGATCTCTATCCTTTTTCACAACTCTTGACCTCCGTTGATTTTCATTTAATCTCCAGGCTCTTAATTTCTTAAACTTGTCCTGGGTCATAGATTTTAAAAGGCTCAAAAACCATCTATTCTATTAACATCAGTACTTAAAATCTTCCCCAATCTCCTGGATAACACCAACAATTCAATAGTATATTCAAGATGGATGAAAAGCATATAACAATCACATAGAGCTCCAACACCAAATTTTTTATAGGTAAATCACACACATACACACACTTTGCCCCTAAAGGGACTTGAACCCTCAACCTCCCATATGGAGAGGTGGAGGAGGTACCAACCAAGCTAGAGCTTGTTGGTCCAAAAAAAAAACATTTATACTAATACAAGTTTAACATCTCTTCATTCAGACAAGTAAAATACAGCAACAGCAGTTTTCATCAAAACTTTTTCCTGCTTTTATTCTGTAAACTGCAATGACAGAAACCAAATTTCCATGATTAGACATATGAAGAGATTTCAATCCCAAATAGAGTTATAGAAGTGCGTTAAAATCTGAGAGTTTTTTCTTTTTTTGGGTAAACATTAAAATCTGAGGTTTCCAACAGAAAACTTCACAGCCCTGATAAAAGCTTCAAAAGCACATAATGCTTTTCTCAAGGAAAACCAGTTACGCACATAATTACAGTCCCCAGCTCTTTAGAGAGGAAGATTAAAGGGAAAAAAAAAAAGATAGTTAATATCAAATTTACCGAAATCAGGACAAGCCAACCCAAGTTCAGGGGAAAAAAATAGAAACCTATAAGCTACCATCTCGAAAGGTAAATGGGATTCAAGTGATTCAACATTTTGAGAGGGGGGGGGGGGGGGGGGGGAGTGAGCGAAAAGAATTTACGATTCCTCCAACCTCAACATCATCTATCACAAATCCGAAATTCACTAATACAACTTTCTTTATTATTCCTACTGTTCAGTGGTTTCACCCAAAATCTTCTATTCTTGAGACATCTCAGAAAATAATAATACTGATAACAACAACAACACAAAACATATATATTTAAATGCATATATGTCTGTTGACAAACGAAAATTCATATTCTGTATGAAGAACCCAAACTTTCAGGAAATAGAAACACAGATAGATATACTAACGTAGATAGTCGAGCAACATAAACAAAACTATAATAACGCAAATAAAAAGTTAAACACAAAGAAATAAATAAATAAAAATGTAAATGTGAAAATTAGTAGCAAGGAATGGTAAGGAAAACATGAAAGAAATATTGATCAAACGCACCTAGTCGTCGATTGGTAAGATCTCGATCTAGGACCGCCGGCAAGACTGGGGATAAGGTTTTCCTGGATAAGGTCGAAACTCTTTCGTTGCTGGAATACGAAGCTAACCTCGACCGTAATAATCCCCTATCCTCGGAAAAAGGGTTTAGAGAAGGAAAGTAGTCTGTAATTCTGAGACTCGTGATGGCCCACATAAGGTGTAATCTTTTTATAATAATTATGTTATATGTTTTAATAATTAATATTTTTTAAAAAAATATTTTTATTGATAATTAATAAATTTAAAAGATCATTTATAGTATTAATTATTGCAACAGCAATATAGTTATATACATATATTGATGTTATATAAAATTATCATGTTTACTTATAATATAAAAAGATATTGAAAATTTTCTTATAATTTACTTTAGTAATAATACAATTTTTTTAAAAATAAAATATCATCCTTAAATATATATATATATATATATGTGTGTGTGTGTGTGGGGGGGGGGGGGGTGTAATTGAATCGTTATAAAAATAAATAAATAAATAAACAAAACATTTATATTTTGTATAACTTTTAATATGAAGAGTTATTAATTTAAATTTTATTTTATTTTAAGAATCCAATTTTTCAATACCCATGACAACACTTATAGTTTGTACAACTAATATTTTGAAATTAAAATTATTTTTATTTTAAGAATTCTTGCTTTTAAGTTTTAATAGACGTGAGCAATTATTTTTATTTCAATAGAAACAATCAAATTATACTGAGTGAGCGCATCTTCAATAATTTATGTTTAATTATAAAGCCAATGCTATATTTGACATTACTAAGTGTCAAAATATTATAGTTCATAATATACCTTCTAATGCATTTAAAAATATATACTATAGATCAGTTGACACTACTTTGACATATGTCAAAATTTTGCAAGCCTACTGATAGCCCATTGGGACATAAATTTTGAATATTGTGCTATATTCTTCAAAGTCAATTGGGATGCGAATTTCCTCTAATCTGATTTAGTTCAATTTTTAAATACTTTTTAAGAATGAATGTGAACCTCTGTGGTTCTAAAATATATTATATTTTACCAAATGGTTAAAACTTTAAAAACAATACTCGGCTATCCGAAATCAGTGTTATACAGCATTTTCCAAACAGGCCCCAAGTTTACGTGGTACCTATAGCCTGCATTTGCCACTAGTGTCTTTATTTCATTCCTTGTAACATTTTTTATATAAAAAAAAAAAAATCCACAGGACCAGCTGGTTCAGTTAACCCAAATATCGACAGATTTGCTTCTCCCAGAATATCCTGCAGAAGAAAGGTTGAAACCTTTCCTTGACTACAATTCACGATTAGAGCTCTAGTACCTGCTTTGTTTGACTAGATCAGTTGCAATTCCAAAACGAGTCTCCATTACAATTTGCCAGAACGGTAAACCCCAGGCTGTTTTTCAGGCTGCACCTTATCAACTGAAACCCCTAGCTTTATGCAACACGCGAACAACTCCATCTCCTGCATCCCCAAAAACTATTATACAAATCAAGCTACTGTCATTTCTATTTCAGAAACCAGGGCAAAAGGTGAGGAAAGAATCTTCTACTCTATAAGCTTCAACCATGTAATCATGCTTCGGAACCAAATCAACCAGAGTGAACTCAAATTTGCAGCAAATGGTAGTGTTTTCCCACTGAGAAGTCAATATATTATTCACAAAATTCACGAGACAAATTGAAACCACTGTAAAGGTTTGCCATGGAACAATTGCCACATGCAGCATACCTACTATACCTTCAGCTCCACTGCTCCAATTAATTATTTGGTATTTGGTGGTTCACTGGTTCTGCTGGATCAAGACATTGTCAAAATGTCATAAATACTTAGAAGGGTTACTGCAATCCTGGAGAAGCAGACTCCAAAGCTGCACAATAGTTAAAATAATTTATGCAATTATGAAAACACTTAAAGAAACACAACAAATGCAATATTCAAAGTAACCTGATAAATTAGAGAACTAATATTTTCAAAGAAAATAGCCTGTTTTGAATCTGCTTGTACGTGTGTATGTGCAAACTAAAGAGTGAAGTTTCCAAATTTTCATCACTATCATGGAAAGTTGTCGAGATTCTCTGAACACTTACAAAACAGGGTTAAGAGATCCTACCAATACATCAAGGTTATCAACAGTTTCAGCTGCCCCTACACAACAAAATAAGTGAGAAGCCATCTGGACTCCATTGTGCTGACTACAGTTCTTGGGCCATGCCTTAAGGTCAAATCAAAAAAACAACTGCATAGCAGCCCCAAAATCCAACCATGAACTGGCAATCACCTTTACCAAGCCTGGTTGCAACATCAATATTCTCTTGACTCGCCGAGCCTGGCTGAAGCCACGAGCAGTTTCCCTAAGCTTGTGAATGCAACTGCTTTTAAGAGCAGATTACATATGCAGAAGAGAAGTTCTAAACAACACTGCACAACATTCAACCAAGCTGTTTGGAAGAGGAGAGTTTCTAAAGCAATTTGGCTTCAACACTGTTCATTGCCATACTGACACGTTGAACTATAGCCCAATCAGAAGAGAGATACGGGAACTTGAAGGAGATCACCTCCACTGTGAGTAGTGGGAACGAAAAAACTGGTAATCAGGAAGAACAACGTGCAAACGCTGGAGCCAATTTTCAGCAGCTAGCAATAGAGAGTTCTCTTGCTGGCACTCATAGGGTCCGCTGGGAGTCAAAATTGAACCTTTCAACTTGTAGGAAGCAAGGCCAAAGCCTGGTAAAGAAATCTTTGAAGATGCATCAACACCACCATGGACCTTCCTATGACTCACACCATGAAACCGCAGTTGACTACTGCCTGTACTTTTTGCAAAAGAAATGATGAAAAAATCATAACTCAATAAAAGGTGGAACTTTGATAGACAATATGTGTGCATGCACAGAGAGAGAGAGAGAGAGAGAGAGAGAGAGAGAGAGAGAGAGAGAGAGAGAGTACTTCTAGGGTGCGTTGACAAGGAATGGAAGGTTAAAAAAGATGCATCCAAATCCCGCAGTGTCGGGCCCACCGGTATTCTATATATTGGATACCTGCATGCCAGTTTAATATATCAAAATTAAAAATTATAGTTAGGATAAGATGAATAAATTTCTCAATCACCACACAAGCAAGTTGTAGTTTTGCACGAGAGAGCCATACCAAGCCACGGAAATCCAACTTGCAGGTAATAAATCACAGCTCCTGTACACCCTGAGCTCTGGAAATTGCGATGCAAGAACCGAAACCTGTGGGGATGAAGGGGGAAGAACCGAAGAAGTCGTAAGTTCCCATGTCAGGACAAAAAAATTGAATGAAAATCAATCAGAATATACTAATCTCCAATAACTAACTTGCCTTGTCAATCAGAGGTTTGCGATTATGTGGTTGTTCTTGTTCCAAATATTCAAATAAGAGCAATCCAGGTGAATTGCAAATATCAGCTTCGTCACTGGATGAACTAATGAGAGGTTTATCTCTCAATGAGAGTCTGTTCATTCGTTGTGAGTTCACATTCACAAGGTTGTGCTGATTCCACGAGCCATCCACAACACATTTGGCTCTCCTGTCTGCTTCACAGTCACTGCTTCCACCACTACTAGTCTCCCTTGAAAACTCAGCATCACTCTCCTCACCAGGCCTCCTGATGAAAATTACAAGCAATGTTCACAAGAAACAAATAGCATACATCTTACGATGTTTTGTAAAGGAAATTAACATACACTTGAATCCAGATAGTAGTGCAGACATGAGGTTTCAGATTGGAATGATAATTTGATAAAGTATTTTTATGTCAGTATTGGTAAAAGGCTAGTTTTTAGGGGGAAAAATAAAGCGACAACATCCATTCTAATTAGTGACAACGGACAACTATTCTTTAATGTAGGACTTGGTTGTATAAATAAGTAAATTCTATCTCGATGAACACTAGTAATTAATGTAGAAGTATATTACCCCTCTAAACCAACCAATGCAATCTCTCTAGGCAAACAGGCTTGACAAATATTAAGCAATAAGACTTACTAATACACTTGCAAGTTGCTATACGTGTCAAGTTGCTTTAGCAGATTGAGTAACCTGAATAAGATCCTACAGTTGAGAAGATAATCCACATTCTGTGTTAACTGAACTGTGTTAGGTGTTGCCCCAACTTTACCATCTTTGCTAGCATGGCCGACAAAGTTGTGTGCTTAGATTACTGCCATAAACACCATTATGCTACCAACCATGGTGTAAATCCAGAAATCCTTCATTGTAAAAAAGGGGAGAGGGCAATATGGATTAGGAAGGGAGCACAATTCAACACTTCTTTTTTTTTGGGAGGGGAGAAGGATTTCTTTTGGAGGGGCCACTATTGATATGGAAGATTTTTTTAACATGTAATCAATAGTCATACTGCAATTTCAAAAACCTAGAGGGGGCCGTGGCGCCCACCTCGCCACCCATGGATCCACACTAGCTACCAACCTTGTGTGATGAATCGCTACAAGACCATGGTGAAAATAATAAAATCGAGTCCTGATCACCTAAATCTGTATTTTCAGTATAACTATATTAAAGAAAATTAAATATGAATGTTGCAGAGAAAGTCATGGGTGCCTTAAAGAGTATCCTCACTGATATAGCAGAAGTGAGTCCCTACGATTGACTTCACATTCAGTATATAAATGAACCATATTTCCAATGTGGATCAAAATACCTTGTACAGAATAATAGTTTTGTTAGATAAGTAGAGGAACAGGAGGAGTTGCAAATTGCAATAAACAAATTGTGACATTCAAACTGGGTCACTTGCACTTAATTTTTAATTATTAACTGAATATGCTTAGGGAACTCGATGAACTCAATTCAACACACCTAAATTATGTCAACGCTATTTTTTATTTTATTTTTTGTCAATGAGATCTTAGAACCAACAAGGCCTATCCACGGAACAGTTTTGAGAAAGTGGTTTGTAAGCATCAACTAGCCTGTAAACCAATCCAAGCATTATTTCCTTGCAAAAAGTGTTTCCCACAAGCTTAAGCAGGCTGGTAATCATCTTTCTGTAGTGGTGAACTACAGTAAGATGATGAAATAGTAAAGATAAAGAAAAGGCACAATGATTCTTCCAGCATTTCCAAGGGCTCTATGCCGGACTGCACAATAGGATCAGTCCAGCAGTTACTACTTACTAAAGTTTAACTCAACTCAACTCAACTCAAGAAAGCTTTATCCTCCCAATTATTTGGGGTCGGCTAAATGAATTTTGTCTCGCCATTCTAATCTATTAAGACCAATTCTCGCAGTTAGACTACACATTATTATATCTTTCTTAACTACCTCTACCAAAATACCTAAGTTAATTTTGGTCTTCCCCTCCCCCTAGCATGACCCTTAATATTAATCATGTTGTTCCTTAGTGGTGCATTTTACTGGTCTTCATATTATATGGTCATGACTCATACCAACTTAGCTAGTTTTCTCTCTTTTTATCTCATTAAGTGTAGATTAGAAAAGGAGAGGGAGGGAGCGCTAGAGCTTGTGACAGAGATTTAATGTTCAAAGAGTTCTTAGTAACTTAATGAACCAAACCTTAAGAGGTTTGAAGGGTGGAAAAATACATTATATAATTAGTGAGGCTGCATAAAATATTTACAATTTCACACGGTTCTTTAGTGTGAGACTTTAATAACACATATCACATAATTTTATTTTTTATTACTTCTAATAAAAGTTCAAACAAGTTTAAATTTTCAATTATGAATGAAAAGAAAAATGGACCAGCAATTTTATTAAATTTCCAGAAACAAATTAATAAAAAGAAACTGTCAAGTTTACTTATTTAAAAAAAATAAAATAAACTGTTAAGTTGTTTAAGTCTAAGTAAGAAAACCATAAAACTGCACCTACCACCTTTCCAAACCTTTACTTTTAGTGCATCCTTTTTTATTAATACACATGTATAGACACTAGACCTCGCTCATATATTGGATGAGTTGACCTTATCCCCCTCCTGTTGGTACACAAGACTTAAGCCTCATGCAATAGAGAACGGAGTGCCTTACTTAACACTTGCACCTGTTACAACAGTTTTGAAACTTTCGTTCTATTTAGAAAATGCGATGTTTCATATTAGAAAGATCTTAAGTTTTTTCAAGTTATAACCAATCTATTTTTTCCCACAGTGCATAAACATATATATAATCTACTAGTAAACTTCTGAAAAACTTGAAAACTATAGTATTCGAATGATCTTTCTTAGTCTCAACAATGAATGACAATAAAAGTAAAAGACTAATTTGTACACTCCTCTCTAAAATTGTAAGATGCCTTAGTGTCTCCTAGATGTGACGTAATAATTACTGAAAATGGAGAATTTTTCCTTTTTCCACGCATTACATTCAATTTTAATGGTAAAAAAGGTGTTTTAGCTAAGACTATGACTTACATTTTATTTTATTTTATTGAGAAGTAAGAACCATGACTTGCCTGATCAGATCAAAAACCACCAATACAGTTGGAACATATCTAACAGGTTTAAAAATGCATCAGTCCATGTCAGCTACATATCATGACGTGTAATAAAAGCCTCCTTATGAAGTAATGGGGAAAAAGAAAATAAAAGATTTCTATACATCCATATGGTTAGTAACATCCACATAGAATCATTTACTTTTTTGCTAACTTAACTAAAATGTGAAAATCCTTTGCCTAGAAAACAATAACAATAATAATAATACTAAAATGAATATGGCTTACTGCTTACACCCCGAGGCATATCTCAGCACTACATTATGAACCTCACCCCTTGGCCCTTACATGAAGCACTTGCATCATGCATCTTGTCCAATTCTAATGCCTAAACCTTTTTTTTTTAGTAAGAGGCCCTTGGGATTGGAGTTGACCCAGGGACCTTTGGGCAATTGCCTAAACCTTAGTTAATTAAGTGAAAAGAGGTCCAAGTCACCAAATACCCTTACAAATAAGAAAGTTACTCTACTTGTCAAAAAAATAACATAAAATTAATGTCTTATAAAAATAAATAAATAAGAAAGCCGCTCTAATTTTCAGTAACTTTTGAAAGTGTTGTCAAAACAACATGTTATATTCTCAGTGTATTTAATATTGTTTACGATGTTCATAGATGACTGACTTGAAACTTTCTCCCATATCAGTATGTCACGTAATCTCCAAGTAACCATTCTAGGGTCAGAGTCAATTTAACCCTTTTTTTGGGTGCATAAAATAGTCAGTTAGTTACTTTTTTCTGACAAGCAGTTGGTTAGCTGCATATCAATTCTCATATCACTGCATCAGCATGCATGCTTATGTTACACGTTTGTGTGTGCATTGCGATATTATATGTGAGTTGTCATCTGTTTCAATTAAATCACCCATCGCATGAACATGTGTGCATACGTATGCCACATGGCTTTTTAAGGGAGTACGTGAACACCCATGGATATTGGTACGGGATAAGCATAGCATCATGCAAACATTCAGCCAGGACACACACCCAATTGGCAGCTATCACAATCTTTTTTTCAAAGGAACTTTCCTATTGTATTCCTTTTGTTACATAAATATTTCAAAGAGAAATTCTCTGTTTAGGATGTGATTCACCCTCATGTCTGTGAACATTGAACACCCCTTGTTGAGTTTCGGACATGGATAAAAAATGTTTAGACAGGCGTCCAGCCATCCACCACATATTGGCAAGCAATGTCATATACAGGAAGGTAAAGACGAGAGAAAATAAAAAGAATGGACATATTAGACATTTCATTGGTTGATGTCAAATGATAGCATTAGGAGGTCAGATCAATCCAACACCTCAGCATGTACCCACACCCAAGACTTGTAACCAAATCCATGTAATATAAGTGGAAGCATATGCAAGTAGCCAAAAATTCACTCTATAGGGCGAGTGGGCATGAAATCGATGTTGTAGCAGAACTGCTTGATGAACTTGTCAGCCAACTCAGCAATATAAAGGAGACCAAATCTAATATGTACTCAATGTTTCTTTTCTTGTACAGGTAGTTTGGGAATCAGATAGGGCTGCGTCCAACTCCTTTCTACCATCTCACATAACCAACTTTATGAAGACTTAGAACACTCACATGTCTGCTTTTATTTTTAATATATCAGAACTTCCCATTGAACTAAGATTATGATACCAAAAAGTGCGGGATCTAAACCAGTGAGCTTACAAACGCAGCTGATAATATTGTTTTAATTGATGAAACTAAAAGGGGGAAGGGATAAATGTTAAATTATAGGTATGGAGAGATGCTTTAGAATCAAAAGGATCTAAGATATGTAAAACAAAAACTGAATATCTTGTAACTTCCTTTTTTTTTTTTCTTTGGAGGGGGGGTTTACCAACGGGGATGTAGTGAAGATTGAAAGTTGATAAAAAGTAAAAAATTTTATTATTTAGGTTCACTTATTCATCAAAAGTGAGAAATTAAAAATGATGTTACTCATAAAATTGAAACAATATAGGTTAAGTGGAAGAGTGCATCGAGCATATACCTTTAAAGTGAAAAGGTAAATTTTATAAAACAACTATTTGATGCAGCGATGTTGTACAGATCAGAATGTTGGGTAATTAAGGAATATGTTAAAAAAATGAGTGTAACCGAAATGAGGATATTGAGATGAATGTGCGATGAGACATTAAAATATAGAATTAAAAATGAACACGTTTGTGAGATGGTAGAAAGTGTATATCAAAGACTAGTAAATGCGACAATAAGAAAGAGCGACATGGTTCATCTTGTGGATCATGTTAGGGGGCGCGAACGACCAAAATTAACTTGGGTAAAGATAGTTAAAAAAGATATGATAATGTGTGGTCTAATTAAGAGAATGGTCTTAAATAAAGAAAAATGACAAGACAATATTTATGTAACTGACCCCAAATAATTGGGTTTTAAGAATCTGTTGAGTTAACTTGAGTTGAATTGAGTTGTATATTTGATTTGGCCTTGTTCACTTAGTTAGAATTTAGCAGTGCAAACAAGCTAAAAGACACTTAGACTAGATGGGGTTTTTTTTTTATCAGTAAATGTAAGATATATATATATATATATAATAAAGAGCTCGAGGGTGGCTAACCCATGTACCAAAAATAAAGAAGGCTACAAAAGTTAAAGCCTTAACTCCACCAAAAAAAAAAAAGTAATAAAGCTATCTAAGTGTGTCGAAAATTCCTATTTACACCCACAACAACAAAAAAAAAAAAAAACAAACTCTCAAGAAAGAGTCCTTTAACGCCCATATAGAGAATTCCTTATCTTCAAAAATTCAGCAATTCCTCTCCTTTCAAATACACCATACAAAACAAAGGGGCACCATCCTGTATGTCCTCTTCAATTCCTTTTTCATTCCACAAGCTCTCCAACTCAAAAACACCTTCCTAATAAAACCCGGCATAATCAATCTATATCCAAAAAGCATCATCAACGTATTCCAAATATCTCTAGCTACGTTACAATGCACAATGAGGTGATCCACAGTTTCCTCCTCCATCTCACATGTGCAACACCGGCTAGGAAGTTTAAAACCTCTTTTCTTCAAATTATATGTGGTAAGAATCACTCCCCAAACCGCCATCCACCCAAAACATACCATTTTTTTTGGGAATTCTGGACTTCCAAATCAATTACCACTTTTCTTCCTTTCTACCACACAATACATGGTAGAAAGTCTTCATTGTAAATAATTTCTTCTTGTGTGCCTTCCACACTAGCGAGTCCTCCCTCACTCCTACCCCCACAATGTACGAACTCAATAAAATTAAGAGCTCATATGCCTTTCCAATTCCCAATCTTGAAGATTTCGACGGAAGTAAGGGTTCCACGTCACTTGGCCCCCCACCATCTCTGCACAGTCCGCTACCATTGCCTCCTTATTAGATGCAATACTATAGAGTGAAGGGAACCTATCCTTTAAACATCTCTCACCACACCACAAATCTTCCCAAAACCGTACTCGAGATCCCCAACCCACTTCAAGCCTCACCAACTCCTTAAACTCCTCCCTACCTTTTCGGATTGCTTTCCAAACACCACAACCATATGCCCCCCTAACTTCCTTGGAGAACCATCCTTCTCTCTCTCTCTCTCTCTCCATATTTTGTAGCTACAATATTCCTCCACATAGTCTGATTTTTTATCCCAAATCTCCACATTCACTTCCCCAACAAAGCTCTATTGAATGATTGCATACCTTAAAAAACCAAACCTCCCTCGTCCAATGGGCGTTTCATTTTATCCCACCCCACTAAATGAATTTTTCTCTCCCCTTCCTTCCCTTCCCATCCCACAGGAAGTCCCATTGGATCTTCTCTATTCTCTTCCTCATTGAAACCGACATTGGAAAAATAGACATGAAGTTTGTTGGAAGATTTGCCAAGGTACTTTTTATGAGAGTAACCTAGCCACCTTTTGACAAGTACTCCGCTAATCTTTTTTGAAGCCGCTCCACTACCACATCCCAAATAGCCGCAGCTTTGGAAGAAGCTCCCATAGGCAACCCCAAATAGGCCGAAGGAAAGGACCCCACCCCACATCCCAACTCCATGGCAAGCCTATCCACTTTTCCGATCGGGATTAGCCAACTTTTGCTTAAATTAACCTTCAGTCCGGAAACTGCTTCAAAACACACCATGACACATCTAAGAAATCTGAGTGGTCTTCTTTTAGCCCCACAAAAAACCAAGGTATCAACTGCAAACAAAGGATGAGATATCTCCATCCTGTCACCACTGTCGTTATCCACATTAAAGCCTTTCAGCATGACCTCCATAATAACACAATCCAACATCCTGCTAAAAACCTTCATCACTATCACAAAAAGGAACGGAGACAATGGATCTCTTTATTGCAACCCATGGGTTGACTTAAATTGTCCCCATTAACCAACACATAAAAAGAGACAATCAAAATACAAAATTGAATCCACCTCCTCCACTTCTAACCAAACCCCATCTTCTGCAACACAATCAAGAGACAATCCCAATTTACATAATCGTATGCCTTTTTAATATCCAGTTTGCAAATGAACCCAGATCTATTGCTTTTTCTTCTGGCATCTACACATTGATTAGCAATTAGGCATGCATCTAAAATTTATCTATGGCCCACAAAGGCATTCTGATTGTTGGATATAATATTCTCTATCACCCCTCTCAACCGTAAAGACTATACTTTAGTCAATAGCTTGTACAGACTCCCTACCAAGCTTATTGGTCTAAAGTCTTTAATGTTCTTTGCCCTTTCCTTCTTGGGAATCGGCGTGATGAATGTTGCATTCAAGCTTTTCACAAAAGAACCATGCTCATGGAAATAAGCAAGTGTTGCCACCACATCGTTTAAAAAACGTCATTGAGAATGCATCTAGGCCAAGAGCCTTATCACCATCACAAAAATTCAGTGCCTCCACTATCTCTCCCTCCAGAAATTAGATGGTTTATAAGTCTATTGATGTGCTATATAGTGCTATATAAAGGGCTTACATAGAAAGGTGGGTTGTGGACGAGTGTACATGAGACATTCCACCAGTAACTCAAGTTTCAAGTAAGATACTTATTCAAATATGTTTCTTCGCATGCCATGATAGATGGACATTTTATCCACCAAAAAGATAAATATATAATATGGAAAGATGACCCATGGTGTCCACCCACATGATTTCCGCACAAAAATATAGAAGGCATAGAAGTTATTTGAAGGGCACGTGACAATAGGCAGCAAAATTATATTTGAACTTGGAAAAACAATGGGAACCCTCATAAATTGTAACCAGTTTGTCTAGAAAAACCAAGATAAGACCATACCTTATACAACTCAATTGAAAACCAATTTTAGCACACAACAATTAGCTTCCTTGTCGTCCATAGTCAAAAGAGTTTAGACACTATTTTATTCCCCGCTCATCATTCACAAATCTTAATGGGTTCCACCCAATAATCATAACACTCCAGTTGACTTCTCACGCCTCTAGACCTTATTTTATTTTTCATGTAGCATAATATCAGTCCACTGTTCTTAGACTTGGTCCCAATTTCACTTCAAGTATAAATTAAGGTAAGCAGTTATATACTATCTGGTATAAGGAAGCTGTAATTTGCTAATGATTGCATATAACTAATGCAAACGTTCGGGTCATCTTTTATTTTGAATTGATTTTAATATCAAAAGATGAACCCTCTCCATCATAAATCATTTATTACCATCAAGTTGTGGCCCAATAGAAGACTGAAGTTCCTAATCCCTTGGTCTCCCTGCCTACTTGGTGCCTGGGGTGAAATGTGATTATGTGCCCCAGATTAATGTTGTGCCATCCTTTAGCAATATTAACTCAAGCTTATGTTTCAGGCTGCACATTGTAGTTGAAATTACAAGACCACGGGGCGGCAAAGATGAATTTACACTTATTGCTGTAGCAAAGGGAGAACAAAACATATTTGAGTTTATTAATGTACAGAGATGAAAATACATAATGCTATTGCTACAAATACATTGATAAGCAATTTTACAGCTAACTAGTGGCATGGAAAAGGGAATCAATTAATGCTGATCCGTAATGAGGTGGCTTGATAAATCAACACCAAAGCAAGTTTATGAAGTGCAAATGGCCACAATACAAACGACTAACACAAACAACAAACCAATAAATGACAATGTAATTAAATTTAACCAGAGATCATTTCAAGTTAGCGAAGGGAGTATTAATAGGCTCACCTAAGCCTCATAGGGGCCTTCGGTGGGTCTATATACAGCTGTATACCCGACAAGAATGGAACATAATACTGTATAATTGAGTCTTTCCCGTTCAACAACAGAGGCACTCCCACTCCATAAGCACTCCACTCACTGAAAGACTCCCATAGATCCTCGAGGCAATAGTATGGGTGCAGCTCAGCTTCCCGAGTTCTCCAACCCCTTACATTCGCCTGTATATCCAAAATGCCACCAATTAACAGCTACACTTTGAGAAATTACAAAACAAACCTGGCATTTTATATTCACGCATTGTTTGATTGCAGATAAACTGTAATAAAGGATAGAGAACGATAGTTTGAAATAAGGTACAATGTTAATTTGGTTTTCCAAGAAATTAAAAAAACTGGCATACACTAAGCAAAAAAGTTAAATTAGACTCGGTCGAGAGTAAGATTATGTAAATTCCGACACCAAATTAAAAATAATAAAAGATTCAGAAGTTTATATTGCTTTCTTTTCCTACATTTCCTCATTAACCAAACAGGGTTTAGGGGTTTATAACCAACAAAAAAAAAAAACTAAATTTTTTATACCTCGGGAAAGCACTGAGCGGGAACGAAGGGAGTGACAGATTCCATAAGACGATCCAAATTAGTCACATTCGTTTGCGATCTAGGAGGCGAAGATGAACAGACCGAAGGCGGTTTCGACAATGTCGTTGCGGAATCGTCCGAGTCAGTCCGATTCTCCGCCTCCGACTCCGACTTCACCGGCCTCTGAGGCTGCTGGTGCTGTCTCTGCAGCTGTTGCTGCTGTAACAACCATTGTTGGTGCCGCCGAATCGCAGGCGGGTTGTAGAACCGGTCTCCGCCACGGGTTCTAGACACGGCCGAACCAGACATTTCTATACTTATCTGTATGTGTATATGTATATATAGTTGGCGAATTCAGAGATAGCAAATTTGGAGATGAAGATCAGTGAAAATGGCCTTGAATTGAAATGTTTTAAGATGGAAAGTTAGTTAGGAATTACTCCACTGATTAGGGTTTTAGAGGTTTTATGCGGTATGGGAACGTAAATAGCGAGAATTCAATGTCCGATGTTTGCCTTTCGCGTTTCGGAGGTTACACTGGATTGGTTAAAAAAAAATAAAACAAAATAGAAAGAAAACAAAAACCCACCAAAAAATACGAAGACGAAAAAAGGCCGCTCTTTTGTGTGCCAAATTTGAGTAAATGGTGCTTCTTCGGTTGAGCGGAGAAAAAAAAAAGGGGATTTGAGTTAATTAATTATTTTAAATTTGAGTGTTTAAATAAGTAGTTAAAAATCTTATCAGTTATCAAATTTTACTAACTTAATAAAGGATAAAAAAATTAAGCTTGCTAATTTAACTCAAATCCTATTTAATTAAAAATTGTGACTAATAAATATAATTTAGAATTTCATCTCAAATAATTTATTATCAATCACGTGTTTAATGAGTCTCTCCAAATACTTTAAGTGCGATGAATAAGTTAAATTAAATATAACCTTAATTGTTTGAGTATCATTCGTTCAATGTTTTAAATGAAAAGTACATATGTAGATTGTGCGTACACGATCTTCATCCGAATTATTGAAACCATTGGTACAAAGATTACGAAAAAAATGGGTATTCAAGCAGTTAGAGCCTAATTAATCTTTATTTTATTATGCAAGACCACCACCTCATATGATCATTAAATACCCCAATTACTAGTCCTATCTGATAGCTAGTCTCAGGGATATAGCTGATAATAGTTGAATTTACGATCTCTAATGATGAATCTCTTACAATGATCATTACTCCACTCGTTCACCCCTTATCCCTTACCCTTTGAAGATTGACTATAAAATAATTAGGTTAAATTATACTTATCTTTCTTAATTTTTTTGATAATTATACTAAACCCCTTCTAATCCAATTTTTTTTTAAAAATGACAATATTACTCATTTTATGTTTTTTTGTATTTTTTTAATTTTAATCAAATTTTTCTAACTATTTTTTTAAATTTTTAAATAACCTAATTAAAATATTCTTTGCTAAAGAATATAAATTTTTTATTTAAAATTTAATTTTATATAAAATAAAAATAAAATTCTTAAAAAATTAGTTAAGATTTAAAATATATAAAAATAAACATGAAATAAATAATTTTGTTATTTAAAAAAATAAATTAGAAAATAAATTAATATAATTTATCAAAAAAAAATATGTAATTTTATAAACTCTGAATTAGGTCATTGTAATTGTTAACAATCTAAATAAGTAATTTACCCAAGTAATTATTTACCAAATATTACAGTGTTGGTCAACTCATTGACACGTCCCATATGCTTTTACGACGTTGCAATGACAAGATTACCCTGTTGACTTTAATTGACGGATGGACCTTTATTGCACTCGTGTAATTAGTGATCGGTAACAATTGTTGACATCTTTTATTGCTTTTACACGTTGCAATGACAATATTACCCTTTTGACTTTAATTGACACATGTACCCTTCTTGCACCAACCTAATTAGTAACTAATAACCCCTGTTTAAATCTGTTGTTGTATGAATACGGTGATTTGAATTGGAATTAAGATTGATTTAAATTTATTGTAGTTTTGTAATGAAAATTTGTTGCACTATTTGCTTTGTTATCGATGGAAGTAATATTACAAGCTTCTAGTAGTCATTCAATTATGAATATAAAAAAATTCAAACAAAAATAAATAAATTACACATTCTCTTTTAGTGGAAGAAATAAGGGCATGATCTATTAACTTTTTTTTAGGATAAATCATGAATTAGTAACCAAAACACTCGTAGAGTATGTGATTAACTATATATATGCTTTTAAATTGGATTGATGAAGAAATTCAATAAGATGAAGAAATTTAGTAATATCTTGTGATAAATTCGCAAATCAATTAAACATACCAATTAAAACCTACATTAAGTGTGAAAGACTTCAATGTGATTGAGCCATATTAGTAGAAAAAATAATATTTATTATGACGTAATAAGCTAAAGCAACAAATTGACTAAACACGTGAAAAAAGTTATGCCTAATTTGTATTATGTGATGTACCTTTGTATTTAGTTCATTTGTGTATATAGCCTATAATTTTGATATGAAGAAAACTACTTTATTATTATATGTCAACTTCTAGGAACTCTCGAGTCAATCACAAAAGTCAAACTTTTACGACTTAATTGATATATACATTTCATTAAAATGCAATTACATTGTGTTTGCAAAATAATATAAAAGGATATTATCAAAATTATATAACAGAATTTGCAAATTGAAGTTGTAAAACATATAGATTACTGGTAACTAGGAAAAAAAAAAAAAAATTTCAATTAAAACTAGGGTCAAACGGCACGTCCCTTGCAATAGTGCATACGAATTATTAAACGATTATCTCACAGAATACAATAATCATATGTACACGAAAATGAAGCACTACAATTTGTATATTTGACGAACCGACTTATGTTTGTCTGACTCACTCATTAACTCTAATGATTGCATAAAAGAATTCGAATGAATGAATTGATGTTTCTGCAATGAGCAGTGGATATTTATTTATAGAGTTAATCATGTATGTTCAAACACTTGCAGCCTTTCTTGGATGCAATTGTCAATGGCAAATAGGTGCATTGGTATGAATGGATGCAACTGTTTGTTGAAAGAGATGATCGTTTATTATGAAATAAATAAATAAATATCAACAAATCTTCTCTAAAATATATATTGATACAGTGACGCATGCCCATGTTTATTATGCAATTGTTTATTAATAAATAAATAAATATTAATACAATGACCCAGGCCCATGTCCAACCTAACCTTGTTTGGTTTGATGCGAAATGATGCGACGCATGTATGCGATGAATCAACCGTAGGCTAAGTCCCCTTCCTCATACAAAAGTGGAGTGCCCTTTTGCGCCAAACTCTAGTTCAATCTTATAAAAAATTAATTAAATTACTATCAAGATTCAAACTGACATATAAAATAAATAATGTCGGATGATATATTATGATTTGAAATATAAGTAATGCTAGACTAATTTGCTTAATTTTTATTTTTATCAAAAGTTTTTATTAAGATGAGTTGGTAGTGATGTATTCAGTAGCGAAGTTAGACCATTAACATAAGAGGTAAAAAAAAAAAAAAGTCCCTTATAAGAAAATTTGAAGGAATAATTTATAATCCCTAAAAAAAATAATATTAAAACAATGAGTAAAAATTATATATTTAAAGTTTTGGGAGGCCGTGACCACACTTACCTTTTACAAATAATTTGATAATTCTAACATTCTTACTATTGAAACATATATATACATATCAAATGCCAAATTGTTATATTCATAATTATAAATTTTTTTGATACGGGTACACATTACACTTTGAATTTTGAAACATTAAATAGATAACTTTGAGAATTTTTGAAAACTCTTGTCACGAAATTATCACATAATTCATGCCATATTATTTTAAAATTTTTCATATTTATGCAATTTTTTGTTAAAGAAACATTTTTACTTTAAATATTTTATCTAGAGGTGGTTTTTTAAAGATATTTTTAAAAACATTTTTTTCAATTTTTTTTTTAAATTTAAAAACTTAAAAAATAACGAATTATTTAACGCTTAAAATTTTATTTAACAAAATTATATTTTTTAAATGACTTATTTTTTTAAAAAATTATATAATTAAAAAAAATTATTGAATTAACGAATCTAACGATCTTTTAATGTACTGATTCAAACGCAATCTTTAATCGAACCGCTGGAACACGAGGTTTTTACATTTCCTTTTTTTGTCCTTAATTCGAACGACATTTAGAGGCGCCGCGTTCAACTTATTATTTAATTATTTTTCAGCTTCCGAGAACTGGAAACTCATTTGTGGCGAATCGTCCGGTGGAGAGAGAAAAGACGAGAGACGAAAATAGATACGAGACGAAAATAGATTCGAACCTCACTAACAAGACTGACCAACTCTGCGGAGTTCATGTTTTTATTCGGCCAAACCAAACCCTAATTCGGTTGCTCGAAGCGATTCAATACTTCGAAGCTCCACCGACTGGCCATGCGACCCTGGTCCTCTGCGATTTCCCTCTCGAGAGAGGACTCCTTAAATATAATTAAAGACTTGGCATCTTTTCAGATCACTTGTCATAAGGTCAGCAATGGGGGCCGATTCTCATGGTCCTAGTTCCAAGGACCTCCTCTGCAATGCTGGAGCCGGTGCTGCCGCTGGTACGTAATGAATCTTCGTTTGATTTCTAAGAAAACTGACCCAAAGAAACGGAAAGAACTGCAAAGAAGGAAAGTTCAGAGTTTGATGATGTTATCTCTAGTTGGTCAATTGCTTCAAAAAGTATTAGTCCTAGTTTGCTTTGATATTTTTGTTTTACATTTTCTCGTCTATTGTGTCTTGATGTTTTTATTATTAGTTTTTTTTCTTTGCACTGATTGGTTGTCTTAGAATTTCGACACATTTGAACCTCGCTTTTGAGTTTTTGGTTGTTTGAACTGGGGAATTTGGCGCAGGAGTTATTGCAGCTACGTTTGTATGTCCTTTAGATGTAATTAAGACCAGGTTTCAGGTTCATGGGCTGCCGACGCTCAGTAATGGAAGTATCAAAGGTACTGAATTTGCCTTTTTGTGGGTATTTTTTTTTATTGTTTACTGTATGCACAATGGATGAAAATATAACTAATTATAGTCGGATTGAATATAAGCACGTAAGGATAATTCAATCATTAAAAGGTTCAAATTGTAAATTGCTTCTGAGCTTTATTGAGCATTGACAATTTTTTATTTTTAGGTAATAGATTGGTTTTATTTTTTATTTTATTTTATTTTTTGTTCAGGTAGTCTTATAGTAGGTAGTTTGGAACAAATATTTCAGAAGGAGGGATTGCGTGGCATGTATCGAGGGCTTTCCCCCACTGTGTTGGCGTTACTTCCAAACTGGGCGGTGCGTTGACCCTTTTTAAGTTCTTACTTTTTACTCATGCTTGTTAATGAAGTGCTTTTGGGCAGTTGAGTTTGCTTATTTTGAAACGTGACACGTTCCACACTTCCACTTTCTGGAGACAGATTCTGATAACTGTCATCTCTTTGTAAAGAAAGAAACAGCATTTATTGGTCAAACATGTTATATCATCAATAGATTATTGGAAAGAATGATGAAAATGAAAGCTAAGAAAATTCACAAGACTGCTTAAAACTGGAAGCTATTATTCAGCATTTTATTAATTTTCTTATTTTTATTATTATTATTTTTCCTGAGAACCCAAAGCAACTCAGGAATTGAGAAAGGAGTAAATCCTTTATTTTGGTGGCTGTGAAACCAATTTTTCTTTAGAAAAAGAAAGAAAAAATTATATGCTTTGCTTTCTCCATGCATGAAAATGAAATAGCTATCCCTGAATTCAGCTTCCCTGTTGAACTGCAATGGGTTTCTCGTTGGTAAGTTGTGCAAACTTTCATATACATATTTTTTTGGATAAGTAATTGTGCAAGTATATTGAATAACCGCCTGAGGAGGGCAAAACCAATTCACAAGGAGGAGGGAGCTCCAACTTTGAGCCTTAACCCTCTTAAATACCAATAAAAAAAACAAAAAAAGAGCCTTAACCCTCTTAAAAACTCAACAAAGAAATAACATGCATTGAGTAAGATTCAATTACGAAAATCTTTAAATTTACAAAGGGGCATTGCTTTTCCCTAAAAAATTATACTGTTCCTTTTACGCTCCAAGCATCAAAAAAGACAAAGTGGTGTGGGGTCCCAAACTTTCATATTGTTTGGACAAAATGATCTGGGTGATGTCTTTTTACAATAATTTAATCATTAAGTTCAAATTATTCTCAAACTTCCTTTCCATACACTCATACAGGCATCCACAAACCTCAACCAGAGAGAATATTAATATTTTTACAGACACTTTTGGCTCCATGATTATGAATCTAAAACATTGGGAGGTAACGAGAAGCTGTATTTGCCCTATAGCTTATACAAGGTTAATTTGACCACCTAATGGATACGCGATCCCCCCTTCTTATTAGTCACTTACTGATCATTCACAGCATTCGACTTTTAAGGTCATTCACAGCAGTTAACTTCTATGGTATTACCACTAATTGAAAATAAGATATCTGAGATGCAAGGGATAGGACAACATTGAATGCTGTTGGCAAGGGATAATGACCCATACTTCCAAATATTGGTAATGAAGTAATGGGATTCTTATATATGGATACCACTGCAGGGTCAAACAAACTTTTGTTGTCGCTGTATAAAGAACATCAGGATGATGTGTTTCCTAGCTTAAGGCTTCTATCCATTTATTGTAGCTCATGAGTATTCTATATGATTTTCATCTTTTTGAAAATTTATTGAAGTCACTGCTGTTTCTTTATTTGACACTAAACATTCTTCATGTATTATTTCGTCACTGGGCCTATGAGAAAAAGAATGACACTCTCAGTTTGCCTTTATTCAGCATGAGTTGCTTGGGATTAAATTGTGTCAGTTGAAGATCTCCTCAATACAACATTGGAAATGACACTGCAGGCTCCAAAGGAAATCAAGGCTAATCAATTTTTTAGCTTTCAGAGTCTAAGCTATGAGAAAAAGAATGACACTATCAGTTTGCCTTTATTCAGCATGAGTTGCTTGGGATTAAGTTGTGTCAGTTGAAGATCTCCTCAATACTACATTTGGAAATGACACTGCAGGCTCCAAAGGACATCAAGACTAATCAAATTTTTAGTTTTCAGAGTCTAAGCTACAAAAGTGGCCGGCCATTCATGGATGGCTTATTTTGAAATGTTCTCAGTGATATCCAATCTTGAAACACAAATTTTAAAGCTATTGTGGCTTTAGACCTTGTTCCTTTATAGATACATAAGAAAAAGCTTCTTTTGCTATCGTTGCTTCACTAGCTCTTCTTAAGACAAGAAATCTCATTGGAATTTGGAAGTAAATACAGTTGATTCTGAACCATTTACATAAGGTTTATCTATCGCTATTATACGGAGCATCTAGGTTGGATGATTGAGTTTTCTGTAAGATACTCAAATGGTCTTCTACAAGTTTTTATGCCGAAGAAAAAGACATTCCCATGGGTACAAGCAATGCTACATATGAGAATGAATATAAAACACCACAAGATTATTTTGATGACTACGAGAGGATTGAAATTGTATTAGATCAAGAAGAAGATTTTTCTTGTTTCATTACGAGATCATTATTGATTCCAAAACAAGGGCCTAAAATTACAAACTTCATAGATCTTGAGTTTTCGATTGATTTTAAAGAGATTCAACCATTATTGACGGGTTATGGATGAGTTCAAGGTCAAGTACATCCAATTAACTCGAGGATGAGTTATTTTCAAGTGGAGGAGTTTGATGTAGGACATGTATGATACTTGTTAAAAACATGGATACATGTTTTAGAGTTATTGTAAGATTCTTTAGTTTCTAAATTTGAGCCTATCTCAAATTGGTTATTTTAGATAAATATTTACTATCTTTATTGTTTTCTATTTAAAGTAGGATTTCTTATTCTATTAGGATTAGGATAAGGATAAGAGTTGTAGTTTTCGAGTCAAAATAGAAGTATTATAGCTCTGTAAATATGATATAATAAGTCTTTATTATGAATCTTTTTAGGTCTTTATTATAACTCTTCTTATCAATAATATCCTAATTTTGAATTCTTGTTATTTGATTTTCAAGAAATTCAACATGTTTGATTCCTTTCACGTTTTTGTGCTGCGTTGCTTTGGTACATGGTTACCACACTTCGCTCTACCCCTAGCGAATTGCGAATTGAGATCGCACGATCTAAAACATGGATCATTAGTGATATGGAAGACAAGATTTAACGTTTTGATCTAAAATATCAAAAGTTCCCAAAAAAATCATACAAAATATACACACATCATTGAAATTTTATTTTATAATGGTTTGGATTCATTGAAATTATTTTAGTATATATATGCACATACCAATATTATTACAAATACACTAAAAAAGCATATCACGTTCCAAATAAATGTATTTCGTTTTAACAAAGCGATCCAAAGAAGTCTACTCTTAACATACTATATTTTATAACGAGTGACGATATACGTTTCCGTTCCCCAAACTATAACGATCCACGTTCTAGGTAACATTGCTCTGGTACTTTATTTTGAACTTCCATTCTACTTAGTTTTTGTTTGGGCCACTTTCATAAATATTGCATGAGATTTTGATGATATTATCAACCTAGATTGTTAGTGCATTTGCCTTAAGATCAATGGTAAAATATAAACATCTATCTCTCTCTCTCTCTCTCTCTCTATATATATATATATATATATCTTGTGCATGCGATCAAAGCTAAGATGGTGTCTTGGTTGTTTTGGAAAGGCCAAGCCCTCCTCTCTTTTCCCTAGATAAGGGCCTAAGTGATGTTGATATCTTAAGTTTTGTAAGAGTGGTAACCAAATTGAAGCAAACTTTGAATACTAGCTATGACCTCAAAATTAAAGGGGGTCAAGGTCAGCTAGTGAGATGACGGGGGATGAGCTTAATCGTCGAGAGGGAAACAACCTAAATCAGTTATTAAGTCCCTTAAGTGACTGCTCAGTGATAAAGGAGGTAGGGATGCATAGACATCCAGGAGGTTATAAAATGTTAGAAAGCACAGGTCGTTCAGTTATACTTCATTGTGGTTTGGCTGCTGATATTATCTTATTGATTGATATCACAATCTAAAATGTTTTAATATTTGTGTAACTACAACATGTATGGTAGGTGTCTTGACACTGAATGTGGTTGATATTTTGGCATCACCAAGACAAACCTAAGACTTCAAGCAACTATTTATTCATAAAAAGAAAAGACCTCAAGCAACAATTTATGGTTATGCATGCAATAAATGATTGGAGTTCATATATATCCCCAAGGTCTTAGTTTCAACTCCCACCCCAAGGGCCACTTAACTCTTTTTTTGAAAAGTAAAAGGTATATTAAAAAAGGTGCCCAAGGGAGGCAAACCCATACTTACAAGTTACAATCTACTTGTAACTTTAAAAATTTCACTCTTTAAAGTATAATTTCCAAACAATAAAGCCCAAAGCGAGAGTTTCTTTTTGTATGATTGAACATCGAGAGAATACAAGGGAGTAAACCCTGGCATATTTGATTTATTCAAAAAAAAAATATTGAACCTTTTCCCGCATTCTAAGTGTATTTTTGAAGTGGCGTTTTGTTTTTTTGTTTATGGGTGGTGGTGATGTGCTTCATTCATGCTTGCTACTTTTTTTAATGGGTGGTGGTGTTGTGCTTCATTCACATTTACTTTTTTTTTTTTAATAAAAAAATTACAACTGTGTAATGTTGTTTGTTTTGGAGGCATTATGATGCATGTTTCATGGTATATTGTGCTTGTTATTGCTTTCTTCTAGAGTGCAGAATTGAAGAGGCTATAGATTTAGTTTTGAATTTGATGTTTACTCTACGGGTTTTGAAAATTTTGTGTGTTGTATATGATTTTTTTTTTTAGTATAGTTTCAGTTCAATTTTCTTTTAATTGACTCAATATTGTAACTTTTACAGGTTTATTTTACAATCTATGAGCAGCTCAAAAGCTTTCTTTGCTCTGATGGTTAGTTCATGGCCCAATACCTATGTTTTTTAAATTATAAATGATGAAATGCGTTCCGTTTCTCATCAATTAAACCATATTTACAGTGTTAGTTTTAGATGAAATATATTAGCTTGCTTTACATTTTCAGTTGTGCTTTAATGTGTTTTTACTTTTTAGTTAATGTGCTTTTGTAGATAGGAATCATGAACTCTCTATAGGTGCCAATATGATAGCTGCTTCTGGTGCTGGAGCCGCTACAACCATTGCAACAAATCCTCTATGGGTTGTGAAGACAAGACTTCAAGTATGTCTTTGAAGATTAAATGCTTTGTTATGTAGGTTCATATCATTATACTATTACTTGTAAAAGTGGAATAGGGTATTGTTAAATATAGCATGTAGAAGAATTTTCTTATTCAAATTCAATTTATCGACTCTTGAATCCACTCACCTTTTTGCATTGCTAAAGGGGGTTGAAAACATTTATCCTTATTTTATTTGTTATATATACAAGGGTTCATTTAGGTTCAAATTACTAAAAAAGGCGTTAACATATTCAGAGATTTCAATTAATCATCCCTTAAATTGACATATTGTTCTCAAGAGAAAATCACATGATGACCCTGAAGCATCCTACCTGAACTCTAGAATCCACTAGGGGCCCTTAATCCATCAGGAACATTGAATCTAATGTAGAACAAGTTGCTGAGGCATTTGAAGAATAATGAGATTGCTCCAAGTCCCATTTCAAGAAAAAATACTGGTCGATGTAGAGTTGGTCAGTCACGTTTTTGGGAACGGAGACCCTATCTTGACCCAAAACGGCGAGACAGACAATACTCATCGCTCCGCCATGACCAAAACTGCCCTGTGGCCAAATGACTTTGTTTATGCTTCCAATTTGACTTTTTTGCCATTTTAGTAAGATTTGATTTTGCAATTACTTTGTTTAGGAAAGTTCAAATTAACTTATGCTTGTGGCTATAGTTTCCTAATTTGATATGGTTTTTAGTTTTCTAAAAAGCCCAAATTTTTATTATTTTCGGGTTTTTCCTATTTTTCATAATTATTATAGTTTCCTAATTGTAATATGACTAGTATAAGGAATTAGTAGATTTCTATTCAGATTAGTAATAGTTTTAGCCCATATATATGATGTAAAACAATCTTATTATTTAGTTTTTATCAATAATATATCTGTTTAGAAATTTGAAATTTGTTCTCTTTGGGTGAGGAGTCCCCTTTATTCTTGATTACTAAGGAATTCAACGTGTTTGATTCTCCTTCATGTTTTCGTGCTATGTTAGAATCCGCAAGGCAAAATAACAAAAAACTCTCCAATTTTATTAAATAAAAATAATAACACAAAAAATTCATTTTACCCTTAATTGCATATTTAATTATTTACAGGCCTTATAAACTTGGAATAAAAGGAATAACGTTCCAGAAATTAACTTAACCAATATAACAAATTATAAGGACTCTAATTCAACTATCGAAAATCTAACTATAGCTAAAAATAGATTTTGGAAGGGAGTTGGTGCTCGAGGAGGGAAAGAGGGAGTTGTGGAGGGCGGTTGGTGATTGGGTAGTGTGGAGGGGCCATGGGGGTGTGGTCTGTTGGGTGCCATCAAGGGTGCGTGGAGGGCATTTCCAGAGAGGATTAGGTTTGATGTGGGTGAGGGGTCTCGGGTGAAGTTTTGGAAAGATGCTTGGAGTAGGGATGTCCCTTTGAGGGCGAAATTCTCTTCTTTATATGGTTTGGCTTGTAATAAGGGTGAGGGCGTGTTTTGAGAAGGTGGGGGACGAGTTGTCATGGATTCCTAGATTTGGGAGAGTGTTTTTGATTGGGAGTTGGAGGAGGTGTGTTTCTTGCTCAGAGTTTTCGGGGCCATGGAGGGAAGGAGGACAAATTAGTTTGGAAACCGGACAGGAAGTCATTTTCAGTCCGTTCCTTCAATAGGAGCATGACAGTTTCTGAGGGTTTGCACTTCCTGTGGAATCTCATTTGGTATTCAAGGGCTCCTTCTAAAGCCGCCTTTTTTTGTTTGGGAGTCTTCTTGGAAGGCTATCTTAACCACAGATAATATGAAGACAAGAGGTTTTCAAATGGCGAGCAAATGCTACTACTTATGCAAAAGGAGAGTTTTTTGATTGGGAGTTGGAGGAGGTGGGTTTCTTTCTCAAGCATATTCAGAATTTTCGGGCAATGGAGGGAAGGAGGACAAATTAGTTTGGAACCGGACAGGTAGTCATTTTCAGTCCGTTCCTTCAATAGGAGCATGACAGTTTCTGAGGGTTTGCACTTCCTGTGGAATCTCACCTGGTATTCAAGGGCTCCTTCTAAAGTTGTCTTTTTTGTTTGGGAGGCTTCTTGGAAGACTATCTTAACCGCAGATAATACGAAGACAAGAGGTTTTCAAATGGCGAGCAAATGCTACTTACGCAAGAAAGAGTAAGAGAGGGCTGACCATGTGCTCATTGACTGTCGTGTGATGCCGGAATGCTGGGATTTGGTCTTTGCTATTTTTAGGTTCTCTTGGGTTAGGGAGCTTTTGCTGGCTAGGGCAGGCTACAAGTTTAGGAAAGAGACTAAGAAGATTTGGAGATTGGTCCCATTTACCTCATGTGGAGCATTTGGAAAGAAAGGACCAATCGCGTCTTTGAAGATTTAGAGCAGTTTGTTGCCTCATTCAAGGATCATTTTTTGTGCTTGTTATTTTTTTGGGCCAAATAGGCTTACTATTACCTATTACTTATAATAAAAAAATAATAATAATGAAGTTACACACGTGCTGCTTATTAAAAGAAATGAAGTACATGTGTTTTGTAGACATAAAAGATAGACCCGAAGTTTCACAAACAAAAAGAAGACCAAAAAAAAAAAAAACGAAAGAAAGAAAAGAAAAGAAATCCAAGATCTGTGAAAATCCCGGATGGTGTATTGGTGCCCTTTGTCACGGTTCCTTTCCACAGTGAAAGAATTTTTTCTATTTCTTTCTATTAAGATCGACAACAAAACTGAAAAGAGGAAGCTCTTCAAAAAACTTGCCCCTTTACTTCCCATTTGTCTCTGGACGAATTGGATATCAAATCAAGAACTGAGAAAGGCATTACTAAATGTAAACCAAATTTCAGGAATTGAGACCATTCCTATATTTCTTTTGAGTCCTCTGCATCTTTCACCAAACAACTTGTATTCTTGTGTAGGTTTGTTCCATGAAAGAGAATTTATCTTGTGTAGAGGAAACTTAATCATGACTGCAAACCTAGGACATTTAATTTTTATGTTTTTGTTTGATATTACATGATTAAGTCACTCTTGGTTTATTTATTTTTCCCCTTTTTCTTCATTACAAAATTATTTGTGTTGAATTCTACCTATCAAAAAAGAAAAAAGAAAGAGTGTTGAATTCTCTCTCTCTCTCTCTCTCTGTTTCTCTCTCTGTGAATCCCAAGATAAGTATCCGCTGATATGCAATGCTGGTGTTGGCCTCGATGCTGGCTGATCCATAAAATGACTCCAATGCAGATTGTGATTGGAACCATAAGAGTATTTCCTGATACAACATGATTCATCTGGTTTTTCACTTATAAAAAATAAAATAAAATAAAATAAAACAAAATGATACGTTTGGCTTTGGCATGTCTTGGTTTGTGTCTTTAATATACATATTTCCTCTAAATCCCATGAATTCTGCTCATATCTACATGGATAACCATTCCAAACCCCCGCCCTGCCCACGAGATGGAAAAAACCACCAAAAATGAGAGTTAACTGCTCAAGCAGTGACTTTAACTTTCATTTTAGATATTTGAGTGACCAAAATCTGCTTGCGGAATTTTTGACTTTTTGGGTAACCTTGAAAGCCTAGGAATTTTTAACATTTTATAAATAGGTAAATCATAATTTTATCTCAAATATGTACATTTTTGTTGTTCTTATTTGATCTACATCATTGTGCTTATATGTGGTTCAATAGTTCTATGTTTGTAAATTAGGTGTTAGAAAAATACAAACATGTATTATTCCTTATTTTGTATTGTAGTGGATTGTTGATTGTGTGCTGATGAACTATTGAGATTGTGCTGGTGCATATCTTTTAGTCTGTCAAATGTGTAAAAGTATGTTTCTTTTTATTTGTTTTACTATTCTAATGCGTAATTTTGTTCCTTCCCCCCCGCCCCCCCCCCCCCCCCCCCCCCCACCACCACCACCACCACCACCACCTTTGTCTTCTTGACTTGAAGAATTTCAATGCATTATATCTGTTTTTGTTAGAAATATTAGAGGAGTATTTTGCATGTGATGTGACACAGGCTTCAATGAATTTTTCATATGATGGCATATGGTAAATGTTAATTTATTTTCTGTAAGCATATTATAGAAACGGGATCAAGTCTCATTTTTATTAGGGTTGGAGAAGGTTAGCCACTAAGGGTTTTACAGATCAGATCTTCTTCTTTTTTCAATTTTTTATTGGCCATCCAATGCCTACACGGTATTCAATAGTGTTAACTGGAGAAGGGTTCACCATATCTAAGGGTGCAAGTCGGCCGGGCCAGGCTTGAGTGCTGCCCAGGCTCAACCCGAGCTCTAAAATGTTTTGCCTAGGCCCGTCCCAAACCCAATCTTAAACCCGATGGTGCTAACCTGAGCTCAGCCCATACATAAACTTGGGCTCTCTCGGGTTGCCAAATGTCCAAAAGTTTGCAAGACAAAATTTTAACTAATTTTTAATAATTAACACTTTAACAGCTTTTCTCACTTTTGACAGCTATCATGTTGGTAATTATTATCAAACCTCAAACAAAGGATAAAAAATACTACTAATAAACGGAAAGTTTTATAGATAGGAAGAATCCTTTTTTTTTTTCTCTTATTCCTTCGATGTGGGATAGACAGAAGTCCTTTCTTAGAATCACTAACTTGCACGTTGCCCCCTCCTTGGCTTTTGGTAACTTTGTTTTTCATTCATTCACTCAATCTTCGGCTGAGCAAGAGGAAAGCCAAAACCGCTCCAACGAAACCCATATCTGTCCAAACTAATTAAATCAAGGAATGGATAAACAATCTTGACCAATCATTCTCGAGTCGTCAACAACACCGAGTTCAATGAGCAGTTAAGTTTTTCCCAACATATTTGCCAATATTTCATAAGTTGCAAGGACTAAATGAATCATTTGGTTGCAGAGGAATCATTCTTTGATTGTTCGGGTGAATAAACTGGTTTGTAATCACCTAAAGTAAACGGTAAACCTAAATTTGAGATGTGTGGGTTTGTAATTGAAAACAAAGGAGAAACCCAGATCCTTTTCATGATAAATTTAGATCCTTGGAATCTTTAGATGTGCAACATAGGTGTGTGTAAGGATTGTTTTTGTTCTTGAGAATGGATTCTATGTCGGAGGTGCCAAAAGAGCAGAAATCGGAGGGAGTAGTTACCTTAGGGTCATCTGTATCAAACCGACCGAGTAGGTTGTGCAGGACGCCAGTCGTTCGCAAATTGAGAGAGAGGACTTTGCTGCAACAGTGATTAAAACTCCTTGCAAAGAATAATAGTATCATTGCATCGCTTTCTTTGTTTGTTTTTGTCTTTTCTCTCAGGAGAGAGAGAGAGAGAGAGAGAGAGAGAGAGAGAGAGAGAGAGAGAGAGCAAACCCATGGAAGACGAGAGGGGGGGGGGGGGTTGACGATGGCCTTTATGTGCATGTCTTCTCACACAATCCCACATCGAATCTTCACTTTAACTTAGATTACTTCATATAAACGTATATGTAAGAACATTATAACAAATTGTAGTTGGGCTCGGGTTTCTCAGGTTATTAGATATTCAGCCCAAGGCCAGCCTGAATTGGCTTTGGGCTGGAATTTTTTGGCCCAGGCCCGTCCTGTCCTGAAATCTAAAATATGTAGTCCAAGTCCGAGCAAGTCTGGGTTGGACTTGGGCTGGCCCGTCCAAGTTGCACCCCTAACCATATCTAATTGGAGGTGGCCCATTGTTTGTTCAATGGTGAAATCTCATTCTATCAAGTGTAAGAATGTGCATTTGAGTAAGAGCTCATCCATTTTGTGCAAAATAATGCTAGAGTTTAGGTCTGTGTCTAGTTCGCTTGTGGACTAACATTGGGCAATGGAAAGTGTCTATCTTGATGCCTTGTGCAGAGGTCTCCATCCAATGCCTGCCTTAGTTTCACTTGTTGGGGGTTTTGACATTGTTTCTAACGACTACCACTAAGGCCAATTGAAAAAGGAAGAAGAACCGACTGTGGCTGCTGCCCAGATTTTTGCACGTATTGCACAATTAGTTCTGTTAGTATCTCATTTTCACTGGAAGCCGGTGGCACAGCGACTATATATTGGGATGACATGGAAAACATCATTGACGATTCTAATTTGAACATTATCCAAATGGACCACTTATGTTGGTCTGCTGAAAGCTTTAGATGATAATGGCCTCGTGGTTTTTCACAGATATCCTTTATGTTATTGTTATCATGATTATTAATAAAAAAATTATTATCCAATAATTTTGACATTTCTTATTTATTGTGTTAAATGGCTAAGTTGATCTGCTCTCTCTTTTTTTTTTCCTTTAGTGCATTCAGTTAATTTTATCAATAAACTCGTGTGGAAAGTTTAGAAGTTGAGCATTTTGCATTTGCCTCTCTTCTGCAGACTCAAGGAATGAGAGCAGGTTTGGTGCCATATAGAAGTACACTGTCTGCTTTGAGGAGAATTGCTCAGGAAGAGGGTATTCGTGGGTTATACAGGTGATCTATCACCTGTCATGAACATTAGTTTGCCAATGTAGTGAGTGCATTTCCAGTTGTGAGTTAATTCTAATGACATCTGATGTCCTGTGTGATGAACAGTGGTCTCGTGCCTGCATTGGCTGGTATCACTCATGTCGCCATTCAATTCCCAACATATGAGAAAATCAAAATCTATTTGGCCAATCGAGGTGATTGTTTACATACTTCAGCATTTGATGAATCTTATAAAAGAAAAATAATCTTATTGATCTATTATGATGATATCAGATAACACTACAACAAATAAACTCAGTGCACAAGATGTTGCTGTTGCCTCGTCAGTTTCCAAAATATTTGCATCTACATTGACATATCCACATGAGGTACGATGTCACAAAAACATCCAGCTATATTGCTGTTTAAATCCACCAATGCACAATTTATTATTGCAACTTTTTTACAGGTAGTACGCTCAAGGCTACAAGAACAAGGGCACCGCTCGGATAAACGGTACTCTGGTGTTGTTGATTGCATTAGGAAAGTATTTCAGCACGAGGGTATTCCGGGTTTTTACCGTGGGTGTGCCACCAACCTGCTTAGGACTACCCCCGCTGCTGTAATCACATTCACCAGCTTTGAGATGATTCACCGGTTTCTTGTCAATTTACCTCCTCCTGATCCACAGCCTCATGCATTATAAAGAAGGATCATACACTCCAATTGAGGATCTAGTGCAGATAAAGCAATTCACATTATTATGCATGTTCAGCAGGCAAGTGAATCAGGCCAGCCTCATTTTGTTAGGATAATGATACAGTTCCTTGATTGGTTAGGAGCATATTATACTGACATTGATAATGATGATAAATTGGTAACTTAAAACTTTTTTTAAAATTTATAGAATTCTTTTCTCTGGGATTGCAGAGTATTCCATAATTCGAATCTGTTCAAGTTTGGCCAGCATTAATCTTCACTTAATATTTTCCCTTATCCTTGATTTGTTGTGAATAGCATGTTATACTGACAATGATAAAAGTGGCAATTCAATCATTAATCTTCACTTAAGAGGTGTTCCCTCAAAACCATGGGTTGGACCTCAATGGGGGTTGACTTCTTTGTTATATGGTCTATAGATTTAAGAAGCAAGATAACTGAACTCATTTGTTCACGACATCAATCAAACACTTGAGGAAATATTGATATTAGAGTTCGTTACTAAATTCATAATCTTGATTTCATCTTATCAGAATATTCTTAAAATTTTTGATCTTTTTTTTTTCTTTCTTAATTTGTGGGAGGGGGTTGTTGAATAGAGCTGTTGTAAAATTTTAATTTTATTTTATTTTTAATAAAAGGAGGAAAAGATGTTTAGGTGTATTTACTTAACACACTAAGAATGATGATGTCATTAAGAATTTTCATTTGTGTGGTTTTAAGTGAGTCTCACAAAAATAATTAAATTGTGCAATTTACAAAGAGGTATATTTTCACAAATTCTTTTTTTCTTCTAAATTTTCTTTTGACTTTAAGAATTGAATCATATATTTTGTGCTTATGTTTTCAAAATGTCATGTTAACACAATTATTATATCATGAAAACATATTAATTTAAAGTGGTTAATTTTTTTATTTTATATGATAGATTAAAATTCGACCTTAAAATAATTCTTTGTTCCCATATACTCAAAAAAAAAAAAATTATTATATTAAAAAGAATTTTGAAATCTTGATAAAAAAAAAAAAAGGTTGTCTAACCTGCCAATACGGTTTTAAAGAATGACAAAACCGAAAAAGCATTGAATACTAAACGTATGCAAAACCTTTACCCTTTTCAATCCCCCTATGACCACGCGATATCTAGGACGACGGAGCGGAGCACCACATTTTAAAGGGTTAGGTTATTCGCAGAATCCCAAGCAGTTGATGCCGTAAGTAATTTTCACATTTTGTGGGCCGCATATTCCAAACCAAAAGAATATCTAGCACAGTTACAAACTTCTGGAACCTTCTTCCTTTTTTTTCTTGGTGGTCTGGAACCTTCTTCTTAGTCGGTTCTTGTCAGCTAGTTTTTAGGCCCTTCACTGTCAGACTTCCCTTTGGCAGAAATCTGTGTATATATAGTATATACACACGCACACACGGTATAGGTATAGTAGCCTTTTGTACGCTAAATCAATCCCTCAAGCTATCTTCGTTCTCTTTCTTGAGCCAATCTTCCATAGTCGCCGGAGAAAATGTTCAATGTCGATGTGGTGCCCAACGGTGGTTCATGTTACTATTCCGTGCTCGGAATTTGTAAACAGGCATCGGAGGCCGAAATTCGAAGAGCTTATCGAAAGCTAGCTCTGGTAAATTTGTAGGATTATTCATTTTATACTTTCGTTGTTTTTTTTTTTTTTTGATCAATTCACAATTTTAAAACATGTTTATATTTCTGCGTGGTCATAAAGAAATGGCACCCAGACAGGTGGATGAGAGATCCTACCATTGCCGGAGAAGCAAAACAGCGGTTTCAGCAAATTCAAGAGGCTTATTCAGGTATATGACACATGACATCGCAACGAGTTTTTTTACATATATCTTCATTTCCAATTGAATGTCTGGTCTTAATTGTTGAATCATCTAATTGCAGTTTTATCAGACAAAGGAAAGAGATCAATCTACGATGCTGGGTTGCTCGACCTCGGAGACGACGATGACGATAAAGTTAGTTTCTCTTTGTGAGTTTTTTGGGGAAAAATCATCTTTATTTTATCTGTGGTTTACCAATTGATTTAATTTTCAAAAACAGGCATTTTCTGAGTTCATGCAAGAAATGATTTCAATGATGGAAAAACAGAGGTCTCAGGTAAAATTCTTATATTGTTTGTTCTCCCCATGTTCAAAGAAGCACGTGTTAATCTTTCAGATATGGAAGGAAGTGTTCATTTTATTTTTCTGAATTAATGGAACCGATATTCGTGGGTTTTGTGCTTTTAGGAAGGAACCAGTTTGGAGGAGCTTCAGAGGATGTTGATGGACATGATGGAGGGGGATGAAGCTACCAAATTGGGTTTCGACTGGGATACATGCACTACAAAAAGAAGACGTGTTACCCCAGTATGACTCATTGATGCTTTCATGGTTTGAATCGTTTGATCTAATTTTGGTAGGGTTTAGGCATTTCCCAATTTTTATTGTAGTGAATGAATTAACATATATGTATATATATAGATATGCTTGAATCAATTAGTTTTCCTTTCCATTTGTCATTTGTGTGAATGTTGCTGCTTAGCATTGGAAGAGTCTTTTGGTGCAATGACATTAGCCAGGTTGTGTTATAGACCCAATTGAGGATATATATATATATATATATATATATATATATATATATTAAAATGAACCTATCTATTGTACAAATTAATGAATTCAGTTAATTATTTTAGATAATAGACAACATATACACAACATAATTTGATTCGTCTAGTTTATATACTCAATCCATCCAAAAACTTCTCAGTGCTACTCACAGATGCTAATGAAATGTCAAGAGAGTTATAAACTAAAACTACTGGTAATATAGTGTTCATTACCAGAATTTGAAGAAAAACCAGAGGCATAAAAGAAAATCTACGAGTGACAACACTAGGAGGAAAATAATGACTTATATTTCTTATTAAACATGTCAAGCAAATACGCTTCTGAAACTATCGCATTTCAACAGGGGTTTTACAATCAAACCATGGCAAAGACCACCAACCAAAAAATAAAATAGGGGAGATAAAAGCTGCAGACTTGTATAGCAAAAGGTAGTGCACCGGAACATTAACTCGTTAACTCAAACAGAAGGCATATTTAATTTAAGCATAAACATCAAGGTTGGCCAGGAGGTAGTCTTCCCCGAGTTTGTACATTCCCATAGCCTTATCTTTGCCGGCCTTGATATCCTCCTCTTTAAGTTCAATGCCTTTCTTTGCGTAATAATGGCTTGTGGTCTTGCAAGCGCATCCTAAACCAGAGCCTTCAAACTTAACCTCATAAGCAATTGAATCGACTGCATTACCTATCACATCGCCTTCGATTACAGTGTATTTGCAATAGAAATTGGCTGTGTCGAGAGCATCAATCTTGTGCTTGAGGAATTTGAAGTGACTCCCAGGAGGACATAGTTAAAAAAAATGTTATTATTTTTACTCGTTTAATTAATATCAAATATCAATAACTTACATAAATTAGATAGAAAGAGAGTGATTTATGAAGTAACAAACCTTCAGGGAAGTTGGTTTGCTTAATGCTGCCAACACATCCATCTCCTTCAACAAACTCTCTGCTCGTGGTAGATTGGGAGACGAGCTTGGGAATAAGGTTGTGGGAGTCAAGGACCAAAGCCTTGAACATCCTTGCCGGAGCAACTGAAGATGTGAACTCTTGGGTAATAGAGATGACACCCATAGTTGAGTTTCTTTAAAGGTAACAGACAAGGGAAATATTAAAGAAGGAGATGAGTTGGGTAAACAAGGAGCTGGTTTATGTGGACTTTCGGAGATTTGAGAAGAGTTTTGCAGTATTTATAGAGTTAAAAGAGGAGGAGATTTAGTAGCTGAGGTACCAAATTTGGGTGTATTTTATCCATTTTCAAGTCTGGGATGGCCGATGGGATCTCACAAAATAGAGAATCAACGTCCAATGCCCACCAGCGCGGCACCGGCACCGGCGCCCTCCATTGCAGAATCAGAATGGCCGACTTCCCTCTAGATGATTGACTCTTTGGTTCACACCACGGAGAAAATGGGCTTATTTGAATATAAAATGGTGGTATATTTTACGAATTAGTAATATTGTATTTGTATGATACTTTTAGAACTATAAATGAGTTGATCGGAGTCGAACTTGATTTGTTCAAGTTTGACTCACTAAAATAAACGAGTTTTAAATTATGTTTAAGATCGGTATGTTAATTTCTCGAACGAGTCTCTAATCGAACAAATCACAAGTCGAACTCAAGTAGCATGATTTTTTTATATAGTATTAAATCACTTATTGACATATTTAGTTGAGTTCATAAAATTAACGAGTCTTAAAAGAATGTTTAAATTTGACTTGTATATGTTGCAAGTTAATTTAAGAAGAGTTTCTAATTGACCTAAACTCTACTAATTTGTAGTGCCAGGTAAGTCTTGGATATCCTTCTTGCAGGATTCTAGATGTTTGATAACATGGAGATTAAAGATTGGTTCTTTTACGTTCAGTGAATAAGATTCCGAGTGACTGTTGGCCTTGATGTTTACGCCATTAAGCATAGGAGACAAACACAGCAAGTAATGACTGCAAACTGTGGTTAAGAGTCCAATTTGACCTTAGTGTTTAAATGTCCTGCATTAATGAGTCGCTGAATCAATGCTATGTTGTCCATCGTAAGCAAAACTCTATATCACCATTTATCATGCTTGCTTAGTATAATTGTACATATTTAGAGAAAGGGGGGGGGGGGGGGGGGGGTAAGAAAGAGGTTCCAAAGATGCATTGCTTTTCTCCCTCTGTAACTTAATTTACAATTAAAAATAAAAAAATAAATTCACAACATTTCCTGCAACAAATTGGCGGTGTTTGAAATAAGCAATCACTGACGGTAATGTGGACTGTTAACATTGTAATTAAACTGTAAAAGATTTCAATTGGATGTAATAGAAAGAACAAAATTAGAATGTGGTGGTGACCAAGTTGGGCTTGGGGAGCAAATAGTAAGGAGTTCTGTTGGGATCGTTTGAGGGCCGTAGAGGCTTTGGCTTTGGTTTGGATATGTTTCAACTGATAGATAGGTCTAACAAACCCACTAAAGGATTAGCTATGGACATATCAAGGTAAGATTAATAAATTAGCGAATCTCAAAATAATTTTAAACTTGACTTATTTATTTTGCAAGTTGATTTTGAACGAATTTTTTATTATTTTCTTTGTCTTACGTTGCACTAAGTCTAATGAAAAAGTTGCAACTAAAAATAAGCGAGAATAAAAAAAATCTAACATTTCCGGCAACAACTTGGCGGTGTTAGAGATAAGCAGCACTGATGATAATGTCGACTGTTAACATTGTAATTAAATTGTAAAAGATTTCAATTGGATGTAATACAGAGCAAAAAATTAGAATGTGGCGGTGACCAGAAAATTGTGGGGATCGATTGAGGGCCGTAGGGGCTTTGGGTTAGACATGTTTCCACTGATAGCTAGGCCTCACAAACCCACCAAACCATTGGCTATGGGCTTTGAATTTTCTATGTAATGGACCCAAGAGTCAATCATCTAGAAGAAGCAGCAATTCAGCAATGGAGGCTGTTGCCACACTCGTGGGCATTGAACTTTGAAGCAAGACTTTGCTTTTGTGAAACAAAACATTATCCAAATAAAATACACCCAAAGGTACAGCTATCTCCCCAAAATGTCAACTCTTTTTAACTATAAATTCTGCAAAACTCTTCTCCCCATCTCCACAAGTCTACATAAACTCATCTCCTTCTCAAGTATTTCCAGTGTCCATTACCTTTTAAGAAACTTAACCATGGGTGTCATCTCCATTACCCAAGAGTTCTCATCTTCAGTTGCTCCGGCAAGGATGTTCAAGGCTTTGGTCCTTGACTCCCACAACCTTATCCCCAAGCTTGTCCCCCATTCCATCAAGAGCATCGAGTTTGTTGAAGGCGATGGATGTGTTGGCAGCATTAAGCAAACCAACTTCCCCGAAGGTTTGTTACTTCATAAATCACTATCTTTCTATCTAATTAATGTAAGTTATTGCTATTTGATATTATTTAAACAAATAAAATTAATATCATTTTTATTAACTGTGTCCTCAGGGAGTCACTTCAAATTCCTCAAGCACAAGATTGATGCTCTGGACACAGCCAACCACTATTGCAAATACACTTTAATTGAAGGCGATGTGTTAGGTAATGCCGTTGAGTCAATTGGCTATGAAGTTAAGTTTGAGACATCAGGATCAGGATGCGTTTGCAAGACCACAAGCCATTATCACGCAAAGGAGGGCATTGAGCTTAAAGAGGAAGATATCAAGGCCGGCAAAGACAAGGCCATGGGAATGTACAAGCTCGTGGAAGACTACCTCGTCGCCAACCCTGATGTCTATGCTTAAATTCAATGTGTCTTTTGTTTGTGTTACAGTCCAAGTGTCCCACCTTTTGTGATACAAGTCTTGTGCATTTTTTTTTAAATTTTTTATGTGGTTGGCAGAATTGCCATGGTTTGATAATAAACCCTACTGTAAGACTATAATTTCAGGAGGGTACTTTCTTGGGTTGTTTAAAATGAAATATAATTCAACATTGTCCTTCTATTCCCATTGTCAATCATCCATATCTTAAAAGAAAAAAATTCCCTGTCCTTTCACCTTTCTGAGTGTCTATGTTGAATCACAAGGCCCATGCCTCGAACTCAATTGAAGCTGAACTCGCCCTGTTCTGATACAACGAATATTAGTTACCCAATATGGTGAAGTAGACTTGGGAAAAACTTGATTCTCCTCCAACTCAATTTTAGCACGAGAACAAGACACCACTTTACCATCCATGTCCAATAAGTTCAATTCTTGCGCAAATCAGGTCCATCTCAACATTTTTCAGAACAATGATTGCCCAATTGTTCCATTATTGTTTGTTTTTGCTGTTAGTAGTTTGTAGTATTGATTTTGAGGAAGGGGAAGGGAAATGCTGGCACCATGGAGCAGAGAGAAATTATCAAGTGAGACTGATCACGTCATTATTTGACAATATTTCACAAATTTTTAAATTTTTTGTGAACCATTAAAACTAACTTTTTTACAAATTTAAAATATTTGAGTTTGTAAAGTCCCATTACTCAATAACGAGATGTGACAGACTCACAAAATAATTAATTCCAAACTAGATACCCCACAAATCTATCTGATTGAGACTCAATCCTAATTTCCATTACAAAATAACATTTTCCATTTATATTGCATAAGTTTTTTAGAACCTACTTTATATTTCTTTTCTTTCTTTTCCTTCTTTTCTTTGAGAGAAGAGTTTAATGAATACCATCACACACACACACACACACACACTCATATATATATATATATATATATATATATATATATATATATATATATATATATATAGAGTGGGAACATAAGAAGTTCAAATTAAAGTCAGTTTTTTAGTGAAAGTGGTCACTTCCACGTACTTATATCCGAAACCACCCTATTTAAATTTAAGACGGCTACTATTCAAGGTTCAACAGTTTTTAAGCCAAATTTTTTTATTTAAGCTTTCAATTTAACGTAATTAGATTTTTTTTACGATTTATAGTAAGTTTTAGATTTGCAATTATTTTGTCTAGAAAATTCAGAATGGATTCCTTTTGCGGCTATCTTTTCATTATTTAATCTAGTTTCTAATTTCTAATTTTTCAAAATATCCCAAATTTTATTTATTCTAAAATTTTCTATTTTTGAAATTTCTTAATTGTAATAGGTCTAGCATATGAATTAACAGATTTTTATTTGTATTGGTAGTTTCTTACCCTTATAAATATGAAGTATTCAATCATAATTATCCAGTTCATCAATAATAATTTAATTTTGAAATTGAATAATTTTTCTTTGTTAGGTAAATAATTCTCATATTACTTGATTTAAAAAAAAAATCGACTTACTTAATTCATGTTCACATTTTCGTATTTTCACAATGTTAAATAACGACTTTTTATTTTATTTTATTTTACCAAAAATATATTTTTAAATTTTCTATTGTAGAACTTGATAGCATTTGGTTGAAACTCATGACACATGCACAAAAGACATCAACAGTCCGTTGATTTAGCAGCCACATTGATGTAACAATAGTAATAATAATAATAATATATAATTGTCTCGGCATACCTATTATCTGAGTGCAAGTGTTGAAACCACGATAATATTTTTTCAATTATAATCTAGAAAAGAGAGGACTGCCCTTGTTGCATGCATGCCTACAAACTCTCAATTCCAAGATTTTTTACTATAACGATAGAAGTAATAATTTTATGAACAATACCTTAAAAAGATATCATCTTATGTCCATAGACTGGAATGGTAGTGAGTAGTCCTTTAGGCTTGATGGATTTTATGGAAGACTTGGGGCTCTGCTCTATAGAGCTTTGGAACATCCATACTTGGGCTTTGTTTGGGATCAAGGAAAAAGCTCCACCAAGAAATTTCTCACAAAATATTCGAATTAGTAGTTGCAATCGCTTAACCAAATACATACTAAGAGTATCTTCAATGATGCTATGAGTTTAGGTTGTGCTAAGTTGTCCACCTAGATACAATACAATAAACAACATTATCTCACACTTGCTTTCAAATATGGCCCTTTTTTTTATTTTGACCAAGCGGTCAAACATATAGATGAATGGGTGGCTTCAGTCTCTAATGGCTGGCGCTGGTGGGCATTGAAAGTTGAATCCACGATTTTGCCTTTTCTTCTTTTTATAATATTTTTCTTTTATTTTTTATTTTCTGGGACCGGAGACTAATAGAGTACAACCAGAGGGATCATACTCTTTCGGTCTATAAATACCAACAATTCTCCCTTACCTTTCCACCGCTCTCAATACATCTTCTTGTGAACCCAAATCTTTCTTGTGTCCATAACTTGAAATCAAAAGCAATGGGTGTCAAATCTATCACTCAGGAGTTCACATCTTCAGTTGCTCCAGCAAGGATGTTCAAGGCCTTGGTCCTTGACTCCCACAACCTCATCCCTAAGCTTGTTCCTCAATCCATTAAGAGTGTTGAGTTTATTGAAGGAGATGGATGTGTTGGCAGCATTAAGCAAACCAACTTCCCTGAAGGTTTTTTACTTTATAAATCATATCAATATATATATATATATATATGTTGTATGTGTTCAAAAAATATTTACATTTTTTTTTTTTTTTGCTATGTTCTTCAGGGAGTCACTTCAAATTCCTCAAGCACAAGATTGATGCTCTGGACACAGCCAACCATTATTGCAAATACACTTTAATTGAAGGCGATGTGTTAGGTACAAATGTGGAATCAATTGTTTATGAAGTTAAATTTGAAGCCTCAGGATCAGGATGTGTTTGCAAGAGTACCAGTCATTATCATGCCAAGGAAGGCATTGAGCTTAAAGAGGAAGATATCAAGGCCGGTAAAGACAAGGCCATGGGAATGTACAAGCTCGTGGAAGACTACCTCGTCGCCAACCCTGATGTCTATGCTTAAATTCAATGTGTCTTTTGTTTGTGTTACAGTCCAAGTGTCCCACCTTTTGTGATACAAGTCTCGTGCGTTTTTTTTTTTTTTATAATTTTTAATGTGGTTGGCAGAATTGCCATGGTTTGATAATAAACCCTACTGTAAGACTATAATTTCAGGAGGGTACTTTCTTGGGTTGTTTAAAATGAAATATAATTCAACATTGTCCTTCTATTCCCATTGTCAATCTTAAAAGAAAAAATTTCCCTGTACTTTCACCTTGCTGAGCGTCTATGTTGAATCACAAGGCCCACGCCACGAGCTCAATTGAAGCTGGACAAATTGCCCTGTTCCGATACAACGAATATTAGTTATCCAAAATGGGGAAGGAAAATGCTAACATCAGTTGTGAGTGTAAAAACTCACGATCTAATTGGCATGTACATTACATGTGCGATTACGTGCGTATCAATCCGACCACGATTGACGCTAGCATTTCTCATATGATAAAATAGACTTGGAAAAACTTGATCCTCCTCTAACTTAAATTTAGCATGAAAACAAGACACCATTTTACCATCCATGTCTAACACGAATCAGGTCTATCCCAACATTTTTCAGAACAATGATTGCCTAGTTCGCTCTATTATTGTTTGTTTTTGTTATTGTAATTATTAGTACGATATTGTTGTTAGTACTTTGTAATATTGATTTTGAGGGAGGAGGAACAGAAATGCTGGCACCATAGATTAGAAAGAAATTATCGAGTGAGACTGTCATATTTAAAGAGTTTATAAAATATCATCACACAACGACATGATGTGACACTTTCATTGAATAATTACTCTCAGACCAAAGGCCCAACGAATCTATCTGAATGATACTCAATCCTAATTTCCCATACAAAATAAATTTTTCCTTTTATATTAGATAAGTTTTTCAGAACTTACCTTATATTTCCTTTTATTTTTTTCCTTTTCTTTGAGAGAAGAGTACAAGGAATACCAACATACATAAACCACATATTTTTCACCTCAACTTTACAGAAACTGTGGCAATTGCAGGAACAGCCTTTGCAGTCCCTGAAGGCCAAACCCATTTCTGGGATCTAAGAATGACTTCCTTTTTCTTTTACCAAATTCTATTTTCAAATTTTCTCTAGTAGAACTGATAGCATTTGGTTGAAAATAATGACTCATGCACAAAAGACATCAACAGTCCGTCGATTTAGGCTTTCCCGGTAGGGGGAATCTATCTCGACAAGGGGAGGTCAAGAATAATTTTTGAAATGTGGGAGTTCATGTATATTTTCACTAAATTTCAGGGGTTTGAGTGTAATTTACTCATAATAATAGTATACAATTGTCTTGTTTGAAAATTTATAATATAAGAAATATAAGAGCATACCTATTATCTGAGTGCAAGTGTTAACACAAATGATAAGATTTTATGAAAGATTTGGGCTCTGCTCTATATGGCCCATAGGAACATCCATGCCATCTGGATGTCAATGAAAGAAGATTACTAAGATGCTATGAGTTTAGCTTGGGTTAAGTTGTCCACGTGGACACCTTTAACAACATTATTTGATATTTAATTTTCTGACCCTTCAGAACACGTTCTCTTTATTTTTATGTAACTCTCTTTTTTTCTGCAGAGTATTTTTTTTTTTCATCATGACTAATCAAAAGATTAGTTAGAATTAACCTCTATTTTAACATCTGACAGAAGAAGAGGGTGGTTTAAGAGATGCACCGGAAGCCCTCCTCAGTCAATGCATCCATAACTATTCGGCTTTCAAATGAGCCCACACAGTGCACACACCAATACACCTCTGGGAGCATCTCCAATTTATGCCTTTCATTTTCATAATTATTTTAACATCTTATTCAAAAATAATTTTATATTTTTACATTTTCATTCTAACCATACCAATCTTCGTATCACTATTCATCTTTCAAATCCTTAATATTTTATTTAAACAAATAAGAAATCACTTACCAATTTTCATATTTCGATATCACTAACTCATCATTTTCAAATTTATCTTCATTTTAGAATGAATTGTGCATGAAAAATAATTTGAAAACTATTGTCAATTTTTTTTTTTTAACCTTCAAATTTGAATATCACAAATGAAGATCATATTCGTATCTTCAAATTTAAAGATGAAATGAAAATGAATTGGATTTGTTTTTTTTCATTCCTACGAAGTTTTGAAGGTAAATTCGAGATGTTCTAAAGTATGAGAAATTCTTCAATAAACATAACACATTGACCTGATTCATGAACCTCACCAATTACATCTTTCAATTTAGGTAAGACGGATGCTACTTTTATTTCTTTTAAAAGCAAGTCATCATACTATGATATTATAAATCAATTCATATTAGATCAATAAATTCGATTGATGCAAAAACTTATCGTACAACCCCAGCATCCCCAACTACTAGGCTTTCAAATATGTCCATTTTTTAATATTGTGGCCTAGCGGTCAAGCATCTAGATGAATGGATGGCATCATTCTCTAATGGCTGGCGCTGGTGGGCGTTGAAAGTTGAATCAACGATTTTGCCTTTGATTCTTTTTATATTTTATATTTTTTATTTTGTGGACCGGAGACTAATAGGCTGTACAATCGAAGGGATGATCTCCTCAAATGCCACTCTCTTTCAGTCTATAAATACCAACAAGTCTCCCTCACCTTTCCACCACTCTCAATACAGCTTCTTGTGAACCCAATTGGTCTTCTACCTAAACCTTTCTTGTGTCCAGACCTTGAAAAATAGCATGGGTGTCACCTCTATCACTCAGGAGTTCACATCTTCAGTTGCTCCAGCAAGGATGTTCAAGGCCTTGGTCCTTGACTCCCACAACCTCATTCCTAAGCTTGTGCCTCAATCCATCAAGAGTGTCGAGTTTATTGAAGGAGATGGATGTGTTGGCAGCATTAAACAAACCAACTTCCCCGAAGGTTTATTACTTTATAAATCATTTTTTTTTTTGATAAGTCTTTATAAATCATTTATGTTTTTCATCAATGCACTATATACATATATATATATATATATAGACAGTATATGTTATATGTGTTCACAAAATATTTACATTTTTTTTACTATGTTCTTCAGGGAGTCACTTCAAATTTTTGAAGCACAAGATCGATGCTCTTGATGCAGCCAATCACTACTGCAAGTACACTTTAATTGAGGGTGATGTGTTGGGAACAAATGTGGAATCAATTGTTTATGAGGTTAAATTCGAAGCCTCAGGATCAGGATGTGTTTGCAAGAGTACCAGCCATTATCATGCCAAGGAAGGCATTGAGCTTAAAGAAGAGGATATCAAGGCTGGCAAAGACAAGGCCATGGGGATGTACAAGCTCGTCGAAGACTACCTCGTTGCCAACCCCGATGTCTATGCTTAAAGTAAATGTGTCTTTTGTTTGAGTTAAATGTTTGAGTGTATGAACAAACTCTTGTGATACAAGTCCGTGTGGCATTTGTTTTTTTTTTTTTTTTCTAGTTGGCAGAATTGCCATGGTTTGATAATAATCCCCATCCCCTGCTGTAATCTTATAGTTACACGATGGTATTTGCTCGAGTTTTTTTTTATATGAAATACAAGTCAATATTGTCCAATATTACCTTTATCTGGATGAATTATAAAATGTTTATCGAGTCATATAGCCTACGATTTTGATTTGTAAGAGAATATCTGCATAGGTTTTAAGTTCAGTCTCTTACTCATAAGAGCAACTCCAAAGGGGAGTGCCATCAGGAGTGGCAACCCCATAACTGTCGGTAACTGCCGATATGCCACCCCAAATTCAAAATTTTTCACTCCAATGGAGGTGGCATCCAGGGTTAGAAAATGGCAACAATGTTCTTGGGGTGCCAATTTTCCAAACTCTGGAGAGAGAAAAAAAGGGGTACCATTGAACCGTTCTGTCATTTTTCAGATTCTACTGTTCAATGGTTGCAATTCAACGACTTTATTTCAACAGAAAAATTCTATAAATATAGAGATTTTGTGAAGAGAAAACTTACCAAAGACCGAAAAATCATCAGAAAATCGCTTGCCGTCTCTGAAAATAACCTCCTAATTTTTCTTTCGGCCATGAATGTTGGTGATGGCAGATCTGGAGGGCTGTCGCCGCGCTGTCAGCGGTGGGAGAGAACTTACAGCGGCGGCGGTGGAGGGAGGCTTGCGACGGAGGGAGGCGTATGGTGGCAGACAAAGGCTCGCGGTGGCAGACGAAGGAGAAGGAGGCACAGAGAGAGGGAAAAGGGAAGGAGAAAGAGGCACAGAGAGAAGGAAATGGGAAGGAGGCGCAGGAGAGGGGAAGGGGAAGGGGAAGGAATGAGGCGGGGGGGAAGAACAAAGAAAAACCGAGAAAGCCACCTATATATATAATTGATTTTAATTTAAAATAAATGTTTTTATTTTAGTTATTACTTGTTATAATTTAAATTGAATGTTTTAATTTTAGTTTATTTATTTATTTATATATGTTTGTTAATTTAGGGTGAATTTATTTATTTAGCTAATTTTTGTAATTGAAGAATTATTTTCAATTTTAGTTAATTGTTATTTAAAGTTTAAATAAATTTTTTAATTAAATTAATTTTTGTAATTTAAATTGAATGTTTTAATTTTAGTTTATTTATTTATTTTTGTTAATTTAGGATGAATTTATTTATTTAACTAATTTTTATAATTGAAGAATTATTTTCTATTTTAGTTAATTGTTATTTAGAATTTAAATTGATTTTTTAATTAAATTATTTTTTGTAATTTTAATTGAATGTTTTAATTTTAATTTATTTATTTATTTTTGTTAATTTAGATTGAATTTATTTATTTAACTAATTTTTATAATTAAAAAATTATTTTCTATTTTAGTTAATTGTTATTTAGAATTTAAATTAATTTTTTAATTAAATTAATTTTTATAATTTAAATTGAATGTTTTAATTTTAGTTTATTTATTTTTAATAAAAAATATTAAAATGACACCTCGTTTTAGCATTGTTGTTTGAAACAGATTAGATTTATAATTCAAGGATGGAATAACACTATTCAAAATTATAAATGAATAATTTAGCACTCCAATGACAGGTGCCAAAATAGGAATGCCATTTTAATATTTCAATATTTTTTATTAAAAAAATATATTTAAACTTAACGGTTATATTTTAACGAACATAGTTTCAGAACGATCGTAATTTAATAAATATATTTTATGATTAAAATTTCAAATTTCAAATTTCAAACTCAAATTACAAAAATTAATTTAATTAAAAAATAAATTTTAATTTTAAATAACAATTAACTAAAATCGAAAAAAAAATTTAATTATAAAAATTAACTAAATAAATAAAATCACTCTAAATTAACAAAAAAATTATAAATAAATAAATAAACTAAAATTAAAAAATTTAATTTAAATTACAAAACTGAATTTAATTTAAAAAACCAATTAGAATTCTAACAATTAACTAAAATTACAAAAATCTATTTTAAAACCCATCAATTATATATATATATATATATATACATGAATGTTTCTCTCTCATTTCTTTCCAAATCACATATTTCCCTTCCCCTTCCCTTTCTCCCCTGCACCTCCCTCCCCTTCCCCTCTCCTGCGCCCGCGCCTCCTTCCCCTTCCCCTCTCTCTGCGCAAAAAAAATAAGAAGAGATGAGTGATTTTCAGAAGCGGCAAGCGATTTTCGTCGGATGATTTTTCTGACTTTGGTAAGTTTTCTAATCACAAAATCTCGTCTCTGTATATATAATTTTTTAGTTGAAATATAGACCATTAGAATAATGCCGTTGAAACAGTAGAAATGAAAATGATCGAAAGATTGATTTGGCATCTCTCTATTTTTTCTCACTAAAAGTTGTAAAAATGCAACCTCAAAAACATGAATGACATTTTGCAATTCTTGAATGACATTTTGCAACCCTGGATGCCACTCCCGTTGGAGTGAAAATTTTTGATTTTGGGTGCCATTTCGGCAGGTACTGGGTTGGCACCCGGATGACACTCTCCCTTCGAGTTGCTCTAAGGTGTGGGATTGTAATACGCTTGCTCTATACTTGAGTTCCAGCGTTAAGCATATCTACGAATTGTGTTGCTAGTTCACTTCAAAACTCAAGCCAGGGATCAAAGTATATATCTGAACAGGATTTCACACTCTGGATGAGACCAATGGAAACTACACAAGCTGCCCTGTTTTCTTCATTTACTAGGCCTACATATTGGCATTTAGGGCATCTCCAATGGTGACTCAAACCCATACAAAATAGACAAAAATCATACTCCAACCCGAGACTCAAACCCAAATCAGTGCAATACTGTTCACCGGATCAAATTTCTAAAGCTATTTTTTTTCCCTACCTAGTCTCACTTCAGATGGTAAATGAAGGAAAAGAAAAGGAAAACAGACCTGACGGGAATCGGTGATGGAGGGAACGATCGGCGATGGCGAACGGCAAAGAGAGACCTTCGAGATCCTGGACGCCGAGAAGCAGAGAACGCAAGGGGTTTGGAAATTTCTAGATGCTTGATTGTATACGAAGGAGAGAAAGAAAGAAATAAGAACTGGAGAGGGTTTTTGCGGCTGGAAATTTCTAGATGCTTGATTGTATACCTTTGAGATCTTGCGGCTATGTTTTTTTTTTTTTTTTTTTTATGGGTTTGAGAAGCAGAGATGAGGGCGGTGTTGAAGCAGCACAGAGGCTGTCTATTGATCGAAGATGAGGCTCCGAAGAGAGAGGGAGGAGCAGAGAAGGGGTTTTGCAGAACTACAAATACGACCTGATAAAGTTGGTTGTGTGCTTGATACGAATTGAGTTTACTCTGCTCTTCTGCACAATTAATCTTCCCTGTGCTAGCATATTGTGACCGTCGATCACTGATTGAGGTGTTTTGTGGATCAGTTTTAAGGAATTAAGGTCACGCGGAAATGGAACACTCATTTGATAGAATGAAATATATAATGGAATAAAAATAACATAACAAGGAATAAGAGTTACACATTTAATTTAAATGAATGCTTTAAATAATTTTTAAATTTAAAAAGTTCATGATAAATTTTTTTATTTAAAATATCTAAAAATAATAATTTAATACAAAAAGTTTAATTGTTAATTTTAATCTTAATAATGTTAAAAAATATTATTTAATAGATTAAAATAATTTTTAAGAAAAAAATATATAAAATAATTTATTTAATCCAAAAATAATAATGACATTTGATAAAGCGAAATTTTTTGGGAAGAGATGTAAAAAATATTTAGACAAAATTAATTTGAGAAAAATTTGAAAAAAATGATGGGAAATTAAAATAATAAAAAAAAAATTGGTGAAAAATTTTGGAAGGGAATGAAAATTATGAGTGAAAGAAGTTTGGAAGAAAAAAAAAAAGAGAAAAAATGATTCTTGAAGAGCAATGACATAAAGTAACTTTTGGGATAAAGTGAAAATTTTTAAAAAAGAATTGAATAAAAACTTAAGTAACCATTGAAGAACATCAAATTCAGATTCACTCTTTGCTCAAATTTTAAGTGAAATTTGGGTTTAAGTTTAAGTTAACATTGACTATGACCTTATGCTATGATTGGAAACCTAATATGGTAATGATAAAATAGACTCAAAAAATCTTGATCATGCTCCAAGTTGACACAACAACAAGACACTAGTTTATCATTCATGTCTAATAAGCTCAATTCTAGCACAATGCAAGTCCATGCCAATATTTTTCAGAAACCATGGCCATGAAGCCCAAAAGGTTACGAAGGTTGTGCAAAGCAAAATGCAACTCACCCTCGGCTTGGAGGTGTTCAAAACCCACGCTCTGCAGAAACACACTCGTTCTCTAAAAAACCTAACTTTTTAAGGAGACGATCGACATATAAGACTGTACTAAACAAAATTTTGCTTTTTCAGCAATGATCAAACGCCCAATAAAAAATTGACAGACTTCGACGTCCAACATTCAGAACAATAGTGAACACAAATTGGTTTAATCAAATAAAAGTCAAGAAGTAGTGTCACTTATAAACTTCATGTTGCTCTTTTTTTTGCACAAAACCTCCTCACAGCGGTTATTTCACTAATATGAACAAAGTCCTACACTGCTAACTTAAGTCAGTCAAAATGGATAATATTGTGCTAAGAATTTACGGTGTGTCAGGCCAAAAAAATATAGCATCAAATACGATAAAAATTTTGGAGAAGAAAGAAAATTACAGGTAGAGGCGATCAACGGGATTGAGAGCAGCCGCAACAAAGACTAGATCATCTTTTCCTTCAGGAATTGAACCACTGGAATCAATTTTTAAAGATTAACTCTCTACCTAAAAAGAGGTGAATAGATGAGACGAGAGGGAGAGAGAACCAGAAGAATCACTTACCGTCGGAGTTGTCGCCGTGGAGAGAACCACAGATCACATGGTGGTGTAGAAAGTCAGACGAGAGACTGAAATACAAGGGAATAGGCCCTAATTTAAAGTGTAAGTGGACCGTCCGTTTTTTATGAACCGCAACCGGTTTTACGCTTTTAGCGGTTCTCAAAGAATTAATTGGGCCTCTCCCCAATCAACCACAAGGTCTCTCGTTTATCTCTAAAAACCAAACCTTAGCGACGGCGTTGATGTCTCTGTACTTTCTCGATGCATTCCATTACTGAATTTGTGTAAGGTGGAGTTCTGTGCTTTGCTTCCACTGTTTCACGTTTGAGTATTCTCTCTCTAAAAAAACTCATTCTCTCACTCTATCTATTTATATAACAGTTTGGGTTTCTTTTCAAATTCAAGGTAGCTTTGTTGTTTCGGTTGCCGCATCCTAATATAATCACCATAAGCTCCGATTCCTTTAGAGCATATCCGTTGCTGAAGTTGGGTTTCTTTTCAACTTCAGCCGACATCAGACTAGAGTTTCTATTTAAATTACGGTTTTAGGGTTGGAGCTCACAATGGTTTCTCATCACAGTTGATCGCCATCGCCGACCGCCAACCGCCAACTGCCAGGTAGTTTTCCTTTCCATTTCTTTTCCTTGCCTTTTCCTTTCACTTTCCATCTGAGATGAGGCTAGCTAGGGGAAAGAAAGTTACCGTTAGAAATTTGGGTATATGAACAGTAGTGCTTTGATTTAGGTTGGTATGGGTTTGAGTCGAGGGTTGGAGACGCTTTTTTTTTTTTGGTGCATTTTGAGTCAAATTTGAATTTGAATTTGGGTTTGAGTCACCGGTGATGCTCTTACACTGTTTCCATTCTGTATGGACAGAGGGGCAAGCATGTAGTTGATTTGGTTTGGCCTCGAATTTGGTCAGTGTTTGGGTTGACAACTTGACAATAATTGTTGTTTTAAGTTCATATATTTGGATGAAGAGCGTGAAGAATTTTGGAGAGGTTGGGATTTTAAAATGCACAAACCTATAAATACTAAATACTACTTGTATGTGCTGTGGAGTCTATTGAGTATCTGATATCAAAATTTTTCCAATTTTGACAAAATTTAGGAAAATGTCCCGATAATTTAATCATTGGTTCTTAAATTTTTTGAAAGAAAATGAAGGTGCGCTAGTTCTCAAATTTGTAATTCAGTGAACCATGAATTCGAGCTGTAGAGCTTCCCTGCTACTTTGCAAATTAAATCCATTTTTGTGCTGAGTAGGAAAGCACGGCTGTAACTGATTTTATCAAATTTGAAGATGGAGTGCATGTGTTTTGGTACTGTCTTCTAGTGCTCTTAATTAGCTGCTTTTGTTGGTGCAGTTCCATATTCACGGCCTTACAATTTCATCAAAACCTCTTTCACACAAATTGGTGGAGATATATGTTTGCATCAACCCTTTTCCCCAGCCAAGTTGAGATTCCTTTTAGGAGTCAATTTTATCAAAACTTCCTTTTATACAATGTGCATCCACTTTTTTACACATTGTATTCATGGGTAGCTGAACTGTTGAAAGTATCCTTTTGCATTTTTTTAGCATCACATGTGGAAGTATTATGGTTAGTGGAATTCTCCTTCTAGTGAATAATTGTGGTACACCTGACCTACATTTTGGTTGACCTAGGTCATCTTCTCTCTTAGTGATCCAAATATGACCTGTTAGTGACTTTGATCACATTTCTTACTCTATTCTTGATTTTGACACAAATTTTCAATTTTTCTGTTTGTAAATTATCTTATAAAATTGCAGATTTTGTTCTGTTTTCCATGCACAATTTATTATATATTATTTTAAAATTTTCATATTTTTATTAGTTTATTTATTATTAATACTAGTAATAAATATATTTATGACATTAAGATTTGATTTCGGTTGACCCCAGCAGCTAAACTCGTGGGTCAGACTTTTTCCGGTTCACCAAACGGTCAGGGTTTCGAAACATTGGTCCTCAACAAGTCTGCTTCTTCACCAGGGCTTCTCTTTAATAAGACAATGACCTACACTCTCTTTCTTATGAGCTGCCTGTTTCAAGCACTCAAAAGATTAGCTCTCAGCTCTTTTTGCTCGCTTCCCAATATTCAATTGAAAGTTACACTAATACACATACTTGCATACATACATGTTGATATTGAGTTTTCTGCTATCACACTGAAATAGAAACATATCCATCTCTTTTTTCATGTCCTTTCATTCAAATTCTCTAAATGATTGAAAAGTTCTCTGGTTTCTCATAAAATTTTCTATCCCTTTTCTTCTCTGTATATGTGTGTATATTAATGTAGCTCTTTTTTTGGCTAATATTGAAATAATGACTAATACTATTGGAAGCACTGATTGTTTTCATCTTTGATTTCTACTTTGTCTGGATCATTTTCTCTGGGATTAATTTATACATGAAAACTTAGGTTCTGTTTGGGTGCAGAGCAAGTGTGGGAAAGCATATGATGTCAAATTTTGAACCTTGGATTCTTCATCATGTAAAGTAAAACTAAGAAAACAAGGAGCTTGACCATACTGAGCTTGCTTCAGTGGTGTTTAAATCAGTAAAGAAAATAAGTTAAAAACTAAAGTTTCTTGTTCTCTTACTTTTTTAAGGCAACCAAATGTGTTAGCAATGCACTCACACTCTTCTCTCTGTAAATATTCGGAACAGAGAGAATGAAAAGGTATCCATTATGTACGGTTGTTCTCAAAATTTAATTCCTTGTTCCCTAGAGCAATGACTCTTTGTCTCGACTAATATAGTTTAGGGTTTAAACTGAATGTCTGCCCCTGCTGATGTATGCCATTGCAGTGTAAGATTTGAAATCACTGGATTGAATGCATATTTAGATGTCTACGTGTTTTTCTTGGTATAAGTGGGTAAGATTATAGGTCCTGATTCTTACCCAAAAAGAAAGAAAAAAATTATATTGTGCATTTGACAATTGCAACATATCTTTTGGCTTTCATGCATGCTTTGGTTTTACATGGGTTATGAACATATGAGTAAAGATTAGTAATTGATACCCGATAGGTGGGATAATCATATTTTTTGTTAAGTTTCATTACTGAAAGTTAACTTTATTATTTCATATGTTCAACACGAAATAATTGGTGAAATAAAAGTAATAAGCAAAATTATCCGAGTTAGATGAAAGTAGCATGATTTTCTGTTTTACAGTAGCTGCCTGCTGGCTCTTCATGTATTGCCTACCATTGGAACAATTGGTTTGCTATTACAATGTTTGTTTTGCTAGATTGAAGTTTTTTTTATGAGTAAGAATACCAATCTCTTCTTTTGCATGCTTGTTTTGGTTTCTAACTTAATGTTTTTTCTACAGATCTACTCTCTCTCTCTCTCTCTCTGTTTGTTTATTTGTTTTGCTTAGCTGATAAAACTGCTCTTAGTCAATCCTGATTGTTCACTGGATATGTTATTTACCCTATCTGAAAATTTTGAAGAGTATTCATTGTTTCGGTTGTTTAAAGAGGACTTTTTTTTTTCTCTTGCCAAAGATCAGACAAGTGACAGGTTTCGTCTCTGACACAGGTTAGGATTTAAAATCTCTTTAATTAATGCAGGGAGGAGAAAATAAGCCAGTTTAATCTTTGGGAACCATGTATTGTTGTCCATATATCTATGAAACTGCCCCTGATGCAAATAGCATAGCCTTGAAACAATCAAACAGACATTAAGTGATTTATTCACGTTTGTATGCTTTTAATTCAATAGAACATTTAGTTCAACAAGAATGATACAATCCTTGCCTTGAACCATGTGATCATCCCCTCAGTTGTCTTATGAGGAAGTTTATGCCAGATACACACTTCACCAGGCTTCAAACACATTGTTGATCGTTCCCTTTGTCTTTGTTAATACATTCTCCTACTAGACCTGTGAGTTGTTTTAGAGCATTAATCTCCAATGGTTATAATGTCTGTCTGTTTTTTTTTTTTTAATATGTCTTTTGGATAGATCATAACTGAGCAACTGTAGGTTGCAGGCTAATTCCTAATAGTTAGGATGAGCGTTTATTGACTTGGGTTGTTTAAATGAAAGTAAAATAAATTAACTTGTATCTTCAAAACAAAGCTGTCTGTGTAATACAATTTTGAAAGGCTGAATTATCAAAGCCTACCTAACATAGCATGGATTTTTTGGCTTATCAGTTACTGGCCACATGGTCATTGCATTCCATAATTTGGTTACTGGTATTCCTACTTTTTTCTCTTTCGCTCATGAAATGCCCAAGTTCTCTACTTAATTTTTTTTTCTAAGAGAATGAAAACATTTTAAAGGAACATAAATATTGAGAAAAGTTGATTGCAAATATAATATCTTCTCTTCTTTTGTCAATTTAGCTCTTTAAAGATTGATATTTGTGTGTTCATTTGGCAGGGCATAGGACAAAATGGTTTGGTTCGTGTAGTATAGATGAAAAGACAAAAGAAGAGGATTTGCAGTACGCTGAAACACTAGTGGCACCAAAATTATTGGTTGAATGCTCAAGTATCAACTGACAACTGAAATTGTCTCATAAATATATATATATATATATATATATAACAAATCTCCATGAATTCTATTTTCTTGCCATCCTCTCTCCTCCCCCTTCGACCACCTCACCATCAATCTGCACCTTGTGTTGGTTTCCAGCCTCGTTATAATTTCTGTTATCATAACTATTCCATGGGTCATTGCCTCTCTTCTCTTTCACTCCCATCTACCTTCATTTCGCTTCATTCCTTGTGCAATCATCAGTCTTGCATCAGTGCTACAATCCCTTCAAATGAGGGAGCAATCTCTGTCATCAATATTGAAGATTTTATGGAGAAAGATTGGTCATTTCTTGATACTGATGAGACAAATTCTGATGAACAGCTTAAGCCAAAGGTTGATAGGATAATCTCTGCAGGAGATATTGGAGAGACTTCCAAGGTTTTGGTTTCAATTGGTTCTGAAGGATTTGTAGATCGAATTGTTGAATCATCACCTTGCCAATTATTGCTTGTTGTCCATGACTCCCTTTTTTTATTAGCTGGCATCAAAGAAAAATATGACAAGGTTAAGTGTTGGCAAGGAGAACTGATATATGTGCCAGAAAAGTGGGCACCTTTAGATGTGGTGTTTCTCTACTTCCTGCCTGCTTTGCCCTTTAAACTGGTTCAGGTTTTCGAAGCACTTGCCAGACAATGTTTGCCGGGTAATTTTATAGTGTAGTTATTGTATTTGTACATTAATATTTATGCTTTATCATTTCATTTGATTGAATACTCAAGTCAGAGGGGTGGAGGCATGTTTTTCTTTTAGTGGGTTCAGTTAGCATAATACAATTATTAAACAAAATAACATTAAATAATAAAACCCTCATAAATCAATTTAATTTATCACAAAACCACTAATAGGAATACTCATTTTAAAAAAAATAGTACTGAGAAGTGAACCACAAAATTAATCTAACCCAAGAAAACTTTAAAAAAAATTATTTTATAAAAGCTAATTTTTTATGCAAAGATTAAAATTTTAAATAAATTGAATTAATTAAACACATTAGACTTTTAAGTTTTTCTTTTTTTTTACTGATATCTTTATATTAATTGAAGAAGATGATCATTGCAATAATAATAATAATTCTTTTCACAACTAGTTATCTCATTATCTTTCTCCCCCTGTTCTTCTCTCTCTCTCTCTCTCACTTACGGTTTAGGAATTGTATCGGGTCTTGAAATGTGAATTGGCTTTAAGCTTGGTTTTGTCTTTTTTTAAAATATATCCTGCATTTTCTAATGTTAAGTCCTTTAATTTTCAAAGATTTAGAGGGTTGTAGAAATCTCAAAATTCTTCATATTATTGAATAGACTCCCACATTTTCTATAATTTCAGTGGGGTTAATTGACCTTGACGTCATTGAATGTAATGTAGCTCCACCCCTGCAACTAGTTGAAACATTATTGCTACTACTGATTATATTTGACGGATCTTCATCACATCTTGAACCTTAAAAAAAAAAGAAAGGAAAATACAGTGACCACATTTATAATTCCTAACCAAAAGTTGCCCTCACAACTTGATCCCTCAAATTATATCTTTGAAATTCTTTCAAATTCCTTGACTTTGAAACCAGACAGTTTGACATCTTATATTTTACTATGACGAGATGGTGTGGGTGAAGACATGTTCATTGGTATTACAGCATGATGGCATCCCCGTGTACTTGTCTTTCAAAATAAGCGAATTGAAAAAGTAGGACATGAATATTGATTGACCTCTCCATCCTTTTATAATATTATGTGGTTTTTGACAATGGCTTGTACAGGCGCAAGACTTGTGATCAGTCATCCCCAAGGAAGGGAGGCGGTAGAATGCCAACGACGACAGTACCCTGATGTAGTAATTTCTGACTTGCCTGATGAGATGACTTTACAGAATGTTGCTGTTGATCATAACTTTGAGATGGTGGAATTTGTAGATGAACCAGGTTTTTACCTTGCTGTCTTGAAGTTTATGGAAAAGGACTTGGAGGAGTAAATTTACTTCTCCAAAAGACTACTAGTATAATTGAGAAGTTGAAAAGTGTACTGGGATATGTTTGAGGAGTTTGATGTAAATTATGGTGAAGCATGTAGCAGATTTGCTTTTTAACCAACAACCCCCCCCTAGAAGGGGAAAAAAAAAAAGAGTGAAGGTTGAATTAAAGCAATCTATATATGCAAGAATAGTGAGGGTTGTATTGTGATCTCTTTCTTTCTGTTTCTAGATAGAACTTTCTTGATTGGGATTTTGAATGATATTCGGTTCATTACAAAAACAAAGTATAATTAAGGCAGACTATAATCTCTATAGAAAGGCATATATAATAGATAGCAATACGATCTAATAATCCTTGAGCACTACAGTTTTTGTATATATTAGAAGATTTATCAAACTTTTGTTAAATGATTGGTGATTAGGGGAGCTTTTACTTGTGAAAAGATGAAAGTATGTATAGAGAAAAATTATCTTTTGTGGCAATGAATTTTAATATTGTATCACCCTCATCTTGATGGTTTATCACCCATTTTCCCTCCTATTGGATCGTTTACTTCATTTTTTTTTGAATGATGTAATCCGGCATATATGAATGATCACAGGTTGAGGACCAGTGGCAGATTTAGACTTTAGAGTTAGTGGGGTAAAAATATAAATATTAAAATTTAATAGTTTTTTTATAGAAATAAGAAAAGATTTGGAGGGGCAAATCTTTATTTTTAATTTTTTAAAAAGAAAATATGGGTAAAAAATCTAATGTTTAAAATATGGCCCTCCCAAGAAAGCTGTTGGTGCACCTTGTATTGCAATTGAATATATAATTCTTTTTCAGATATGATTTTAATAGGCCGGCACCGTCATAATCCTGTTGTCTATGGTTTGTCTGAATGTGTTTATTAGAATGTCAATGGAGCTACATACAGAAATTTAATCTAATCAATTTGGGATCCATCTTACCTCATTACAGAATTCTTTTAGCCGAAAGTTAAACTTAATAGATTTATTTTTCTATGAAAATGGATTTTATTTTTATTTTTATTTTTTGGTACATGTTTTTTTTGTCTTCACATATATAATGTCGTATTAAAAATGTATTAATTCTTATTATTTTAATAAATAAAATTGATTATTATTAAGTCGCTCGAAAAGATCATAAATTACCAAGCTTGATTTTTTTTTTTAGTGTAGATTTTTTGTTATTTGTTATTTTATTTTTTCATCTGACATCTATTTTGACAAGTTGATACAAAATTTAATATAGCACAGACACTATATACAGGCTACAGCCGCAGCATCCACAACTATTGGGCTTTCAAATATGCCCACGGACCAATAGACTCACAAGGTATAGAGTATACACGCAGCATCCAACCACCACCGTTTCAAATAAGTCAGTTTTTTAATGTTGTAGTCGAGCGGTCAATCATCTAGATGATTGGGTGGCATCATTCTCCATTGGCTGGCTGCGCTCGTTGGCATTTAAAATTCAACCGACGATTTTGACTTTTCCTTTTTTATATTTTTTATTTTGTGGGACCGGAAACTAATAGACTGTAAATCTTTATTTTTTATTTCCCATCATACTCTTTCGGTCTATAAATACCAACAATTCTCCCTCGCCTTTCCACCACTCTCAAATTCAATACAGCTTCTTCTGAACCCAAATCTTTCTTGTGTCCATACCTTGAAAAAGAAAGCCATGGGTGTCAAATCTATCACTCAGGAGTTCACATGTTCAGTTGCTCCAGCAAGGATGTTCAAGGCCTTGGTCCTTGACTCCCACAACCTTATCCCTAAGCTTGTTCCTCAATCCATCAAGAGTGTTGAGTTTATTGAAGGAGATGGATGTGTTGGCAGCATTAAGCAAACTAACTTTCATGAAGGTTCGTTACTTCATATGTCATATCAATATATATATATATATATAGACACTATAAGTATATGTTGTATGTATTCACAAAATATTTACATTTTTTTTATTATGTTTTTCAGGGAGTCACTTCAAATTCTTGAAGCACAAGATCGATGCCCTTGACACAGCCAATCACTATTGCAAGTACACTTTAATTGAGGGTGATGTGTTGGGAAAACATGTGGAATCAATTGTTTATGAAGTTAAATTCGAAGCCTCGGGATCGGGATGTGTTTGCAAGAGTACCAGCCATTATCATGCCAAGGAAGGCATTGAGCTTAAAGAAGAGGATATCAAGGCTGGCAAAGACAAGGCTATGGGGATGTACAAGCTCGTGGAAGACTACCTCGTCGCCAACCCTGATGTCTATGCTTAAATTCAATGTGTATTCTGTTTGAATGTATTATCTCTTGTTTTACAAGTTTGTGTGGCGATTTGTTTTTCTAGTTTTTCCAGTTGGCAGAATTGCCATGGTTTGATAATAATCCCCATCCCCTGCTGTAATCTTATAGTTACAGGATGGTATTTGCTTTAGTGTTTTTTATATGAAATATAAGTCAATATTGTGCTTCTATATTGCCTGTCTGGATAAATTGTAAAATATTTGTTGACTCATAAAGCCTATGATTTTGATTTGCAAGAGAATATCTGCTTCGGTTTCGTCCCTTAATTTTAAGGCGTGGACTTGTAATATGCTTGCAAAGTGAGGTAGATAAAACTCAAGTTGTTTTTTTTTTTTTAATTTAAGGTTGTATTTGGTATGGTTGAATAGGCATTTCAAAAGTAAGGATTCTACGAAATGTCAATTTAATTTTTTAACATACTCGCGTTGTTTAAGTTTGGTTTAACAAGACTCATGCATGATTTTATTTATTTATCAAACCCATATTATTTTTAAAATCGCATCTTAAAGATGCATGTTCAATGACAATCTTTTAATGAAATCCATCTTCAAGATGCGATTTCAAACCAAGAAAATTTGAAATAAGTATTTGAGAGTTATTTTAAATCCTTCTTAGTTTGAAATCGCAACTTTAAAATGAGATTTTGTTGAAAATTGGATATTAAAATCACATTTTGAAAATGCGATTTCAAAAACAATATGAGTTTAAAAAATAAGTTAAAAACAACACATGTCAGATGTCAGGTTAAATAAAAAAATACCACCGTGGGTTATATAAAAAATTCGTCTATTTTAATTTTTTTCATTTCTTATTCTTATTTGGTATGATTGAAAATGTTTATTTTATAAAAAAATGCATCTCATTAAAAATCATTCTAAACATTTATTAGACGCATATAAATAATCTTTATTTTATTTCATATCATTTCTATTTAATTTCTTATTTCATTTTATGAAAATATCATTCTATTATTATATATCAAACACAGTCTAAGTTTCAAACTTGTTGAAGTGTCTTTTAATTGTAGTAGTAAGTTAGTTATTTAATTTTATTAGAATTCTTCTAGGAAAAAAAAAAGTTCTCAATCCTTATTTTGTATTAAAAAAAAAAAAAGTCAAAACCTAAAAGTGGAAAATCCTTAATCGTGAAGGAAATTTATCTTACATTAATCAATAAGTTTCGTGCTGCGTTTAGAAAGCATATCTATGAATTGTGTTGCCATCAACAAAAAAAAATTATTGCAGTCCAAATCGAAACTTAAGCTAGGGATCAAGCTAACTGTCTGAAAAGGATTTCAAACTCTGGAAGAGACTGATCCAGACTGCACAAAGCTGCCCTGTTTTTTTCGTTTATTAGAAAGAAGAAAAAAAGTCTAATAGTAAGATAGCGAGAAAAAAATTGAATGGTAATGTAAATTAATTTTAAACATGTGACATGAATAATATTATGATGATGCTCTAATTTAAAATATATTTTACATGTCAAAATTTGATTTGTATTACTGTTAAAATTCTCAATACTACTTTACCACTAAATTTTTTTTCTGTTTACTAAATCTACATATTGCCCTGTTACGATAATGATAAAATAGACTCGGAAAGTTTTGATTACTTCAAGTTAACATAATATGAAGACACTACCATTTGTGCAACAAGAGTTAGAGAAAGAGAAAATGACATAGAAAATTTACATGATTTGATAATCTGTGTATGTCTACAAAACAGTTGTGTTCTCAATATATAAAAAATAAAATTACAATATATTTATATCGTTTCACTGTTAAAATTTTAATTTTAACCTGGTACAATAAAAATTCTCTAATATATTCTTATCCTATTGCCAAAAACATTCTTTCCTCACGATAGAACTAGATTTAACCGCATGAATCTCATGTGCTCTATTACATTCCACACATAAAATATAAATTATATTATATGTTAGGGGTGTCAATTCGTGTTATCGTATCGTGTTCAGGTCGTGTCAAGGTATATATATTCGAAAATATGTGTAAACCCTAACCCGACACTATTAACTAATCGTGTCAAGTTTCAAAACCCAAACTCAACCCATTTATTAAACAAGTTACACGTATCGACACACTTAACCTGTTTATTTTAATTTTTTTATTTTTTAAATAAAAAAATTTACCTATCTTATAATATGTATAGATAATTTTCAAATTTAGTAACTTTAGATATGGGTCAAATGAAAGTAGAAACTTCTTTTCAAAATAAAAAATCTCAAAATCTTAATAAATATTTGATATGAGAAGAATTACTTTAACTCATAATATATTATAATTAAATATGTTAAGTCGTGTTAAACAGGTTGATACTAATAAAACTCAAACACGACCCGCTTATTAATCGTGTTATACGTGTCGACCCGTTTATGACTCAAACTCATTTATGCTAAACCCAAACCCGTTAATTTGGTATAGTGTTAAAAATTGACACTCCTATTATATGTTACAAAAATACCAACCACTATCTCTAACCACCAGTTTACCCACATTTTTCAGAATATTGATCGCCATAGACCATAGAGACCCAGCAGGTGGTTGAGACGTAATCCTAACCTTTTGATTCAAAATAGACTTTCCCTTTTATATTGAGTAAATGGATATGAACGGCTGTGTTGGCATTGTTTGTCTTCTTCATGAGAGGAATATTATGAGTACAACATAATATATACCATATTATTTCCACCTTATCTTTAGAAAAACAGTACCATGTACAGGGACAACGTTTGCAGTCACCGAAGGCTTAGTCCATTCTTAACAATGGCATTTTTTCTTTTCTTTTTAGCACATTTTGTTTTAAAATTTTATTTCGTACTACTTTATACATTTGTTTGAAAATGGTGACTCGTATGAGAGTCCGTTGATTTAGCAGCCACATTGATGTAACAGTAATAATAATATAAAGATAAATCTTGACTTCAAATTAAGTAAAAAGTAGTTTTTCTTATCCTAATATGCCTCAATGACAAATATATAAAGTATTTTTATTTTTATTTTAAATCTTATTTAATAATATTTATATAATTACGTAGGTGACAAATTATAACTGAAATATGTATTCGAATAAGAGGATGTTTTGTCAAAATTTTAATGGTTAAATGACACGGTTTCAAATCTTTTCAAGTGAAAATATGTGATAATATATTTATTTTTCGGCCATGTGTTAGGCTTATAAATAATATGGGTGTGCTTTTTTCAACAATGAGCTAGACTTGTTAGTTGTATTTATAAATAAACACTTCTTATGTTAATAATATATATATATATATATATATATATATATAAGAGAATGTTTCTTTTATCAAATTTAAAGCTAAGTATTTTTTAAAAATAACATTTAGTTACAAAATAAGAAAGATCGTAAGAAGAATTTTCAACAATTCGGATACATGTCTTAACCACAATCTATCGTGTATATAATACAAATATATGTATTTTTAATTTTTTTTCAGTTAAAATTAAATAAGTTACACATTATGATTGTGATGTGTATCTAAATAAGTGGAGATTTTTTCAACTTATGTATAGTAAGTACTATCCTTTTGATAATGTATATTTTTTTGTTTTTCCGAGGAGAAAAGAGATATATTAGAACTCATAAAGCACCAGAAGAACTACGATCCAGGAGGATGAGATGTTGCAGCCGGGGAGGAAAAGCATCTTGATTTTGCCAATCAACATCCAAACCATTCAAAAGGGCAAATCTAGCCACAACATGGGCAGCCCTATTACAATTATGAGGGGGTGGATCTAGATAACAAGAATGAAAGACTCTACATAATCTAATGGCATCTTTGATCACCACATCACGAATCGAAGAAGTAAACATACCAGACAGACATTCAAAAATTATTGACTGCACATCACCTTTAAGAATCAACTTAAAATAACCTTACGAAAGGAGCAAGCTCGATAGCCCTTACTCATAGCCAAAGCTTCAGTCATCGAGGCATCCACCACAAGCACAAAACCTTTTGCTTGATAATGTAATTAAAGACCTCTTACTTGATTTAAAGGTAAATACTATTATTTTGATAATATAATTGAAAGGACATCACTATCTTTATAATATAATAGCAAATGATTACATGCCTACTATCTACCAATCTCAAGATTTCTTATTATGACTTTGTAGAGAAATTATTCAATGATTTCGTTTTAATAGTCCTAACAGTTAAATAATTATATAATAAATCGCATACATATCTGTAATATATTGTTTCATTTGACCCTTAAGATAATAGTCTCGAGAACTACCAACAATCATGATTGAAACATTGAAGATAAATATGGCTTTGAGGATAAATTTCACCAATTTCACTTGATCCTAGCCAAAATGCCATAAAAGTACTACTTTTCAACGGCAAAACCCGAAAAGATGTATCATCGTATGTATATGTGAATTAGACTTGATAGATTTTACGCCCCCTGCTACGTGGGTGTCAATGAAAGGAGACACTAAAGCTGGCCAAAAGAAAAGGTAGCTGTTTAGAAGTTTCAAATTAGGTAGAGGTCATTGCTACCACCCTGTCTATTACGGGTCAAAAACAGTTTTTTCACTTATGGACCTAAATGCTGCAGTGACGAAAGCCTTTGTACTGGGTTTGCCCATTCACCAGAATGTGTTCCTATTTTCAAAAGGCTGAGCTGTTCCCAAAATGAAGTGGGTCCTCTTGGCTCAGAGGGTCAAGTTTGAGGGGGGCCATTCTATAATGGAAGTCGCTGTCCTTTGAAGTGTACACTGGAAGAATTATTATACTGCCAAAGGTGCCTTAATCTGACTCTATAAACACCCAGTAATGCTGCTCTTCATCTGCACAACCCAAAAATCTACTCATATATAGTACCCAACTAAGCCTTCTTTGCTATACAGCAAATTCCTTGTTTTAGGCAATCATGGGTGTCACCACTTTTACCCAAGAATTCACCACTCCAGTACATCCTGGAAGGATGTTTAAGGCCTTGATCATCGACTCCCACAACTTCATTCCCAAACTTGTGCCACAATCCATCAAAAGCATCGAGTTTGTTCAAGGAGATGGTGGAGTTGGAAGCATCAAACAAACCAACTTCCCTGAAGGTTCAATGCTTTTAGAAAGCAGAAACATAACATTTCGATTCTTGTCACATTAAAATCATTTTATGTTTGCTATATTAGATTTAGAATATGCTAATTGATTTTTTTTTTTAAATTAGAAGAGGAAATAAGAAATAAAGCTTTCTGTGTTTATTATGTTATGGCATGGCAGGAGGTCACTTCAAATACTTGAAGCACAGGATCGATGCCCTGGACGCACACAATTTTGTGTGCAAGTATACTTTGATTGAAGGAGATGTTTTGGGTGACAAGCTCGAATCAATCTCCTACGAGGTTAAGTTTGAGGCTGCCGCTGGAGGGTGCGTGTGCAAGGTGACAAGCCACTATCATACCAAGGGCGACGTCGAGCTCAAGGAGGAGGAAATTAAGACGGGTAAAGATAAAGCCATGGGGATGTACAAGACTGTGGAAGAATACCTCTTGGCACACCCTGATGTCTATGCTTAAATCTAAATATTTTGTCATGTTGTTAAGGGCTAGCTGATCTTTAGTTTTCTATTAGCTTTTGGTGAACAGCATGTCTTTGGCTTGATAATAAGTACCCCAAACTGCTGTGATATTATTTTGTATATTGGGATGTGTTTGAAGAGTTTGATGTGAATTATGGTGCAGCATGTAGCAGAGTTGCTTATTATATAAAGTATTATGCAAGAATCATATATTATGATCTTTCTTCTAATTCTAATAGTATATAGAACTTTTTTGATTGAGATTTCATCTAATCATTGCCTTTTATCTTCACACATATAAAGTCTTATTTAAAATGTATTAATGGTTATTATTTTAAAAAATAAGGTCGATAAAAATTTCACAATTACTATTGTTGTTGTCAATATGAATTGTTGTCAATATGAATTAGCCTCTAGCAGACTTGTAAAATAAAAAAAGAAAAAATTATGAGAAAAAGTCTAGTGTCAGATATCACAAGAGAAAGTACGACGATGGACTCTTCGACGGTTAAGTCAGTAAATATTTACTGAGTGTGAAGTAATGATCCAAATAAAGATTGTATGTTGAAAGTACCTTTTGTTGCCCTTTTTTAGAGGTGGGCTTTCATTTTGGTGAGATTGAGCTAGTAATTTCTAGAATCCCTAATTCTTTGGAATGGATATATTTTTGAAATTATGTTGTCATTTAAATATGATATAAGACTTCCAGAGTCATTCTTATCCCTTAAGGTTCTATGAGTTCAAACCGGTCCTAATGTCAACTCGAAATGGGTGACGACGTCCTTCAAAATTAGAATTGATCCTCAAAGCTTATCCGGAGACATACTTTCTACTTAAGGTCCTCCTATTATGATCTTGATCCTTTGAAGGCGCGTCAATTATGATTGTTGTGTGGGCAACTTTGATTTTTATTTATACCATCGGGTCATCCGCAATGTATGTTGTCTCAAATGATTTGTGTCGGACTTCAATCAAAATGAAATGTTAGGTTCTCTAATGAATCTACTAGTAGACGTTCAATTAGTGTCAGAAAATAAGTCATTTGCTAACTATGGTCGGCCATAGTGGCCAAAAAAATATCATTTTAATATTTTATAGGAAAAAATAGTGAAAGAAAAGAATGAAAAAAAAAATATAATAAAAGAAATGTAAAACTCACGTAAAGAATTGAGTTAACATGTACATTGAAAAACTCCTCACTAATTTAAAAAAAAAAATAAAAAAATAACTAACACAAGTTAATATAGCATATACATTCTAGACTAACATCATTGTGGACGCTCTTAAGCAGCCCATACGATTTGAAGAGCTCCTCACTTGAAAAAAAGAAAAGGGTACTAACACAAGTTAATATAGCATGTGTATTCTAAGGTAGCATCATTGTGGGTGCTCTTAGGCAGCCCATATGATTCAGGCTATTGGGCCTACTCCATCAACCATTGGGCTACAAGGCCGGTTGTAACTCACATCTATAAACGGTTCTTTTGAGAAATTTAATCGTAAACCCTTAAGCCCTAAGCTTGGCGCCTCCCTCGACTCTGGTTCTCTCCTCCATTCATTCACCAAACAAGAACACCAACGATTGCCAGTAATAGTATACCTAGCATTCATCTAGTCTTTTACGGAAGTGAAGCGAATCTGTGAAGGTTCTTATGTACTGGACGTAACATGTATAATTGTAAAGGAAGTTTGCTGCTTAAATTGTAAATTTTCTGTGTCACTATATTTTCTTTTTAAATCTTTTCTTATTGAAGTTTCCTTATAGAAACTAAAATGTCCCAAGAAGTGGGTGGTGGAACGAGTGGAGATCCTTTAGAGAAGCTCAGAACTCTCCACATATCTTCTCTTGACGAGGAAGAAGAAGATGAAGTTCCGGTTGGTGACGATGGTGATGGAGATATGTATGATGACGATGACGACGAAGACGACGACGATGATTGTGATGACGAAGAACAAGTACCTGTAACGCTAGGTTTTGTCGAAAAGCCCAAGAATCACTGGTCACTGCTTCGTCAATTATTTCCAAGCAAGGCTGGGGGCGTCCCTGTACGTTTAATGCCCCTATGCACTCATCTATCTTTTTTTGGTTAGGGCAAAAGTATATTCCGGGTTTAAATAATTTAATTACTTGAGATGTATGTAGGCATGGTTGGATCCAATTAATTTGCCTTCGGGAAGATCTTGTATCTGTGACATTTGCAGCGAGCCTTTACAGTTCTTGCTTCAGGTATATTTCTTTTCACAACTATCATATAAACTATAAGATGAAGTACTTTGTGTGCGTGCGCGTATACACATACACAGATGTATATTTATTTACCATTAAGCATGTACAGATATCACTAAAAGTATGATTATTCTCTCAGTTATAGTTCTTTGTTTTAGGCGTAATTGTTTGGTACAATGGTAAAATACTTAAGACTATGGCGCGTGAGAATGTGGGTTCAAATCTGAGTGTAATTACTTTGTGCAAAAATAATACGAAATGTTCCTTATAAAAAAAAAAAAACAAAACAAATGTTAGGTTTGTCTCTTGTGGCAAATGCAGCACTTATACCCAGGGGTGAAAGTATAAGCATTAGAATTTAAAGGAGCTGTAATGACAATATGAAAAAATTTAGGAGGACCAACTCCTAATTTTTAAAGAATTTTAATGAATATAGTAATAAAAAAGTAGATTTTCCAACCCTTGGGGGCGGGGGGGCATTCGACTCAATGTGTCTGTCGATGTCTGTCTCCGGTCTATCCCTTCAGCACCCTGCGTAAGCAGTACCAATCCTTTCTATGGTTCTTTTTATTGAATTCTCATGCATGAGTGATAAAGTACCTTTTTTGTTTTGCTACTATTGATTCTTAATTTTTTTGACATATTATCTGAGCCACTTGAGTTGGCTGTCATGAACCTGCATTTACACCTCGCTTGCCTAGTAGCCAATTAATGAGCACATCTGATGATCCAGTTGGCTCATCAAGCGACTCAACATTTGTAGAAATAATGAGGGAACCAGATGTTATGATCTTACCTTCCAATTCAAGTTTGATCTCCATGAGATTTCTCTAGTTGTACCAATCTGACCTTTGCCAATATCCCGGGTTAGGCAATAGGAAAGTCTGGTCTTATCCTTCTCACTTTACTGGTCTTCTCCAACTTACTTACCTGTGCCACACAATTTAGGCGCGCGAATGATCTGTGTTTGTATTTAATGTAGTTTTCATTGAGTTCCTAGGTGTATGCACCACTTTCTGAAAAGGAGTCAACATTTCATCGCACATTATTTGTGTTTATGTGTCCATCAATGTCATGTCTTCTCCAAGACCAACATGAGCAATGGAAATGCCAATCAGCTAAGGCTTATCGGAGGTATTGTTTGGGAACACATAATGCCTCAAATTTCTTTTCTTTGTTTTTCCCTAGTTCTCTTACCCTTTCACTATATGTTTATAATTATAAAATGATTTTTGAAGTGTGAAGGTTTTTCGTTGCCAATTGCCCCAGTCCAATCCTTTTTACTCAAGTGAGCCCCCAAGACATGATGGAACTGACGAGTCTTCTGGAATTGGAGGTAATCTGTAATCTTTTCTTCCCTGTTTGATTCAATCTTAGCCTTTTTTTTCCTAAACAGACTCAAATTGATTGATATTAATAATGGCCATTATTGGTGTTATCGACTTCAAGGGCGGAGCCAGGAAAAAAAAAGTTAGCCGGAATTTTTTTGGGAGAAATTTTAGAGGGTGAATTTTTTTTTTCAAATTGCAAAAAAATTTACATGTAAAATTTTCTTTTCTCAAAGAGAAAGATGATGGGGGAAACAATTTCTCAAAAATGAAGATGCTAGGGGGAAAATAACAAGTTTGTATTTCTTTTCCTTATTCTTAAATTTACTTAGCAATCAAACAAAGTTTAAATGATAGAATTTTAGCTAGAAAATATCAAAGTTCATCAAATAAATAGCAAAGAAATTTTTCTTAGCATCTAAAGTTCTAAACATATATTAAAGGAAAATTTTTCCAAAAAACATCAAAACTTATCAAATAAATGGCAATGAAAAAAACTCCAAACCAAGATATACTTTAGAAATTAAGATGGTTAATGGGTTGAGCTAAAATTTTAGAATGAGAAATGAAAGAAAAGACGAGTAAAAATTAGATTGGGCCAAAATTTGGGATGGGCTAATTTAAAAATAGCCAAAATTTTATATGTATAAAAAAAAATTTCCAGATTTTTGGGGAGGGCTGTGGCTCAGCCCAGCCCTTATAATAGTTCCGCCCTTGATCAACTTAACTCTACAAATTCTTAATCCTGACATCATAGAGTTGCTGCATGATTTTATTTATTTATTTATTATCACTATTACTATTATTATTATTATTATTTTGTAAATTTTACTTACACCCAGTATAAGATTGTAAGTCAGTGATCTCGTTTACAGTGTTTGGCCTAAATTTTCAAATTATACCCGCCTAGCACAATCCTGCACCTTTAACTGGGTGTGTGGAATCAGTTGTCATGAAGATCTGATTCCCAACAGCTGGACTTTCATATGATATTTATTATACAAATGTGACCTTACATAACATACAATAATTTTTTTTTTTCAGCATGCCCATCGACTATGCACTATTGCTTGATCACCATGTACATTATTATTTGGAGTTGTTACAAAATATGTAGATATTCCAACTTTCAAAGGGTATGATTTCTGAGAAAATATGATATCTCCCTTATTCTTAAGATGGTTAGAGACTGTTTAGACAGTAACACAGACACAAGAACGTGACCCTTAACTCTGCATGTTCTTCCATTTATTTAGCATCTTCATGTTCTCATCCCATTTATGCTGCTTGCTTTAGCTGCACTCTGTAATTGGTGTGGTACCTGGAAAGGAGATAAAGTTTGCAGCAGTTGCAGAAGAGCACGTTATTGCTCAGAAAAACACCAAGTAATGAGAGACAATTATATTATTGTTATGATTTATTTATTTAGATCATTAATGCCTAAAACCTCCCCTCCCACCCCCCCTTTTTATTTGTAGGCTATGCACTGGAGGTCGGATCATAAAGTTGATTGTCGACAGTTGAGCATTTCTCCTCAGCCTTCTGACTCTAGCCCCGGTAACAGTTCAGAGATTCAGAAAGGCCAGTATAATTGATTGTATTACCAAAAGTTTCCAGCTTGAATGCGGTTATACAGCTCACAGTTTTCATCTTATGTATCACATGATCTATTCTAATACCAAAGACTTATTTTATGTAATACCTAGGCCCTAGAGGTCTTAATAAATCGTATTTATATAGCTTTTTTGGCTGGTGGGACAAAAGGAATATGACTCAATTCTGTTGCCCATTACACTTGATGCCCTAGATTGTTGGGGAGATGTGCCACTTATGCCCAAATGGATTTTAGAAATTGTTCAGTCAGCGTCAACTCTAAATCCAGTTTTCCCTCAGCCAAGTTTATCCAGGATATTGGTTTTTTCTGAATTTCCTAGCTGAATAGAATTTTTATTTGTGAACAGTTGCAAGCAAAACTTTATGGCCCCAATATGAGATCATAAATGAGGATGAATCTGAATTCAACTCAGAGATGTCTGAAGATACTGAATACGCTAAAGCATTGGTTACTGGGAGCCAAATGGATGACACAGCAAACTCACTGCTGGATAATTTTGGGGTACGGATTGCTTTGCCAATGATCTTGGAATCATTTTATCTGCATGAACCTTTTCAGACTCTGTCTCATTGTTGGTAAACAGGGGGATGGGGACAGAAAGAGTTGGGCCTCTTTCCAAGAGCGCATAACCAGGGCCCCTGAGCAAGTTTTAAGGTGATTGTATACCTTCATTACAAGGATGCATATCTTTCCATTTTAGAAGAATTTACATCATATTATGTTGTTTAAAAAAAATAACACAATTTTGGGGAACAAGATAATGCTTGCAGAAAAAGTTTGCAGTTTCTTGCCTTCAAAGGAAAGATCTTATTCTACAATAGTTGTGTATCCTTGGTACATATTACATAGGAAAATACTAATATAGCATCTTTATAAGGGTTTGGATTTCTAAATACCGTGGCTTTTTTACCTTGGGTGAAACATATATATCAAAACTAACTAGTTTGAGAATGAATTCTCTTATTTTCTTTTTAATTGCATAATATATGTAAGTATTTACTCATTATTTCAAAGAAAAATAAATAAACATGGTAATATGAATTTCAATCCAAATATGATTGTACCTAAAGATTAAAAGTATCAATGTTGTAATGCATAATATGAGTCAAAGTAACAATTAATGGATAATGTATTCATTTAGAAAATGAAATATAAATTTAAGTAACACTGAAATTTCCTTTCGCTACCATTGGCCTTGTTGATCGATCACTATGATTGTTGGGCTGCTCACTGTTGATTCTTGGGCTGCATTATTTTCTTTTGCTACCTGTGGATACTTGGTTCACTCCAAGCCATTTTAGCCCCATGTCGATCTCTTATTATCTATGAGCTGATCTGTTGAACAGTATGGATAATACACCAATCACCTATTAACACAGACCAATCATAGGATGACATGTGTCCTATTATTGATGTGATTATATCAGTTCCTTGTGCAAGCCAGTATGTGCTATACCTTACCTCCAGACCTTGACAAAGAGTATTTGCAAGGGCATCTTGGAATTAGTTACTTAATCAGAGTTGAGCCAATCCCTACTTGCCCCTTTGGGCAGACATCTTGTCATTCATGACTATTTGTAGTTGTCAGTAGACTCCGAGGAGCTCCACAAGCTCAGTGTACGATTATGATATGGCTTTCAGGTTGAGCCATAGTCTAACAGGATTCTTAGGGTTATACAGGTTGGTGTGAGTTCGCAAAGGTTTGGCTCGCCCTAGTTCCATGGTACACCTTAGTCCTTCTGGAGTGAGAGAGATCATTATAGTGTCTTTTGAAACATGTGAAGTCAATTGTCATGATTATTGCTCAGTTGAGTCAGTTCATGTGTACCAGTCACGTGCCCTTCGAGCTAATCATGTGTATCAACTATTATAAATAGCAATGCCTTACACTTTTTCTAACATGATGGTTATTAGGTACTATTCCTGAGAGTTATACTTGTACGACCTTCTCCGTATTTCTTGATTATCTCTCATTCTCTAGATTGCCTTGATTTTCACTCTTCCACATCACCTCGGGGATCTTAGTCTTCACACGTGTAATTGCCACTCTGGCACGAACCATTCCCCAACTCCTCTCACCTACATTACCGTTGGCCTAGTTGGCTAATCACCAATAATTTTTGGGTTGTGTGAAATGTGTCTGTGCACAGTATATATAAAGATGAAAACCCTTATTCTAGTGGTTATGTACTTTCTGAATCAATGTGACAATTATAGGATGGGACACCCTATTTAGAATATGAAAATATAGATTCTAATTTATACCGAAAGCTTTTTACTGCTATAGCATTGGCTGTTGTCACTAGTGAATTTTAGGCTGCATGATTTTGAAGTCATAAGTTCCAATCTGTGAAGTGCTTTGCTCCATTGTCACATTTAGAGTGTACCGCCACCCTCAAAACAATGGTTTGAAGTTTGAACCCCAAATGGGGTTTTGGTGGTGTTTGGGTGAAGCTTCTCAAAACCCAGTTTTGCAATGGGGCCCACTAAATCCCGGTTGCAAAATGGAGTTTTGGAGAAGCTAAAAAAATCTGTTTCTCAAAATAGTTTCTACTTTTTACAAGTTTAACTATTGGACCAACCGCTTGCACATCACTTTAAATATATACAATATAAAGGGTAAAAATGACAGTTAGAATCACTTTTAGTACATAATTTTTACTAAACACCCAAATAACAAATTGATCATATTGTTCATAATCAATTCCCCAATAATCAATTTTTTAGAATCAATTCTCCAAAACCTGAATCTCCTTCAAACGGACTCTTAGTTCTTGGGCAGCATTTAGATGGTTCCATGTAGATCTATGGGTTATGTGAGTATCTAACTAATATAGATTAATGCAAATTTTGTATTTCTATGTCAAATGGTATGACACCCGACTTCTATATTTTCACTTGATAGCGTTTGGGTTTTAGATTTTAATAAAGAATACAGGGCTTCCTTAGTTTTCAAATAATCATGCAAATTCTCTGCAGGGTAATTGAATGGAAAACATTAATGAGGACATCAGTGGAATAGCTTAAGATATGACATTCCATAAGATTCAAGAACCCAAATGTCTTTCAAGTTTCATCAAGCAATAAACACACGTGTACATATATGTATATTTATATTTATTAAATCATCACTACGTGTCTGCTATATATCCTATAAAATCTACTAATCAGAAATGCACACGTATATTCTTATATACAAACATATGCACTAAGCTATTATATTCATCTAGTTGGTTAATTCATTTCTTTTGTTTATATATTACAGGTATTATAGGTATGCAAGAGCCAAACCCTTGTGGCCCACATCAAGTGGCCGGCCATCCGAGATTGATATTCCTAAATGCAGCCACTGTGGTAATGTTCGAGTTTTTGAGTTTCAGGTGTGGAATTATTCTCCTTTGACTTCACCTCAACATCAGACCAACCCTATGGTACTAATTTATGCAGTATATCTAGAACCTGATTTCATAATTGGAACCTTTGCTTTTTTTGTGATTCCAGATTTTGCCGCAGCTGCTTTATTACTTAGGTGTGAAAAACGATGTTGATTCTCTTGATTGGGCGACCATTGTTGTCTACACTTGTGAAGCCTCTTGTGAGGGTAGTATGGCTTACAAAGAGGAATTTGCTTGGATTCAACTCGCTTCTCAATCTTCTACAGTACCTTGATGAAATTACAGTTTTGTGTTTTTCTTTCTCTCTTTTTTTTTTGTTTTAATTTTCTTGGTTGGGGCTTGGGGTTTAAGGAAACATTTTTTTTCCTTTCCATAACAAAGATATATTTTTTAGTTTTATTCTGTAAAATACGTAGAAGAATGAATGAATGGACAGTACTATATATCCAGGGATCAATACAACATTTCTGTCCCAGAACATTTTATGTTTGGTAACCTCCTTGTTTTTATTTTTATAAGAAATATCTTCTCTTTTGTGTTATTTCTAAAAACAGTAAACTATTGTCCTATTGAAGTGATGCAATTGTTCACTCTTCACTCAACTGATATGAATTTGATTCTTCCTCCCATCCCATTCTATCGTTATATAAAAACAAAAAGAGGTTTTTTATATTATTTTTAAGCCAAATGAAAACAAGCATGTCACTGCCCCTTCATGAGGTCCAACATTTGATCCATGAAATTGGCAATAAACATTTCTTTTTTCCTTCTCTCCTAACCCTAAACTAAAACAGAAACATAGAAGATAAAGCAATTACCAAACATGTTTGGTATTGCTCAAATCATTGGTCCGGTGGACTAGACTTTGCTTTTCCTCCAGACAAGATGCTTAATATTTATAACGCTCAGGTAGTTAAGGGTTGAGATATTGCTGATCAACCAATTAACATGACTTGTGAGATACAACAACTATTAGGAAACAATCTTGTGAGGTACAGCAATTATTAGGAAACAATGGCATTAGAGTTGTAGCTATGAGTGCTACAGATGATTTAACAAGAGGAATGGAAGTGATTGACACAGGAGCCTCTTTAAGTGTTCCGGTCAGGGGAGTGGCTCTCGGACAAATTTCCAGTGTGCTTGGAGAGCGTTTTGCTTGGGTGCTTATTTATTTGTTTATTTGCCATTTTCCTTGAAACAACTAACGGTCCTTTCTCGGTAAGCACAACCCAGCTTTCAGCTCACAAACCTCAATTGTCTTCAACGAAGTGAATTGGGTAATGAATGTTGAATTTTGGAAGTATGCATCATCTACAAGCGTTCTTTAGAAAATATCAGTCATTACTCGGTATCAATCGTGCTAATGGAATGTTGGGAGGAGTCAATTAGAAACAAACTTAATCTTGTACAATTTTTACACAATGATGCAATGAAAGAATCAAGGGAAACTTTACTCTCTTTTACTAATGAAAAAATAGATTTTTATTGATAGGAACTAAAACAAGACAATAAATCAGACATCAAGGGAATATGCGAGATTCCAGCCAAACCTCATACCTCGACACAGAACAACCTTTCCGAGCAAGTTCGGCACCGATTACAAGATCTCAGAACCCACAAGAACTCCATTACCTCAACCTCCTTGCTAAGATGCACAACATCAAGAAGAATAACTTAAAGATCAGAGGGAAAATTAGCACCTTGAGACAGAAGATGGATGATAAGTTGAGCACCAGATTCCACTACCACAAACCGAATACCTGTATCTTTGCACAACTGCAAGGCACCCCGTATGGCATAAAGCTCCATCAAGGCCGCTGAGCTGACAATGTTCAGACATTGAGCCATTCCAGCAAATTTACTCCCCATAGGCATCACGAATAACCACACCCACACCTCCATTACCACCACTTGAGGATATCTCAATCTTAGTGAACAGTATCCGTTTGGATACGTTTTCATTTTCTTTATTTTTATTTTTGTTTTTGTGTTTTGAGGAATGAAAAATAACAAGTAATGCAAAAAATCATGCTGTTATTGCACAACTTGAGAGGACAGAAAAATTTATTCCAACAATATCAATCCAAAACACCCTTCTCAACCTGGTCTACCATTAACCAATCTTGGTGGAAAATTTACAATGTAAGATAAATAACCAAAAATGAAATAAACAAATAAATAATTAAAAGCAACAAACATCTGAGTTGTACTGCACTATCTAAAATTTCCTTGCACACGAATGAAGCAAATGTGGCTGTACATGGGCAACTGACTGGCATGAGACACCAAATTGGAAAAGTTTCATTATAGGACTCAAGAATGTTCAATTGAATAATCATGAGATGGAAGATTCTAAATCTGCATCTTATTGGAAGATTATGCACTTGAATTCAAAGTGAGAATGGAATTGGATGAAAGAAATAATTGTAGTTTAAGAAACGGTATCATAATATTGAAACAAGACTATTTGGATACAAGAGAAAGAAGCAACCTGAAGAAGAATTAGAATATGGGCTTTGAAGGTCAGGACATGGTTCAGGAGACACAGCCTCAGAGAAACCCAAAACATCGGAACATACCCATGAAGTCGAAGGGGGGTCAGAAGTGATGGTGAAGGAGATATTTGATAAGCAAATTGAAGTAAAGGGAGATTCATAAATCCCAACAAACTTCCCTGCTGTAGTGATGTTTGTACCAATAATGTTCTTAAAGGTGATGCCATTGATAACTGGGAGTGCACGAGGATCAAATTTGTCATCTGGGTGGGATTCACACAGACCTGTCGCCACAAGTGCCATCTGAACATTTTCCATTTTTACTTGTGATATAAGAATGTCTTCTATGTAACCACCCCTGCCTCTTGATGTCTTGATTTCAATGCCAATGAATGTATCATGTACGTGAAGGCGCTCTACAAGTATGTTAGAGATACCACCAGACATCTCACTGCCAAAAGCTAGACCAGCGCCTGAAGAAGACCGAAGGTGAACATCCCTAACGTGCACATATGTGGTCGGTCTGCCATACGCAATTCCATACTCGTCCCAACCACTCTTAAGCACAATGGCATCATAACCCATGCTAATGTTGCTATTCTCAATGCACACGTACTCCGAAGAATCTGAAATTTGCATTTCATTTTTTGGGGGGTTACATGAAGATATAATGGCTTGAAACATTCTCTAAGTACTACATGAAATTTAAAAGCAAGTGTGACAACAGACAAGGACTTTGGTATCATTTCATTGATGTATTTATTTGCGACATTATTGGCAATAAACAAACATATCACAATTATTAGCAATATTAATATAGGGAAAAGAATCTATGCACTAGTCAAATTTTTAAGGATTGTGAGATGCACTAGCGTGGAGAGTTTGCTAACAATCTGGGAAGTTTAATCTCCTAATGCATAATAAGAACAGAAAAAAATTGGGCCTCAGGGGAAAAAAAGGTGCATGCTGAAAAGGGGTCACTGTTTAAATGGTCCACTTTCATTTTATATGCATGCCAAAGTAACAATAAATAGAACACTACATTACATGAAACAAAGAGAGATCGTCAGCCAAGGCATGCGAATGAGAAATGGAGATATATAATCCCAAGTGAAGAAATATTTTCTGACGAACCTGGGACTATTCCACTAGTGTAGGGAGATTCAGGTGGAGAACAAACGGTTATGTTTTGAACTAGCACGTTCCTGCATCATATCCACACAAAAAATTATAACGATTTGTTAAATCTAACTAAACTTTACCATGCTAGAAAAAGAGTGAACAAGCACTGAAGGATAAAAACCAGCCATCAGAGAAGTTTAACCAAGCTACCTGCAATATGCTGGATGAATATTCCAGGCAGGGGAATTTAAGAAGGTTAAATTTGAAATAACGATGTCATTGGATCCAATAAATTCCACAAGATGCGGACGGCTGTAGTTTAAGGAATGAGAACTGAACTGATCCCACCAGACAGAACCCTGGCCATCAATAGTTCCATTTCCACCTAGTGCAATCAATAGATATGTGCAAATTGTATGAGAACAGAAAAATTATGGAACCTACAAAGAAAATAGCATCAGACAAAGAAGAAATAGAGAAATATCCCTGCCTGTTATAACCACATCAGTTAAATTATGTCCAGTAATCAAGCTGCGATATCTTCCACCTGGCAGCTCTATCCCCCGGCCATAAGATGGTAAGGGTTCAACTATTTCCCAATGATAGAAATCCTGCAAAAGAACAAAAAATAAGAACAAACTAAAACTCATCCAATGGGAGTTGTTTTCTTGGGCACTCTACAGCTACACAATTTTTCGTTCCGTAAAAACACAAAGACAAAAATGATAATATGAAATTGTAAATGCATAGGCCATGGCAAGGAATAAGGGGCCAATGCCAGAATTTCTGTCCCATCATGTTTATTGGCAGCTAAATACTATTACTCCCTCAATTGAAAAAAAAATAACAAAAAACAAAATTCTCTTCCTGACTGCTTACTGAGTTGTTTTCTTGGCCACTCTACAGCTACACAATTTTTCATTCAGTAAAAACACAAAGACAAAAATGATAATATGAAATTGTAAATGCATAAGCCATGGCAAGGAATAAGAGGCCAATGCCAGAATTGCTGTCCCATCATGTTTATTGGCAGCTAAATACCATTACTCCCTCAATTGAAAAGAAAAAAAACAAAAACAAAATTCTCTTCCTGACTGCTTACCGAGTTCATGGGCATTGCCCCATTGGTTATATGCATGTTTTTTTTGTTTATACTGCCACAAGACCTTTAAATTATCCTTGAGGTATTGGAATCAAGGCAATAGCTAGGTAATTTCATTTTTGGCAACTGCAGCAACAATAATAGACTTCTGAACTATGAAGCACAGACATTCAGAAAGTATTGTACACATATCATGAGTATCGAAGGAGTATCAGTATCCAATACAGATTTGACCTTGTATAAGTATACGTGTTTCATAGATTAGCATGGTAGCATAGATTGAGGGGCTGAGCAAACAAACGTTGACAGAGAAAATGACTACATCTCAAAGCCAAGCAGTTTAACTTATTCTATGGTTCATGGAAGTCACAACTCAACTAAAGGATTTTGTATTAGTTTATAACACGAGAAATGTATTTATCTTTTGTTTTAATGGCAGAGGATAACAATCGAGTTGAAATGAGAACCTGAGATCCAAGAATAATGGCTCCTTTTTCAAGGAAGAGTGTAAGGTTACTGGTTAGGTTGAAGCTTCCAGTCAGCCACCTGCCTGGTGGAACATAGAGCTGAGCACCACCCTTGTCAGCAAAGGACTTTAGATAGAAAATAGCATTTTGAAAGGCAACTGTATTCAATGTCTTCCCATCCCCAACTGCCCCAAATTCCAAGATAGACACACTGTGAGGTCTGGGTTCCAAATGCCTACTGAATTTGCATTGTCCATCATTAGCACTCCCATGGAGTTCAATAGCATCACTTAATGCGAGAAACAAAAGCAGTGCCACCTGAAAAGAAGGCGCACAAAAGAAAAAGGTAAAGGGCATTGCAAAACAAAAATTCAACTCCCAAGCAGTTCCTACTTTTTTAAATAAACTACTGTTACATGATGCTCTCTCTTTTTGCTACAATCTGTTACAGATTTCAAAATGCATAGAAAATATAAATAAAAATCAATCCCAACACATCATATAAACAGTTTGTTTTCTATTATGTTAAATTGTTAAAAAGTAAATTAGAAAGATGTCAGTAGTAATGCAAGTTGCAAGATTGCTAAAATGATGCAGCAAAAAGTATTTTGGAAGAGGTAATTGGACACAACAAGCACACCTCGGTATTTCAAGTTGGGCCTGGCTGAACTCCAATATTGATATGTTTCAATAATTTGTAGCATAAATAAATAGAATAAAGTTTCTAAAGATTCCAACAGAAGCAAAAGAAACTCACAGAAAGGATACTGAAAAAATGGGAGAAGGATGCGACCGTAAACAAAATTGAAACAAAATTTAACAGAGATGAATAAAAAATGTAATATAAATCATATCGCTGAAGAACAGAGGATAAATTCTACAATTACAATCTCAATATAGAATAAAGTTGAGACCTTATGGAATCAGATTATTTTAAGTAACATATAGCAGCTACGTACAAAGCAACTCACAAATAAATCCCACTTATTCATATTCATGAAAAAACAAACAAACAAAAGAACAAAAAACAATAACAATAACAAAACTGGAATCCACTGCCCAAAAGACAACACAGTGCATTTATTTCTTTGCTGGGCAAAGGAAGCTACATACAATAGTAACTCGCAAATGGATCCCAATTATTCATATTCATAAAAACAAAAAACAAAACCTGAATCCACTCCCACAATACAACACAGTGCATTTCTCTCTTTGTTTGGCAAACACTGAATTTCAAGGAAAAAGAAAATATTAAAATTTTGTATATAAGATGTCAATGCCCGGCAGAGACAATGCAGACAAAGAACAACCACCACAAGATCAACTTGACTTTGAGCAGAAACCCATATCAGAACCACTTTAAATCAGTAGAACTACACATAACTGTATAAAATTGGAGTTTTTAACACTTAAGTACACACTTCCAAAATCAATTCAAAGTCAAAGATTTACACAAATCCCCTAAAAATATATTTCCAAAAAACAAAAAGAAGCATCAAAAAACAAATTAAATGAGAACTAAACTATATGCACTCCAAATATTCGTTGCCAACATCAAAAATAAGAACACTCACTAAAACTGAATTGAATATAATTAAAACGAAAACGCTTATTTAACAAACGTTGCAGATACTCGGAAGTCGAAAGCTTCACCATCAATCATAAATCAGAAGCACAAATAAGAAACCATAATCCAAACATTAAAATAAAAAAGAACGTACTTACTAGCCTCTTCATGGATCTCTTCTCTGTCAGGGCCACCCAAAAGCGAAACGGCACAGTGAATAACAGTGACAAGAACTGAAAAAGAAGTGGAAGAAGATGGAAGACAGAAAAGGATGCGATTATACGATGCCAATTAACTAAATGAAACAAGAAATACAAATCGATGGTAAGAGAAAGCGACAGCGCGAAAAAGGACAAAGACAGCTCATCATTTATGAATTATATAAAAGCTTATATATATCAACGCATGATATTTGGAAAGTGCGATGAAAATAGTGATTTAAATTCATAATTGCCGTTAATCACTCTGTAAATCGCTATTTCAAACGGGCGTTGCCGACACTAATATTTGCCCAACGGCTGAGACTTGGATAGAAAGCGGTGGCTTCTGGGGTATATAATTTGGGTGATAACTGATTAGAAACAACTCAACAAGATCATTAATTGTAAAGATCCTGTGTGTGCGTGGCTACGAGGCTGTCATGTGCTCTCACGGTGGAGGAAGTAGGACCCACATCAATGATGTATCGTAATTGGGAAATGCTAGGCTGGCTCACCCCCACGCCAGATCATGGTCCTCATGCCATTATAAGTGGCCCACCTAAATTCCAATCAATAATCCTGGGGACCATGAATAATGGTAATTTGAACATCACCCTCTGGAGGTATTATTTAATAAATTTGATATATTACATAATAATATATAATATTATTAAAATAACATATTATTTTGTTTTTATGTTAGATATATTCAAAAATAAATTCATCATATACTTTACTCACAAGACATACTAATAAAAATTATCTATGTGAAGTATGTTTATAAATATTTTAATTAGGTGACGTTTTTTCTTATTCTTTTTTTAAGAATTAATTATTTTATAGTTTAAAATTAATAATCTAATATATCAAAAATTTATTTTATTTAATAATAAAAATAAAAATTAAATTTATAATAATTATATAAAAAATAAATACTTACATTATTTAAATAAAATTTAAATCTCCTATTAAAAATTGTGATGTGTATAACATCTTAGTTTAAAAAAACAATTACACGCAATCATGATTGTCTGCGATTTTTGATCGATTAATGGTAGTTCGTACGACATAATAATTTCCTTCCTTTAGGAGTTTCTTTGTCTCTTTGTGTCCTTTGACTCTGCAACCAGTCGAAACTATTCTTTCCACACCCTTGGGTTGAATGTGAAATCACTATTTAACCCCCTAGAGCAAACTCTTGCCTTTTGATTGGATTGATGTTGCCAGGGCCAAGTCTGCTAGATTCAAGGTAAGTCCTAAAACGATGCCGTTCTGAGCATCTGATTTTAGCTGCCACAATCTTATGACGGAAATGCCCTTGAGATTCAAAGCCAGCTGTCGCCCATTGTTTTGACTCGTAAACGGGAGGCGGTCGAGCGCAGCCCAATCGGAAAAGATTTAAAAAAAAGAAAAAAAAGGTGACAAAACATGGTAAATATAATGCCATTCAACGGCTGTGATGAGCCCACAACGTTCTGATTTCAGCAAGGTTATTCAGGGGGTCCCTAACGGAGTAACTTGGAACCTCTGGTGTTCTTTGCAAAAGCGGGTTCTTAATCTTTACGTGTTGGTGTGGTCTGATTCTTGATTGAAGTATGGAATGATGGCTAGTGTGAACATGCTATTGAAGTCTTCTGAATGATTCTAATTTCTAAGCAAGCTGTATCATCAATCATGGTCCCCACCTTTCCGGGTAGAATAATCAACGGTCACTACCAGCGACGGGACTAGAATTGTCTCAGTGATACAAATTAATAGAATTAAATTTTATAAATTTATAAAAGTAAATTGTTAGAACAAGGCACTTCTAAAAAAAAACACAATTTTTCTGAGAATATTTAAAATTTATGTCACATCATTTAGTGTTAATTATTTAATAATATATACATGATATACCATAAATCCAACATTATATTAAAAGACTTCAGAAAAAAATTATAATAGAAATGATCCCAATCCTTAATAACAATAGAGAAAATCTTGGTTCTAATTGTTATTATGTATATATATATATATATATATCTTTAATAATTAAAAATAAATATATAATCTATAATCTTTAACACAGTCAAATATAATAATTATAGATAAATAATTTATAAAAGTTAAATTATCAAACATATACAAAATTAATTTTTAATCATTCCCCTACTCCGCAACGATGATAGTCTCATAAACTAAATTAACCTTTTCTAGACAAAAATAATTTATCCTAAAATTAACTCAGTTAACAACTCTAATTCTGCTTTTTTTCTCATCCATAATTACTCTTTCAAGTTTTAATTGAGAAGGTAAATATATATATATATATATATATATTGTAAATTTTGATTGGTATATGTAAAGAGAAAACACAATTTATTTTGAACTTCATAATTAAATAGTTGATTTTGTATAGAATGTGTACAAATAAAAAATATATACATTTATAAAATATATATTACACGTTATACAAGCAAAAATTAAAATATTTTATGTTAATTAAAATTTATATGCAAATTCTTTCTCGTCCGAAATTTGAAAGTAATGAAAGATCTCAAACAATATTCATTACTTCAATTTAATCATCAATAAAATATAAACTAAAAAATGTAAAAGAAAAACTAAAACATAAACATAGTTCAAATAATTAACAAATGGTCATTTTTTATAATGTAATTAACTAATAATAAAATATAATTTCTAACAATATCATGAGAATAATAATAATTTTCTAATTATGATCCAAATATATTATGGCATTTTAAGTATGCTTTTGCTCCACTCTTTTAAATTAACTATTTAGCAAGCAACTTTAAGAAAAATATCTCTCTTTTTCTCTCTCTCTCTCTCTTTCTCTCTCTCTATATATATATATATATATATATTACTTGAATGAAAAAAAAATAAAAGAAAAATAACACTAAGAACCCATGCATATTGCGTCCTTCGATAGAGATTTGAACATTAAAAAAATTTAAAAGATCAAAGAAAAAATATATATTTTATATATTCGTGTGTGTGTGTGTGTTCTTGTTTCACCTTTGTGTGCCAAAGTTTTAACTTTTAATCCTTTAGTTAATTTTTTTTTTTTGCAAACTCATGAACAGTCTTAAAGAAATGAAAAAATATATATATTTTTTTTAATCACTAAAGAGTCAAAATAAATTTAAGTTCTTCAAATTTTAAAAGTGTATGACAAAAGCAAAGCAATTAAAGTAGTACGTAAATAACAAAATACAAAACAATAGTGTCTCTTACATTCTTTGTTTCCTTCTCATGTGTATCGACTATATAGAAAATTTATAAAACAAAGTGGGGGAAGTTAAAAAAATGTATATGGTGGGTACAAATTTTAAATAAAATAAAAACTAAAAAATTTTAAATTAATTATTTTCCAAGCAGTTTTAAGAAATTTATCTCTCTCTATTTTATTACTTGAATATAAATTTTAAAATATCAAAGGAAATAAATGTATTTTACATGTCCGTTATTTCCCCACACAAGCAAGCAAGAAAGAGAAGGTGACACGTCCAATCTAACAACCCTAAGGAATTTTATAAAGGATGGATAGAATTGTTTTAAAACAATTGTCTAAAATATTTTTTTAAAATAATACGAGAATGAACAATTTATGTAAGATTGACGCATTACTTTACTTCAAGTTTGGTAAAAAAAAAAATGCAGTAGGAAGATGGGAAAATGCTATTTTTGTCAAATATCTATTCTACGGTGCATATCTTTCTTCACATGAGATGTAATTTATAGTGGAACTCATATCATGTTAGGGAATAATGCATTGGACCTCTCCAATGCACTAGGGAATATTCAAATTCTTAAGTTTTGCAACTAAAATGATATGACACTTTAATATTAACAATATGTTAAACCATGTACTAAATGGGTCACGATAATATATTGGTACATCACTCTCGCATTATTTAAAATATAAATTTAGAATATAAATTTAAAAAGTGCATCATTACTTTATAAGATAACATCAAAAAATTACGTACTTATATGCAAGTAAAATTTGACATGTAAAATATGTTTCAAATTTTAAAAATATCATTACATTATTTATATCACTCGTTTAAAATTAACATGCATATTCATAAAATTATTCTTTGTAATTTTTTTTGCCACTTTAACTTTAATCACAATAAATCGGAGTAGTAACTATATTATAAAATCACCGAAGATAGATTTTTTTACATACTTTTCAAAGAAAAAATTATTGTACTTACAAAGTGTGAGATTTAGGCCTGTTTGAGAAAAGTTAGAATCAATTTTATAGAATATAGATGAATTAATTTTAAATTTTTTTTTTCTATTTGGTAAGTACCTTTTAACAGTATATTAATTCACGTATAACCCTAAAAAATATTTAAAACCTGAATAAAGTTAGAACGGATAAAAGTTCATTTTCTTAAAAATTAGATAATTTAATAGGATGGCTCAGACTTGATCCAAAATGAAGAATTTATAAACAGCTCCTCTGAATGGTTATTAAGTAGGCCCAAAATGAATAGACTCCATACTTTATAAGAATATAAAAATTTTATAAAAAGAACTTGTAAAAAAGTGTATTCATGTTATTAGAAAAGAGTAATTATTTAACCTGACAGTTATTTCATATCAACATTAGATGTAGTGTGATTATTAATAACATACTCAACTATCTTGTTAAATTCATGAAATGATTATATAGTTAAAATATCGGTAAAATTTTAAAAAATTTGTAAAATGTGATCACACGATATCAAATACTGACGTGTAATTACAGTCACATTAAATAATTTTTCATTAAAACTGTGCCAGCATGGAAAAGCAGTCATGGACGGGATGGCCCACCAGGCCTTGCCATCGAACCGTTGGTTTGTTAGAAACTTGAATAGAGAGGCGTCACGTGCCAAACAACTGACCCATATATGTTATTTTATACTAATTTTTATTCCATCTTTTAGGTTCGTCCTCAGCCCCCTCTTCCCCGTCTCTCTTGGAGCTCGTCGGCGGCAGCTCGTTCACTTACTTCAAAGGTGGCCCTAAGATCTTCATTCTAGTTCTAATCACCGCGTGATCTGAGCTCTCATTCTCTCTCTATCTTTCCGTTTCTCTTTCTTTTAATTTTTAATTATGTTATGGTTCTTGCAGGATTAGACTAGAAAGAGCAAAGATATGGCGACGTTCATTGTATGTCGGCGCCTCTCAGGCGGATCGAAGACCCTGTCAGGGTCTATGCGTCATACTTCTTGTTGGAGATCAATTTCGACATCTTGCAGGGAGGAAAAAGACACATTCGGGCCTATTCTTGTTCCCGCCGATAAGTTCGTGTTTTTTCACCTTCTGTTTTCATTTCCACATCCACCATATCACATCTGCTACATTGGTCTTTATTGTTTTTTGGATTTTTTGGGGAAACATCATTCAAATGAATGAATGATTTACGTTTTTTTTTCCTGGCAATTGGTTTCATAGTTATTCGAAATCGAGTTGCAATCACCGGTTTTCATTGCACCAGAGTAGACAAAACTAGATGGTTCTTTTTCTTTAGTGTATTTGTTTTTGTTATCATCTGGTGCCATCTATATCTCATCTTGAACTGTTTAATGATTCGAAATCGAGCAATCACCCGTTTTCACTGCACCAGACTAGACAAAACTAGATGGTTCTTGTTTCTTTCTTTCTTTATTTTTTTTTGTTGATTTTGTTCTCATCTGGTGCCATCTGTATCTCATACTGAACTGTTTATTTCTTTATTCTATCCTTTTGTCTGTGTTAAAAATACTAAATCATTGGGGCGCATGTTTGAATTTAAATGAAAGCAATGCCATTTGCTTGTCAGGCTTCGCACAAAAGAGAATTATATTGGTATCTTGCTCCCCACTGCACATGGGAATAATATGATCACAAAAACACAAACCAGCTCAACCAACAGACAGGCGGAGCCAGGATAGTATCTTAGTGGGCAACTTAAAATTCATTGATAAAATTAATTTTGATTTCAAAAGACCTATAAAATTTAACTATTACTAGATATATACAAAAAATTTAAAAGTTCGATCATAATATTTACAAAAAGTATATATTTGCAACATTGTACATGTTGTACATAGATTTGCTCTCCTTAGATTGTTAGAGGTTTTATATTATTACTTATAAAAAGAAAGAAACAACAAAAAATCCTTTGCACATGATCTTGACATTACTTCTATAAAATATTAATTCCTCTTTCCAACTGCTTATACAATTTTTTTTAATCCAAACAAAGGATTTTAAAACTTAAAATTGTCAATTCCCTTTTGACATCAATTTTTATCTCGAATCCCTCGTTCAAACATAGGGAAAAAGTAATGATTTAAGATCTTATTTTACAATAGGAATAAAAATTTGAATATAAGTAAATTTCAACCAACAATTGTAATGTATGTGAAATGAGAATTAATTAATGAAGATGATGATTTATCTATATCTATTATATTGGTGAAATTAAAGTTGAATAGACTCTTGCTGTATTTTTTCCAATATGAAAAAAAATAGAAATGGTTTGCTACTTTGCTTAATCCTCTTTTTTTCTTTTTTAATCATCATTTTCTCTTTGATTTGGAAGAATATGATTTTTAGAGTTCACAAAATTCAGCAATAAAATTTATTATTTTTCACATTTTGTGTAAATAAGAGATAAAACAAATTAATACATATATTATCTTGCTTAAGAAAAAATCAAAAGAAAAGGCTCTAAAGAGTAAATTATTGAAAATCTTCAAGTTTTTCTCATAACTGGAAGATTAATTTATTCGAGGATTTCAGACAGATTGAGTAGGCCAATGCGAAGATATATCCGTCATCTTGTTAAAATTTCTTACAATCTATAATTTTCAAAGCAAAAGAAAATTCCAACCACTTTTCAATTATAAACATTAATTTTTTTTTCCACTTTTGGAAACCTCACTTTATAATATTTCTTTGATAAGCCCAATATAAAATCAATAATCGAAGTTTTTTAGTCATGTCTTACATCAATGTTATAAACTTAGTAAATAAAAACAAATTTAACAATGACTATATAGGATAACAAACCTATTTGAATTGAAAATTTCTTCAATCTTTGCCACTTTTTTCTTCAATATCTCTCCCCAATATGATTAATTTAAAATTGTAAAACAAATTTAGTGGGGGCAAGTTTAAAAAATCTTAAAAATTTATAAAATCTTTATATTAACATAATTTTTTTGGAAACTTATAGTGCGGGCACCGGCACTGTAAATCTGCCCCTGATGACGGAACTACTCTGACTTTTGCGTAGCACACTACATTAATTTGCAATTTCTCATAGAAGATTTTATCGTCAAGATCCAATATTACGTCCTTTATCTTAAATCTACAATTACTCAAAATACTATTACACATTTGTACCATGTAAGGCCAATATGGTCTTTCCTTTTGATATTGTTATCATCTTAACTGTGACCTCCAAACAACACTGTATGTTTAGTTAATTCACAAGATTAGTGGGGTGTCCTATTTTTTTGAGCGATCATTTTGAAAAGGGTGATCTTCCTGAATTTTGGCCGAATCAGTTTTCTAATTCCTTGCCACGCCCGCTGTGTTTAGTTGGAAGGTGCTTTGTTAATTGACTTGTATGTAACACATACTACCGAAGATAAAAAGGGTTAGATCTAAAATATGAGGATTTTGTTGTACGTCCCCTTTATGTTGCTAGGCTTCTAAATTCTTTTGAGTTAAAAAACCTCATACTAGATGGTTCCCTTGTTATTAATGGGAGTGTAATTTTCTTCTATTCCATTGTATGTTTTGTCTTGTGACCTATTATATACCAACACTACTACCTTTTTAGAAACTAACCAAATAATTTCTATCCTGCTGTAAGTACCAAGTTTTTTTTTTCCCTTTTTTTTTTTTGATAAGTAAGATGTATTATAAAAATGGCGCCCAAGGGGGGCGAATCCATTTACCAAAAAAGAGACTCAATAAAATTAGAGTCTCAATTGTCCTAGAACTCTACAAAATTATATACATGTGAAGGGTATGCCTCTAAAATCCAAAATACAATGTTTTCAAAAAATTACATTTAAATTTACAAATGGGTATTTGCTCCCCATCAAAAGTATGCCTATTAATGCTCCTTCCATATACACCAAAAGGTCCAAAACAAAGATATTGGCCCCATTCTCCAAGCCACCTTCCCTCTCTTCGAGCCACAACCTGCCAGCCAACATTTCAAAGACATGTTGGCACAACTGCTAATTAACTATCTTTATATTAACCTTAAAATGAAGGCCATTATCTTTAACTAAAAACCATAATCCTAATCTTGCTATAAGCAATCCCATCAAGCAACACTGTTCAAGATCAAGACAGTGACTTCATTTTAACCCATTTTTCCTTTTAATGTTAAGATATCACTTTTGGTGCTGGGAATTATGATTTCCCATTTTGGTATTTTTTTTTTTTTCTGTTGGAAATTACAAACATATGTATTATCACCTTCTTTGTTTTTTGGTGTGGGGGGTACTGCACATGCTGGGACAAAGGTTTGATGTGGCCGGATTCACCATATACACGGCCTGACCAGAATTTCAAGTTAGATGAATGATTTCTGTCAGCATAGCTATTATAGTTTAATTAAAATCTTTTAACTTAAGCATATTATGTGAGTAGTGAAACTTCTTACTTTCTTGGGTCATCTGGAGAGTACGTATTAAAATGGATGGTCTCAGACGGCAGAGGCAAAATTCGGATTTATATTTATTGTGCGAAGTACAAAGGCTATTTTTTTTTTTTTAAATATGTTACATTTTTATCTTTTTCATACAATTGACTAGTAAAAGTTTAGATAGAAGTCTCTTGTGGGATCATCTTGCTGTAAATGATTAGTTATCAAACCCAATGATACCTTCAATTTTGCTGTGAATAATTGGTTTTTATTGTCATGATCGACATCTTCCAGGTTGTGGGGGGCTCAAACCCAGAGATCACTGCAGAATTTTGATATTGGAGGCGAGCGGGAACGAATGCCAGAACCAATTATTCGTGCCTTCGGCATTCTTAAAAAATGTGCTGCTAAGGTTGTCTGTTAGTCTTACATATTTTCTACATTTTAGATTTAAGTGCATCCACATCATCTTTTAATTTTGCATAATTGCTATTGTATTAAACTACATTCATCTGTGACTGATTAATGGTCAGGTGAGTTGCCAATATATCGCAAATGCTTATAGATGTTAAAGTGAATACTTGATCCCAATGGTTTGACCTCTCCTATCAGGATTGTAATTTCTAATATTTATTCAGTGTTTGGTATAGTGTTTTAACATTTTAATATGTTATCTTATTCTTTTACTGATTTGATCTTTTGGCTGACGAGATGTACTTCTGATATTCTGTTGTAGGTGAACATGGAGTATGGCCTCGATCCAGCCATTGGAAAAGCAGTAATGCAAGCAGCCCAAGAGGTGGCCGAGGGAAAACTAAACGATCATTTCCCACTGGTGGTATGGCAGACTGGTAGTGGCACTCAAAGTAACATGAATGCCAATGAGGTAGAAATAGCTTTATTAACTTTTAGGTCTGTCGATTCCATGTTGTTTCAGCGCAGGTTTGGAACCCTATACAAGGGGCTGGTCTCGATCTCGTTTGGTGGTGCCCCTCTCGATGATTGTTGACTCAACATTGATTTCGTGCTTGAGTTGGAGGGCTCTCCCCCCATCCATCGAGTCAAGTAATTCGCTATCGGAAATTATTCCGCCGCGTATCTCATGCCATGCTTCTTCTTTCTCCGAATCGATTCCTAGTGTCAGTCAATCGCAATTTAGATTGGTAGGAAAACTTACGAAAGATAATTTTGTCAGTTACCTCGGTCTTGTTCATTCAAAAGTTAGTATCATGTTATGATCGGTAGATTCTTTGGTTTGGTTAATTGAGAGAAGTGTGAGATGTGAAGAGGTTTGGAGTTGTTGACCAAAGAATGCCTTGTTCCAATGGAGCACCTGAACTGGGATTATGGAATATTGCAATTATAACTTCATTTTCCTTCACACATTTCCTAACAAATTTTCCCAATATTTACTTGAGTAGACCAATCAGAAAATAATACATCAGGTTGCTAAAAAGTTATTTGCTACATCCATGAAAAGGCATGGGTAGCCACATCACCTTGTGTTCTGAAGGTAGTGCTATATCTGGAAGGAAGAGGAAGACTTGAGATGGTTCTTCTTTGCCTTGTGTAGTACATTTGGGGGAGACAGGAATCAGAGACATTTTGAGGGGTTTGAGGAGCCTATTCACAGACTCAAAAGCAGATTTTTGAGTTTGCTGAATAGTTGGGCTACAGGAAGGGTCAATCCCTCTTTAGAACAGTTTTAGATATTGTAGAAAATTTAGATTCTTTTGTATACCCATAGAGTTGTATAGTCTTTTTTGGTATACACCTTGTATACATGGGATGCTTCCCTGGCACCTTTAATGAATACTCATTTTACTTTTTTATTTTATTGATAAGTAATGAATACTTATTTTACTTATCAAAGAAAAGAAAAAAAAAGAATTGGCACTTCAGATGGTCCACTTAATTGCTGCTTGCTGAAGCATATAGTTGGGTTACATAAACCTTTCGTTACAATAGACAATTGTTTTTTCACCGAAGTCTATTTTCTAGTTGTTACATATCATGAATAATTCTGGTCAATGTTACGTATTCTTGCCATTCAAGGCGGTGACTGGATGTCATATTGTTTATTCATCCATCATATCACTGTCCTTCATGCGCACATCCTTTTTCTGACTCTGCAAGTTCTCAATCCACAAGTCACTCATGATATAAATGGTGTTTTGATTTCTTGTATCTCTTTGCCACTTGTGGTCATTAATATGTTATTTTTATCTGTTATTGACTGTTCCAGGTTATTGCAAATAGAGCAGCTGAAATTCTTGGCCACAAACGTGGCGAAAAGCATGTCCATCCAAATGACCATGTGAACAGATCACAATCGTCTAATGACACATTCCCTACAGTAAGTTACTTGAATCAAATTGCTGTAAAGTTTGAGCATTTGTAAGCTGCTTAATAAATGTTCCATGTTGAATTATTGAATTCTTGTTCAGTTTTAATCAGTTCTGTGGTTTTTATTTCGTACAGGTAATGCACATCGCAGCTGCAATGGAAATAAATTCAAGATTAATACCGAACTTGAAACATTTACAAACTTCACTACATTCAAAGGTTAAATTACTGAGAAAGCTAATTGATACACAATTGCCAAATTGCATTTTTGTTGCTACATGCCACATATAATAACATGTGCTGCCTTTATAGTTGTGAATCTCTTAAAATGTTAAGACATTCTCTTGAAGTTAATTACAAGTGTTTGATGCATTACCATCTACTGCCAAAACCACAACATGCTGTATTGAAGAAAAATATAAAATTTGAAACTTTTCATGTATGATGATTTTCTTATACGTAACTCTTTACCTTCATTTGCTGTATTTATATGTACTTTTGGACATGTTTGTGTCCTTTGATACATTATATTTTACCTGTTACACTATAGAAGGCTACAGGGAAGATACTGTGTGGGGGAAGGTATGATGTGGGGAGGATTTGCAAATTTTGTTGGTTAGTGGTGTAATGTTCAGCTTGTCAGATAATGCACACTGAGTTTTTTTATGACGCTGATAAGAGATAATTTGTTTACAGAAGAAGCAGAGGGTTGAGAGAGGCAGAGAACAGAGTTTGCTTTGGGTTGGGAACTGAATAATGATAAGAGATAATTTGTTTACAGAAGAAGCAGAGGGTTGAGAGAGGCAGAGAACAGAGTTTGCTTTGGGTTTGGAACTGAATAATCCCTATTCCACTAGTATTGACTATATATATAGCCTTACAACCGGTAGAAAGGAATAACAATAATGCTAAAGAGTAGGAAATAAAATAGGCAACCACTTGCCACTAACAAAAACAACTAAAACAGAACTTGACCCATTAACAGCTAAAAACAAACTTGACCGAGTCACATGTTGCCCCCTCCACTAAGTGCTACGTCTTTGCATGAGATGCGTGGCAATCAAAGTGATCATATCATTCCCTCCCACTTAACAAGCCTTGTCCACAAGGATGAAATCAGGATATGTCTTAGAAAAACGCCATTCGTTTTCCCAGGTGGCGTTGTCTGCTGTTGCACCAACCCACTTCACTAAAATTTCGGACTTTGGACGGTATTTTCCCTTACGGATCACATGTCGATCTAAGATAGTTTCAGGTTGTGGAAGGATGGTCGAGGCATCCGAGACTGGGGGTAGTTGGGTTGAAGTAGGAGTGACGGGTCCCAAATACTTACGTAACAAATTGACATGAAACACATTGTGAATTTGAGAGCCCAGGGGCAAAGCCAATCGATAAGCCACTGAACCCACTTTCTCAATGATCTGGTATGGCCCAAAGAAACGAGGGGCGAGCTTCAGGGAGCCCCGAAAAGTCACTGAGGACTGGTGATAAGGCTGTAGTTTCAAATACACATAATCTCCCACATCGAACGAGACCTCGCGACGATGTTGATCCGCGAGACATTTCATACGATCTCTGGCCAGTAGCAGATTACGTCGGAGTTCACGTAGAATGGCATCCCGATCACGTAGGTACTCATCCACCGCTTGGACGCGGCAGGTTTTCGGCACATAAGCCAATAGAGTGGGTGGCGGAATACCGTAAACCGCTTCAAACGGCGTCATCTTGATGGAGGAATGAAGTGATGTGTTATAGCTAAACTCAGCCCAAGGAATCCATTCGAGCCATTTCCGCGGTTGGTCTCCTGCAAAACATCGCAAGTATTGTTCCAAGGTGCGATTCACTACCTCGGTTTGGCCGTCAGACTGTGGGTGGTAACTCGAACTCATGCAGAGCTTGGTGCCCTGCAGTTGGAATAGTGTTTGCCAAAAAGAGCTGATAAACACCTTGTCCCGGTCGCTAACAATGGATGTTGGAATTTCGTGAAGACGAACCACAGTGGCAACAAACGCCTTGGCGACGGTAGCTGCTGTAAATGGGTGCTTCAAGGCCACAAACTGTGCATATTTTGTTAATCGATCGACGACTACCATGATGACAGTATGTCCGTTAGATGGCGGTAAGCCCTCGACAAAATCCATCGAAATTTCAGTCCATATTCGAGCAGGAACGGGCAGCGGTTGAAGTAATCCGGCTGGTTTCATACAATCAGTTTTGTACCGTTGGCAAGTATCACATTCCTGCAAAAATTTCTTCACCGACTGATGCATATGAGACCAAAAAAAACTTTGCTTAATGCGGGAGAGGGTTTTATGGAACCCAAAGTGTCCACCCATTGGTGATGAATGGCAATCATCAATTATCTTTTGAATCCAGGGTGAGGTAGGACTCAATAAAATTTTGTCTTTTGTGAACCGTACTCCATCTCGTTGGAGTAGTTTATGGGCTGAATGAGTGGGACCTTGCGTCAATAACTTCTCATAAAATGAGTCCTGGTGGACTTCTTTTTGGAGCATTGGCCACCAATCTGCATTTGGCATAGAAATAGATAAAATCTGAAACTCAACTACACATGACAGAGAATCCGCACCTTGATTTTCTGGCCCCTTTTTATATTCAATTTCGTAATCGTAACCAAGAATTTTTGGAAGCCAGCGAGTTTGTGCCGGTGTAGTAATTCGTTGCTCCAGCAGGTATTTGAGACTTTTTTGGTCGGTGCGAACCGTAAATGGCTTCCCAAGCAAATATGGACGCCTCTTTCAATTGGGTGAAGGCTGTCTCAGCTGCCTCGTTCCATTGGAATCCATCCTTGGACAAGAGTCGGTTCAAAGGAGCCGCGATACTTCCAAAATTACGAATAAACTTCCGGTAGTACCCTGCTAAACCGAGAAACCCACGAATTCCCTTCGCCGTTGTCGGTGTAGGCCATTCAATGATGGCTTGTATTTTGGTTGGATCAACTGCTACTCCTTGCTTTGAAATTACATGACACAAGTAGTCAACCTGTGAAACACCAAATCGACATTTCGATTCTCTTGCAAACAAACTGTTAGTCGCTAGGATATTTAGAACAATTTTCAAATGTATGAGATGATCTTCCCATTATCTTGAGTATACCAAAATATCATCAAAAAAAAATAAAATAAATTTTCGGAGATAGGGTCAGAAAAGATCGTTCATGAGACTTTGGAAGGTTGCCGGTGCATTTGTGAGGCCAAATGGCATTACTACAAACTCATAATGTCCCTCATGCGTTCAAAAGGCTGTTTTTTGAATGTCGTCTTCTCGCACCCGGATTTGGTGATATCCAGACCGTAAATCCAATTTGGAGAAAATTTTGGCTCCATGGAGCTCATCCAATAGCTTGTCGATCACAGGAATTGGATACTTATCCTTAACAGTTATGTCATTCAAAGCTCGATAATCCACACAAAATCGCCAAGCGCCATCCGCCTTTTTTACTAACAAAACCGGTGATGAGAACGGGCTGTTACTTGGTCGGATTAATCCTGATTGCAGAAGCTCATTCACCATCTTCTCGATCTCGGTCTTCTGGTAATAAGGATATCGATAAGGCCTCACGCTCACAGGTCCTGCATTTGGCTGCAATGGAATTTGATGGTCCTGTGACCTCCTTGGAGGCAAGCGGGTGGGTGGCTCAAATACATGAGAGAATGCTTTGAGGAGGCGGCCCATCTCAGGTGGGTAGGAGTCCGGTTGACTACTATCGTTAGAAAGAATTATTTGAAAAAAATACCCAGTACCTTGTAATCCATTGAATTCCTTGTTGTTAAGGCTGCGATGTCGGCTCGTCCCAATCCTTGGAAGGTGTGTGAAATCCCTTCCACTTTGAAGGTCATGGTTAGTTGCTTGTAATCCGTCTCGATGGGTCCAAGTGTCTCAAGCCATTGCACTCCCAATACCAATTGGCACGCTGCAACGGGAAGAATGTAGTAGTCGGCGGTGACGGAATGACCTTGAATGGTGTCGATGAGCGCCCGACATTGTCCCACACATTCTATCTTTTCTTGGTTAGCCACCATGACTTGAAACTTCTTGTCCTGGATTACTGGCAGCCCAAACTTAGAGACTGTGGTCTGATCGATGAAATTGTGAGTGCTGCCGCCATCTATTAACACCATTACATTCTTGTTTTTCAGCTTGCCTAACACACGTATGGTTTGTGGATGTTGGGTACCTGTGATTGCATGGAAAGAAATCTCGGGTATGGCTTCATGATGCTCTGTTTCTGGTTGAATGCCTTCGGCATCCTCAATGCTCGCTTGGGGTGAATCTTCGATCATAAATAATTGCGGTCATTCGCAGCGGTGGCCTGGGGCAAACTTCTCATCACAATAATAACATAACCCCTTTTCTCGACGTTCTCGCGCCTCTTGGGCAGTGATTCGACGAAACGTTGTCGGTGGAGTGTTTGGACTAGGATTCATCCGTTGGTTTGGTGGAGGACACCAGCTGTTGGGTTGGGTGTCGCCCTTGGTGTCGATGGGACTGAATGTGAGCGAAATGGTGGGATTAGTTTCTTTTGTAAGTGATTTCGTTCTTCGACGAGACGGGCGACTCCGATCGCATCTGCCAAGGTTCGGGGTTGTTTGATTTTCACATCTAGGCGAATGTCATCTCGCAGTCCGGCAATAAAACAAACAATGAGGAAGCTTTCCGGCAGTCCGTCTACGCGATGGGAGAGCTTTTCAAAGGTTTCTTGATAAGCTACTACGGTTGTGGTCTGCTTAAGGCGAGTTAGAGCTTCCGACGGGTCCTCGTAGTCGGTTGGGCCAAATCGAAGTAGTACAGCTTTGGTGAATTCATCCCATGTGAGTGGTCCACGAAACTTTGTCAACCACCTATGCCATTGGAGGGCGGGCGATGCCTTCAAGATGAAAAGAAGCTAGCTGAATTTGTTGGTCTGGTACAATATTTTTGAAATCAAAATATTGTTCTGCCTTGTAGACCCAGCCAGTGGGGTCATCCCCATTAAACCTTGGAAAGGACAATTTGAGGTGGTGATGGGAGGGGTTGCTGGTGGTGTTAGAACGAGAGGTATGTGGGTGAGAAGATTCTTCCTGTGCAAATGGGTTGATGTCGGGATGAGGAGTGTTTGTGCTACGTGAGATTCGAATAGCTTGAAGCTCTGTTAACACCGTTTGCAAGGCGGCATTCACCTGGTCGAAGCTTGACTCGTGTCGAGCTAAGATTTCGTTGACGTCGTTGCGGAATTCGGCATTTGTTTTCCCGCGAGTGTCCATGGTCGTAACCTGGCTCTGATACCACTGATCAGAGATAATTTGTTTACAGAAGAAGCAGAGGGTTGAGAGAGGCAGAGAACAGAGTTTGCTTTGGGTTGGGAACTGAATAATGATAAGAGATAATTTGTTTACAGAAGAAGCAGAGGGTTGAGAGAGGCAGAGAACAGAGTTTGCTTTGGGTTGGGAACTGAATAATCCCTATTCCACTAATATTGACTATATATATAGCCTTACAACCGGTAGAAAGGAATAACAATAATGCTAAAGAGTAGGAAATAAAATAGGCAACCACTTGCCACTAACAAAAACAACTAAAACAGAACTTGACCCATTAACAGCTAAAAACAGAACTTGACCGAGTCACATGTTGCCCCCTCCACTACGTGCTACGTCTTTGCATGAGATGCGTGGCAATCAAAGTGATCATATCAGATGCCAAGGCCTGCTCCAGTGAGATATGGCAGCTTTTGTTTGGTTTGTTATGATAAGTGCAAGAATAATGTCCAACCGAGCTGCGACGAGGGTGAAGTTTGCTCAATGGAGTGGAAAATTATTCGAAGTCGATGAATTGGCGGTTGGAACCAGAAAATTCTTCAAATCACAGAGAGAGGACGTGGAGTTGTGCGAAGACTGAGGATTGAGGAGGATGGGTTTAGGTGGATATGCCAACAACTGGAGGAGATGGTGGTGAGGAGGGACGGCCAAAGTTCTGAGAGGGTTTTCCATGGATGCAACAGAAGCTTGAGGGTGATGCTATGATCTAACGAAGATAGAGGAACCTAATGGGAAGGTGAGGTATGGTCTCTTTGTGCCTGCAGTGGATCGAGGTGGTGGATAGAGTGAAGTGGCGAAGGCTCTAAGGAACTTAGCTTCCTTAAATCCTGGAGTAGAGTGCACAGTCCGGACAACCTTCAAGAGACGGCTTAGGTCAGTGAGAGGGTGACGGGTGGTGGAGATCAAAACCACGGGATCTTGCTGATTCTTTCTAAGAGAGGCTAGATTACTTGATAAGATGCTTAGTAGGAAGGATTGGGCTGAGAAGGAAACTGGTGCCGAAGAAGCAGAAGATCCAGGGGTTGGGTTAATAGGAGGTGGGGGGGTTCCTGCGGGTGTAACAGTAATGATGTTGAAAGAAGTCTTGTTTCTCTTTGTATTTCCATTGGTTGAAGAAGCGATGAGGATCTGGAGAACGAGAGACTGAGTGTTTGAGGGACAACTACTCTTTGGGGACTTGTGGGTCACTGCCAGCTGCTAGAGCAGAGAAGGATTCCAACCAAAGGAGATTTGGGCTCAGTTTGTGGGATTTCCGTTATTTTTATGTAGTCAAGAAATTTTTGAAATGCTGGGAGACAGGCGTGGGGGGATTTCGAAAAGTGAACAAAGAAACAATGGAGGGGACCAACCTCCGATGGGCAAGGGTTTTGATTGCAGTGATGGGGAGATCTGTGCCAGCCACAATAATGATCGAAGTAGGTGCTTGGTGATTTGAAATACTAGTATGGGCTGAACAAGGACCCCAGTACTCAGCGATGAAGCAGAATGCAGAGATAAACCCTAGAAAGGTCGTCAGAGACGAAGGTGATACAGGGGCAATGGCGATTCATGTGCGACGAGTGGGTCAGCTGGAGGGTTGTGTTAGGGGAGGATAATATATGTAATTTACATCCAAGATGGCCGAGGTGGGCCTTGGAATAGGCCAGTTGGAGATGGGCCTTAACATCCAGACTAGAGCTTTTGAACAACATGATGCTAAGTATTGCTAACTTAAGACAAACGGGCCTAAGGCAGGGAGACCAGGTTGGGAGAAGTGGGCTGGACTGGTAATGGCACAAGCCCAAGAGACAAGTTAGAAGATTCTTTAAAAGGCTTTACTCTCAGTTGGCTGGGAGTGAGACAAATCGATTCAAGGGGCTGGAGGTAAATAGAGAGACAGGCTTTCAGAAGGCTCAGGCCCAAGTGTGATCAAAAGTCCAGATCCAAGTTAATACGGGCCATTGTGAAGAAAGTTGCCTGGCCAATTTGAAGGAAGCCCATGGAGCACAATCAACAGGCCCCAGGATCGAATACGGAGTTGCAGGAATGCAGTTGAAGGGTAGCATCATGTGGATGAACTGAAGGCTAACAGAAGATTGGAGAGGTCTTGGAATGGTTCTTAGAAAAATTATGGGGCTGGGAAAATATGTGGGGGTTGCCATGGATATGAAGAAGATCTATGTGCCTATTCAGAGAAATAGAGAGAAGAAACAGGCAAGGAAGGATAATGGGTCAGAAGAGGGAAGGGGATTCAGCCAAGGAAGCTTCTGCTAAAAACTGAGGAGAAAGTTGAAGAACCTGGCATTCAGTGTGAATTACGAAGTAAGAAAAGGTTCAGCAGGGGGTCAGGAAATGCAAAGATATTATTCCAGTAGGTTCTCCATGTCTTTCAGAATAATCTAATGGAATGTTAGGGCTTAATGACCCAGACAAGAGAATTGTAGTGAAGGATGCTTTGAGGGAGTGAAGGCCTGTGGTGGTGTGCCTACAAGAGACCAAAGTAGATGAAGTTTCTGCTAGGTTTGTTAGAAGTATGTGGGGTTGTAGGTGGGTGGACTGGAGGAGTCTTGCAGCTAGGGGATATGCACGTGGCATTTTGGTGATATGGGACTCCAGGAAGGTGACTTGCACAGATCAGTGAGAGTAGAACTATCTATTTCCTGTAAGCTGACTTTTATGGGAAGCTTTCAATGGATTTTTCAGGAGTATATGGCCCCAATAGTGGTATAGACATGAGGCAACTCTGGGAAGAGCTGCAAGCTGTGGCTGATAGGTGGTCTATTCCATGGGTTATTGGTGGTGATTTTAATGTGCTGAGGTTCCCTTCTGGAAAAAGAGGTGGTGGAAGGCTATTTCGTGGAATGAAAGGTTTCTCAGAGTTCATTGACTTGAACAATCTGGTTGATTTGCCTATGGAAGGATGGAGTTTTACATGGGTGAGTGACAGGAATAACCTGGCCAAGACATAGATTCCTTGTATCTTTTGCGTGGGAGGAGCTCTTCTTAAATTCTGCAGTCTTGCCTTCTTAAGCCTGTTTCAGACCATCTTCCTATGCGGCTGGATTGTGGAGGTGTTAGATAGGGGAAGAGCGCGTTTAGATTTTAGAACATGTGGTTGAGGGCCCCACGTGTCAGGGATAATGTTGCGGAATGGTGGAAAGGCTACATAATCAGTGGGAATCCAAGTTTTGTTAAAGCTAAAAAATTCAAGCTTCTAAAGGCAAACTTGAAGAGGTGGAATAAGGTTGAGTTTGGCAATATGCAGGCAAGGAAAGACATCTTGCAGGATGTTCAGTAATTGGATAGGAAGGGGCAGTGTAGTTTGGGATGGGTTCTGAAAGTGGAGGAGATCTCTTGAGGCAGAAATCAAGAGTATTATGGCTGAAAGAGGGGGATAAAAATACCCAAGTTCTTTCACAGGGTAGCGAATGCTAATAAAGATAAGAACAACATCAGCTCCATTAAAATTGGTGTTAGATCGCTTAATGAGGTGGAGGAGATTTGGGGTGGCAAGCTTTTTTATGAAGAATTGTATACAGAATCATGTAACTGGAGACCCGACTTGCATGATATGGAATTCAACATTATTCTGGAGGAACAGACAGCTATCTTAGAAAAACCTTTTGATGAGATGGAGGTGGTCGTAGCTTTGAAATCTTGTGATGGAGATACGGCGCTAGGGTCAGATGGTTTTACGATGGCTTTCTTTAGACATGAGGATGCTTCGAGAAGGTGTCATGTCGATTTTCCCTTATGCCCATGAACATGGTTCTTTCAAAAGGGGAAATGCACCATTCATAGCAATAATTTTCAAGAAAGATGGTGCGGGGAATATAAAGGACTTTAGACCGATTAGCTTGTTGGAGAGCATGTATAAGCTACTGGCTAAGGTTCTTTACTTGAAGCTTAGGGAGGTGATGGGAAGTATCATTTCTAATTAGCCAAAATGCTTTTTTTTTTCGGATAGGAAAATTGAGAATTTCATTAATAGCCCAAGGAGGGCAAAAAAAAAACCCCAAAATGCTTTTGAGGGAGGGAGGGAGGGAGGGAGGGAGGGAGGGGAGATTCTAGATGCAGTGTTTATAGCTAATGAATGCATTGGTTTCAGGAGGAAAGGGAAAGAGAGATCATAGAGAAAGCCTATAATCATGTTAATTGGGGCTTTTTGCTATTCTTATTGAGGAAGATGGGATTCGAGGAGATGGATACAATCTTGAATAATTACAGTTTCCTTTTTTGTGCTTGTTAATGGGTTCTCGTAGGCTTCTTTCAGACTTCACGAGGCATTAGACAAGGAGATCCTCTATATTCTTCTTCTTTGTGATTATGATGGAAGCCTTGAGCACATTGTTGGCTAGAGTAGTTTCGGGGGGCGTGATGTGAGGCTTCTTGGTAGAGGATGGTCGTGGTAAGAGGGTGGAGATAACACATTTGTTATTTGCAGATAATATCATCATTTTTTACGGAGCAGAAGCGAGTCAGTTATGGTTCCTTTGTTGTGTCTTGATGTGCTTTGAGATAGTCTCTGGCCTTAAAGTTAATTTGAAGAAGAGTGAGATTATCCCAGTGGGAAAGGTGAGGGGGTGGAGAAGTTGACTTGGGGATGGGTTGTGAGGTCGGGTGTTTTCCTTTCAATTATTTGGGATTGTCGTTGGGTGCTTCTACGAGATTAATAGTGGGTTGGAAGCATCAATATCTCTTTAAGGGAGGGAGGATCACTCTTATTAAGAGTATCTTGATGAATCTTCTTACTTATTATATGCTTCTCCTTCCTATGCCTACACTAGTGAAGAAGAAGAAGTTAGAGAAACTTCAGCTGGATTTTCTGTAGGAAGGCAGTAAAAGTGAGGAAAATTCACCTTATTAGTTGAGATAAGGTGAAACTTCTTATGATGGGGGGAGGTTTGGGCTCAAGTTATTTAATAGAGCTTTATTGGATAAATGGTTGTGCAGATTTGCTATGAATGATAAAGCATTGTGGAGGGATATTATTGCTACAAAGTATGGTTGTGAGGCGGGGGGTTGGTTTTCGAGGGAGGTAGTGGAGGCTTATCAGTGTGGAGTATGGAAGGCTATCCCGAAGGGGAAAGAAGAATTCAACCAGTTTGTGTGTTATGACGTGGGAAAGGATTAAGGGTAAAATTTTGGTTGGATGCCTGGTGTTGTGATAAGCCTCTAAAGGAGTTGTTCCCTTACCTATACAACATAGAATCCAACAAAAATGCCTTGGTTGTGGACTGTGTAGCTGTTCTGGGGGATGCTCTAGCTTGGAGTCCTTCCTTTAAGAGGAATTTCCATGATTTTATGGAGTTGCTAGACAGATTCAAATTGAGAGGGGTGGATGTGATGATATGGGAAGTGAATAATAATAAAAAGTTCACTGTATAATCCTTTTATAAGGAGTTGGTGGTCGCAATGAGAAGTATTTTCTATGGAAGTTGATATGTAGGTCATTGGTTTCGACAGTTATGTTTTTTGCTTGGTTGGTGGCTTGGGATGCTATCCAACGACATACAAACTTCGAAGAAGAGGGTTTCTTGAAGACCTGATACAACTCGAAAAATGGACAATGTGTGGGTATCTTGGTTTCCTAATTTTGACCTGATTTTGACTCCTCTTTTTTTTTGGTATTTTGGTTTCTTCCTTTTATTCGGATTAGCATTAGTAGTTTCTTAATCGGATTAGTAGAATGAATTAATAGTTTCCGATTTAGATTTGTAGTTTTTTATCTCTAAAAATATGGTGTAATAGTTCTTTAATATTAAGCTACAATTTTGAACTTAGGGAGTTTTCTCTTGTTGGGTGAGTAATGCCTGCGTTTCTTGGTTTTCCAGGATTTTGATGTATTTGACTCCTTTCACATTTTCATGTTGCTTTAGTTTCAATTTCCTAGTCGATGTTGTATGAGTAAAGAAGAGGAGGAGACAATAAATTATCTTCTTATTCATTATAGGATGGCGAGGGATGCTTGGGACCTGATTTGTTCCTTATTTGTTTGTAGTTGGGTGATGCTGACCACTATTAGGGAGGCCTTTTGGGGTGGAAATGTAGCCAAGTTAGAAAGGAGTTGAAGATTTCTTGGAGGATGGCTCCCTTGTGTCTGATTTGGTGTTTATGGAGGGAGAGAAATTGAAAGATTTTGAAAGGCACAAGTTATCTCTTTGGTGCTTTAAAGATAAATTTTTGCGTTCTCTTTTTTTGGATTAAGGAGGAAAACCTCTTGTATTTAGAAAAGTTTATAGATTTTTTGTGAGATCTCCCTCAGGTGCCGTTATATATAAATACACACTTTATTGATCAAATTTTTTTTATGAAGTCAACCATTATTATTCACATTAGCTGGTTATAGATAGGTTGAAATATGTATTAAAATATTATATTTGGTAAATTCAATTCCTTACCTTCTTGTTGATATTTATAGTTAATCATAAGTTAGGTTTATATATGATGCGAATAAGAATTTTCTTACTTGGATATAAAATAGACATTAGAGGTTTTTCGGTGAAAGAATTGTTCAAGAAGTTTCTAGCCAACCAACATCTATAAATTGTCAAGCATGAAAATGCTCAGTTGTCAAGCATGAAAACGTGGGTTCAAATATGAGAACAATCACTTTGTGCAAATTATGCCAAAGATTAAGTTTTCATCCAGTCTACCCCTCCCAGCACCCCACATTAGCGGGACGCCGGGACCAACACTAGGTAATTGCCTTATAGTTAATGATGAATTTGTATAGGAGTTAATATTCAGAAGATGCATGCCTTTTTCTTTTTGGTCAAACATGAAAAGGTACTATGAAACACGTGCTTTATGCTTTGCAACTAATCTAGCAAGTATAAATATATGGAGTTTGGGTTTCCTTGTGCATGAGAACAGAAAAAGAAGATAGACAAAATTCATGTATTGGTATTCTCCAGCAACATCTAGATACTATTGAATATGTGACGATTGTCTTTCTGAAGAAAACAAAATCCAATGATTGCTTTCCTTGTGGATATCGCAGAAAATAGGCAAGCAATGTCATACTCCACAACCTTCAGCCCCCAAAATTCCCAGCCTTAGTATACCAATAGCACCATAAGTCTAGTTCACCAGTAGCCTTACAATTTTAGAGAGATTGACTAAGAACAGGTCTATTTTTCTACAGCGCACCCTGGAATGCTAACTGTGAAGGCAATCTAAGAATTGCTTTTCCGAAGCTCCTAATTCTTTATAAGTTGGTATGTCCAGTTTAAAATTTTAAGTTTTGGTACATCTAAGCCTTCCCAATCCTGCGGTGGCAGAAGCCTTGTGCACTGGGCTAGCCCTTATTTTTATGGATGTCTAGAAGTTTGGGCCTTTTTTGTCTTGTAAAACTTTGGAAAGAAAATTTTCGTTTATATGGTGTCTTTTGGAAGGTGAAGAGAAGTGAAGCACCGTATTAATTGACTTGTCAGAAACATCCGACTTTATACAATGTTGGATATACTGCTGTAATGTAAATTGAGAAATTACTGAGGTGTTTATGAATTTCTTTTCCTTATGCAATCCATCAGCCATTTAGAAATGTAGTGGTTGGTTCATTCCCAAGTTTTTCATGATTAATTTTTTTATTTTCCTGACCACATTTTGTTGTTCTGTTCTGCCTTTAGCGTTCATTTATGCTCGTTTTTATTAGTCACGCTTCTATTATTGTCATTATCATTACTATTACAAGCATGACAACAATTGCTTCTACTTCTGCTTATTTTGTTCTTACCAGTCAACTGAATTCAAAGATATTATTAAAATTGGACGCACTCACACTCAAGATGCAACACCTTTGACGCTTGGGCAAGAGTTTAGTGGCTATACCACGCAAGTAAGCTTTGCTCTACCACTTTGCAAATTTGATTGTTATTATCAAGTGGAGTTGTTTCAATCAAAAGGATGGCGCAAGAATTGCTTAACTTGGGAGGGACTAATAAAGTATGCTTTTTTGGTTGCAGGTGAGGTATGGAATTGACCGAGTTATGTGCACCCTTCCTCGCATGTATCAGGTTGAGTTTTAAATGATATATTCTCTCTCTCCCTCCCTCCCTCCCTCCCTCCCTCCCTTTCTTTTCAAGTTCTAACTGATTGGGGATATCATTTGAGCAGCTTGCGCAGGGTGGCACTGCTGTAGGGACTGGATTGAACACAAAGAAAGGGTACGTGTTGCGATGTTTTAGGTTGAAGCAATTTTGCTTCTGTGTTTCCAACTGCCTGACCACTTGTTATTTCTGTCCTGTGCTTCATGCAAGAGTCTTTGCTCTGCTTTCACTTTTCGCCAGGTTTCATTTCCGATTAAATATAGGACTTTCTACAACTCACAATCTTTTTGATGTACTTGTTGAACACGTATTTTTCTTGTACGCAGATGATTTCTCCTATATCATGCAGTTTAGGAGAAAATATTGCATCCTCGGTGTTGAATGGTAGGCAGGATAGCATCATGCAAGTTGTTATTACTTCTAATCCCCATTCAGTAATTAGACAAGAATTGTTAGGTGCCTATTCAGGATAAAGAAGGTGATGTAACCTAATCAGAGAACACATATTGAATAAAAGGGATAAGGGAGAACTCCTCAAATGTAGCATAGCCAAACATCAACACAATTTAAATAATTAACACTATTTTGAAACAATGAGCATTGTTTCTTTGGTTCTGAGCCCTTATAATTAATCTTTAGCTTCCTCAAATAAAATTCCTCCCTAATCAAATTTGTTGCTAAAAAGTGTTTCGGATTTCTATAACCGAAGTTGAGAGTATCATTTTATGGGTTGCAATTGTTGAAGGATCAATTTGATGAAAATAAATTTGGACACTGGAAGAAGGAGGGCAGCTTGCTTTGTTTTTACTGCTGTAAAGTTAGAATAAAAGTCTGGGAAAACTGGGAAAGATAAAAGATTAAAAAAGGGGGAAAAAGAGAGAGAAGAGAGTGGTCATATTACCTAGTAGTATTTCATGGTTAATAACAGCTGGAGAGAAATTTCAAGGTCTTGTCTCCAAATAAATCATCGGGGGAATACAAGTCCCACAATTATACTAAAATTGCTCTAAAACTATAACAAATGTTGGGAAAAAACAAAATATTAAAAGGTAAATTATACTGGCCTCCCCCGAAGTTTCTGACTATTACAAAAACCTCCTGTGAGGTTTTTGAAATGACATTGACTTCTCATATTTTTACTAACAAACTACAAAGACCTCTTCTCCAACCTTATTTTTTTTCAAAATGACAAAAATGCCTCTTTCATGTTTTTTTTTTTTAACAAAAATTAACAATTTGTTCTAACTTTTTTTTTTTCATTTTCAAATAAAAATTAATTAACTTTTTTTTGACTAAAAAATATAAGTTATTTATCTTAAGTTTATTATTTAAATAAAATAAAAAAAATCTTTAAAAAAAAGTTAGAAAAATGATCAAAATTGAAAAAATGCAAAATAAATAAATGAAAGGGTTACTTTTGTTATTTTGAACAAAATTAAAGCTGGAGAAGAGGTCTTTGTAATTTGTTAGTAGAAGCAGGAGATGTCAGTGTCATTTCAGAAATCTCAGAGGTCTTTGCAATTGTCATAAGTCTTAGGAGAGGTCAGTGTAATTTACCCAATATTAAATAAAGTGAAATAGAAGTAAAGGTGCTGGCCATTTGTTTCTCATGACAGAAAATATGCCAATATGACTCATCAAGTTCCCCTAGTAGAGAAGAATTTGACCTTGGAAAGTGGGCCTCAATGAAGTGTGGTATAGGTATCAAAATCTCCTATATAGTTTCATCTCCTCCAATCTAGTGATATCAGAAAGTGGACACTGTTGCAACAAACTTGATAAGGTCAGTATAATACGAGAAAGAGACTACACAAAAGAACGATATCCTTGGTCTATCACCTGCAATGTGTGCCAGCTCTATCAATCCAAGCGATCTGCATTAGGATGAATATGGTGGTCTCCATAGTATTTACACAATTTGGCAATGTTGGGGACCAATGAGATTTGAAGGTTTGTTGAAAGTGCAGTGTTCACTTGCATATTGGATTATTAAAGGAAGAAGTGAAGACCAAAGGGTTGTGAATTGAGGCAGTGAGAAAAGGCAAATTGGCATGTACTCTACAGGAAGTATGACCTAGATTGAGTGGACTAATGAAACAAGATTTATGTAGCTAACTCGAACAGTTGCAGTCAAAATTATCTAACTTGAGTTAGATGATTATAGTGAAAAATGTCCCAGGTTCAACCAGAGGCGGCGGATCTAGACTGTCGACTTAGGGGTAGCACAAATACAAAAAAATAAAATTTAAGGAAAACTTTTGTGAAAATATAAAAAAAAATTGGGGGGGGGGGGTGGGGGGAACTTTTTTTTTTTTAAAAAAAAATATTCTAGATAAAATAAAGGTAAAAAAATCACATTTTCAAAAGTTTAAAGGGCCATTGCCCTCCCTAGCTTTTATGCGGCTCCGCTATTGGGTTCAACTCACACCCCAAGATTAACTTACCTATCAAAAAAATGATTACAGTGAAATGGTATTACATTTAGGATTGTGCAGAGAGGATTGCATGAGTACTGGTGCTTTGTCATGGACTCATGGTAAGCGTAAAGCGTATTCAGCTCAATTCGTAACCATGTGAATCAAGGATTAAATCTGCAATTTCAGATTAAACTCTGGGGACTCCAGCTTGTCGAAATTAATTTTTGGGCTTAAAAACTTTCAGTTAACTTTAGTTGTGCTAAAAGTGCTGATAATCATGTCATTTGTAAAGTTGCTGTAAATTATGATGATGGCAGTGCTGAACTTTTAGAAACAAAATTTGAGGATAATTGCCAGATTACCAGGATCATGATTTACTTTCTTCTTCATTCCCCCTTATAACTACAGGGAATCTCATACTTTCCTACTATGGCAAAGATTCACTTGAATGCAAGCATCTTGATTTCTTTCTTTTTTCTTTTTTCTTTTTTCAATTTTGGTTTAAAGCAAAATTCATTTGGAGGACCAAAAATCTGAAATACATTGATGAAGACAAGGTATACTTCGAAATAGTATATAGCGGACAAGATATCCAAACAGCATATACAAGAAAGTGAACAAAATAGACAAGTTCACACAGAAGCCAAGATGGCTACAGAAAACATAAGGTAAAAGGCACTCCATCATGGAAGGTTTTAAAAGAAGTAGCACCCCGCTTGTCTGAGGAATCAGTGTGGAGTAGACTGTGTGTTACTGTTACACCCAGAAGAAAGAATCCCATAATTAGTCAGAAAGAGGACAGATCTCCCTCACACTTGGTGTTACCTTCCTTAGTCCATGAATAGAGAGTGGAGGCCCTTTCCATTCAGGTCTGAAAAAGATGCTTTTTGGAGAACCTCAAGCTTTAAAGGAGGGTAATGCTCTTATTGCACTTGCCCATTTGAATTTGATGATTCAGTATCTCTCTGGAATTCCTTCATATTTGGGTTCTCTCTGAACCCTTTTCAACCCTTTTTATATGCACCCTTCACCCTATTGTCTTAAATATAAATACCATATAGTACAACCAACTCTTATTTACGCAAAGAAGAAAACCCACAAGATTTAATTATGGTTTTGTAATTCTTCTTGGAGAAAAAGTGGGTTTTGAATGAACTAATAAAATGGTAGCAATCTTCTCATCCACATGTGATGTGAGGTGGGCAGGCTGACAATTTTTGAATAATAGTTGGTTAAATAAAAGGAAAAAACAACTTCATTAAGTGATTCAAGAAGTTTTTGGTGTCCTTGAGCTTTTGGTAACTTCTTGGGAAGGAGTTAAGAATTGTTACAACAATTGGGAAATTTGTACCAACTTTGCTTTTCCTAGGACTATCCTATCCAGTTCTTAATTGCTGCTCTGTTTTGAGCTTGTCCTTCTTAGCTTGTTTTGATATTTGCCTCCCGGGATTTGCTCCTTGTAGTTCTATTAAGTCATTCTTCTTCACTAAATATCCTACTTACCTAAAATAACTTTTTTTTTGGTACTAGAAAAGAATTGCAGATTTCCTATATAAAACAAAGAACAATACAGGCCAAAGCTCCAAGCTGATCAGCTGGCCTAATCTACTTGAACCAGCAGAGAGGCAGAGTTCGTAAAACAGCCAAAGTATAAGACACACAACACACAAGGATAACCATGTAAAGCCAAAAATCAACCCTCAGCCAACCCTAGAAAAACCACCCGGTTTTCCTCGTGGTGACCCTAACACTGTCATGTGCATCTTCTCAACCTGGCATAAATAAATTTCCTGCATGGTTGTTGACTAATTGCAAATCGAGTGACAGTGCCCAGATTTTGACTAATTGCTAATAGAATCTTTCCCGTAATATTATTCTGATAAATGATGAACATGCTGACTGATGACTTGTTTCTATCTTGCCCATCCTTATAGCCTGTTTAATGCTCATGATTTTGATATTTGACATAGCAAGCTGGCCACAAAATGTGTTTATGGAAGTAATTACAATCTAGTGCTTATGATGTTTATTGTTTAAACTATCGGCAGTTACCTTGAGTCAATTACATAGAATTGTTGTAAAACCTGGCAAAGTACTGTTACTGATAAAAAAAACTTACAAAGTACTGTTTGGTATTTATTGCTTTGATAATATAATCAGATACCAAAAAGCAAGCTCTAGCTTGGTTGGTATCTCCTTCACCTCCCAATTTGGGAGGTTGAGGGTTCAAGTCCCCTTAAGGGACAAAGAGTGTGTGTGTGTGATTTACCTATCAATAATAATAATAATAATAATCAAATATTTTTGAAGAACCTAAGAATCCTTTTAAAATTATGAGTTATTTATAGGTGGACACGGGTTACATTTGCCAATTAAAATTTAAAATTTGTTTTATAAAGATCTAGAGCATCATGGTCAATATTGTGCAAATCCCTGAAAAGGAACCCATATTATCTCACAAGAATCTGTGGAGCATTAGAAACTGGAACTTGTCATTAGTTGTCATAGACCAATAGTTATATTTCTGCGAGCTTGTGGATCATTTATTAGAAGGAGAAACTGCTTCTTCACCTAGTCAGTCAGTTCCCAGCTCTCAATAATAATTGGCAGGAAGCGTTGCTTTATAATTTCCTCTTAATAATATGTAAATGGTATCTTATCCATTTTGGTTTACTTTATTTTGTTTATTTTTGTGTTGGTCAATATGAGTCTTATTCAGGTTTGATGTAAAGATTGCTGCTGCAGTAGCTGAGGAAACAAACCTACCATTTGTCACAGCAGAAAACAAGTTTGAAGCATTGGTTAATTTCTAATTCCCCTGAAGCGTGCTTCTGATTTTCTTAATAGTTGGCTAGAAGGATATATATTATCATGTACTGTTTACATTTATTTCTTGTATTTCCAGGCTGCACATGATGCTTTTGTTGAAGCTAGTGGAGCCTTTAACACGATTGCGGCTTCTCTTATGAAGATTGCAAATGACATACGGTTGTTAGGAAGGTATATATACTAGTTAGATGACCCGAACTATCTTCATTATATTGCTTTACTTTTGGGTTTTTCACATCTTTTTTTTCCTTAATCAGTGGTCCACGTTGCGGCCTTGGCGAGCTCATTCTTCCTGAAAATGAACCTGGCAGCAGTATTATGCCTGTAAAATATTTATCCTCTACATTCATTTTAAGACTGCAAATGATCCCCCCCTCCCCCCCTCCCCCTATAGCTTTTTCCCTTCAGTCTTATTTTATGCGAGCTTACTCCATCGCAGGGGAAGGTGAACCCTACTCAGTGTGAGGCTCTCACAATGGTCTGTGCCCAGGTAAAATTAGTGTCTTATTCTGGTTCAAGTTATTCAAGATGCTTTGAAAATCACAATCATGTCACTCCAGATCAACTGCCATGTATTGCTACTTCTGCAGTGACTAGATTTTAGTTGGCATCACTGTTGATTTATTTACTTCGGTATTTGAATCAATCAACATTTTTTTTATGCCTTGCAGGTTATGGGAAATCATGTGGCCATTACCGTGGGTGGATCAAATGGCCATTTTGAGCTGAATGTGTTCAAGCCTATGATTGCTAGTAGTCTCCTTCATGTACGTTCTGTTGTCACTTTATTATGATGTTTATTTGTAAAGTTAGACTGTAGGGCATGCAATTTGAACTTAATTCTTTTAGGAGGCACCGAATCAATAAGATGGTGCATCTACTGATCAGCATGGTAAGGCAACTTTGGATTTGGGGTGAGAGAGCTTCAGGGTTTGAGCAAAGACAGTTCAGTTGGCACTTAGCCTGCTCCTTTTTAATGTTCGAGAGAAACATCAGACAGCTTCTTTGTTTTACAGTCTTTTAAAACAATTTATATATCCAGCTGAAAATTTTGGTTAGTTCAGTGTGTGAATAAAGGGAGAATTTCAGTTCTTTCAAAAATTGGGAATTTGTACTATAGATTAGGGCTGGGTAAAAGTTTTATTTAAATTTTGTTGTTCTAAAACCATATGAGAACTCAGCATCTTTTGTGCGCAAGCTATTTGAAATTATAGTGTACATAGGGATCATGGCTTGGTGCAATGGTAAAAGCTAGGAGTGCCAAATGCGAGAAGACATCCAAATTTGAGAGGAGCCACTTTATACAAAATAATGCCAAAGATTAGATTTATATCTAATTGCCCTCCTAGAACCCCGTGAGGGCGGGACAACACTGGATCATGGCATTTTTTATAGTGGACTTGCTTTGGATACATGTGATATTTTTTATTATATTGGTGTTTGTGTCAAATTTATTTGTCTCCTGAATATATGATGTGAACTTTTTTGTTCTTGTCTTTACCAAGTACAATATTCTCTACTCATCTAGTGTTTTTGATGCATTGCTGACAGTCACTGAGATTGCTAGGGGATGCATCTGCTTCTTTTGAAAAGAACTGTGTGAGGGGAATTCAAGCCAACAGGGAAAGGATTTCAAAATTATTGCATGAGGTTTGTTGACCTGCGTACTTAATATGTAAAAATTCATACTACATTATTTGTTAAAGCCCAAAACTGATTGATCATTATTTTGTTGTAATGTGTCAATGTGGATTATCTTGCAGTCACTAATGCTTGTCACATCTTTGAACCCTGTAAGTTTCCTCTCTTGTTCACTTCTACATTCTCCGCAATTTGCCTGTGTTTTTCTCCCTCGGATGGGGAACTCTGCACAGTGGTAACTAATGCTGTTGCTTTATAGAAAATTGGTTATGACAATGCTGCAGCAGTTGCCAAGAAAGCCCACAAGGAGGGTAGTACTTTGAAGGTGATGTTTATATCTCATTCTTCTGCAAATTTAATTTTGATAACTTAGTTGCTAAAGGTGAAGAAGAACATCTGCTCAGATCTGACAAAGTACTACTCTGCAGGAAGCTGCTTTAAAACTTGGAGTGCTCACCAGTGAAGAATTTGATAAACTTGTAGTGCCGGAGAAAATGATCGGTCCCTCTGACTGACCAGGTCAAAGATTTTCAACTTCGAAGAAATGATCCTGTTTCTTTGCCATAATTGTCATGGTGTACCATTTTTGCAACATCTCTCTATATTGGGATAGGAAATAAAGATCCAGTTGTAATTCATTCCCCCCGCACAAGAAAACAATATTCTTGAGGTTTTTCCCAATGGGTGGTTCATTCAAGTGATAGCAGTTGATTAGGTTAACCAGGGGAAAGCCTTCCACATTTTTGTAACAGTGATTGGAGGAATTTATTTATCAGGATGAAATAAACTATTCTGGGATTGGGGGGTTCATTGCTGCTCACTCGAACGATTCCAAGTAGGGGAGTTCTGATTTCACACTTTTTTTTTTGAATAAAATTCCGATCCTTCGTTTAGCTGTGGATTTGGTTTTCAACCATTTTGAATCATAGATGGTCTATAATTCAAAATGGTCGAAAACATTTCATATTATAAGCATTAAATGTTGAGTTGATGAAAACATTTCATATTATAAGCATTAAATGTTGAGTTGATGAAAACATTTCATATTATAAGCATTAAATGTTGAGTTGATGCATGAGATGGTTTAAATTTTGAAAAAAAGGGCCTTACAATTTCCATCCAAAAAATAAATAAACAATTGAATAAAAATTTGAATTTTATAAAACAAAAAAAAATGGAGAATTACAAATGATGTAACCTCCCCTAACTAATCCTTTACTTTCAATTTTTGGCATTTTGAATATAATACATTACAAAACACACAATTTAAGATACAAGGACAAGAGAAATTATAATTTTTAATTACTAATTAAAATACTATAATATTGTTTAAGTACTTATCAAATACATTTATTCAAATAATCAACAACTTAATTCAAATTATACTTTCTAACATCTCCTTAATTCAAGCCCTTGCCTAACTTAAATTATACAATTTATCCAAACAAGCACGCAATTGGGCATTTACAATTCGATTTCGTTGAAAGCTTAGAACTCTCGATCCTTGACGACGGCTCTACACAGTGCTTTCCCAATTGATGACGATGCTTAAATTTTTTGATTGGCAGCAAAAATCGGTGACCCCTGTTCGAAAGACCTTTTTTTGTCATCTAATTGTATTTGATTCGATGAGCTTGTGACTAAAGACTATTGCTTGTGCCTTGTGTTCTTTCTCTAACGACAATCGGAAGACCTTTGGGAATACCCTTTTTAGTTTTTCCGCTGAGCTTGTGACGACAATCAATGCTTTCTTTGCCGATTGTTTCTTCTGTTAGTGTTAGCTCACTAGCTCGGTTACTTGCTAGGATTGGACCTGAATCAAGAGCACTCTCAACTTCTAATTTCTTCACTAGCTCAGTTCTGTAAATTTGAATCACTAAATTGTACGACTTGCACTGCGCAAATTGAAAATTGTAAATGCCATAAATGAATGGCAGAACGTCTCCTTCTATTCTACCAACTCAATATGTGCTCACTTGATTCCTCAGAAGAATGGCATAATGTCTTGATCAGTTGATCACTTGATTATTAACCAACTTAGGCTATATTTATAGTGTAAAATTTTCCGTTATTTATATCTTTTTCGTGGTTATGTGTAAATTTTAAAACTATTTAGTTTATATATATATATATATATTTTTTTTTTTTTCGTTTTCAATCCCTTTAATTATCATTTTAGTATGTCAAAATGATTCAACTAATTGATTCTTATAAAACACGGATATTCAATTTTTGTCCATGTATTAATGTGAGACACGTTTGAAATATGTATTAAACGTATTTAGAGCACATACACATTCCGAACACGTATCTCAACATCCTCAAATTAAGTGTAATATTTTTTTCAAATTTTTGCACGCTTCTGACACGTTTGCAGGTTAATGTGTGATAATTTCTTTTTAAAAATAGGGTTTTATTTATTATATTAAAAGAATGGAGGGATCAATGTGTATAATTATAACATTTTAGGTTCAGTAAAATAACCCCAAAACCTTTTCCCCAAATTGATTTCTGCCTTTGAAGAATTGGAAACGTATTTAGAGCACATACACATTCCGAACACGTATCTAAACATCCTCAAATTAAGCGTCATATTTTTCTCAAATTTTTGCACGCTTCTGACACGTTTGCAAGTCAAATGTATAATAATTTCCTTTTAAAAATAGGGTTTTATTTATTATATTAAAAGAATGGAGGGATCAATGTGTATAATCATAACATTTTAGGTTGAGTAAAATAACCCCAAAACCCTTTTTCCCAAATCGATTTCTGTCTTTGAAGAATTGGAAACGTATTTAGAGCACATACACATTCCGAACATGTATCTAAACATCCTCAAATTAAGTGTCATATTTTTTTCAAATTTTTGCACGCTTCTGACACGTTTGCAGGTCAATGTGTAATAATTTTTTTTTTAAATAGAGTTTTATTTATTATATTAAAAGAATGAAGGAATCAATGTGTATAATTATAACATTTTAGGTTTAGTAAAATAACCCCAAAACCCTTTTCCCCAAATCGATTTCCGCTTTTGAAGAATTGAAAACGTTTTTAGAGCACATACACATTTCAAACACGTATCTAAACATCCTTAAATTAAGTGTCATATTTTTTTCAAATTTTTGCACACTTCTGACACGTTTGCAGGTCAATGTGTAATAATTTTTTTTAAAAAATAGGGTTATATTTATTATATTAAAAGAATTGAGGGATCAATGTGTATAATTATAACATTTTAGGTACAGTAAAATAACCCCAAAACCCTTTTTCCCAAATCGATTTTCGCATTTGAAGAATTGGAAACGTATTTAGAGTACATACACATTCCGAATACGTATCTAAACATCCTCAAATTAAGTGTCATATTTTTTTCAAATTTTTGCACGCTTATGACACGTTTGCATGTCAATGTGTAATAATTTCTTTTTAAAAATAGGGTTTTATTTATTATATTAAAAAAATGAAGGGATAAATGTGTATAATTATAACATTTTAGGTTCAGTAAAATAACCCCAAAATCCTTTTTCTCAAATCAATTTTTGCCTTTAAAGAATTGGAAACGTATTTAGAGTACATACACATTTCGAACACGTATTTAAACATCCTTAAATTAAGTGTCATATTTTTTTCAAATTTTTGCACGCTTCTGACACGTTTGCAAGTCAATGGGTAATAATTTTTTTTTTTTAAATAAAATTTTATTTATTATATTAAAAGAATAGAGAAATCAATATGTATAATTATAATTATCACATTTTAGGGTCAGTAAAATAACTGCAAAACCCTTTCCCCACGATTTCCGCCTTCGAAGAATTGGAGCCCTAGAACGCAGTTCTCATCTCCATTGCTGCTCCGACAGGCGACTTTCGAGTTTCAACCGGCAACTTTTAAAGGACCTCCGACCTCTGACTAGCGACGTCTCATGTACTTCTTCCTTTTTTTCCTTCTTTTTTTTTTCTTCTTTTCTCTCTTTTTTTCCACTTTTTTTTTCTTCTCCTCCGACTAGTGTGCTGTTCCTTTCTAAGTTCTGCTCCTGCTCCTGCTTATTCTTTTCTTCTTCCTTTCTTCTTCTCCTAGTTCTGCTTTTTCTTCTTATTTTCTTTCTTCTTTCTGTTTTTTCCCATCTTCTCTGCGTTCTGCTTCTTCTTGCTTTCTTCTTCCTTTTTTTCTTCTTCTCGGTGTTTTGCTTGTCCTTCTTTTCTTCTTTCTTTTTTTTTTTTTCTCTCTCTTTTTCTTTCTTCTCATCAGTTCTGTTCTTCTTACCTATCACCTATGCAAAAAAAGTTATATTTTCCCGTCTATTGCCCCTTTTTTTTTTTTTTAATAATTTCATAACTTTGTATGCTTCATACTTGTTAGAGTACTTAGTTAAACTCAAACTAAATTTGAGTAAAAGGTGAATCTGAGTTTAATATTTTTCAACAATCACTTAAGTTTTTATTCAAATTTTTTTAAAAATTTTCACTTTATCTCAAAAACTATTTTATGTCATTTTTCTTCAAATTTTTTTTTTTTTTTTTTTCTTCCAAACCTCTTTCATTCTCAATTTTTATTCCCTCTTAAATTTTTTAATAATTTTTTTTTCTATTATTTTAATTCCCATCATTTTCTTCAAATTTTTCTTTAATTAATTTTGTATAAATATTTTTTATATTCTTTTAAAATATTTTCTCCTAAATTTTTTTTTTTTTTTAAGATGTTTGTCTTTTTTTAATTCAATGTATTTTTTGTATGTTTTTTAAGTCATATAAAAAAAACAGTATTGTTGGACCACCAAATAAATTGGAACGTAAAAAAACAAAACAAGTAAAAAAAAAAAACTCTCCCTCTCTCGCTCCCTCTTTCTCAGCTGAACCCTACCTCCCGCTTCCTCTCTCTCCCTCCCGAAAGCACACTCCCTCCCTCCCTCCCTCGAACGGCACACACACTCTCACTCCCTCTCGAGAACGACCCACACTCTCTCTTTCCCTCCCTCTTTCTCAGCCGACATCACACTAGGGTTTCTATTTACAGTACGGTTTAAGGGTTTGAGCTTACAAGGGTTTCTCATCACAGTTGATCGTGATCGCCCTTATCCATTGCCGACTGCCGACTGCCGACCGCAGTAGCCAATCGCCAGGTATGTTTTCCTTTCCATTTATTTTCCTTGCCTTTTCCTTTCATTTTCCATCTGAAGTGAGACTAGGTAGGGAAAAAAAAAATAGCCGTTAGAAATTTGATGTTGTGAACAGTAACGCGCTGATTTGAGTAAAACTTGATTTGGTATGGGTTTGAGTCTAGAGTTGGAGGATGATTTTTGTGGATTTTGACTCAAATTTAAATTTGATATGGGTTTGGTTCACTACTGAAGATGCCCTTATGATTTTGTTATTTATAATCTACTGAAATATTTGGTACATTAGTTTTAATATTATCACTTTATGATGCTTCGTGTTTAAATTTTATTACTTGTGTAGATGTTGCATTGAATGATAATCATCATATATTGATATATAACGTAGAAATTGTAGAATGTTGAAAGGTTTGAGTGATTATTAATTAAAATTGACGAATTGATAATTAATCTCTTATGATTTGAGGATTTTTTTTATACCTAATTTGATTGATATACAGATAGAAATTGGTTATAGGGTAAAATACACTGACCTGAGGTGTATGACAATAACACTGACTACATACCTCCGGTTTGACCTTCCCTACTTTACTTGATACCTCCTTCTCCCCCGGTCATATTTTTTTTTCAAAAGGATGAAATTAGCCCTTTTATTTATTTATCTATTTTTAAATTTTTCTAATTTTGAATAATTTTTTCTAACTTTGTTTAAAGATTTTTTTATTATTTTATTTAAAAATAAATTTAAGATTTTTATTAATATTTGTTTGAAAAATGAAAAAAATTGGTTAAAATTTTAAAAATTGAAAAAAAACTTGAAACAGATAGGTTTGTTATTTTTAAGAAAAAATTGATTTGAGAGAGTATTCAGATATTGTCAGGTAAAGAAGCGGAGGTCAATATAATTTTAAAAATCTCAGTGGAGGTCAGTGTAATTGTCATAAATATCATGAGAGGTCAATGTAATTTACTTTTGATTATATATATAGAAATAAAAAAATATTTTATTCGATGTGTTTGCAATGTGTCCATGTCTCATTTTTTTGAAAAAATGGTGTGTTGACATGTCCATGTCCATGTGTATGTCCGTGCTCCATGTGTATGTCCGTGCTCTTAGATTGACCCAGTACCTATACCGAGTCGATGTCCGGGTTGGATTTAATAACAATGCTTAAACCATAATCAAATTATTCAACGTGCCCGCAATGTGTCCATGTCATTCTTTTTTAAAAAAAACGGTGTGTTGACATGTCCATGTCCATGTCCATGTCCGTGCTCTTAGATTGACCCGGTACCTTTACCAAGTCAATGTCCGGGTTGGATTTAATAACACTGCTTAAACCATAATCAAATTATGGAACCATTGAGGAACAACTTTTCTTTAAATTTCCAATGCATCAAAACCCTGGCCCCTTGGTCAGTTTTTTTTTTTAAATACCTCCAGTGGACCCTTTGGCCCTTTCATTCCAGAACATTTAGCCATACAAGTAGTCTGCCTCTCTCTCGTTGCATAGTTGATATTCTTCCTTGATTTGATCTTTAATTTATATTTTTTGATGATAATTGCAAAGTTTTATGACAAAAGCATCCATTACGTAAGTGTTTTCTTTCATCTTGAGGTAAAAGTTTCCAATAAAAGCAATATAATTTTGATCTTTTTCAAAAACATTCACTCAATAAATTCAATGTGTATTCTGATTGTTGGTCTAGTTCCGTTGGAAAAAATATATTACCTCAAACACAGTTTGTGACTTGTCATTCAAGCTGTTGAAAAAAGTTTCTCCTTTTTTTTTTTCAGTCTAGAACAAATGGAGATGTATTTGGAAGATCCAGGACAGTCTATAGACCTGAACTGTGGACAAGATTTATGGAGGTAAATGCTTGCTGGTCTACAACGATTTTATCTTCATTGCCTTTTTATTGGTTAAACTAAAAATAGTGTTCTTTATATATCAAAGAAATAATTTAAAAGAATTTTTCCTGTAGATATTAACTTGTCTTTATAACCTTAATTTACATTCAAAGCAAGAATATGAACAACTTCAATAATTTATTATTTTATCATGAACCCATTTGGGTTTCGGTCTTATGAGATTTAAATTCATGAGCCATACTAAATTCTCAATAAAAGCAGCTATACCCTTCTTATCATTAATTGAACATTTTTTTTTTCCTCTTTCTCTCTGTTTGCATTTGGTAGTTTGGGATTGGGAGGTGGGGATAGCAATGCAATCATCTTGCCAGGAAAGAAAAAGAATAAAAAGAAAGGCAAGAATCAGGTATGTGCAGCAAATTTCTCAAACTTTATTTAACCTTCACTTCTGGTAATATACAAGTTTGAATTTCCTTATGCAGGTTCATGAACATGTTAAAACAAAGAATACCCTGAAGTTGAGCAAATCCCAAAAAAGAAAGCTGAAGAAACTGGAGGTCTGTTTGTGTGCGCGCCTTCCAGCCTGTTCTGATTTATAGTCATGTTCATTAAATTTGGAATGACCTGCTCTTTATGTGTGTAGGAGGAGAAGAAGGAGGCACTGCTCTTATCCAAAAGCATTGAGACCTTGGAGTATGATACTAGTTTGGCTTTTCTTGTACATTTGATTTATATTACAGTTCATTTTTTTTTATCCCAAGAAGGGATATAATATTTGATGGATATACTGGGTCATTTAAAATTTCAGGAAATACAAGATTCGGGATGATGTGTATTCTATTATGTGGTCTTCACGAAATATTGGTCAGGTTTGTGTCATTTTTATGATACAGCTCCTTTTTTTTTTTTTATATGTATTATTATGTTGTCTTCATGAAATATTGGTCTGGCTTTTTTTGTCATTTTTATGATGCGACTCCTCTCTCTCTCTCTCTCTCTCTCTCTCTCTATCTCTGAAGTATTGTTATGATGCAACTCTTTAGTATTTAAAGAAAATGTTGTGGGTTATTTTTATAAATGGGCCTATCTATTTGTAGGTTGAAACTGTCCGTGAAAAACATAGGAGGTCTGTGCAGTTTTCTAAGGTGGGTTTAGAAGTGCCACATAGTGATCAACCTTTCAAGTGGAGTGGTGGTGTCAGTAATTCCTTTGAAATTGAACCTGATTCTAACAAAATCTGGTCAAGACAAGATTTTGATGAAAATGACTTTCTGCAACCAGTGGCAGCAAAAACAGAAGTCCCAAGCAACATTCCTGATTCTCTGGGACCTTATCGTGAAACAGTTTGTAGCAGTGGACTTGATGCATTTGGTGGATCTGATACTGCCTTGCAATCATGTAGTTATGATGGCAGGAAAATTGCCAAGCCAACGGTATGCTTCACACTTCAATTATAGAACGTTACTGTATCAAAAATTTCTTTGGAATTGCATGTGAAGGGAGGTTTGTTTGTAATTTTTAATCAGACTCGTGTGTTAGTATTATACTTGTTTGTCATGTCTATTGTTGTTGCCTAATGTGGGCTGTGGGCTTGATATGGAACAGGATAGGGCAGATGAGAGTCCAAAAACATATATCAGCAACCTAGCATATTACCCTTATCAGATAGTTTTAACTGCCCCAACTGTAGTGTGTGTGTCAAGACCAGAGGAGGTCAAGAACAAGAGGCAGGATCTTCCGATAGTCATGATGGAGCAGGAGGTAATGGAAGCAATAAATGAAAATATTAGTGTTATCATATGTGGGGAGACTGGATGTGGCAAGACCACTCAAGTTCCGCAGGTGAGCTAGTTTCATTCGTGTTATAATCTATCTTTTGGAATCAAGGTTAGTTTTTCACATTGATAATGGTTTTTACTCCTGCTTTCTGTTTGGCATTTTTCAGTTCCTTTATGAAGCTGGCTATGGTTCAAAGCAATCCAATTTTCGAAGTGGTATTATTGGTGTTACCCAACCACGCCGTGTTGCTGTCCTTGCAACTGCCAAGCGAGTGGCATTTGAGCTTGGTCTTCGTCTAGGTAAAGAGATTGGCTTTCAAGTTAGGCATGACAAGAGAATTGGAGACAGTTGCTCCATCAAGTTTATGACTGATGGAATATTGCTACGAGAAGTGCAGGTGCTGCTTACATAGACTCTTATTTTTTCTCATGCATGATGTGAAAACCAAAATCTGAATGAACTGTTCTTCTTGATAAATCTTTGCTCTTAATTTTTTTTGGGCAAGATTATAGTGCAATCATTTAAAGTTCTTCTGAATTCTACCTGAGACTTCCTGACTAAGTGTTCTTTTCCTGTTTGGGCTTCTTCCAAATTAAGATGCCATGTAATTGACTCTTTTGCCTATTTGTTCTTCTTGATAACTCTTTGCTCTTAATTTTGTTTTGGCAAGATTATTGTGTTATCATTTAAAGTTCTTCTGAACTCCACCTGAGACTTCCTGATTCACTGCGCTTTTCCTGTTTGGGCTTCTTCCAAATTAAGATGCCATGTAATTGACACTTTTGCCTATTTGTTTAACAGTAGGTTTTTAAACCTGCCATTTGACTATTTTGGTCTTACAATAAATGGAAAAATCTTGAAATGTGTCAAAAAAAAAGAGAAAATAGTTTGTCACAATTGTTAGGGTTGTTAATTCTAAGGTTGCCCCAATTTTTCCTAAGAATCTTTAGTGTCTCAAACCCAAAGTACTCAAATGTCTGTTGGAATCACATGATTTGTCATCAACAATACATAAGATGGGGGGCTCAGATTTTGATGGGTTTCATTGAGGAGGTCTTCGATGTAGTGACCCAATATGTAATGCTAAAAGGTTTGTGAAGGTCGAAATCAAGTCCTTATATTGATGGTTATGTTGAATCTAATTGATGTTTGAATGCAATATAATATTTAAAAACTGTTAATATTAATTATCAAAAAGAAAAAGTATTTGTGATGAAATGTGGTAATATAGAACAAATAAGTATTTTTTTTAATAAATTTATGATAAAATTTAAATGAAATTATATGAAATGCTTAAAAGAGCAATATGCAGAGGACAAAAAGTTTGCGTTAGTTGGCATGTGCATTAAATTTGTGATTTGTGAGGTAATATAGCTAGCTCATAAGAAACTAAATGGTTAGGAGAGGAAGGTTGGGAAATTGTAAAGACTGAGATATAAATTGTATTGTACTAGAAAAGATAGTACCAATAATACTAGTAAAACTTGTAATGGGAGTTGAGATAATCAATATCATTAGTGCTTATGCGTCCCAAATAGCATAATTTTGGGAATATTTGGATGGAATAATTCTAGACAAAAATATTTATTTATAGGGAAGGGACTTTAATGGTAATGTAGGAAAACGTCGTAAAGGGTATGAGATACTGCCGGGTGGATATGAATTTGGTGATATGAATGATGTTAGGGACATACAATACTAGATTTCGCAATAACATATGATTTTATAATAACAAATAGGTATTTTAAAAAGAGGTATAAACATCTAATCACTATTAGAAGTAGATTAATTTGAAGTCAATTGTTGGACTTTTTTCTTTTTTGGATCGGTAATTGGACTTTTTTCTAATTAAAATAATAGATCGATTAATGTGCAGTGATTGTAAGGTTATTTCAAGAGAAACTTGACCTTGTAACATATGTTGATAAGAGATTAGATGGTGGAATTTAAAAGGAGAAAAATAGAACTATTTGAAAGCAAGATGTTAAAGAAGTAACATGGAATTTGGGCTACATTTGGTACGCAAGAATTGAATGGATTCAAAAATAGAATGAAAATGGAATAGAATACAGGAATATAATATGAATGGTCATTTCATTCCTTTGTTTGGTTATATACTCAAGAATGAGATGGTGATTTCATTTCAATGTTTGATTTTAACAATTCTAATTGTTGTAATGAAATTAAATTTAAGTTAGATATCCCAAAATACTCTTATAAATAGAAACTAATTAAATTATTTTTAAAGGGTTCATGTATGTTTCTTTCACAGTGGCCATTGTTCTCCTACTTAAAACCAAAAAACCCAATCAAAAGATCAATATTATAAAATAAAAATATAATATCTATTACATATAAAAGCATATCTTCATCTAATATTTTGTAATATAGTATTTTCATCTAATATTTTAAAAATAGTATATTTTTTTATTAGGATTTGGGAAGGAATGATTATTCTCATGATGTATGGGAATTCCCATTCCCAAGGAATTCCCATTCCGATGTATTTGGCCTTACCAAACACGGTAATGGAATGTGTTCAGGAATATGTATTCCATTCAAAGCTCATTCATGCATACCAGATATGGTCCTATATGATGAATTTAATGTAATGTGGAATAGGATGACTAAATTGATTAAAAGAATATCAAAGAGATTCTTGAAAAATCAAAAGGAATAGGCATCACTAGCTAAGCACACTTGGCATTGGAATAAGGAAGTCCAAATAGTAGTAAAGCAAAATGGGAGTTTTTCTACAAAAAAATTGAAATGACGAAAGTTGGAAAAAATATATAATGCAAGAAAGAAAGTTTAAGAAACCGTACTTGTAAATAAAGTTAAAAGATGTGTAAGAGATGCTAAACATAGAATAAATGTTGGGTAGAAGATAATTACAGTTCTATAAAATGAGTGTGGCAGAAATGAAGATGGGATGGATATATGGTAAAATAAGAAAAGATACAATTAAAAATGAATATATTTGTGATATAGTGAAAGTAGCACTTTGAGAAGATAAAATGAGAAAATCAATTAAGGTAGTTTGGCCATTTACAACGAATACCAATAATTGCAATTGTAACTATTGAGGGTAGTGTTAGGGCTAAGGGAAATCAAAAGTAACTTAAGTTGAGATAGTAAAGAAATATTAGATAGCGTGTAGTTTAGTTAAGGGGATGACCTTAGATGGAGGAGAACGGTGAGACAAGATTCATGTAACCAAACACCAAGTAGTGTTGGGATAAGGGTTTGTTGAGTTGAATTGTATGAATTGTTATTTATTTATTAATAAAAATCCCAATAGTATATCATAATTAGATACGGTGGTAGCAAGAGAAGGATAAAATTTTTCCTTGTAAGAAGCGAGAGAGAGGGTGTGGCTGTTGGTCTAGAGAGTGATGGAATCTTCATCAAAAAATAAATAGAAATGAAAAGGAGGGGAAAAATGAGCAAAAGCATTACATTATCCCCCCCGACGTTGAACTGAATGTCAAAGTGTTATTAGAGATATTCACTTTCGTTAGTAGTGACATTGACTGATTTTAGAACCATGGGTGGAATGCATTGACAACAAACTGAAGAATTATGTTCCAAAAAAAATAGAAAAATTAAGAGTTCATAAGGCAGTGGCAGTTGGAGAATATCCCAACATGGCTGCTGCTTTATTTTTATTTTTTTTTTCCTTTGAAAGGAAAATTTTCAGTGGCAGTTTGCTTTTACGCAGCGAATTTCTAGATTATTTTGGAATTGTGTTGACAAAAGTGCAAAGATGAATTATTATATGACATCTTTTGGTAGTGGTGCGTGTTTGACACTAGCAAGTCTATAGGCAGCATTACACTGTTTGTATGAAGATTGTCTAATCTTTTAGTTGAGCCATATTTATAAATCTTTGGAGGGTGATGGCTACGTACCTTAAGTTGTGATTTTGGACAACAATCTTGTGTGAGATCCTTACAGTTATTTATGCAATCGGGGTAGGTGGTCCCGAGTGTGTGCGCGTGTGCGGTATGCAAGTTTGAATCCATTGCATGTGGGTGTTTGTAGTGCACTTGGGGATTGATATCTTAAAGCCTGGGGATTGAAGGAGTTCATAAATGCCTCTTTCTGAATCCCTAAAGAGAGACTCTTTGACGTGGCAGAGAGCATGGTATTGGTTGTGAATATCCTTGTTTGGGCAGTCAGGTCATACGGTTGAGATTTATTTCAGCCCTGTACAACGGACAGATTTTTGTGTATTTATTTATTTTGGGGGAGGTAGGGGAAGCTTACACTTCCCGGGTATATTTCACTTCTCTTTAAACTCTTTTTCTTTGAATAAAATTTATTATTTTTCAATCAACATTCTTTTCTTTATTTCTGCTTATAGAAAAGTGTGTATGTTTTGTAAAGGGAGTTTTTATTAACCAGTAGAAGTAATGCAAGGGAAGGAAGCTCGCATGGTGTCACCAGACTCACCACAATTGACCCTCTTGACTGCATAAGAAAACAGCACCACCAAATTCTAGTCCTAGATATGGTAGTTGGAAAATATTTTAGTTGTTGCTACTTCTTTTGTTTGCTTAGTGTTTGTGCTTCTTTGTTTCTTTTTCTTTTTGCCTCACTCTATTGTAGTCTAGAGTTATGCTATAAATAAAAAATAAAAAATGGGTGGAGCAATTCTTACTCTTGATAACCCCAAGATTGTTATTCACACTCTCACTTATATCTGTATGAGTTGGAGTGTGAATAACACTTGGGGAGTGGGAATAGGCTCACCCTAAAATTTAGTTCCTTTCTTTCTGACTGTTTTAGCTGTGCCAACTTTGCTTTTAACTATTTCTCAAAACATGTCCTAAATTACGTTTCTTCTCCTTGAAATGATTAGTCTCCCCTGTCAACTTCTTTAATGTTTGCCTTTTTATTGCAGAGTGATTTCTTGTTGAGGCATTATTCAGTAATAATTTTGGATGAGGCTCATGAGAGGAGCTTGAACACAGACATACTTATTGGAATGCTTTCCCGTATTATACAACAGCGCCAGGTGAGCTACAGAATACTTTTATTGTTTGAAGGTTGTATGGTTCACATTTTTTCTTTCAAACTTTTTCCTTGGTACGTAGATACAATCTTCTATGCTTGATGGCAGATAATATATGAGGAGCAGCAACGAAAAGTCCTTTCAGGAGAAAGAATAAACCCTGAAAGTCAGATCTCTCCATTAAAACTCGTGCTGATGAGTGCCACCTTGCGTGTTGAAGACTTTGTTTCTGGCAGCAGGGTATTTCACAATTCCCCACCTATAATAGAAGTTCCAACCAGACAATATCCAGTTACTATACACTTCTCAAAGAGAACAGAGATCGTGGATTATATTGGCCAAGCCTATAAGAAAGTATTGTCAATTCACAAGAGGTTGCCAGCTGGTGGCATACTTGTTTTTGTCACTGGGCAGAGGGAAGTAGAATACTTGTGCCAGAAGCTGCGTAAAGCTTCAAGGGAAATGGTTGAGAACAGTTCCAAAGGAAACGTGGGCAATGAGGTTTCTGCAGTCTCTGAAAAAAACCCCATTGAGGAATATGACATAAAGGAGATTAATGAAGCATTTGAGATGAAAGGAAACTCAAGCCACCTGCAAACTGACCGCTTCAGTTCTTATGATGAAGATCCTGGTTATTTAGACGAGGATGAGTCAGATTTTTCTTATAATTCAGGGACGGATAGCGATCTAGAAGTTGTTGGTGATGATGGGAATTTATTGAACCAGAAACCTCTGGAGGCTGATGGTAATCTTTCAGGTATCTTTGGAGAGGACGGGAGCCTTGCTTCACTGAAGCTTGCCTTTGAATCTCTGGCTGGAAAAAGTTCGATAGAACATAATTCTGAGGGGAAACAGGTTGCTTCTATCGCTCCAAAAGGATGCTCAAAGGAATCCAATTTCAGTTTTGGGGAGAAGACAGCAGGATCAAGTGGCCTTTGTGCCGGTGCAATGTGCGTTCTGCCTCTTTATGCCATGCTTCCTGCATCGGCACAGCTTCGTGTGTTTGAAGAGACTAACGGAGAGCGTCTAGTTGTTGTTGCAACTAATGTCGCCGAAACCTCTTTAACTATTCCAGGCATAAAGTATGTGGTTGACACTGGAAGGGAGAAGGTTAAGAACTACAACTCCTCCAATGGCATGGAAACATATGAAGTACAGTGGATTAGTAAGGCATCTGCTGCTCAGCGTGCAGGGAGAGCTGGAAGAACAGGGCCTGGCCACTGTTATCGTCTTTATTCTTCTGCAGTTTTTAATAACATATTTCCTGACTTCTCAAGTGCTGAAATATCAAAAATACCTGTTGATGGTGTTGTTCTTCTTATGAAATCCATGGGTATTGGCAAGGTAAGTTTCATATGTAATATCAAGCTCTGCTATTCTCTTGGTGTAATCATAGATATGCTATGTTTTACTTGAAGGATGCTATTGTGATTACCTGTTCATGTGGTGCATTTATGTTAAGTTCTTTGTTTGAAGATAGATTTTTTAGGTGATAGACATGCATTGCACGAGTCTGTCAAAATGACCAAATTACACAATCATGAGTATTTGCATTTCAAACTCTTGCTTTTGATATCAAATTAGACAATCTGTGGACCTTAGCTATTTTGTCAATATAAAACTTCTTACTCCACGGAGTTTTTGGGTAATTTTGTGCCTGTGGTCCACTTGTTTTACATTTTTTTGATAAGTACTCACTCTACATTATAACACAGATCAACGCAGCAATTAACAAATCCTGACCCCAACTATGTAGTCCTATTCACCTTGAAGTATCTATTTTTAAAAATATCTTTAGCCATACTTATTTTAAGATGCATCTTCTATGTTGTGTATATTCCAGGTTGCAAATTTCCCATTTCCTACTCCACCTGATGCCACTGCCTTGGTCGAAGCTGAGCGTTGCTTAAAGGCTCTTGAAGCGCTTGATAGCAAAGGAACACTTACACCCCTGGGGAAAGCCATGGCACAGTATCCAATGAGTCCTCGCCACTCCCGAATGCTCCTTACAGTTATTCAAATCATGAGAAAGGTGAAAGGTTATGCCCGTGCAAATGTAGTTCTAGGATACACGGTTGCAGTAGCTGCAGCTCTGAGCTTGTTAAACCCTTTCGTTATGCAGTTTGAAGGAAGCCACACAGATACAGGTGGCTTGAAGCAGGATGAAAAATATGGCACTGTAGATAGCAAAAAAATTATGGAGAAAGAAGAAAAGTTGAGGAAAAAGAAACTAAAAGAAACTGCTAAAGTGTCTCGTGCAAAATTTTCTAACCCTACCAGTGATGCTTTGACGACAGCTTATGCTTTGCAGTGTTTTGAACTTTCTCAAAACCCAGTGGAATTCTGCAATGACAATGCATTACACCTGAAAACCATGGAGGAAATGTCCAAGCTGAGAAAGCAGTTACTTCAACTAGTATTTAATCAAAGTTTTTGTGGTTTACAGCAGGAATTCACATGGACTCATGGGACTATGGAGGACGTAGAACATGCTTGGAGGGTTTTCTCTGAGAAGCACCCTTTGTTATTGAATGAGGAGGAGCTGTTGGGCCAAGCTATCTGTGCCGGCTGGGCTGATAGGGTTGCCAAACGCAGTAAAGTAGTTTTGGGGTCCTCGGAGGGAGACAGAAATGTTAATGCAGTTCGCTATCAAGCTTGCATGGTTAAAGAAACAGTGTTTCTGCATCGGTGGTCGTCTGTTTCTAAGTCTGCCCCTGAATTTTTGGTGTACAGTGAATTGCTTCATACAAAACGGCCATACATACATGGAGCAACAAGTGTAAAATCAGATTGGCTTGTTAAATATGCTGGATCTTTGTGTAGTTTCTCTGCCCCCCTCGTGGATCCCAAACCTTTTTATGAGCCTCTAACTGACCAAGTTTTCTTTTGGGTCTATCCAACTTTTGGCCCTCATCTATGGCAGCTTCCGTTGCATCGTTTGCCCATCAAAGATGATGTGCAACGAGTGGCTGTATTTGCTTTTTCTTTGCTTGAAGGCCATGTGTTGCCATGCTTAAAATCTGTTAGGAAGTTCATGGCAGCCTCACCTAGTAGCATTTTGAGGCCAGAGGCATCAGGTCAAAGACGGGTTGGGAATCTTCTAAATAAGTTAAAGACCAAGATGAGAATTATTGACAGCTGTGCCATGTTAAGAGAGGCCTGGAATGAGAATCCAAGAGCATTGCATTCAGAAATTCTAGACTGGTTTCAAGGGGGATTTCATGATCAATTTGAAGAGCTTTGGGCAGAAATGCATCATGAAGTTCTTTTAGATCCCAAAGAACGCTTCCCCAAAAGGGTCAAGAGAGAGAGAAAAGGAGGATATAAATTGTTTTAGTGAAAGTGGAACATGAAATTCCTAAAGGGCTTTCCCAGTGCACGAGGCTCCCGTGATTGCACAATTTGAAGACACTCCGAAACCTCTCTGTTGTCCTGTCTCTCTCCAACGAGCCCTGGAAATCTTCATCTTTGTACCAGCTCTACATTTACGCAGATTCGTATTTGGGTTTTGCTTCTATATTTGCTATATCTCTAGAGTTGGTCTCAACCCGAGATTTCTCTCTGCAAAAGTTTGAACCCTAGATTTTTCTGTCTCAAGATGATCACAAGGTGTAGAAGCCCCATTTGATCAGTGTAAAAGACCATTTGAAGCTCTATTAAAGCCCTATGGAATGCGGGTTATTGATGAGTCATTTTGTAGTTTGATTCAGAAGCTACCCTTCATTTAGCAACGGCAGGACCCATCACTCTTACAGGGAGGCTAATCAATGGGTGAACTCGATGACCGATGAGGAAACTGAGATGCCATCTAATACGAGAAAGTCCATCTATCTGCAAAAGGTATTATGCACTACCAAAGCTCAAGTTATGCAATTGGTTTTTCTGTTCATGGTGACTATCAAAGCTTGTTAATGAGTCATTTTTAACCCGTGTTCTTTGACATCTTTTAATGATGCTGTGATAACTGATTTTTTAGTTTATGTGAATCCACCCATCATTTGATCTCTAGATCTCTCTGTCCATTTTTTTTTCTTGATTGGGCTTTTGGTCATTTTCATTTTTTAAAGATATTGAAACTCTGTTTAAATTTGTGGATGTTACTTTTGATTTCTCTCTGGCCTGTTAGGGTTCTGCATCTCTTGAAGGATTCTCTTTTAACATTCTTATATTGGTATTGTCCCTTAGTTTAATAATCTCATTATTGTAGATATTGTTATCATTATTATTATTGCTAAGTAAGAAGGAATTTTATGAATCAATAAGATTCACACAAAGTCCACCCATAATATCAGGTGCATGCCTGACACAGACTTATTGTAGTTGGTGAAATTTTAGAGATTAAATGGGAGATCATTATTCTAGATGACATTTTTCTTTTTCTCTCTTTTGGGAAAGTCAACAAAGTGATATCTCACATATCTGCTGGTGTGATGGAACCCTTAATTGAAAGGAAATGAAAGTAAAATTGCAAACATCAATTAGTGAATCTTGACCTGCTTCACGTCGAGTAAAATGCACAAGTCCCGACAATAATTGGAACATGAGTTACCTTCACTGCCATTGATGTTAAATGTTATTTTGACAGAAGCAATGTGTGGAGCATCCAAAGCTAGAGCTCAGCACAGCCATATCTTTTGCTGAAGGTTGAGCTGGCCAAAGATCTTGAAAGGAAGCTGAGAGAGCAAGTTCAAGAGTCCGAATCTCAGAAGATTGTCGAAACTTAATGATGATGAGTTCCCATTTAATGATGTATGCGACCATTTAATGATGTATGCGAATCAGCAGCTAAAACAGAGATTTATTTTCTCCATTGTTTTAGGTTAAAGTTGAGGAACTTGAGAGTAAACTGAGAGCAGGAACATATTGCAGAGTCTTTACTTCATCACAAGGTTTTTGAGAGGAAACTGTGCCTTGTGTGAGATGAGTCTAAGAACGAGGTTGAGCACCAAATTTTAAGGAGTTCAAATTCATTGAACTGCCCAATGAGTCAGGAGTCTATATTGCTAAAAAGAAATCTCTCCATGAGACGCGACTGACCAGAAAGAACAATATCATTGTTTCAACTACCTTCAATGATAACAAGGTTGGGCAATCTGATCCACCTCAGCCATTTTGGAAGGGTTATAAGAACTGCGAAGCTGGTCACAAATTCTCGAAAGCCCTTCAACCCATAATAGAACCCAGCAGAGATCAGGTTCAATAAATGAAGGAGAAGGAGAAGGAGAAGGAGAAGAATAAGAAGAAAAGGAGTTGGTCAAGATAGTGAAGTGAAACTAAAGCCCAATCGTGCACCAGGACATGAAAATTGATTTGTGACCCAGCTTTGATCCCCTAAAATTAGGATTTTTCTTCACTTGGCAATGTTTAGATTGGATTCCATTTCATAGTTATTTGTATCTAGGGCTAGCTGCTGTTCAATATGGTTTATTTATTTAATGTGCTTTTAGTTAGGTTTTGTTTCTTTCTTTCTTATTGGGTTAATTAAATTGGACCTTAAGTTATAAATTTATTTATTATAGTGCTTTAAACTTCTAGAGCTTGTAATAAAAGACCTACTAACCTATTTTCTAAACACCTGACACAAGTCAAGAAGACTCTTCTTAAATTATTATATTGTGTTTTATTAAAAAAGGAATGTTCTTGAGATGTGTAAATTATCTTTCATATTTAAAGACGCAATTTCTACATTTAATTAATGAGTAATTATATTTTTTTCTGTAAACTCAATCCACAGCATTTTCATTTTGATCGGTATAATCTCTGGCGTGTATTAAAAGAAAAATAATGGGATAGAGGGCAAGAAAATGAAAAGACTGCATAAAAAATTACCGCTCTGAAACCATCTTTAATTTAGCATCAAATTTGAAGGAATGAATAGTTTTTTTAATTTTAATTTTTAAATTTAAAATTCATTATTCATCCACTAAACTAATAATTAATTATTTTATAATAATTAAATAAAAATAAAAATTAATTTATGTAGACTTTTTTTAATTATTATTTATTATCAAGATATTTCTTAACAAAAAAGGTGATAAATAAATAAAATTTGAATAATTATATTTTGAACATAAATAATAATATTATGAAAAATAAGATTTAAAAATTAATATAATTAAAGCGAAAATGTAAGACCGAATCATTTTCAAATCCTTAAATTTAAAGATGATGTCAAAACGAAAATGAATGCACTAACAGGGTTAACTCAAAAGAGGATAAAGAGAAAAAAAGACTTGAATAAAGGAACTATAACAAAAAGGAAGTACTTATTTTATCCATTTTGCCCCTTCCTTTCAAAGTTGGTACCATTTTAAAGCACGAATTTGCACTTTTTGTACCAAATTTCACCGAGGAATAGAATTGAAATAAACTAATCAGTGAACAATTCTTAATAACAACTTGGTCTATACTACATTATTTAATTGGACCTTAATTTCAATTAAATGACCTGCATTTCCAAATACAAAATTGATCATAAAACAGCAAAATAAAAGGGTGAATATGAAAACAAAAAGACATTTTAACTGCAATGTAGTCACGCTTGAAGACTGCATCAAGCATGCAGCTTCCACATGTTCCAGTTCCCCTATAAAACCAAACATAGCATAAGAAGGCTGCAAATCAATACTCTGGACATGTTATAGCACCTACTTGGAATTGCATCATCATTTAAAAATAAAATAAAATAGAATAAAATCCACTGCAAATGAAACAATAGATGAAATGAAAGCCAAATCAACATTGAACAAAAACATTCTACAATTTATGCATAAAAACAGGAGTTTTGAGACTTCTTTCATCTATATATAAAAACATACTTGAAAAAAAAAACTACCAAAATAACTAGGACATAAATATGACTCAGAATCATCAAAAATCCTTAATCCTCTTCGTTGCTGATCTCATTTCTTGGACTTCTTAGATGCCCTGCATGCAAAATAATGATGCTTACTAAATCACATCGCAACAAAAATTCAATTATTGACAACAGAACCTCTGAATTACGTACTGAGCTGGTTGAACCGGAGGTGCCAATGCTGCTGCTGGGGGTTGTGGTGCTTTCTCTCCAGGTCCCTGTGAACATTTAGCCACAGGGGGATAATAAACTCAGAATTCCAACGAATAAACCAATGGTCCATTAATCTACCTGGGGCTACTATGCCTCCCCCACATAATATACTTCAAATTCTCAAGGTTTTAGAAAATAAGGTGATTCACCTTTTCTTTAACTATAGCAGGGCATTTACATACAATATTGGAAAAAAAAAATTTAATTTGGACTTCCATTCCGTTAAAAATAGATGTCATTGAAAAATAGAATGACATCTCCCTCTCTCTATCACGGGGAGGGAGGGAGGGACAGAGAGGAGAGTGGGCTGATACATGGAAACAATCATGCCTCCATGAGATGTAAGCCAATTTGGTTTACCACATAAATAAAAGATCACAAAACCTGCACATGGCAACAACAATAAAATATATATATATGCTCACAATCTTCTGACGACACACAAGAATGGAGGTTGAAGGCCTCCAGCCAGTGGAAACTACTCTAAAGCAGTTCTACCCTTGGGGCATGTGGGAAATAAACATGACCAAATGTAATGCTCCAAACATAAGTTTATACTGTTAAAACTTAAGGTTCCCATGATATGCTGTTACGTGTCTTACCTGGGCCAAACGTTCCTCTCTCCTGGCAAACTTTCTTTCCCTGCTTGCCTTATTCTTTGCTCGCTTAGCCTCAAACTGGTCAGACAAGGTCTTCTCTCTAGCCTTCTCGGCCTTGGACTTGTGTATGCTCTCCATCAGCACTCGTTTGTTCTTAAAAACATTACCCTTCACCTTCATGTACATATCATGATACATGTGCTTGTCAATCTTCTTTGACTCTCGATACTTGCGAAGCAGGCGCCGGAGCACCCTCATCCTCCTCATCCATAAGATTTTTGTTGGCAACCTTGCCTCCCTTGTACCTTTACGTTTACCTGAAATGGTTCCATGAATCAGCATCAAAATGAGGCTACTTTCCCCCACTAAACCACAACTGGAACAAGTACAGCAGAATGCCAGCATTATGTTTGTTTCATTCAATAACAGCATTATGTTTGTTGGGTTCCAAACACCCTTCACTTGCACCAACTACTTGCCGCTTTCATTATTAAAATACAATACCATATCCAGAGTGACGACCCTTTCTCTTGGCCTCCTTCATCCGCCGGGCGCGAGATCGCGAGTGAATTTTGGTTGGTTTCCTGATAATAAAACCATCCTTGACCAGCTTTCTTATGTTTTGCCCTGCATTTGACAAACCAAGGAAATACATGAACAAAACTCAAAATCTAAGCACATCCAGCTTGACAGCTTGACTAGAGATAAGATAAATCAAGCTACCAAAACCAACCAAATGTAAAATTCACTAGCAATGCAATTGTTCAGGTGAATAAAGTTCAACCATGGAGGTCAATCTGGCATGAAAGGAGTCATTAAACATTCAAATTCTGTTTCAACTCCAAAAAGTGCTAAGGAAAAAGAAATAGTAAACCATTTATGGAGTTTATTTTAGTACCATGTGCCCAAGAGGTGATTCATCCAAATTGAGACCATGATTTGGAATTACCACCAATCAATGATTCAGATCGTTTCATTCCTTTTCTTAAAGATCTTTATCAATAAGAAATTGATAAAAACTATGGAAAATACAGAGAACCGTGAGACCTTTCAGCGATCGCAACAAAGATCAATGGATTAAACTATTAGGCAGTATCACCTTAAGCAATCCACATAAAATTTCAGGTTAAAAATACATAGTGTAAATTGTATGCAAAACTCACACAACATGCTGTCTAAAATTATCCACATAAAAATTTCATCCAATGACCATAAAGACCTTCATATGAAGTATCAACATAGCAAGGTTTTCCTTCCAGTTCCATACAAACTTTATTTTCAGTTCTTCGTGTAGTGATAAGTACATGTGTACCGAACTGATATGAAAAACCGCAAGAAAGATTGAACTAAAGAATACAAACAAGCTTCTGGCGTTAATATAATTAAATCGATAAAGAGCGAACAAATACACAAGAAATGAAGCGAGGCAATATAGAAAAGCCTATGCATAGAGATGTACTGAGAATTAGGGTTACGCACGAGAATTGGCCAAGGAGACTTCGTTGACTTCATTGGGATCGAGCCAAACCTTGCCCCTCCCGCACTTGAGGACGCTGGCAGCAAGCCGCTTCTGAAGCTTCAGCGACACCATCTCTTTCGGCTTCTCCAACCTCCCTCCCTCAGCTGCAAGATAAGCTTTTATATCACATCGCATGCTTGCCCTAGGGTTTGAGAAGGATTCGTTCATTTCATTTCTTGGGTCTTCTCGGGTCGGGTGGATAGATGATAAAGGTATCGTGACCCGAACATAGTGGGCCTGAAACACAATAAACACTCTCAATGATAACTCATTCATGGGTAATTATAGTAGAACCACAATTCTAAGATCATGCTAAAACTCACATGTATAAAAAATACAATAATAATACTATGTTTATCAAAAAGTTTAATAAAAAGAGTTCACATAGAAAAAGTTGGCAATTCTGTATTAATTTTAAATCATATGATATAATATAAAATTAATATAATATTACCAATTTAATTGTGTAAATATTTTTGGTAAATAAATTTAATTAACACAGTAATATTCTTAAAAATACACATTTAATTTATCGTATAACAATTATGACTATTAAATTGGAAGCATGGAATAATAATAGAAATAGCAATGACACGGGATACCGCTTTCACAATCTTGATCCATTTATATTTTTTTGCGTCGCTTTATTAGTAATTTACCCTAATTCGATCTGTTTATATCACTGACTCTACTGTTGTCCTGTCCCAAATCTTTAAAAAAAAATAGCCAATACCAAAAATAACATGAGTTTAGCATGAAAAACTTTAAAATTAATTTTATTTTATATTATTTTGTGACAAAATTAGTATACTTTATAAATAAAAAATAAATTTTAATATATAAACACGATATGAGTGGAGTGATCATTCCCTGACCTACCTCAAACTTCGACGGATTTTTAAATACTTACACTGACCTTAATTATAGATATCTCATACTCGCCCACTAAAGGTGGAGCGAGTTGTCAAACTCTCACCCTCTCACAAAAATGATATTCACTGTTCATTGAACCTATCATTAGACTCACGGTAAACCTATTTTTGTGATAGCAATGAAACAAATGTGAAATATGAGACTTCTACCATTAAAGTGTCATTAATTCATTATTCATATATAGTACCAATTCCATAAATTAAATGAGAAGTAGTTGAGCTTTATCTCACATCCAGCACTATTACACACCAAAATTTAATTATCATGAACTATTATGATGGTGTGAAACCAAATATATATTTTATATAATAATGGGTCTTAGGTTCAGAAAACCAATACAAGTTTACAAAAACATATCATTATGGGTGCTTCTGCCATACCACCGCAATGGGTGAAGTCACTTGGTGTTTCCCATCTGTCCAAGTTAGCTTTCCCAGCTCAGTTTTCATGTTCCAAGGTGCAGCTGGTATTGAACCCACCTTCCTAGTCAAAATTCGAACTACATAACTTTGTTTTTCACCCTTCTCTTTAAAGACCATGTTTGGAGGATCAACACTTAGAATTGCATTTTTTGGATTTGTAACTCTTGCTGTGTAGTTTGATGCACCCTCGCCAACATGAATCACTGTTCTTGTAATCTCCAATTTGGATGGTTCTAATTCACTGAAAGTGACAGAGATTGCAGGGTAGTTCAATTCCCATGGTTTATTTTGCTTCCTCTTACAATCCACTGACCTCTGTGTGATCTGTCTTATATCTTGATGACTGTAGTTAGACGCGCAGAGGAAGTCTAAGTAATCATGGACCGTCAGATCATAAACCAAGCCAGGATCAACTGCTTTTTCAGGGTCCACGTGTCCTGCTCCCATGTCCCACACAGTTGACGTGTTGAACGATTTCTCATCCAATAACGGCTTCTTATCATGGTAGTGCGTGTATGCTGTGGTCATGAGAGCTGATCGGATCATAGCCGGTGACCAATCAGGGTGGGCCCCTTTAAGAAGGGCTGCAATACCTGACACGTGTGGGCAAGACATTGATGTGCCAGAGAGTATGTTAAACTTAGTTCGCCTTGTGTCAGACGATAATTCCGTTGGTGGCACATCATCAGGCCAGGCCGCTAGGATATTGACACCTGGCGATACAACATCTGGCTTAATGACGTGCATTGATTCCGGATTGGGTCCCCTCGACGAGAAGGAGGCAACGACGGGAGCAGGTTTCACGTCAATTTGGGTCCCACGGAAAACAATCGTGGCCCTAGGATTTTGAGAAGAGCTGATATAATCAAGAAGCGTATCACGGGCTGATTGGGTGATAGACAGTCCTGGTATCAAATGAGGATCGGCAATCAAACCTTCATCTCCTGGTGCCACGTTAGCAACAATCACTCCTGCCCCACCAGCTTCCTTTACTACTTCTCCCTTTTCAACACGTGGACCATCACCTCTATCACATAGCACGATTTTGCCACGTACTTGCTCATGCAAGGAGTTGGGCAGACAAGCCCCGGAGAAACCAATAACGACGTCGTCTCCTGCCTGAGTCTCCATCTTGGCGTCTGCCGCGTAAATCAAGGGCAAGTATGTATTTTTGGGCAGCGGATTACCATTGTACAGGGATGCTCCGGTGATAACTCTACCATCTTCTAGCAAAAGATCAGCCGGAAACTTCCGATCAATGGTGCTGGCGCCGACGGTGGTGATCCATGGAGCTACATTTGTCACCTTCATCCTATCAGGACCGTCGTTACCTGCAGAAGCTGAAACAAGAATGCCTCTCTCCATTGCACTGAAGGAACCAATTGCAATTGGATCGAAGTTATACGGGACGGCATCGCCGCCAAGGGAGAGCGAAATGACGTTGACACCGTCTTCCACTGCTTTGTCAAAGGCAGCAAGTATGTCTGAGTCTAAGCAACCACTCTTCCAACAAACTTTGTATACAGCAATTCTTGCTTTTGGTGCAATTCCCACTGCTACGCCTTTTGCAAAGCCGAAGAGGGAGGCATTGCCGACGCGTCTACCAGCAGCGGTGGACGCCGTGTGAGTGCCGTGGCCATCGTTGTCCCTGGCTGACTTTATATCGGCCGTGTTGTTTATTGCACCGGTGCTGGCTTCGTAGCCGGCTGTAAAGTACCTTGCTCCGATAATCTTTTTGTTGCATAGCCTTTTGGAGAATTTCTCTCCTTCCATGCATTGTCCCTTCCAATGAGAAGGGACTGGTCCGAGTCCTTCGTCATGAAAACTACGTCGTTCAGGCCATATACCGGTGTCTAGAACTCCGATGATGATGTTAGAACCGAAATCGGACTCGGTTAACAGGCTGGTTGGGTTACTTGCGGAGATTCCAAGGAACTGAGGTGACCGAGTTGTATGAATTTGACGAACACGATCAGGTAACACCGCGAGAATTCCTGGTCGTTTCTTCAATTCTTCGGCTTCTTTTGTGTTTAGTTTCACAGAGAAACCATGGAAAACAGTCTTGTACACATGGAGGAAATCTCTGTTTTCTCCTCTTTGAGAAGTTTTGGGCTTTTCGGAGTTGAATGCTTTAGAAAAAACGCTTTCAAGGGTGGATTTATACCAGTGCTCGACATCGGAAAACACAGATGGTTTCAAATCGTTTTGGACTCTGATTATGAAGGTTTGGGTGTTTTCGACACGATTGTCACAGGAGATGACTGAGAAAGAGAGAAAAACAGCGAAAAGCAGAGCCCAGAACATACCCATTTTTGAGTATAGAGATGGAGAGGAGAAAGAAGCGACGGTTACTGAAGCAAGTTTGCGAATTTATAATGGAGAAACCATGAGAGCGTCAAGAAGAGACAAAAATTGAGTTAAAAGGTGCCAGAGAAGGTTGAGCTAACGCCAAAGATGTGTAGGACTAATGAGATTGAGAAGTGGAAAGGGAGGCCTGCATGCACATGGATGTGCTTTGGCGTGAGCCGTGTAGTAATTATTTAATGAAATTGTTGCACAACATTACTTTTTTAGGACGTTTTACAAAGTTTTAAATTTTTTTTTTCAAATTTGAAAAAAGTTTACATACATAAATTTTGAGAAATGGAGTTTTTTTTTTATAATATACCGTCACACAACGTGGTGTGTATATATGATAAATTATATTTTGAAATTAATAATTATAATTTGAATATATCACAATTTACGTTCTAATTGTATCTTTGATGTGGATTACATGAAGATTTTGTAAAGAGTAATGATATACTTATTAAATTTAATTTTCAAATGATGTGTAAGAGTAATATTATAACCCATTAGTTATATAATTTATTACATAAGCAATACTATAGTAGTACATCATTTAATATGTAATAATTACAATATTATATTTGAGAAATATAATATTTCCTTTTTTAAGTAAAATATATTAGATTTTTTCATTCTTAAAAGATATTTTGGTGGAACCCACATATATTTATAATAGTAGCCCCATCATGTTGTGTCCTGACTCTTGAATTAGAATATCTGTTATGTATAGCAATATTCTCTTTTTTATAAATTATACTATGAATAGTATAAAATATTACATGATGATATAATTGTGAGTGATATTTTATAACTCATGTATGTTTATTTATATCTTTATTTGAATAAAAAATAATCATTAATTACTATCACATCAATTATTTTTTTTAAAATCATCTCATCAAACAACAATTTTTATATCAATCATATTATTCGAGCACACTTTTTAGATAAATATATATATATATATATATATATATATATATATATATATAGATCAAGTAACAATAGCTTATAATTGAGAATACAAATTAAGATACATGGGCACACTTTAAACAAAATTGCTTCTTAAATAATTTGTTAGTTATACATTAATTTCCCATCGGTCACCTGATTTAAACAACCAATCTAATGGTGCCACATCATATAGGAGATAACGATTGATAAATTTTTTGGTAAGTAGTGTAGTTGTTGAAAGATTTGACTAACAATTTAGAGAGATGATGATCCAAAATTAATTAGACATGCATTTAAAATGTCACCGTTGACATTAATTACAATAACTTTTCTTTAAATTTAAACAAAATAGTCAGGCAAATTCATCTATCTGAATTGTAAATATTCATCTATTTTATATACATACTTTAATTCAAATTACCGTATACATATTTAATATTTAAAATTTTTTTCATTCCCATACCGCTTGTATAAACAAAAAAAAATAAAAAATAAAAAATAATCAAACTTATCTATTAATTTTTAATAATATTTGAACAAAAACAAATAACTAAATCTGGTATATCAAATATTTGTTAATTAATTAATACTTTTTTAGTACAATAAGAGGGGAAGAAAAATTTATCTAGATGTGTGTGCAAGTGCTTAGCTTCGAATTTGAATCACATCTATATTAAAAAGACTTTGTCATTTTGATAATCTAATATTCAATTAATACAATACTACCAACTCATAAAAATAAATATTCTTTGATAAAATTTGAAAATAAGACAAATATTATTCAATAAAAAAATTCGTATGTTCTTTCATGTCATACAAATACACATAAAAACTAATTAAATATTCATAAATGTTGAATGTTGGCAAGCTTATCACTTGATTATGATTGTATAAAAACCTTACAGGGATTGCTTAAAAAAAATGGCATATGAACAGTTGGTGCTCTGGGGCATGGGTCGGCCTTTTGTAAATATTTTGTACTATTTTATAAAAAATATATTTATTAAAAATTTAAATATTTATGTAAAAATTCACGTGTATTCTACAGAATACTAAAATCTTAAAATAGTATCATTTAGTGAGATGATATCGTTGGTTTTTATTTTCAATTGTTATTTTACCATATTCTCATAAAAATTATTCATTAATATAATGTACCAAATAACTAAATGAATGCCATGTGTACGAATAGTGTAAGAATAATTTATCCCAAGACTAGGATAAATGCAATCCAATTAGAGGTAATTTATACTAAGAGTAATGTTTTATAGTTTAATTAAGTTTATTCATGTAAGTTTACTCATCTGATGTGACGTGATTTAATTGATTATGAAAATAAAACAAAGTAAAAAGAAAAAAAAATTCACAGCCAATTAAGTCATGCCACATTAGACAAGTAAACTTACATAAGTGAGATTACACGAGTCATAAAATATTACTCTTGACACTAATGCACTTCTCTTCATACATAATAAATTGAAGTAGAATAAAAGAGAGTGCATTTAAGCTCACCCTTTCCCATATCGTCCTGGCTTATTAGTGACATGTTTGGTTTGGTACATGGTACATGAAATGGAATATGGTAGAAGTAAACATCTTTTCCCAGTGCATTAAGACTAGCATGTCTTAAGCACAATGTTGAAATCCCATCCATGCACATACTTGGTAATGCCACTCTTCATACAGTTGTATTGCTTGTTGGTTAATTAGTTATATGTATATGTATACTAGAGAATATGCTTAACTATGTATCACATTTGATGTTGAATGAATGGTATTATTTGCGCCATGTGACAAATAACCCAATTCCATACCAAACTTAGGAGGAACAAATTAATTTTAGAGTCTTATTGAGAAGAGTGGGACTTGAATTCATATCCTTTTTTTTTTTAGAGAAATTAAGGGTGGTCAATTGGACTCACCCCAGTTGATTGAATTAATAGTTAAATTTAAATCGCTTAAATTAGGATGAACAAACTAACTTCATAATCCTACTGAAAGAAGTGGGACTTGAATCCATATCTTGTCCTTTGAAAAAAATCATGAGTGGTCAACTAGGTTCACCTATTGGTTCAATAATTAAATTTATATCACTTAAAATTAAACTTATTGCATAACAAATAGGTCAGAGTCGGGAGGGATGTGCTCATTGAACCTTTTATTTTAAAACCATTTTTCAAATATTAGAACCATTGTTTTTTTTTTTTTTTCTCTTGCGGTGTAAAATACAATATTTCAAACTTCCTTTCTTCACCTTCAACACAAAATTCCCATTCAAGAGTTACTGATCAATGTCGAAATAGATAGTAATCGAGTAACATTATTTGTTTACCTTTGAAGAAAAAATTTCAATTCAAGTACCGTATGTGTAAGAGAGGAGAGTTTGCAGTGATATTAATATCATTTATCTTAATAATCGGCTACTTAGGCACAAAAAAAAACAAAAAAAATTACTAGACCAACTTGAGTATATGAAAACCTCAGCCAGATGTTTTTTGGGTTGTGAATTCTACCTTGAGTATTAGATTGGGCTTGGTCTATTTTAAAACTTTGAACCAAATTGTCAGAGTCTGACACTGTTTCAATTAAAAAAAAAATTATAATGGGCAACCTCAGCTTTGATTTCGTTAGAATTTGAATGAACCCAAGCCCAGAACTTGGCCCGACAAATATGAAAGCATATCTCCTCTAGAGAAAAGTGAAAAGAAAATTTTAATTGTGACTGATTTAGAATTCATTCATGCCTATGGAATCAGTGAGAAATAAGATCTGTTTTACTAAATTTAATTAGCAATAGGAGATGTTTTTACTTTTCAGCCCTGAGAGGGCGAGGAAAATATGGACTTGGGATTTTCAAAGCTTACAATTTTCTAATAATAATAATACTTACTCTCGTCACGGTAGAAGTTAGTCCAAAATTATTTAAAATCATATTTTGTGAGACAAAAAACTATTATATCATGATATATTACATTAAAAATTTAATTATTAATATAAATTGATGATACATAACATTTCTCTCCAAGAAAATATAACAATTTGTCTACAAATTTTTGAATGATATATATCCTATTATTGAATTGAGAGTATTGAGTAATTTTTTCATGAATCATTTAATAACTTTTTTAAGAATAATGTTGTTAATAATTCGTTTCATTAGATCATTAGAAGGTGGAGATGTATTCAGATATTGTATTTACATATAAAAACGAGGTCTTAATAATATTATTATTTTTCTAATGGCAAAGATGAGTGATATATATCATATTATTGCATCTTAAAACTAATTTTAGGTGAAAATTTAGAGATATACTCAATAGGATTATTGATGGTATATTCCTTCCCACTACTATGCCTTCACCCCCCTAATAAAATGTGGATTCTCTTAAATGAGACTTCTATTAACTTTTAGTAGTAATAACAATAATAATAATTTTACCATCCGGGGTGTGACTAAGCAGTAAATAAATTGAGGATAAAATTCAAACGTTTCGATTTCAAGTCCCCTTCTTCACCAATCATTGACTCTAGCATATCATCTAACCGATCAATCAAAAAAAAAAAAAAAAAAAGTAAAGGGTGCCCCAAGGGAGATTAGGATATCCCTAAGCCGATCAATTAAAAAAAATAGATTAAAGGGTGCACCGAGGGAGATTTAGTCTAGTTTTGTCTAATTTGTATAAACTGGTTCAGGATATTCCTAACCAATCAATCAAAAAATAAGTAAATAACTTGAATAAGCAGATCTAAATTTATGCACAAAAATAATGATAAAAATGCTCGATCTTAACACATAATATATCTTTAAGGATCTTTAACTAAAAGACTATTATCTAATTTTGAATTCTTACCTTATAAAATGTTCAAATGAGTACAATAGATACAAATCTAAATTTTAACATTATTTTATACACAAAAATTGAGATATCAAAGTTGAAATTGGATACAAAATAGTTATAATTTAAAATAACTTTTTTTTCCTTTCAATTCCAACTAACATATTATACACATAATAACTCTTATTAACGGAAATCATTGACCTTGAATCGGGAGTATTGAGTAATTTTTTCATGAATCATTTAATAACTTTTTTAAGAATAATGTTGTTAATAATTCGTTTCATTACATCATTAGAAGATGAAAATGTATCCAATATTGAATTTACATATAAAAACGAGTTCTTAATAATATTATTATTTTTTTAAATGCAAAGATGATATGGTGTAATATCAACTTTTGTTATTACATGTATTTTAAAAAAAATTATTTAATGAGACGATTATCTCAAGTCATTATATGATGTGAAGTGTTTTTTTTTTTCTCAAAATTTATTATCTACCCTGAATTTTATATTAATTATATTTTATAAAAAATATTATATTTGTGAGACACTATAACTGAAAATCAAAATAATAGCATGGAGTGAAGATTTTTTTTCTTCTTTTAAAAAGGCACGCGGCCAGCATGCAGCGGTGTGTCAGTATACATGACATGTACTACTAAAACGCAAGAAAATCACTTTTGAGCCGAAGCCGTGGGCGCCGTGGTAAATAACGAAAAACCAGCAGCGCAACCGGAATTTGACGCTTTGGCAATGGCAATATCTTTGCACCCACGCGATTTACCTTTTTCACTCTTTTGAGTTTTTTCGTCTTTTATTAATGCCTTCTTTCTTAAAACAGTTAAAAGTTATAAATACACCTCCTTATTGAAAATAAAAATTGCAATAATTTGAAGCAAAAATAAAAAAAATTGAATATTCATACTGATAACATTTAAGAACAAGTGCAACCAACAAGAGTCTGGCAAAATAAGAAATTTTTTTGAATGATCCATTAAAGTAAAGTGACAATATGCCTATTTAATAATATTATGTTATATGTAATATAATTCATTTTTTAGTAGAACTTAATATATATGTTAGAATGTTATTAAAATAATATATTGATACATGATATATCATACTCACCTAAAGATAACTCGGCAAAATAATAAGATAAATATTTGTCGCACTAATTGTCATGACAACCACTTTCTCTATCTTATTTTTGTGGGTAAAATTTCTTAATTTTTTCATACAAGCCCGCTGCACATACGTTTACGTTTAACGATTGATGAATTATTTGCGTTAGAAAATACAGAAAATGGGTAAGTTGGTTCAAAAAATGCGTCATGAATTAGTTTAACAAAAACCGTGATACTAGTTTTTTTTATGAAAAAAATTATGTTTGGACCATTTCCAATAATTATTCAATTTTTAAATTTTATAAATATTATTTACAGATTTGAATTTCAATAAAAGTAAGTATGATATGAATTTAAATTGAGAATTGAAGATGAATTTTTAATAATTTTAACTTAAGTTTGAATCATTATTATTAAAGATACTCAACTAAAAATTATTTACTGTGTCCAGATTTAAAAGCATATGGTTGCTTTCAAATAAATACTAAAAGACTTCTTTATTAAAAGAAGTCTCAATCAAGTTAGCTCCAATTTATTTTTAACATTTCATGATATTTTTATACCAAAAGTGAAACTTTCAACTATACCCAAAGTGAGAATTTACGATGATATATTTTATTTTACAGTCTGAACTGTGCTTCTGGGTGATATGAATATGCTTATTCCACCGGAGTAACATTTTAATACCTATCAAAATTTGTCATATTATACTCGTGTTCTAACACCGACTTGGGACTCATTGATGGAACATAAATAATGTATCTTGGTTTTTGTCAGTATATAAACACAATTTGAACAAATTTTAATAGGCATTAAAACACTCTTTTAGTTATATGAATTGAATACATTATTGTACAATTATTATATTGTAAATAGAGGTATAATTGTCATAAATATAATTTATCTAAAATATATATATATATATATATATATATATATAAACGAAAAGAAAAACTAAAATCTATAGCAAGAAGATTAAATCTAAAAATCTAATATTATTACAGAATTTCAATTAGAAAACGACGATTGACGATATAAAGTTTTCCAAAATCTACTGCAAATCCTACCAAAAGGATTAGTGACAGAATCATTCAATTACGTCAATTTACATATTACATATCCGCAAACATACACTAATTTAAAATTTAAAAGACAAGAAAAAAAAATTCTTTGTTAAAGAGCAGTTCATGCCACAGAACGAGTGACGTCATCGAAGCTCCAGAGATCCATGGTTACACCGCCGCCGACGCTCTCCTGACCTGGATTGGACGACCCGGCCGCCGACTGCCCGTCCAGGTATGGGATCTGGTAGAATTTCATGAACGACTCGTACGCCATTAATTCCTCTGACAGCTTCTGCACTTCGTCTTCTTCCTCCGCCTCCTTTACCTCGATCACCGCTTGCTTGGTTTGTCTCACCTCTTGCGACTTTTCCTCCTCCTCCACCTTCACCTGATCAAAACATGAATCGCTTTCGTTCATATTAAAACCCATGGAAGAGTAAGCACTTTCTTGACCAGACCCATAAATTTCTTCATTAGGAAGAGCAACAACAGGGTCAGCGTTAACAGAAGCAGGGACGCCATAGAACCCGTTACATGCATATGCCCCAATCTGGTTTAGATTACCAGCGAACCCATTATACGGTTGATACGAAGAAGGAATGGTGTTACGCATAGTCGCGTGCGAATGGTGGGTTTTTGGAAGGTTGTAAACGTCGTCCTCGTTGGGGAAGTTAACCTTGGCTTTCTTACCCCTGATCTTGCGAGCCTCCCTGTCGTAGGCTCTGGCGGCCTCTTCGGCGGTGTTGAAAGTACCGAGCCAAACCCTAACACCTTTTCTGGGATCTCGGATCTCAGCCGCCCATTTGCCCCATGGACGCTGCCTTATTCCTCTATACAGGTTCTTGCGTTGCCTCTTGGCGGGTTTCTCGACGTGCTCATCACCTGTTCGTATAAAGTCAGTAATCAGAAACAATCGTTAAAAGATTTAATTGAAAAAAATATATATATAAAATGATGCCATGGGAGAGAGATTATTACTTGTATAAGGCTGAGGTCTGTTGACGGTGTCATTGGTGTGCTGATCTTTCTGGCTGTACTGATTGAAGTCGGAGCTGAAAGGGGAGAACTTAGCGAGTGGAGAGTTGGGCCAGAGGTCGGCGGCGGAGACGCGGCGCTTGAGATTACGAGGGATCAATTCTGAGATGATTGCACCGCCACACATTTTCAGTTGACGACAATCTTATTTGGTTGGAGTCTAGAGAACAGAATGAATGAATGAGGCGGAACGCGAGAGTAGCGGCGGAAGTAATGAAGAAGAAGTCGAAAAGCAAATTTGAAGGTGGGTGGTGACTTGTTCCAGAAAAAGACGGGAAAGGGGTTTAAGTAGATTGGGATGCAGAGGTAAAACTCTAGGATGACAGCAGGGACAGCCGAACTTTCATGGCTTTTACTATTCGATTCTTCAAACTTTCTTAAAATGCGCCGCCCCCAAACAAAACAACGTTTTGGATATAAAAAACATGAAAACCAAGTTTTGGCATATTAAAATTCACCTTTTAAATTCCGGTTATAAAGGGGATTATAAAACGAAATTTTGAAGAAGTTAAATCCAATATTTTTGCATCTTTTCAAATTTTATCTTTAAATAAAATTATTTTTACTTAATTTTTACCAAATACTTTAATAATAAACTAGTTCTTTATTTTTTTAAGAATTAATTTTTTAATAATTAATCATCTGAAGTTAGAAGTTTCTAGAATAAACACTTATTCCCTCCACCACGAGTCGACATAAGATTAAATATTTATACAGCTAAGTTAACAAATTTAAATTAACAAAATTAATGTTCATTTATATTAAAATATCAATGAGCCTCAGACCAATTGATATCACATAATCATTTATGGTGAAGAGGTCAAGGATTTAAGTCACAAAAATAATTTGTAAAAGCTAAATAAAATATTAGAAAGTTCTCGGTCTTAAATTGAGTTGTGTATTCTCGATGACCTTTTTTTTTAACTTGTAAAAAAATTATATTAAATTGGTAAAAGTAACTTACAATTTTCACAATTTTTTTTTTATATATTTAACTTTTAAAATTAAACCTCTATTTTAAAACAATTCAAAATAAAATAAGGAATTTAATTTAATGATTATGTATTATTTCATCATTGATGTGAAAAAAATATAATTAATAAAATAAGCATCAATAGCGCAATTAGTGACAAACTTGGTTTCAAAAAAATATATAGAATTAAAGTTCATTCAAGTAGTAAAAGTTTTTTTTTTTTACACTAATGACGTGAGTTTGATTCTCTTTCTTATTTTTTTTATTTTTATATAAAATAAATATAAAAAAGTATATAAATAATTTGACCAAACAAAGTTAGCGTGTTATATTTTGCAACTAAATAAAGTGAATAGCAATAATAATTTTGTGTCATAGGGTTTGCATCATCGCTGAAGTTAGCACTGACTTTTGCAATTTGACACAGAATAGAGAACAAGTCCAAGTCCACTGGTCTCATATTGGAAGGAAGTACCCAACTTGTACCTTTGTTTATTTAGGTAAACAAGTGAAAACCATTCTCAAAGGAATCACTTACCAGGCTAGTTCTGATTTTAATATGCTTACACAGCATGTATAAATTAGGTCAAAGGCCTGATTTGATCAGTTGTTCTAATCTTTGTATTATAATTAGACCATGCGTTACACACATTTATGAGTTAATTACGGTATAAAAATTAAAATATTACGACTGACACTAACATTATTCAAATATATTTAATCTAATACAAGAGTCCTAAACCTTGAAAAACTCTAAAATTATTTAGATAAATGTCATTTGCATTTTGAAAGTATATAAAGTTTTTTCTTTTACAATTTTGACTAGAGTAGTAATATTAGATTTGTTTTTTACAGTACTATAATGAATTAAATGCGAAACATATAGGGTAGAGAGTCTATAGGCATAATTAATAATATATATAATTAGTGCGTGCTTTTCAGTCATCAGAGATGGCTGAACTATTATAAAAGAAATAATAAAACCGGAAGGCAGCGCATTGTATTCAAAACTGATGGGCAAATCCACGACAGCTGACTAACACGCACGGGTGTCAACACGTTGATGATATTTGATTCCCAAAACTAAAGCGGCTGATGGAGAAATTGTTCACAGCGATGTAACTCTGCTTCATTAATTGATACAGAGAAATGTTAGTGTAAGTGAGTATTTTGTATTTATGATTAGATTGATATGTGTAATTAAATAATTATATGTATTAAATGCGTTAATCAAATTATAATAATAAATATTTGTAATTAATATTAATATTTTTTATTTGATATAACGTTATGCTATCTTATAAATATTATACTAATTTTATTTTGGAGAAAGGTTGCAAAAGATGATCACCTATGAAATTAGACAAACAGTCCCTTAATTCTAGTTTCTTAATTTTATTTTGGGATGAGGTTTCTCTCACAGCCCATATTTGACAGAGGCAATGACTATTGTGCCAATTTTACTTATTTATTCGATTCTGGGATGAGGCTTATTTCTTGACCCATGAGGCAAAGACTGGTTATGAAGGTTGTAAAATCAAATGAGTTGTACTTTGAATAATTATTTGTATGAAGAAAATGTACTTGTTACTCTGTTAAACTTGATAAAATAAAACTATTATTTAAATAACCAAATTCAGGCAGAGCTTTAACTAAAGCATATTTAACGTTACATAAAAAATAAAAAGGAAAGCATAGGTGTACACAGAACACTGTATTCCAAATAAAATAATTTAATTTAACATTGGTAAAATGAAATAAAGTTTAAAAGAATTTCACAACTTCCTTTTAAGTAATGAGCAACTAGTAATCTTGATAACTGGTTAAAAAGTGCATATTTATTGTGTTAACTCTAGATATTCTTGCACTTTTATTATTTTAATTTCTCCAATCTATATGCATTTGCTAGTTAATTCTTATTTTATCTTTTTGCAGAGAAAGCTCGTCAAAGTTGATGATTTAATGGTGGATTTGGAGCAAAAGGAAAATATTGGGCTTTGAAGTGCTAAAAGAAATGGAAAACAAGTGATTTTGGGTTAGAAGAGAGGCTTGATCCATATATAGGTGGACTAGGGCCCATTTTAGCATTATAGGCTCTATTTTGGAACACTTTAGACTCCCTTTTTGGGCCCCTAATGTCTAATTACGGGATTTTATGTTATTCTCCTAAATTTTTATTTTGTAAGGATATTTTTGGAAAAAGGGAGATAATATTGTAACCTAGGGTTTTGGAAAAGGAAGGAGGCCGTCTTGGAGATCTGAAGGAAGAGAAGACGGAGAAGACAACTCAAAAGGGGAAGATGAAGAATTCCATGGATATGGTGGTCTCTTCTTCCACTATCATGGGCTAAGTTCTCTCATTCCTAGGGTTTAGATGAAACCCTAGTCAAGTAATATTGCTTCTTTGTATTTTATTTTTGGGTTAATTAATTTTGGATGTTGATTGTATAACGTTGGGATTTTATTAAAGCATTGATCGTATTATTCAGTTTCACATAATCAATTTCTGTGATTTTGTTTATGTGGTTATACAATAGTAGTATGTGTACATACATCAAAACCATATGACGAGTCATAACTCAGGGAAAACAAATTGTGACTATGACCTTAGAATTAGCGTAGACAATTTGTGTTGACCAAAGATGATTCGTGCTTAGGGTTTTAGTGCGTGATTTTCTTGATGATTGTATTCAGGCTTGTAGCCAAAATACATCTTTTACATCCAAATTTAATGGCCTAAGAATTAATACAATTCGAGTTAATTACAAGATTAGTAGTGGATTCAACACCCCAGGAATCCTCTTTTAATTTGATTCATTGTTAATTCAGTTCAATATTTGCTTTAATTATAGTTCTCATTTAATTTTAGGAAAGAATCAACAAACAATCAATCTTTGTTAATTTCAATTAAAATTAATCTCAACTTTAGTTTTTAAACAATTAACAGTCTCTGTGGGTTCGACCCTTACTTCTCTACTATACTAGTAGTTTAGTTTAGTAATTTGATTGATTTCCACGACAGATCAATTTTTGGCGCCGTTGCCGGGGACTGTTAAATTGTTAAAAAAATTTAGTAGTTGATTTTTATTTTAATTCTTTATTTATTTATTTTTTATTTTTTTATTTTTGCTATTATTCTTTTTCTTTGTCTTTGGTGTGCAGCAATTATAAAAAGCTAAAGAGAAGCGGAGTTGATTGGAGCAAACGCGGGTTGGTACAAAAAAAAAAAAGAAGAAAAATTTTACCTGCTGTGCAATCTATCACGGTGAAATCTTTCCTTTCTCTTTGCATTTTATTTTTGCTACAATTGGTATATTTGATTGGATAGGCTTATTTGTTTTATGTTTGGTCGCCGTTCGTGCAACCCAGACTTAGAAAAATTAGACCTTGAGCTAGAAAGAACCTTGAGAGCTTTTCGTGGTTTGTCTATTAAATCTGAAGTTTTAGGAAATCTTATTTCTATAGACATGGCTGATAATGGTGGACAACAACAACCACAGCCTCTTAAGGCTCATTTTGTTCCGACAACATATACCAATCCTTCATGTATTCAAATGCCTACTGTAACTGGGCATTATGAAATTAGACCACAAACCATTCAGATGTTACCATCTTTTTATGGGAAATCAAATGAGGACCCATACCAAGATCTGAATGAATTTTTAGAGCTTTGCACCACTGTCAATGTGCAAAATCTGAGTGAGAATGCTCTTAAGTTAAGGTTGTTCCCTTTTTCATTGAAGGATAGAGCCAAACAATGGCTCGGTTCTTTGCCTACAAATTCCATAACAACCTGGACTCAACTCCAACAAGAGTTTTTAAAAAAATACTTTCCTATAGGCAAAACCAATGATATGAGAAGAGCCATCACAAATTTTACTCAACTCGATGGCGAATCTTTTCATGAAGCTTGGGAGAGATTTTTGGACCTTCATAGGAAGTGTCCTCATCATGATATCATGCGTTGGCAGTTGGTACAGAGTTTTTATGACGGTATCACAGAACAAAACCGTCAAATGATTGACTCTGCTTGTGGAGGGACTTTCCTCAACAAGAATCAGGATGAGGCATGGAATCTTTTTGAGACCCTTAGTGAGAATTCACAGCACCATGCCTCAGCAAGTCGGAGAGCTCCACCCACCTCCTCTAGTGTCTCTAAAAGAGGTGGCATTTATGAAGTTGGACAAGCTGTGGATGTCCAAGAGCAAGTTGCGGCGTTGTCTAGGAAATTAGACCAAGTTTTGGCTAGGGGACAAGTTTCTATTTCTGCTCCTGCCACTCAAGAGGTGTGTGCTTTATGTTCATGCCCAGCTCATTATATGTCAGACTGTCCCTTAGCCCCGCAATATCCAGAGTTTGTGCAAGAGCAAGTTAATGCTCTTCAAGATTTTTCTCAACCGGGTAATGATCCATATTCTAACCATTACAACCCGGGATGGAGAAATCATCCAAATTTTTCTTGGAGGCCTCAAGCCTCAAATCCTCAATTCTCACAAAATTCAAGGCCAAATGTGCCTAATTCTTTTCCATCATCATCCTACCGTCCTCCTCCTCAACAATATCAACAACCACCTCCTCCCCCGAGAAATTCAGCTTTTGAGGACAAAGTGTTGAGTGCTTTGCAAGCTTTAGAGTCAAATCATCAGTCTAACACTCAATTACTCCACTCACACACTCAGTCCATCTCGAAGCTAGAATCCCAAATGGGACAACTAGCACAAGCTTTGAGTAGAAGAGATGAGGGACATTTACCAAGTCAACCGGTGAACAACCCTAAAGGCCAATATGGGGTAGAGTCTTCTAACCCTAGTGATCAATATCATGAGCAAGCTAAGGCCATAACTACTCTTAGGAGTGGGAGAGTGGTAGATAACAAAGTTGAGTATAAAGTTGAAGGTGAATTGACAAGTTCTTCTAAAAAGGATGTAGTTGAGAATGAGAATTTACAAAAAAGGGATTCTTTATCCCCAAGTGATCCTTTGAGTGTTCCTGTGGCATCCTATGTGCCCAAGGCTCCTTACCCTTCCTGCTTGGCCGACCCTTCTCCTTTTGGGAAAAAGGGTGCAAATATGGAGGAAATGCTTGAGATTTTTAAGCAAGTTAAGATTAACTTGCCACTTCTTGATGCAGTCAAGCAAATTCCTTCCTATGCCAAATTCTTGAAGGACCTTTGCACTCAAAAGCGAAAAGCTAAAACTCATGTGTCAAAGAAGGTCTTTCTGACAGAGCAAGTGAGCTCGATTCTCCAGTACCAAACTACACCTAAGTTCAAAGATCCTGGAGCCCCCACGATTTCTTGTGTTATAGGTGATCACATCATAGATAGGGCGCTCCTTGACTTGGGGGCAAGTGTCAATTTATTGCCATACTCTGTCTATAAGCAATTTGGGTTAGGTGAGTTGAAGCCTACGACGATGTCTTTGCAATTAGCTGACAGATCCGTCAAGATACCTCGTGGGATCATTGAGGATGTTCTAGTGAAAGTAGACAAATTCTACTTCCCAGTTGATTTCTTAGTTTTAGACATGGAGCCTGCTCATGACCCTAAGCGTCAGATTCCCGTCATCTTAGGTCGACCCTTCCTAGCTACTGCTCATGCATGTATTAATTGTCGAACTGGAGTGATGGATATTTCTTTTGGGAATATGACTGTAAGGCTCAATGTCTTTAATGCTTCACAACAACCTCCACATGAGGAGGATTGTTTTTCAGTGGATGTGGTTGATGAGATAGTTGAGGAATCTCTCCCTCAAATCTTGATTGAGGATCCTTTGGAGAGATGTTTGACTTACTTTGATAGTGATGCTTTCGATATTGATGCTTCTATTGAAGAAGTCAATTCATTGCTTGACTGTTCTCCTTTTATAGACTATCCTCCTTGGAAGTCTAGACCGGAACCCCTACCTAATCTTGCGAGCACCCCTGCTCTTCCATCTTTAGAGGTTCCTCCAAAGCTTGAGTTGAAGCCACTCCCGGCTACTCTTAAGTATTCATTCTTAGGACCCGATGACACTCTTCCTATTATCATTGCTTCTAATTTTCGAAGTGAGCAAGAGGGCCGTCTTCTTGAGGTTCTTAGAGAGCACAAGGGTGCTATAGGTTGGTCCCTAGCCGATTTAAAAAGGATTGATCCATCTATTTGTATGCACCATATTCTTTTAGAGGAGCTTAGAAATGATGCGTATGAGAGTTCCCTCATTTACAAGGCTAGGACTAAGGCGTTCCATGATTCTCACATTAATCGTAAGTCCTTTGAGCCCGGTCAAAAAGTGTGGTTGTTTAACTCTAAGTTACGGTTGTTTCTTAGAAAGTTGCGTTCTAGATGGGATGGTCCATATGAGGTTGTTCAATCTTGGCCTCATGGTGCGATAGAAATTCATAACCCTCGGAGTGGCCAAACTTTCAAAGTTAATGGCCAAAGGTTGAAATTGTTTATTGAGGGTGTGAAGGAAGGGGGTTTGATTGAGGAAATTGGTCTTGAAGACCCAGTTTATATTGATTGATGTTTTTCTCCTCTTGCTGTGTCTGGCTGAAGACATTAAACTTAGCTCTTCTTTTGGGAGGAAACCCAATTTTATTTTAGTTTATTTTATTTTATTTTATTTTTGTTGTTTTTAATTGAGTTTTCTTTTTATTGTTTTGTAGGTGTTTAGTATTTATTTTATTCTTCTTGTTTAAAAAAAAAAAAAAGAAAAAAAAAAAGAAAAAGGGGTTTCTCTTTAATCATTTTTGTTTTTTGGACTAAAAAGTTCGAGCATTTTCTCATTTTTTTCTCCAAATGTTTCTGGTCCAAAAAGCTCGAGTACTCGCTAAAAAGCTCGAGCACTTTTTTGTCAAAAATTGGTTAAACATTCTGCCCCGAAAAGCTCGAGCACTCCAAGAAAAGCTCGAGCTCTTTTTCTTCCCTCAAAGCTCTTAAGGTGCTGTCCCAAAAGGCTTGAGCTTTTCTCAAAAAGCTTGAGCACTTTTAATTCAATTTTTTTTAAAAAAAAAAAATTCAAAAATTCAAAATTCAAAAGAATGAAAAAAAAAAAAGAAAAAAAAAAACACAAAAAAAAAAAACACAAAAAAAAAACAAATCAAAAAAAAAAAAAACCTGTCATCTCTCTATCACCACCGACCGCCTCTACCTCTCCAGCCGCACCTCCAGCCACCGCAACACCCATCACCTGCTAACCCACCACCCGTCGCTACCATCATCTTCCCTCACCCACAGCCCCACCGCAACTCCATCCCCACCACACCACCCACCACCGCCGCGCCACAGCCATAGATCACCTCCAGTCTCCACCATCTCACCACCGACACCCCAGCCAGCACCTCACCATCGTCGACCATCATCTCCATCACCGCTCCACCGCCCGATCTCCCATCTTCACCGCCGACCCCTTCAGCCATAACTCCACCACGCCACTGCAGCACCATCACCTAACTCCAGCCGCGCCTCCAAACCCCTCCCCTCCGCAACGCCGTCGTGCCCAACTCCGACCGCACCCACACCTCCACCCGACAGCACCAGCAGCACTGCACCACAACCACCATCACAGCCCAGCCGCAACTCCATCCACCACCGTCGACCGCAACAGAACCCCACCGCACCAGTCACGACCACCCCGCGCCACCACAGCCGCCCCCCCAACAGAACCCATCACCGCACCCAACTCATCTCCCCCACGCCCATCAGATCAGCCGCGACTTCACCACCGCTAATCAGTCACCGCAAAACCCAACATCTCCCACCATCACCAACAACCGTCCACCCCATCTCCATCGCCGACCACCTCCATCACCACCTCTCCGTCGCGTCATCCCCCAACCCCATCATCGTCACGCTCAGCCGCGCCTCCACCCCCGCCCGTCGCTGCCATCTTCACCGCCCCTAACCGTCCACCCCTCTCCATCAGCTTCCCTCATCCCAGCACCTCCATCATCATAGCCATCCACATCTATCTCTCCTTATTCCTCTGGTAATTCCCATTTTAAGGAGAATTTTTTTTTTATTTAATTTTAATTTTGTTAATTTTTGTTTGGTTGAGGTGGGTTTGCAGTATGGTGTTAAGCCTAGGTCGATTTGTTGAGAACAACCCATTGCTGCAATTTCATTGTTTGGATTTTAATTTTATTATTATTATTTTTTTTTCTTTATTTTTTTTTATTTCTTTATTTATTTATTTGAGTTTATTTTATTTTATTTTATTTTATTTTATTTTATTTTTTATTTTTATTATTTTCTCTATCTATTTATTTAACTATTTTTTTTTCTATTTTTCTATTTATTTTATTTTCGTTAGTTTATTTTACTATTTATTTCTCTTTTTATTTTACTATTTATTTTCGTTTAGTTTAATTTGCATAGAAAGTCGTTCCAAATACACTTCATAGCCTGCATTGGCACTTATTGGCATTGATTCTCTTTTCCCAATTTGTTTTGTTATGCCAATATTTAGATTCTATGACCCTAATGATGTTTATTAGTCAATTTGTTATTGTAGGGATTTATGGGTCGTCCAAAAGCTTCACAAGGCCGTGCAATTGACGTTTTTTCCCCTCTTGAACTAGGTGCACTCTTTCCCTTTACTTCTTTTTATTCTATTTCATGTTGTTTGCTGTCATGTCCCCTTGAGGACAAGGTGTCAAATAAGTTGGGGGGAGTTGCTATTATTTTGCCTACTTGAGCTCAATATACTTCATGATTAAAATTTTATTGTTTTGAGTGTATTCATGTTTTTCTGAGCTTGCATGAGAATCATTGTGATAGTTGTGCACTGCTAGTGATTTGTCTTTCCCTAACTTTCATAATTGGAGACAAATTGGGTTGCTACTCTTGCGACTCTATGATTTGATGGTTAGATTGTGAAACTCTAGTATCATGATGGCATTGACTGAGACTTATAACCCATATTATGTAGATTTGAGCTTGAACGTTATTTTGAGGGTTATACAGTTTGCATATCTCCATTCTATCAATTGTCATTGTCACATGTCTAAGGTCAGTCAGTTCAAATGTCGGATGACACTTCTTGCCTTTGGGGAATGAAACTAGGCCCTTTTTCTACTTTGAGCCTGTTCGTTTGTTTCTTGCATCTTCACATTATTTACCTGATTGGAACCAAGTTGAGCCTTCATTATTATATCTTTCTTTTCATAGCCAATAGCCTCGCTTTGGGTGAAGAAGTTGGATGATTTTTCTTTGAGAAATTGGTGTTCTGAAAGTAGAGAAGTGAAGATGTACTTTTTTTCTTTTATTGTAATTTTATTCAGTTAAAAAAAAAAAAAAAAAAAAAAGAAAAAAAAAAAGAAAGAAAAAGAAGGAAGAAAAAAGAACAATCAGAAAAAGAAAAAATATATATATTTCATTGCCTTTTCCTTTTCTTTTTGGTTTGCTCAAGTAGAAAAGTTGTGAGTAGTTTGGGAATGCCTTTATTGGAATTTTGGGAGTAATGTTGCAATGTTCAAGAGAGGTGACGAGTTTGAAAAACTGCAGTTTATTCACTCTAACTTCTTCGCTTATCACATGGAGATTATTGTTCACTTACCCCTACTTTATCCTTGACCTTGACCTACGTTACAACCAGAAACAAAGACCTAGCTGACCCCGAAGGTGTAGTAGTTGATGATTGAGGATGTGACTGTAATGATCATGTGACATTGAGAGTTGATTGTCGTAGTGGTTAGAACTCTCTCTATATTATTCTTATTGTGCTTTCATTCATATTTGCATGTGGATTATTTGATTTGTACTCAACAATTATTCCATCCACATGTATGAGAGGATACATATGCACCCCATCTCTGTGAGCTTCATTTGTGAGTGATATCTTTTGGTGAGATTTGGAGTCAAAGTAATGCCTGTTTGAAAAGAAGTTTCATTGCCTAGACATCTTGTTATGGTTGTTGCTTTTATGCACACTGATTCTATCCATTTATGAGCACTTGAGAAATTCACAGATTGCTTTTAGTGACATAATTGTTACTTTGATTCGATTATAACTCAGTTATACATTCATTAAGATTCATTTTTATTGATTGTGGAGTATATTGTGTTCAAGTTGGGGGGTGTTGAATTTTGTGGGTAGATTCACTGCAAACCCTCACGAGACTATAACTCGTCCACTAGGGCAACCTAGGGGTTTAAAGCCTTATTGCATATGGTAAATGCAATCGTGTATCCCACGAAAGAGGATTTAGTTAGTTGTATTTTGTCTTTTGTTTCCTTTGCTTTGCTCGAGGACTAGCAAAGTGTAAGTTGGGGGGTGTGATAACTGGTTAAAAAGTGCATATTTATTGTGTTAACTCTAGATATTCTTGCACTTTTATTATTTTAATTTCTCCAATCTATATGCATTTGCTAGTTAATTCTTATTTTATCTTTTTGCAGAGAAAGCTCGTCAAAGTTGATGATTTAATGGTGGATTTGGAGCAAAAGGAAAATATTGGGCTTTGAAGTGCTAAAAGAAATGGAAAACAAGTGATTTTGGGTTAGAAGAGAGGCTTGATCCATATATAGGTGGACTAGGGCCCATTTTAGCATTATAGGCTCTATTTTGGAACACTTTAGACTCCCTTTTTGGGCCCCTAATGTCTAATTACGGGATTTTATGTTATTCTCCTAAATTTTTATTTTGTAAGGATATTTTTGGAAAAAGGGAGATAATATTGTAACCTAGGGTTTTGGAAAAGGAAGGAGGCCGTCTTGGAGATCTGAAGGAAGAGAAGACGGAGAAGACAACTCAAAAGGGGAAGATGAAGAATTCCATGGATATGGTGGTCTCTTCTTCCACTATCATGGGCTAAGTTCTCTCATTCCTAGGGTTTAGATGAAACCCTAGTCAAGTAATATTGCTTCTTTGTATTTTATTTTTGGGTTAATTAATTTTGGATGTTGATTGTATAACGTTGGGATTTTATTAAAGCATTGATCGTATTATTCAGTTTCACATAATCAATTTCTGTGATTTTGTTTATGTGGTTATACAATAGTAGTATGTGTACATACATCAAAACCATATGACGAGTCATAACTCAGGGAAAACAAATTGTGACTATGACCTTAGAATTAGCGTAGACAATTTGTGTTGACCAAAGATGATTCGTGCTTAGGGTTTTAGTGCGTGATTTTCTTGATGATTGTATTCAGGCTTGTAGCCAAAATACATCTTTTACATCCAAATTTAATGGCCTAAGAATTAATACAATTCGAGTTAATTACAAGATTAGTAGTGGATTCAACACCCCAGGAATCCTCTTTTAATTTGATTCATTGTTAATTCAGTTCAATATTTGCTTTAATTATAGTTCTCATTTAATTTTAGGAAAGAATCAACAAACAATCAATCTTTGTTAATTTCAATTAAAATTAATCTCAACTTTAGTTTTTAAACAATTAACAGTCTCTGTGGGTTCGACCCTTACTTCTCTACTATACTAGTAGTTTAGTTTAGTAATTTGATTGATTTCCACGACAGATCAAATCTTACTTTCTTTCGTTCTATCTTTTTTTAAATTTTATATAAAAGAACTATTGTGGATGAAAATTGAACCCTTGGCTATGAGTAACTAGTAATTTGATTATTTTATGTGTCTCATTTCGTTTACATTTTAAAACTATTAATAATTAATAATTTTATTTTTAATTATTAAAGTCATGTTATTAATAGTGTCTACATTTATTTTTTAATCTAGCTATCTGATTAATCCCTTCCACACATAATTATCAGAATTGAATCGAACAATGAACCGGTAAAGTGACTGGTTCATGATTTATTGGTTCAACTGATTTTATAATTAATATATTTAAAAATATATTATATTAAGCAGTTATTATTTTAATTAAATATATATTAAAATTGATAAAATATTATCATAATAAAATACTGGCTAAGATATTTTTCATCCAAATGCCTATGTTGAAATATCTAGGTTAACATTTTTTTTAAAATATATAACACACGGCTAGTATTTCCTTAAGGCATTAGAAATTCCAAATTCTAATACACTAACTACCTAATATAACATATAATGTGTTAATTATCATACTACATTAATTACCTAATATAACACAATACATAATTATCTTACTTGCAACTTTAGGAGTTTCAATACATTAGAATTTCAAACGACTTTAGGAGTTCCATGCGTAAGGTTTATGATTTTTGAATACTCTAAGAATTCTAATGCATTCCACACAGTTTAGGTGTCGGTTCATTGGCCGGTTTAATAGAAAATTGTTCGATTTAGCCGGTTTACACCGGTTTAATTTGGGTTAATTGTAATGACGATCCAAACAAAATACCGAACCGGCTGGAGGTCCGGTTTCCGGTTCAACTGATTGAACCGACTGGGTTGGTTCTGTCCAATTCTAATAACTATGCTTCCACAACTATTTCACACGCTTGCTCGTGGGGAGAGGTGGCCCCAAGAGTTGCTAGTGAGAGAAATCAAATCTGGAAACTCAGGATGGTAAGCTTCTAAAATAGCAATCCAACACCATTTCAACTAATCCCTTCGGATTCATGTTAATTATACAAAAAACGAGCACTCGTACCTAGGCCTGTCAACGGGCCGGGTCTAGCCAGGCCCTCTAAGATCTAGACCCAGATCCGCCAAGCTTAAACAGATCTAGATTTGGACTCGAACTCGGTAAGACCCGTCTTAGCTAGACCTGGATGCGAATCTGGCAGATCCGGGGTATCCGACTCCAAAACCTGACCATTTGCAAAAATAAAATAAAATAAATTTGGGAGCTATAATTTTTTATTTGGAGTAGCTCAACTTGGCTTTACAAATAAAAGGTTTTATTGGTCCCAATTATGTCATTATTGATTAAAACTATTTCATGTGATAACCACTATTATTTGTATATTTTGTTTTTATGATTGGACTCATGATGAATAGTAAAATCACAATAATTGTTATGTAATTTTTTTTTTTTTAATCAAAAATTTAGGCCTACAAAATGTTGTCTTACTCTCAAATATAATAGGAAATGGAATAAAAATGGCAGAATAAAAATGTCATAGAATGAAATAAAGATTACTCATCCAAGATAAAAAAAAAATGCTTATAATGATTTTAAATGAAATGTTTATTCAATGGAATTGGGTATTGATAGTTAGATTCATGAAATAATTCCATAAAGTGATCTTCAAAATATTTTCATAGTACAAGATAGTGCTAGAAGGTTGAAAACGAAAACTTCACTAAGACTCTCTCTCTCTAATTTTTATATATGTATCTATATATATAGTAATTTTGTTGAGAGATTAAATACTTTAACTTCAATATTGTATTAGAAAGAGAGTGTGTGTGTGTGTGTATGTGTTCGTTAATGATTTAGCGGGTCGGGTCTTTAAAAGATTTTTAACGAATCGGGATCGGATCTTATTAATAGGTTCGAGTTTTATGTAAATAGGTTCGGGTCCGGGTTGGGGCAGATCGGACCCGGCCCGTTTACATGCCTAATCATACTACTCATATAAAATATCAGTCCTAATAAATTCAAATAACACAATTGCAAAAAATAAATAAACATTGTACCATTTGAATAAAACTCCGGCCACAACAAATTCAAATAACACAATTGACGGTTAGACCTGAAATGATAAGAAAGGTGACAAAAAATGATTTTCAGCAAGAACTTCACTTTGCCATTCTATGGGCTGGTAATTACTATTTACTATAGCTCAGTGCAAAAACACGTTTTATTTGGTTGGACATTTCTCTCCGTCTATATAAGAAATATATATATATTTTCTCTTTTTTTCACATAGAGTGTTTCAAAACTTTGACTCAAATTAATCTCATCCAATGATGGATAAAACATCCCCACATTCCGTACACTAATAAATCATAAGAGTACAAGATTTAAACAGACAATTTCTAGATTTACGATACATCACCTATTCACTTGCATTATCCTCATGCGGTATATAAGAAACACTTAAAAAGCCTACTGTACTGTGTGTTTCGTAAGGATTTAGGTCAAATTGGACTGGGAAGCACGTCTAAATCATACCTGGGTTTTGTTCGAACATTGTTCAATGCTATTGGGCTTCGGGAGCCCAATTCAGTTTTGTGAATGGCACACGAACATAGTCATATTGGGCCGAGCCGGCCGAATATGTTCTTCTTAGTGCGATGGCAGTTCTGCAACTTGCAATTGCATTCTATTCCGTTTTGTAATTTTTTAGTGTGATGGTTATATTCTAGAAATTATGGTAAGTAACCTCTCCACAAAATTAAAAAATTGATAGAATTTGTCAGACAAGGTCATATAATAATATAGTGTGGCGGTCTCACTAAATAATTATTCCAATTATCTGAAATATCCTCTCAAGTCATTCAAAAATTGTGTTAAACATATACAACAAGAAGTTGGGATTCAAGTTAAGTGATAGCATTGACTTCATTGTTAAGACTATGAGTTCGAGAGATAGTCGAGGTTAATATGATAATCCGCACATAAATTGAGAGAAAGCTAAAGTTGGTGTGAGGTAAAGTCCCAAATCGGAAAATATAATGCTAAAATGAAATGATAAAAAATTTCAGATAATATCTATTTTCAAATTAAATAGAAGAAATTTTTTTTTACATATTTGAATGATAACAAGTTAGTACATATAAATTACTTAGTTTGAAATTAAATATTATTATTTTTTGTTTAATTCATAGAATTATCGATAAAAATGTCATAATATTATATATATATATATATATATATATATATATATATATTGAGACCCATAAAATATCTGTCCCTTAAAATATATATATAAAAAAACCAATATCTAGGCTCAAAAAATGACAAAATTTGGATGATTAACTGGAATAATTCTCTTAAAAACTTGTAGAAAGATGCACAGACCTACAGACAAATGATGCCAAAAAGTAGTGTAGTGTCAACACTAGTCTTGTGTGTGTGTGTGTGTGTGTGTGTGTATATATTTCCAAACTCGTGCGTCACGCGAGTGTGCCTGCAGGCTGCAGCTAATAAACAATATAATGCAGATAAACGTTTGTCAAATGAGAAGTCCGCTTCAACCTCCGACCGATCCACACTTCCCCTTTTCCCAAGTCAATCCTCCTCACACCTCTCATCTTCTCTCTCTCCCCTCTGCAAATTGAGGTTCCCCATTCATCAACTAAACCCAAAATTGACATTCCCAAGAAGACACCATAATGCATTGAGAAACAAACCAATCCAGAAAATTGGCGATGAAAAAAATTAAAATGGAGAAGACAAGTAATAAGCAAGAAAAGCGGAAGATGGCGATCAGGATTGGCGGTGGCGGCGGTGTTGTTGGAGCAGTTGTTGTGTTGGGTGGAGCCTTGGCTATTGCAACTTTGGCATCGGTTTCTGCAATCAAATTGAGGAGAAAACCCACCAACAAAAGCCACCCACCACCGATACCCACTGATCAATCTAACGAGTTGGAGAAGAAGAGCAGTAAAGATGAAGAAAGCAATGGGCTTCGTTCTCTTCTTCAAGAATCTTCTCCACCAGTACTTGACCATCAAAGGTTTGCGTTGACCATTCATCACTCTCTTTATGTGTCTCTATATATGCCTAATTGCAATAAGATAATTATTAATTTGCAATTGCAGAAGTGATGGAACAACAAATATGGGTGTGATCCAGATTGATTCCACATCATTGGTTTCCACTGAAAGTCCGATCTTGGTAATTCTTTTTCTTCCTACCCCAGTGATTCTTCCTAATAGTTATTTTAATTCTAACCCAAGTTTAAGGAGTTGAATAGCAATTTATTTTTGAGCCCATGAATTCTATGCATTACAGTGTTGATATATCATTATAATTTGATTCAGGATAACGATCCAGTACCTGATATCAGTGGCCAAAAAGAAAAACCCACCTGTGGTGATCAAGAGATTCTATTATCTGATAATTCAAAACCAGAGAGCGGCGAATTGTTGATTGATCATGGAGTGGACGGGCAAGAATTGTTGTTTCCAGTGTGTGTCAGTCCTTCCCTTCTCAACCCTGAAAGCGTGAACAAGAATGAGTTTACAGAAGATCTGCTGTTAGTAGAAGTCATTGAAGATAAGAAAGAGGATGAGGCCATTGCGGCACCTAATGCAAGTCAGATTGAAGAAGAAGACAACTGCAAAATGCAATTGATTGAAGACGCACAAAAAGAAGAAGAATATGATGATGGTGAAAACATTGTAGAGAAAGGTGAAGAAGCAGTTGTGACAGCTCAGGTGGATCAGATTGCTATGGAACTCGATCCACAAATGCAATTGTGTAAAGAAGAAGATAATAACGAGAATGATGTTGGTGTTGAGAACGAGGAGGAGGATATCGCAGAGAAAGGTGAAGAAGTGGCTGAGACAGCTCAGGTGGATCAGATCGCTATGAAACATGATCCACAAATGCAATTGAGTAAAGAAGAAGATAATAACGAGAATGATGTTGGTGTTGACGATGAGGAGGAGGATATTGCAGAGAAAGGTGAAGAAGCAGCTGAGACAGCTGCGGTGGATCAGATCGCTATGGAACTCAATCCACAAATGCAATTGAGTAAAGAAGAAGATAATAATGAGACTGATGTTGGTGTTGAGGAGGAGGAGGAGGAGGAGGAGGAGGAGGAAGATATTGCAGAGAAAGGTGAAGAAGCAGTCGAGACAATTCAAGTGGATCAGATCGCTATGGAACTCAATCCACAAATGCAACTGAGTAAAGAAGAAGATAATAATGAGAATGATGTTGGTGTTGAAGATGATGAGGAGGAGGAGGAAGATATTGCAAAGAAAGGTGAAGAAGCAGTTGAGACAGCTCAAGTGGATCAGATCGCTATGGAACTTGATCCACAAATGCAATTGAGCAAAGAAGATAATATTGTGAATGATGATGATGATGATGATGATGTTACAGAGAAAGGTGAAGAAGGGAGCTCTGAAGGAACAGGAGATTCCTCCATGGAATCTAATGCAGACCCAATATGGCCAGTAGAGTCAATGCAAGAATTGTCACAGGCAATCAAAGAATTGAAGGTAGAGAACCAGAAATTAGGAGAGGAGATAGAGGAAGATATAACACCCAAACGTGCAGAGCATGATCACCAAAATGGTATAGAGAGTAGTAGTAACGATGAAAATATAGGCAAATCAACGACTTCACCGCAAGTTTTGAAGCTGATAAATCAACCCAAAAACTCATCAGATTCAGACCTGAGAATTTGGATATGGTTAATGCTGGTGCTGGTGCTGGTGCTGGTGGTGCCTCTGCTACTTCCGCTTACCCAGATAGTGAAGCTGTGTCTTATTTTCTTGTTCATTATGATTCTCTTCAAATTCCATATGTTTGAAAAGCTATCATAGCTTTTTTAAGATGGATCACTAGAATTTCATTAAGTTTAGCTGCAGGTTTCATTCTTTTTGTTATGTGGCAGTGCTGTTCTGTTATCTATGTTTCACTACTTGGATACAAATTAATTAAAATGAATTTGCAAGTGGGTAATGTCATGTGAAAATAAGGTTGGAGAGAGGAGTAAAGGAAATTATTATGAGTAAGCATGAAAAAAATCTCATAACAGAGAAAGCGCAGAAACTATGTCAACATTAAGCGCAACTCGGAACTAAAAGGTTTATCTGCCATCAAGACGTAAATAGAACATGGAGATTACCAATCGGCCATGTTTCCGGGTGCCAATTGGGAAGAAAAAATTAAATTTTGTATCTACACTTCAAATTTCTATTCTAAATAATGTGTGATAATATATAATTATAACACAGATTGTCAATATGATAATGTCATATTATTTGAATATAAAATTTAAGATGTATATTTGAAGAGCATTTCATTTTCTAATTTAGAAAGTGTTAACATTTACCATTAAATTTTAGGAGGAACACATTTTTATTAAGGCTTTGCCTAAAATTTTTAAAATGCTTCTAAAATGTTTTCAAGTGAAGTTTTATATGCATTTCGAGTTTTTCCTTGAAAACAAATATCTCGAGTATAAGTTTATTATTATCGAAACTAATTTCATATGAGTATATAAATATCATATGAGCCTAATATATAAACAACAAAACATTATTCAAACAAAAAAAATGTTAAAATCAATCTTAATTAATCAACACTCGTTACATAATTCATGTATCCAAAATCACGTATCAATATCACACACACGAATTAATTACACGTACCGATGATAAAGACAAGTTTTGACAATCTGAAAACTAGACTTTCTCTTCAAACAAATATCGAATATAGATTTGCCAAATTTAATACAACTGAATAAAATGCACAACCCCCAACCACTGGTTCGACCTTGGCAACATCACCCAACTTTTTCAAGCTCTAATCACTGCCATTACATCCTCCCATTATATCTAAACAAATGCATCATCCACTCAGTGCAGCTATCATTGCTCTACCAATATTGGTGTCAAGTTATTTTTAACTGCTTACAATTGGCCGATAAGAGCAGCTGCAAGAAACAGAACCATCCATTTTAACCTCCACTTTGGCTTTAGTTGAAGTATTTTTACTTTAGCCTTCAACAAAAGAACCATCAGTGGACCCAAAATAAATACAACACACGAACAGTAATCAATTGAATTCATATATATATGTATGTATGTATGTATGTATGTCACATATGTATCTCATAAGGAGGGAGAGAGAGAGAGAGAGATAGAGGGGAGGGAGGATTAGTAGGAAGACGGAAAAAAAATATATATATATATATATTAAAATATTAAATAAGTACTCATTTTGATAACATTATTGATAACATTATTAAAGTAATGCATATTAGTAAAAGTCATTAATATATATATATATATAGAGAGAGAGAGAGAGAGAGAGAGAGAGAGAGAGAGAGGGAGGGAGGATTAGTAGGAAGACGGAAAAAAAAAATATATATATATATATATTAAAATATTAAATAAGTACTCATTTTGATAACATTATTGATAACATTATTAAAGTAATGCATATTATTAAAAGTCATATATATATATATATATATAAATATAAACACGGAATCCGCAACCACAATGAGATTTTTAAGTCAAAAAATGACTCCTATTATTGAAATTGCTCTAACAAAAACCAATCGATTGTTATTTTTAACTGCTTACATAATACATGGTGAATGCTAAAATGAGAGATAAAGATAATTACCAGGGGGATTGGAGAATACATATTACTAGTTAATCAATTATACAAGTATAGAGACGGCCAAAAGAACATTCATGTGGAAAGAGCTTTGCAAAACCTTTGGTATAAATAATTCACTCTCCTCTTGCAAGTTTCTTTACAAGTATACTCCATTAATGCCAACTATTACTCCTCTCTATATACAATGCCCCCTGCTCCACAGACTCGCGCAACTTGGTTGCTGATGGTTTATTTTGTCATGTGTATCCAACAAATAGAATAGAAACTAAAGAACTAAATACACAAAAATATACTTAAAAACTGGAATCTCAGTTTTTCCGACGACAAAACTTCATTACCTAAGCCTTCACTAGCTGGGTTAACTACCACGTCTCTAGTTCCACTATTCGATTAGCATTCTGAAAACTGGTGGTTTTCCATCAAGCTTGGCCAGCTGCAACCCGTGGACCATCCCAAAACACCGAGGATTAGATCCACCCTCGAACAAGCATTAACCTGGAGTAAAACGAAATAGCTAACTTATCAAGAAGAAAAAAAAAGAAAAAAAAAAAGACAAGATGGGTTTGAAAGATGCATATTTGTCACCCATACCAAACTGTCCAGGCTTCCTTCAACATGAAATAACATGACAGCCATTCCCCTTCCTTTATCAATCTCCGCCTGAAAATTGAACATAGAGAGACGTCACGGATACTGCATGTAAAAGGTCTTCAGTAACAAATTAGTAACAGCCGAAAATATATAACTATCGGATCTAGTTCAACTACTCACTGTACAAGAACATATCGATATGTCTACAGCTGCTAATGAGGTTGTGATATCAGCCATCATGCCTGAAATGTAGTTTACATAAAAACATATTAACTATAATTACTATTAAAAGAAACTCAAGGTTTAGATTGTGTGTGTGTGGGGGGGGGGGGGTCCACAGAATAAGCATCCCATCAAAATATAAAGTTGAAATACAGTGATGGAATAATCTTAATCATTACATTCTGATGGATGGTCAATGAAAATATGCTACAAAGTAATTGAATTATTAGAAAGTAATCTTGTTTCTCAACCAATCTTCCAAGGCATCATTTCATTTACATATTGCACGTATTTTTATTGCTTCGAAAAAAATTTCCTTGATTTTGCTCAAAGACACCAAATTGTATGCCCCGGGATCTAACCAAAGAGCACCTAGAGAATAAGTGGCTAAGGGTGCCTCCCACAGTTTGCATTCCCACCAGCACCAATATGCCATTTGTATTTTGAATTCTCAACAAAAAGGGACAACTAGATATGGTTGTTACTACTAATTTCGTGGGCTTTTTTCTTTTTGTTTGGGAGAGAGAGACAGAGAGTACCTCTTCGATCTATACAGACTATGCATAACCATTGGATAGATTGTCCTTCAAGGTTGTGCCAAGATGCAATTTTTCCATTTTTCCAGCTCTCTAGACCAGGCAAAACTTCCTTGTACATTGGAATGTTAGCATGTATCATCTTAGCAACACCATTTCCCTGTGATAACATCTCTCCTTGGGCCTTCAAACTCAGATGCTGCATATGCTTGTTATGTTTCCCATTGACCTTGGGGGCCTGAACACTATCATTTTGGATTTGGAGAACATCTTCACCTCCTATCTTTGAGGATGACATTTTCATGACATTCATTAGGATTTTTTCCCATGTGTGTTTGTTCCCTTTAGAATAATCTGAGAGCTTGCCTACTTCACTTTCCTCTTCAGAATCAGCAACATAGTCATTCACTGTATCAGCTGTTATTTCTGTCGCTGATAGTGCAGCCTGCTCCCTCAGAAACTGAACAACACATGATATCTAGATTATTAGAGCAAAGGATATCTAAGCACTATCTATATTCAAAGAAAACCTTACTTTCATAATCTTGTGTCTGGCACTGCGTGTTTTTGCATGCAGCAACCACTGCTTATGCCTCTGGAGAGCAGATTTGCTTGAGAGTGCCTAGAAAAAGCGGCAAAGGTCAATTGAACTCTACATCATTTGGTATTGTTTATCAATGCATATGAAACAGGTTCAACTATTGAGTGGAAAAGCAGTAACAGATCATATAAATGCAAGTTGCTTGAAAGAACAGAATACTGTATAGATAATCCCCCATATCTCAATAGCACCACATATAGGTTCTGCTTGTCACGATCTCAGATTTCTGTCTCCATAGAATAGAGGATTTGAGACTGATGCAGAGCCCCAGTTACTAAGTTAAGGATATGGGGCAGTTTCTCCTACAGGACCTTCTAGTTATAAGTGATCTACAATGTCTGATAGTTACGAGAGATTTCCTAAGCTTGGAATATAAAGGTAAAAAGAGTCAGATGCTGATTCCTACTCCAATAAGTCTACATCCAACAATTTTGAAGCAGACCCGTGGTTTACAGACCTCTCATACTATTTCAGGGCTGTGGGAAGAATGTTTCAAAAAAAATGCCAACAGGCAACTGAGGCAAGGGGGAGGGAAAATCCCCATCTTGCAAGCAAATTTGTAACTTGTCAACCCTTGCTTGAATCCCATGACATATTATAATGGAAAATTTAGATTTGAGGATGACTTTATGGGAGAATACATTTATTGTTGTTCATCCATCACATAACTCTGCTCAACTGCTTTCATAGAACGACAATTCCTATAATGCCACTTCATTCAATTTAGAAACAAATAACTTAAGTTTTCTGTTATGCGAAAAAAAATTATTTTTGTTTAGCCATTTGTTTGTCTTTTCTAGTGAATCTTGACCTGCCACACAGAGTCATCTACTGGTGAACTCAAATGCATAATGTGAAAACGCTAAAATCAGAAGCGATTTTTATGTAGTTAGAAGAGTCGAGATTAGAATGATGAACTATGTTGGTAGGCCCAGATAGATACTACACATCACAGATTAGAATGATAACACACGCACAAATGTTTAACTTAATGTTTGGAAGGAAGTACAATGTGAAAAATGCAAAGCAAATATAAAAAAGCTGATTAGGCAAACTGAGTTATAATGACAATAAATCATGGAAAATAATAAAAAAATTCAGCCACGTTTTCATCTTTTAATTAAGTCATGTATTTGAGAAACATAAATTGTTGATTGAGTTGTTGGATTGTGTAAAAATCTTTAGAACATTACATGTTAACAACCAACTAGAAGGGAGCCATGCAATATGCAGTGGTCCTTATCTCATTTTGTGTCATTTTTTAAATAACTTGGTATTACTTATTCCTCAACTATCTTGCACTATCATGTGTCTTTACATTAAAATTTTACAAATCTGTTCATCAATTCTTATTTATTTAATTTTGATAAGTTTCATCAGGTACGAAGGCAGTGTCTCCTCTCGTGGGGTAATGCAGTGTAAATCTAACACTCTCCAGACCCTACAGTGGCAGGAGCATCATGGGCTAGCCTTTTTTTAAGTTTCATCAGTTCTTACTTTTTTCTTGTCTATACATAAAGAAGTCAGTGTCCAGACATGTTTTAGTTTGTCAAAGCATCCTCCATGCAACGATATGTGTCAGTGTGGATGAGTGTGCCAGCAAGTTTTCTTGCATGTATTTCTAGGGCTTCTGAATTTCCCCAAATTTAGCATCCTCCCTATTGTTTTCCATCAACCAGACAGGCTCTCACCCTCAAAGCGAAGTCAACAAACCATCTTGATACATGTTTAAATTAAGAATCACAGCATCTTTACTTTCTCCATCATGCAAGTGAATTTTAAACTACTATATTTGACAAAGATCTTGGGAAGTTTTTGTGAAGTGCCGCCACGATATACACAAAGAAAGTGAGAGGAAAAGAAAAGGATCCAAAATATAAATTGAACAGAAAAGTCAGTACGAGAGGCTGCTATGAACTAACATTATAGGTTATTATCTCCACAACTTCAGCATTTGCAAGTACATGCAAGGGAGAAACCAGATTACCATTGACCTGCAACCATAGAAAGTCCTGTAGTGAACTATAAATCATAAAAAAGAATACACCAGTTATATGTAAGAAGAATACCTTTGCAGCAACCATTTTGTTGCCTATTTCAGTGTGTATCATATAAGCATAGTCAATGACAGTTGCCCCCTTTGGCAAATTTTTAATCTGTTCATGATGTGAAAAAGATAATCAAGGCATTGGGCAGCAGCTGCAGCAAAATTCTCTTATATGTAAGTAAGCCATCCTCTTACCTCTCCCCTTGGCGTAAAAACAAAGACACGGCTACCTAAAAGATCTCTGGTAATAGTGTCTACAAACTCCCTAGAGCTCATGTTCCCGACAAACTCCTCCTGCCACTCTCTGATTGCATTGAGCCACCCAATCTGGAGGAAAGAAAGGACTCTACCATAAATTTAGCATTGGAGTCGGGGAATTTGAAATAGTTCATCAGGGCATTCCTTCAAGGAATGTTGTTAACTATCACAATATTGCAACGATAACAGATAAATTACCCTGAGGGCAATGCTTGCATTGTTAAGACAAACTATTTTCCCTCTTGAACTTCTACCACCAAGCACTCCATGTCCAACTAAACCGGTAACAAAAACTTTTCCACTATAGTGAGCAGCAATGCCTCTCTCAGCTATGAGATCCATTTCTTCAGTTCTTATCTGCCAACCATAGATAAACCCACATATAACGAAATTTCATGAAAGTAGTCCAAACAGACTATTTTAGGATAAGAAAATGACAGCTATTATAATCTTAAAATTACTATAAAGGATTTCAGAAAAAGAAGACACTGAAAGGGGAGAGATTGCAAAATTAGAAAAGAATGAACATTCAAGAACTGACCTGAACTTCCAGCCGAAACATGCTCTCATAAAGAAATGGAATTACAGTTGTATGAAGACTCTGATAGCCGTTAGGTTTTGGGGTCGCAATATAGTCCTTCATCTGTTACAAAAGTAAATAACATGCCTAGAAATATTAAAAATTAACAAAAAGACAACCAAATATGAATTTCAAATAAAGGAAAGACGAGCAAGATACGCACAGCTCGAGGAATAGGGGTCCAGATTCCATGTACCAGACCAAGAACATGGTAGCAGATCTGCAAAAAGCACAATTACAAGAAAAAATTATGTGGCATACAGAAACATATCTATACAGAGCGTATGCACGTGCACACGAGTGTTGTGAATACAAAACCAATTATTTGGGCATGGATCAGGGTTTACCTGCTGTGCACTACATAGAGGCCCAACTCCGATGCATGGCTTTGGTTTTATAATAATTCGAAGCTGATAATCCAAATAAATAAAAGTATTCAAGAAGCAAATACGAAACATGATTCAAATTTTCCAGTCTCCAAGGCTAATATCATAACAAACCTGGGCAATCTGGTTGACTTCGTTTATTGAACCTTTAGATTTGTGTACAGCTTTATAGATACTGCAATAATCAATAAACATTCACATACAACAGTCTGTCAAGGGAATCTTCACAACAGCAGTAGCAGAGGCCATATGATATATATGTCAACTCAACGAACCAACAAGACAATTTAAAAGGGATGAATGCACACAGAAAAAACTAAAACACATAATCTTCGCATCTAGGGACATCTCATTATCAAAATACACAAGTCAAGTCAACTTCTTAGCATTTTAGGAACCCAATACACTTGTCAAGCCCATCGAGAGACTCTTTTACAAGTACATAACACATAGCATAAGAAAATTACACACATACACATGGTATAACCTGAGTTCATTTCATGTAACTTCTTAGTGTGCAGATTTCAATTTGTGAAGTGCAGCATGCATCTATTTGCTACTAAGTTTTAAAATAGTTCTGCTGACTGAACGTTCTCTAATCCTAGTTTATACTCCACAGAAAGTAACTAACAATCTAAATTGCTTACGAAACACACATTTAACAAGAGTATCCCAGATAACAAATAACAAACAAAAAACTGGTAATGCATGGCATAAATAAATATAACATCAAGAGAATAAGCAGATCAGTTAGCATTCTAAACAAGTCATGGGACACTATATGAGTGTTAAGGTCTATGGCTTCAGCCGCACAATTTGAGAGAGAGAGAGAGAGAGAGAGAGAGAGAGGTGGGCCAACGACTTTACCTATAAGGCTCCGTACATACAGATCGAACCTCAGTCTTCACTGTCATAAGGTCTAAGAACTGATCATCCTCAATCTTCATCATCAGTATTTTGTTTGCCTAATACAAGGAAGACAGCTTGATAAGCAGAAGACCGTAATCTGAAGTGATGAGAGTAACCGTAAACCTTAAAATTTGATTTTACTCCAATATCCCTTGACATTGCTTAATGCTGTCCTTTTGATGTCTTATGTGTAAATAACTAAATACTGCTGCAGTAACTTATTTATAGAGCTCCACCTAAACAGAGAAAAATAACCTCTACGAGTTCCTTCTCATGTTCTTTAGAAAGTTCTGCAACTCTCCTCTTCACCTTAGCGTAATCTTGAACATTTGTGTACATGAAGGATAAATTTTCAAGTTCAGACTGCAAGAAGGTATTGGATAATTAGTAAAACATGTGGGTTACAGATTCAGAATTACATAAAAATGATTATATGATTTATGAAACAACAGGGGTATCATGCACGATAGGACATGATCAGTAAAACACTTCTGAGTTCAGAGCAAAAGAGGTTTTGAATTCTGATAGCATTGGTCGCTCCTAGTGGACAGGATCAAAAATTCAAAATATTATTAGTTCTGGAAAAGTGTGGAGGAAGTCCTGTGGATAAAAAGGGTAATAACTAGGCAGCTGGTACATTAGTTTCATTTTATTTAAAGTTCTAAGCCAGAAACTTGAACAAAAAACAATGATGCATGGGATGGAGGAGAAGCATTGCAAAGGGCCAACGATGTAACATCAGATCTCTCAATAATATAAATAGACAATCCCATGGAGAACTAGGAAACACATTGGGATATTTAGTTTTGGGAGTTGACAATAAACAGGTTTAAAACTTCAACTTAAGGTTAGCTTGATCAATTTGAAGTTTAACTTGTACAGAATAATTAACTTGTACAGAACTTAAACTAAAAATCGAAACTACATGTATGAGGCCATTAAATTCCAATCAAAAAGTTAAACTTCAGTCAGATGGAAGGAAGAATTTAATATTGAAGTTCTATATTATGATATTCTTCAATCAACATCTTTATATAAATTTTAGGCAGCACGAAAATGCTAAATGGTTTTCAGTCAAATGCATAATACATGATTTAGGATATTATTGCGAAGCGGCAGGATATACCTTAATTTGGTACATTCCCAGCAGTTTTGCCAGAGGAGCAAAGACCTGCAGCGTCTCCATTGCAATGCTGGACTGGACACAATAAATAACATTGAGAATAATGCTAACTTAATTAAAAAATCCAAGCAAACACTAAATCAAACTTCCACGCCACCTGCTTATGTGGCGGCATGTATGAAAGAGTACGCATGTTATGTAATCTGTCAGCTAATTTGACAATGATGACACGGACCTGAAACAGAAACTGTTTTAGTTGCCAACTGGCTGCAAACATGGACTTTGATAAAATAAATAATTAAAGTCACCTCCTGGGTCATAGCTAGAAACATCTGTCGGAGGTCATCGGCTTTCACATCTTGCACTGAATGGCTTTCATTCTTGCACTTGATTTTTCCTAATTTGGATACCTAAATTATAGGAGAGAATTGAACCAACAAGTGTTATGTTCAAACCAAAATCAATCCAACTTAACAATAGAGTACAAGAGAACAAATGTTCCTGTAATTATAAAAGCCATTACCCACTGTTGGTTCCGCCAACATTTGGCATTTTTTTTTTACAAATGGGCTGTCTTAAACTTGAGCCTGCATTCTCACGCTTGACAGCCCAAGCATTTTACCATTGCACCAATCAATGATCCCTCTATTTAGTAGTAATTATATAATTAAATTATATTTATAAGGAAAAAAAAAAAAGCACCTTAGTCTCTCCTTCTACAATGTGGCGCACAGTAGCACCGAATTCATTTTCTATTCTTTCAAAAGTAACAACATTTGTATCCTCAACAGTGTCATGTAATAAACCAGCAGCAATAGACTCCCAATCCAATTCCTAAAAGAATAGTTAGTAGTCAATTAAAATTGCTGATTACAACAACTAAGGTAGAAGCCAACTTCCTGACTAAACCAAAGAGTTCCTCAAAGTTAAGAATGTTTCAGAAATTTGCAGAACTCACAAGCTCTCCTAGAATTCGGGCAACTTCAATAGGATGAATAATAAAGGGCTCTCCACTACGTCTTTTTTGACCATCATGTGCCTCAAAAGCTAGCTGTAAAATCCAAATAATAATAATAACAATATCACTCAACAAAAAATAGGCAAGCCCAGATCTCTCTTTCTATCTCTTGTGATCAAAGCATGCCAATATGTGGCCAGACACTACATCTACATCAAATGACATGCAAAATAAAAAAAAAACGATGAAGGAATGAAAATAAAAAACTTAATGCAGATGGAGAATAAAGCAGAAGACTTACATTCAGAGCATTACGAACCAATTCCAACTCTTGAGGTGGAAGATATGAAATAGTAGGTTTAAGATCCTGAGGCAATCAAAACAAAACTAACATTAGGACATCACTTCCACTTCCATCACTCAAGACAATCACCAATCACCAATCACCAATCACCATTCTTTCTTTTAAACAAAAAATGTTGAACAACTTTTTAAGCAGGGGCCTTGCTTGGTGAATGGTAAAAGCTCGGGTTGCCAAGCATGATAAGAGCTACTTTGTGCAAAAATAATGTCAAAAATTAAGGGTGCCTTCAGTGAACCCCTCCCAACACCTCAACTAAGTGTGACCACCACTAGCTAATGTCCTTTTTAAAAAATATAAAATAAAATATGATAAGACGATTCCAAGCAAAGCAACAGTCCCTCACAACTCCAAATCCAGATAACTTCTACCAAGCATGATCATAACTTACAACAAAATGTCTCCCTGAAAAAACAAAAAAAGCCTTAACATTCTACCATAAAATCATATTTGGATTGTGTGTTATGAAACAACTTTCTCATAAATCTTAATCTGGAAAACTCACTTGAAGACAATTTAGGCTCCACTTGTTTCAGCTTAATGACATCAACTTATTGCGTTAAGGGAGAAATTAAATATTTAACTCAAAACTAGCCGTTTGGGTACAATAAGCTGAAATCAGCTTAGGCAACGGGGCCCACACTCTTTAAGTTGAAATTAGCTTATTTCTGTTAGTTGCTCCTTGGTGCTTATTTGGAAAGTAATGTAATATTATTTAGTTATCCTTTCTTTTTGTCCTTTAGTTCTTTCTTTTTGTCAATTTTTCCTTTCGTATTCCATAATTATTTTTAAAAGAGAGATAAATGTTAAATTAGAGGTTCGGATAGAGGCTTTAAAATCAAAAGAGTTTAAGATAAGTAGGACAAAAATTGAATATCTTGAGTATGACTTTAATAAAACTAGAAATACAAACATGGATATAATAAAGATTGAAAATCAAGAACTAATAAAAAGTAAAAAATTTCATTATTTAAGTTCACTTATTCGTCAAGAGGAGGAAATTAGAGATGATGTCACTCATAAAATTATAGCAGTAAGGGATGAGCAGAGAATTGCATCTAACATATTGTGTGATCAACATATACCTTTAAAATTGAAAGCTAAATTTTATAAAACAACTATTAAACCGGCGATGTCGTATAGAACATAATGTTGGACAATTAAGAAAGAACATGTTAATAAAATAAGTATAGCCAAAATAAGGATATTGAAATAGATGTGCAATAAGATAAGAAAAGATAGAATTGAAAATGAATACATTTATGAGATGCTAGGAGTAGCACATATATGAGATAAATATGGAGAAAATTAGTTACGATGGTATGGCTATGAACAATGATAATAAGAAACTGCATCAGTAAAAAAAGAGCGACATAATTTCATATTGAGGGTTATGTTAAGTTGTTGGGCAACCAAAATTAACTTTAATAGAGGTACTGAGGTAGTTAAAAAAAATATGATAATGTTTGATCTAACTGAGAGAATAGTCCTACATAGAGAAGAATAGCGAGATAAGATTTATGTTACCGACCCCAAATAATTGAGATAAGGCTTTGTTGAATTGTATCATTTCTTCTTTTTGTTTCTTTTTGTCCATTTGTTCTTTCTTTTTGTCAATTTTTTCTTTTTGTATTCCATAATTAATTTTCAACAATTTTTACCAAACACCTAAACATTTCTCCCATCAATTGCTTTTCCTACCAATACTTTCACAACTCAACCAAATAGATACGTCCTCCAACAAACTTCAATGTCATAACGGTTGTGCTATGTTTTCAATACCATTCCAACTGCCACCCTGCTTTAATAGGTAATCGATTCCTAACGAACCCATAGATTCTTCTACCATTCGACCATATCTTCTAGATTGTATTTTCATTTTCCGGCCTCGAGCAACTTTACTAATAAGGGAAAAGCCCTTAATTAATATTATATTATTAGAATAATTGAGAAACTGCTTCAGGACTTTGTTTTTTTTTTGCTTCTTCATATTCTAAATCAAGATTGAATCTTATTATTAGTCCACGTTCCCCTCCCTTATCCAGATTTGATATCCAAACTCTACTAATCAAATCTTTATTATTTTCCTACATTCATCACATTTGTATTAGTTATCAACAGGAATAAGTCTTCAACCTGTTTGGGGCGTTTAAAAAATTTAGTCAAGACTTGAGTTCAAACTTACAGTTGACCCTATCCATGGAGGTGTCTTACACTAAGATATATTTAAAATGAAATATCAACAAACTCAGCAATTTTTATAGCTCAAGTTCTCTCTACCACAATCCATATTATTAATTATTCTCATGTATGTTGAAGAATGCTATCACACTTTACCATCAGCTATAAGCTTGAGTGGTATATGTTGCCCATCCCAATGGGGGAGGTACAGGGTTCACACCTAAATTCAAAACAAATCTACAGGACTTTGATACCCTAAATCACATGTGGACAAGTCCCCGAAATGACAACTTCATAACACCTATATAATAATAGCAACAACAATTGTAGCATAAAATCAGAGACCAGTAAAGCTGTAAGCCGTACAAGAGATTATATGAACATTGAAAATTACTAATAACAGAAATAACAGTAGGGAAACAATTTAGTACCTCCCATAATTTTTCAGGAGAAATCTCATCATAGGATTCTGAAGAAAAGGATGAAGAACAACATAACTGCCACTTTTTACTAGCAACATGAAGCAAACTTGATCTTAAGAATCTTCGTGGATGTCCAAAGTGAGATGCGTCAGTGCGGTACAAACTTCCCACATCAGGGGCTACACATCTCTGGCCCAAGATTGAAAGCATACCATAAGTGAAAAACCATACAAGGTTGTTTCCAAAAAGAAACAGCTAAAAAAAACACATCCATAGATAACTAAAATAGGTTAACTAAAGAGTTACCAGAGTACAGCCTAAAAGAAAAGGACTTGAAGAAAACATGATAAGGTTAATGTAGCAAGCAAAGAATATTTGTATTTGTATGCATGTAGCGTGGTTTAAATAGAAGTGTAGATGCTACAGATGAAAAAGAAAATATAAATGCCAAGGACAAGATATAGTCAAATGAAGTGAAAAACTAAGAACCTTAGTCTTACTGCTTTCGTTCCTAGAACATTATCAATAATTCTTAGAACATTATTTAAGCAAAAGTATTTTCCTTATGCAACAAAAAACAGCAAGATGAAGTATTCATCCAAATTAACACCTTAGTACGTCTTCATTGGTCATACCAACAGAATTGACTGTCAATATAAAAAGCTGTGGTAAAACAACAATTCAAAATTGCAAATCTGAGTTATTACTCTCTGTGCAACCCCCAAGAAACTTCTACATAAGGGGGTGGCACTCTGATTTCCAATAACCCAATATGAATAACACTTCTACAGTAATAGAATTAAGATACCAATTTTTTTAGGCAAATCACACACACATTGTCCCTTAGGACTTGAACCCCCAACCTCCCAGATGGGGAGGTGGAGGAGATACCAACCAAACTAGAGATTGCTGGTGTAATAGAATTGAGATACTAAAGTGATATGATCACGAATTGGCCTGAAAGAAATATTTGAAAGACGGAAAAGGCATCAATCATTTTTTCTTCCAAAGTCTGAAATCTGCTATGAGAAAGTCATGGGAAAATAATTAGCTTCTGTTTTGGCTAGATATACAGATCTTAGAGGGGAGTTACATCTGATAACACTAAATGAAAAATGTAAGTATTCCTTCATAGAGATTACTAACATTCCAAATTTTCACCTGGCAAAATGTTTCATCAAATTTTCATTAAATTTAAAAATTGTCAAATGTACACAATAGCAACTGTTCTGTGGACATCCCACACATCAAATCAATTTACTAACTTAAGCCTAAAATCTTATGTCATTTCTGGAGATGTGTTTGTAAATTTTCATTAATTTGTTTGTTAAATGCACAATCCGTACATATGAAAGGGAATATAAAAAAAAAAGCAAAGAAAAAACATTAATTATAACCTAAGAATTATCAACCAAAAGACAATCTAAAGCTAACATGAATACTTTGCCCAAGGATAGACAAGAAGTGGGATTATGAAATTATTCCTAGTTTGTTGATGTGAATCGTCGTGATTGGATCCACAGTCCATCCCATCCCCTCAAATGTAGGCCACACGTATATAACAGTTATTATCTCTACTCTGTTAGGAAAAGTTGGATCGCCATGACTGTAATCCCAAGAAACTAGTTTAAAGATTTCTAACTTGATTTCAAGCTTCAACATAAGAATACTTTAATATTCATCAATAAACACAGACTTAAGATACACTTTGATGTAAAACTTGAATTTACAAACATAATTTAATTGGGAAAAGAATCTAGCCCTGAACTGTCACAAAGGACCTAGCAAGATCTTCTCAAGCTGAGTTTAAAAAATGTACAAATTGACGAACTAGCAAGGTTCTTTCAATCTTGGACTTAACATAAATGTCAATTACCATCGTATATACATATAAGAAGAGTTTGAACTTATGAATGTAAAAGTTCATCACTCCAAATAAATGAAAGCAGATAATAGTTATTGTAGTGAATAAACTTAGATTTTTTACCCGATTCCTTCTCCCAGTTTGTACATATGACGAGGCCGAACACTGAGGAGGATGGGCAGTGCTTGCAAGAAACCCAGTCAGTGCCCTCGGAGCCTTCCACGCACAAGAGAAGATACTGCAGTCATATCTTCCACTTACATCCCCTTTTGATAACTTACATATGTTTACACATTTCATGGAAACTGCGAAAATCAAATACATACATCCATTCAAAGATCGAAGACTCTAAAATCTTGAGAAAGAAAGAAGAAGAAAAGAATCACAGACAAAACCTGAAGGCACACCTGACATTAAAGGAACAGAAGCCATTTCTATTGCGAAGCATCGGGACAGAGCAATCTCATTGAATCGAACTAAACATTAGAATCAAAGAAACCGAATCCAAAGTTCATCAATGCGAACCGAAAGGGTATTTTTACATATATATGTAGAGAGAGAGCGAGAGAGAACGAAAGAGGGAGTTTAGAGAGACAACAATTGCAGCAAGAGAATCAAAAGATTCGCATTAGGCTTTAATTCGGGAAGCGTCGCGCAAAACTTCTGAAATTCTCAGTTCTGGATGGCGAGCGATGGCTTGAACGAAGATGGTGAAGAGATAATCAAGAGATAGAAAGAGGGACGGAGGGATATGAGTTTAGCGAAGGCCACATAAATGCCGTACATTTAAGATATTTTTCCTCTCTTTTGTAGGTGTAAATTTTTTAGGAGGTTTTAAATGGAAGATGTTATGGTAATCCGCAAGCCACTTGATTTTGTCCGCCATCGGCCTCAGATGATGACACGTTAAAACTAAGTTAGGACGACTGCACACCTTGTAGGACCACGGTTTATGTATTTTGATTGCCCATCTTTTTTTGACTTTTAAAATTTTAAAATTAGTCACACAATTATAAAATTAAATTTTAAAATGGAAAATACTTAACTTCAAATTTAGTTTGAGAGGCTTCTCATATTTGTATATGTGAACCACAATTTATCACATCTACTTTTAAATTTTATTTTTTAATTAAAATTAAAGAGTCGCATGATATTTATATAATTATATACATGACATATTAAAATTGTGATACGTAAACAAATAAAATGAGTTTTCTCTTATCTAATTTGGAACCAAGAACACTCCTTTCTGATGCATCATGTAATGGTAATGTTATATGTAATGAATTTTTTTTAATAAATTCTCTCACGCTTAAATATAAAATGGTGATATTTATTATAATAAGAGTAATATTATTAAGAACTCGTTTGCATATAAGAATGAAACTCTTATTTATTACATTATTTAGGGATTGGAATGTATTCAAATATTAAAGTAATTATATTAAATAAAATTTTTATCCATCATCTAGTTTCGTTTATATATGTAAACGAGTTCTTAATGACATTATCATCATAATAAATGCATAGTCAATCATCTTATAATTAATAAACATAAAATATTAAAAATTTATTAATTATTAAATATTTACGTACTTTTATTAAGCAATAAGTATTTTTTACATGTAAATAATTTTCAGTACAAAAACTAAGATTTTATATACAACTTTTTAATGATGTTTTATTTTTTCATAAAAAATACATATAATACCCAACTTAAGGTATGAAAAACTCTTAATATCCTTTACAAATAAAGAAGTGTTTATTAATGTCATAAATTTTTTCACTTATAATACTTTTAACTTCAATTATATTAAATTAATAAATATAATTATTAAGACATTTCAGAAATATAATTATCCCATTTATGAAATGTCTTGATAATTATATCTATTAATTTAATATAATATAACTATTTTATTTTTCTAACAATTAATATTATAAAAAAAATTTTAAAAATATATTAATTATTCGATAATAGAATTATTAATATTCATCGTAAAATCAAATTGATTCCTTATAAATTTATTAATCATTATAAATTATTAGCTTATTAAATATTCATTATAAGATGATTGACTTCTTATAAATTTATAAATTATTAACTTATTAAATATTAATTATAAGATGATTGACTCCTTATAAATTTATTAATTATTATAAAAAATTATTAACTTATTAAATATTAATTATAAGATGATTGATTGTATATAATATTACTTGTTTATCCATTGAAGTGAAAAAATTTGTTATGCATGATATTTTTCATTTACTATGACATAATAACTCAGTCATTTATATAATTACTTTTAGAAAGAGAATTGTTGCACTTGGATAGTTATTCACATATAATTTTTAAAAAAATATTTCTAAAAATTTTGTAATTACTTTTTTTAAAAATTATGAAAATGCATTCGAATATGATAATCTAAATTTTAAAAAATTAAAAAAAAAAACATAAAATAAATAACTTACCAAATATGTATATCGCATTTTAAAATTAAAATCTGTAATTAAAGATGTAAACAAATGAAGCTCTAGTCTTCCTACTTTTATTTTTCAAATTTGTTTCTCATCCTCCAACACATGTGGAGTCCAGCGATGAATGAACTCTACCTCTGTGAATGTGAGAAATAAAATTGAGAAGTTTAAGCATAAAACTCAATATTTTTAAGTAGAATATGGTAAACTAACAAGTTTTAAAGTATTATAAAACTTTTAATTCTCTCCTACATACATACATGGATGCGTTTATAGTTGCAACATAAGCATTTATATCAATATTAATTAGCTGTTCCGGTGAGAAATTGATATATTTATATCTAAGGGCGGAGTTTTGAAAAAAGTTTAGGGGTAATTAAAAAAAATTCTGAAAAATTTTAGGGAAATTTTTATTTTTCTAAAACGTTTATGAAAAAGAAAGATGATAGGAGGGATTTTTTTCTCAAATTGAAATTCTTTTACATGAATATGTTTTTTTCCTCAAAGAGAAAAATTATAAGAGGAGAATTTATCTCAAAGCGAGAGATGACAAGGAGAAAATTTTAGGGGAATAAATAACAAATTTTGTCAAAACTTTGGAGTGAGAAATGAGAGATATTATGAAATTAAAAAAAAAAATTTGGAGTGACCTAAAATTATGGTTGAGAAATGATGGGTGAAGATTGAATTGACCAAAATTTTGTAAAGAATTAGTTTAAAAATGGCAAAAATCTTACATATATAATTTTTTTTTTCAAATTTTAGGGTGGGCTATAGCCCACTAATACTTCCGCCTCGGTTTATATCATTTGTATCACTTAAGTAAGACAACGTTGCACAACAATGGAGAAAAAGAATCGAATTCATACTAAATAAATAAAAAATAGATATTTGCTATCACTTAAAGTGAAGATCGATGATGAGCGAAATGTCATTTCTGATCTTAACTGGAAATGTCAAAATTTTATCCATAAATTAAAGAAAGAGTCATCACCTTGTGCGGTTCTGAGGGGTACCGAATGAATGAGAGTCGTCACGGCACCAAAGTCTCACCATTCCTATCAGTTTCACCAAGGCTAAGGGCTAAGCTGGCCTTGTAGATGACATACATGCATGCATATGACAATTCAATTCTATGATTCATGAAGCTCTTGTTATGTTTGAGGATAAATAATGGAAGCACTTGGCATTTATAAGAACCTGTGAATTGGACAAGTCAATTTCATGCATGTGCAGCAAATATTAGGACTTTTCGCATTACGACACATTTCCAATCCAATAACAGAGGTTCCTAGCTATTGTGGTGAAAATTTGATCTGAACAGAATGGTACGATAGAGGCACTTTTTCAAACTCTTTGCAAAACTACTAATGGTTAGATCACCAGAAAGAGTTTCAGTAATGATCACTCCCTTGACCTAAATAAGATAAGTTTTTCATGAAAATTGAATAATTTGAATAATGGCAGTATGTAATACGTGTTATTATGTCTCACTTAATATACATTACTTTTTTATTATAAAAATAAGAGAAAAATATTTAAAAAATTTCTAAAATAGAAACTTTTAATACAGAAAAATTCAATTATTAACTTCTATTTTAATACCGTTAAAATATATTATTGATAAGTTAAAATAACTTTCATAATACATTTCAGAAAAAATACTAACAAATATATAAAATAATTGTATGAAGTAAAAATTTCTATTTTTTTGGGCATTCTAGATAAATAAAAAATATTATGTTTTTTTTTGGATTGAAAAATTTATCTTATAAATTATTTAATATTTTTTAAAATATATCTTGAAGGTTATTTTAGTTTAATCAGTAATATTGTTTAACGGTGTTAAAATTAAAGTTAACAATTAAACTTTTTTTTTATTAAAAATCTCTTTTTGAATCTTTTAGATAGAGAAAATGTATCTAGACTTTTTGAATTGAAAAAATTACTTTACTAACGTTTTACTATTTTTGTCCTAAAAATAATTTTGGAATGTCGTTTTTTAAGCTGTCCATATAATGAAATGTAATGAATCGTTATGAGTATGTAGGTATGTGTGAAGGATATATTTTTTTTCTTTTTCATTCCCATTGTATCAATATATTACATTGTGTAAGGCAATTGTGGCCTTAAAAACAAGGGAAAGAGCCGAATTTATGTTACATTGGCATCAAGTTGTTAGCACACTTCTAGCGGTGAAGCAATAAGCAACTGTACATATCCCACCGGGAATGAGATATTATACGCAGCCCACCGGGCTCAGTTTTCCGGTGAAAGTTGCTTTAGCATTAGAACAAGCAGCTGAGAGGGAAGAACCACGGGCGCCACTATATGCTAAGTCAATGTCGACCAGTTCAATGCCTTCACAAGGATTTGCTTCACTACAATCAAGAGCCACTGCAACATCTGAGACCGAGGTACCCCTTATATTTTTGAAGTGAACGTCGCTGATCTTCACCTTGGATGACTGTCCAAAATTTTAATTCAAAACAAAATTATTAAAAATTGAAAGGGAAAAATGGGCCATTGTATGATGCTGAGAATATAAGTTGATGGGTGTTTACCCCTGTTTTACTCTTAGAATTGTAATGTTGATCAATGATGATGGGATTTTTCACATCGTTCATAATTATATCCTCATAGATGATGCTAGAAGCCACCAGTTGATTTGATTCGGAAAGGGTTTTAATCCTGGCACCATTTGTTGTGCCTGTTAATGTACAATTTTTCACAGTAATCCCTTTCACATCCTTGTCCTGGGGATGGCCAAGGCTGCCAATGCTGCAACAAAATTAAATAAATAAGAGAAAATTTACACAAAAAAAAAAAAACAAGAGCAGCAAAAAGGATCAAGCATTAGAATTTATACCTAATGCCATGTCCTGGTCCACAAGTAATGCCGGAGACTCCAATATCGCTGTTGCCTTCACCAATTGAAATACAATCATCACCAGTTCCGATGACGGAATTAGTCACGTTGACGAGGTCAGAACGACTTATATGAATGCCATCTGTGTTCGGACTATCGCCAGGTGCAGTTATAGTAAGGCTATCGAGTTTAAAATTGTTGCAACTTGTGACCGTCATGTGAAACCCTTTGCTATTAAGCAAATTAATCTTCTCAACAAGGGCATTTTGTACAAACTGAAACTTAAGTGACTGCAACAAAAGCAGAAGAAGTTAATGCAACTATTTACATTTATAATCAGCGAAGAAACTGATTTCATGACAAAAAAAAAATTGGCTTACGATTGGGAGAAGAGACTTTTGAGAAGGATCCTTGGACGGCCATGCAGACTCGCCCTGGCCATTAAAAGTTCCTGTACCTGTAACTGTGAGACCATCCACTTTTTCAAAGTCAATCCATACTCCTGTAGTATATTCACTAAGATCTGTCTTCCCCAGCACTGTGCCCAGGACTTCAAGGGTCATTGGACCTTTGCATGGCCCTTTAAAAAACACCTCTCCTGCCAAGAAGTTCCCTTCTGGGATTACAAGCTTGGCTGGCCCGGCTGATTGGCATGCTTCATTCCACGCCCTTATAAACATCTGCATGCAAACATGAGATTCTCAAGCTAAACCACAAAACTCTCAACAGACGGAGAAAATTTGGCAAGGTCGTGAGCCGCCCTATTACCAGATCTCAAGAAAACCTTAACCAACGGGTCAATATTGGTCAACATGATAAGATCTTAACCATTATTTTTCTTGCTTGGGTTATTAAAATGGATACTTACCATAGTTTAACAAATGAGGTAAATTTACAGTAATGAAATGACCCTTTGTTCATGTTTACCACAAAAAAATTTGGTATATAATAAAATCATGTTTGAAGAATAAAATATTTATCCTATTTATTAGTTTCCAAATCTAATGAAAATAAAGATTAACACTAAAACAACATAGCTACTAAATTCAAACATTTCAAAAGAAAATTTTCATATTCATTTATACAAAAGAATTTATATATGTATATTAAAAGTTTGAATTAATGATTTATTGTGAATTTGTTCTGTAATAACTGCCTTGACTGGTGCATATGTATATATACACACACAGAAAGAGAGAGAGAGAGAGAGAGAGAGAGAGAGAGAGAGAGAGAGAGAGAGAGAGAGAGAGAGCTCACCATAGCATTGTTAGTCTTGCCATCCGGCTTAGCACCATGAGTTGTAACATCAAAAACTGTAGCATCAGGGCCTTCAAGGACACGACGGGTACCTTCAACTCCACATGAGAGCAAGGCTAATCCCAAAAGGAAAACAACTTTGACCTCAATCTTTTGAAGGGCCATTGTGACCTTGATCGAACACTGATCTACAATTTATTTTATTAACAAAGAAAAAAAAAAGAAGAAACCAAAAGAAAAGAAAAAAAAGCCCAGAGGCTTGTAAATTGTTGTGATCAGCCACAAGGTATTTATACCTTGTTGTTAAACCTAATTTTGGTATCTCGTCTCATCCACAAAAGAAGAGAGATTGTGAACCCATAATTTTTGGTTGGTTTTAATACATTTGACAAATTTAGGTTCCTAATAAAAAGGAAAATTGGATTAACTCTTATGACTTAAATTAGGTATCATATAATTTTTTTTTCTATCATTCCTTATTTATTTATTTTTAAATCTTAGATGAATCCGAAAATGTTACCATTGCCTGCTACTCGAACCAAGCTCTATATAATTGGAGATTTGAAGTGATAAAGTGACAATTCTAAATGAGCTATATTTTTTAATATAAATGTAATTTTTTTACTTTGTTTCTTTCATATATTATATTTACTTTTGTTATATAAAATTTAATTTTTTTCTAACAAAAGAGGTATATATTGAATGAAACTCTAATAATAGAATTTTTAAGACAATTTTTTTTAATTAAATAGATAAAAATAAAAGATTAGAGATAATACAAATAAAACTCTATATTAATAAAATTACGTTTTTATTTTATTTTTCATGGAGTCTTTATGATTTTTATTAATTTTAGATTTCTAATTTGATTATATTATAAATTCATAAAATTTGAAGTATTTTGTAGGGTAAGACTTGTATTAATCTTAGATTTTTAATTTAATTTAATTATATTATATTTTATATATATATATATATATATAGAATTTGATACATTTTTTCTAAATAGGACCTAAAGAACCGGTTCAGACTTGAACATAACCCAACCATGACAAAAAATTCAAAAGAAAGAGCTAGGTATTGTAATGTACACTAAGGGGGCACAGAGAGTGAGATTATTTTTAAATCAAAACAAGTAAATCAAGATGCGCCCCCCTGCCCAAAAAAAATAAAATAAAAACAAACAAACAAAGAGTAGTGTTTATCTTCGTCCCCACAATCTTCCACCTAATGCTATCATCCAATATTCAACCGAGAGCTTGTTTGGAAGTTTTGGAGAGAAGAGAAATGAAATGATGATTTAAAATAAAAGAAAAAACAGAAGAAAAGAAAAGGAAAGAAAAGGTTTCACATTCAAGTTATATGAATATTTAAGAGAGAAATAAAAAGAAAATAATTATTTCTTATTTAAATAATTAGTAAGAGAGAAAATAAAGTGTATAAATTATTTGACAAATAAATTCATTTTATTATAAAAACCCTAAATTTAACACAAATATTTAAAGGTATATTTAGTATTTAAAAAAATTATTAAATTTTTTTTTTTCAAATTTCTCCACTTTTGAAGATATTAAAGAAATACTACATGTTTCTCTAAATCTTTTCTTTTCTCTCCTATATTTATCTGTCACTTCATTTCAATGTTTTTCTTTTCTCCCAAAATCTCTCCATCCAAATGAAGTGTGAATCTTGTTTTTGTTTGCTCTATATAAGTTGTTATTGACCCTACAATTTCATTCATGTTTTCCTTTTTCTTTTCTTCTTTTGTTTCCAAGAGTTTTCCCGTTAATTCAAAAGAAAGAATTTTCGAAACAAATTCACTTTCCAATTGAAGAAGTCAACTTTAACGGGGAAGTCATATTCTGTTTTGTTTACTTTTTTCCTTAAATTGAGTAATAACAAAGGAAATAGAATTTTACTTTAAAATTGAGGTCAAGTTTCATTTTACTTAAATTTCTTACTTCCTTTCATTTCTCAATGTTAACGTTTGAACCCCGTAAAAAAAATATTCTTTCATATCTTTTCCATTTTTTTTAATATTTTCTACTAAAATAATTTGGAATCGTATCGCCGGCATCTTAACAATAGTAATGCACAAAAGTTTGTGAAAAAAAAAAAAAGGTTTCATTCATTTTTTAGCTAACAATTCTCTTTTTAAGATTATAGTGTGTGTTTGTTAAGTTTAGTTAGGTTACATGAGCATATTGTATGTACTAATAAAGAATGAAAAAGTTAAATGCATACAGAACATGTGCGAAATGATGTAGTTATGGGAGATTAATCTAATGTACTTTTGAGTTGTGTACAATTAAGATAAGATTTACTCATACATTGTATTAATCACACAGTGAGAGTTTTGCCTTAATTTCTAAGTTGTTTTTTTTTTTTTTTTAATTATTGAGATCACAACCTTATGTAATTTAGTTTTAATTATAGGGTAATTCAGAAAAGAGAATTACCTTTAATAACCCTTTGAGGCTAAGACAGTCTTGATTTTAGTTTGTTTTTGTGTGCGAATTCGTGGCAAGTTAAAGATTGCTTGTTTAACATGCAATAAACTTATTTGAAAGTACCTTTTAAGAGAGTGACTCGTAAGAGTCCTTATAGAGCACTTCATATTTTAGAGAATTGATTTTAAAGAATGAATTTTCAAGAATACAATCAATTTGTTATTTGAGTATTTGATAAAAATTATTTAGATTTTCTTTTTTACCCTTATATTATATATATTGAATAATATATAAGTGGTAGATTCAAAAGTAAAAGTTATAAAAAATCAAACTTATTTTGAGAAGTAGGGTTTTTTTTTTCAACTTTTCAAAAAATCTATTTTGTAATTTGAATTTAGTGGGCTCTATTGCAAAATTTGATTTTGAGAAACTCCTCCAAACATTACCAAAACTTTAATTGAAGTTCAAACCGTGATTTTGAAGAGAGCAAGCGCTCACCCCAAACACTCTCTAAGTGGCAAACTGTACAAGTGTAATTGTAAGTCTAAGTTATATTTTTGTTAGATTTCTTTCAATGTTCAATGTTCAATGCTCTTGAAGAAAGAAAGATTTTCAATTTTGGTTTCTTCCTTTTATTCCTTAATGTTGTTTCTAGAAAAAATTCTTTATTAGAACATGACCCCATACAATTCTGTTACTACATTTTCGCAATCTGTTGAGAGCCTTATAGATTGTATAGTGGCTCTTTATCACTGGATGTGGCTGTTTGAACAGTTAACTATTCATTTGAATTCTACGATGAGCTACACCCCTTCATTCAAATGGGTATCTGATCAAAGTAACAGGTCATAAAAATTAAATATTAATTACAGACCCGACTTGCAATGCTACAGTCCACTACCTTGCTCCTACGCGTGAAGATAGTGTGACGGCTGTGGTCGATCCAGCTTTATGATGTAACCTATTTGCTAAGAAGCAAATGCTTCTATCACTTAAAAACTTATATCCATTTTACATATGAGTTTCATGGTGTATCCTTTTCGATGCGAAACAAGTCTTACTTCATAGATAAGCTTTCAAAATCCATTTTACATATCCCTTATTTTGAAAATTTTCCATCAATTCAAACCCTAACACCAACTTTGTTTGAGTGTCATGCCATTATGCCAACATTTTACTGTTGTGTTATAATAGCATCAACTTAGAATCAGTAAGGCCTATTAAAGAATTTATTACACACACACACATATATAATTGGCATGCCCCTTTTTAAGAATAGTCCATTTAGGACTAAGGTCTTATTCAAGTGGGGTAAATACTCACCCTATTCAAATGGTGTGAGTCCTATTCAAGAAATGTGATGACTCTAATTTATAAAATGAGGATGTTACAACGTATGGCACCGCAACGTGAAAAGATGGAAAAACATGAATTTTTGTTACATTGTATAGAATAAGAAATTATGCGCAAGCTACTGGGCTCTGTTTGCCGGTGAAGATTGCTTTAGCATTAGAACATGCAGCCGAAAGAGAACAACTACAGGTGCCACTGTATGTCAAGTCAATGTCAACTAGTTCAACACCTTCGCAAGGATTTGCATTACTACAATCAAGAGACACTGCGACATCTGAGATCGAGCTTCCCCTTATATTCCTGAAGTGAATGTCACTGATCTTCACTTTCGATGACTGTAACAAGCCCAAAATTTAGTTTTCAACAAAATTAGTTCATGAAAATTGAGTACGAGAAATGAAAATTAAATTTGACGTGTTAATTTTACCCCTTGTTTATTCTTAGAGTTGTAATGTTGATCTATGATGATGGGATTTTTCACATCCGTCATCGTTATATCCTCAAAAATGATGTTGGATGCTTTCATTTGATTTGATTTTTCTAACGTTTTAATCCTCGCACCGTTGGTTGTGCCTTTTAATGTACAATTTGTCACTCTAATCCCTTTCACATCCTTATCCAGTGGATGCCCAAGACTACCAACGCTGCAACGAAAAAACAAAAACAAAAAACAGAAAGGATCAAGAATTTTGAATTTCGAGTGCAAAAACCCTAAAAAATCAATGTAATTCATAAAGATTATTTTGTTAGAATGTATACCTAATGCCATGTCCTGGTCCACAAGTAATACCGGAGACTCTAATATTGCTGTTGCCTTCACCCATGGAAATACAATCATCACCAGTTCCGATGACGGAATTAGTAACGTTGACGAGATCAGAACGACTTATATGAATGCCATCGGTGTTTGGGCTATTGCCCGGTGCAGTTATATCAAGGCCTTCGAGTTTAAAATTATTACAGCTTGTGACCGTCATGTGGAATCCTTTGCTATTAACCAAATTAATCTTCTCAACAAGGGCATTTTGTACAAACTGAAATTTAAGAGACTGCAACAAAAGCAGAAGAAGTTAATGCATCTATTTTTAACATTTAGTATAAAATTTAGAGAAAGTTGGCTTACAATTGGGAGAAGGGTCTTGTGAGTACGATCGTTGAACTTCCAAGAGGCTTCACCTTGCCCATTAAAGGTTCCTGTACCTGTAACTACCAGACCATCTATTTTGTTGAATCCAATCCACAATCCGCTAGTGTATTCACTGAGATCAGTATGTCCGAGCACGGTTCCTAGAACTTCAACGGTTATGGGATCGGAGCATTTGCATGGCCCGTGGAAGAAGACTTCCCCTGCCATGAAGTTCCCTGGTGGGATAACAAGCTTGGCTGGCCCAGTTGATTGGCACGCAGCATTCCATGCCCGTATAAACATCTGCAAACACATCATTCAAGTGAGTAGTGTTACCCTAGGTTGTTATGTTCAGAATTTCATGATGTAATTGGTGCATGCATACCAATGTTTGGTTTAATTTTCAATAATGAAATTGGTCATTTCATTCATGTTTAAACTTAATGTTTGGTATATATACTGAAATCATGTTTGAAAAACGAAATATTGATTACAATAAAATTTTATCCTTCGAATCTAATGAAAAAATAATAATAATTAGCGGCAACAGAAATCATGGAAGGCCGAGTGATTTTTTATTGTCCCCAAACTCACCATAGCATTATTTGTCTTTCCATCCGGCTTAGCACCATACGTTGTAACATCAAAAACTGTAGCATCAGCGCCGACAAGGCCACGACGAGCACCTTCAACTCTATACGAAAGCAAAGCTATACCCAAAAGAAAAACAACTTTGATTTCGATCCATGGAAGGGTCATTGTGACCTTCAACACTGAGCTATATATATTTTTTAATTTATTCTTTTAAGAAAGAACAAACTATAAAGAAAAAGAGGGAAACAAAAAAGAAAAAAAGAAAGAAGAAAAGAAACAAAAAGCCAGAGGCTTGTGAATTGATGTGATCAGCCACCAAGTATTTATACCTTGTTCTTGTAACCACTTAAACTTTCTTTGGTATCTCCTTGCCCCCACAAAGAAGAGAGATTGTGAACCTATAATTTTTGGTTAGTTACTATGATTAGTTAACACATTTCACAAAAGTTTGACTTTTTAATTACTCCCCAAATTAGGCCTTCCACGCTATTACCGTTGAGGTTGAGGTTGAGGTTGAGGTTGATGTCTATAGTTGTTGGTGGCTTTGAAAGGCTCGTAATGAGTGATTCATCAAATTTGGTGGGATTCATTGTCTATTGCAACCAAAGTTATGGCGGAGTATTTAGAATTTTTACATGCCCATTGTGGGTTTTTAGTTTCTTGCTTGGAAATCATTTTGTCAATGGGAAACTCAGGCAAGCAAGCAAATTTTGCCAGTTAGCTAAAATTTTATCGTCTTTTCGTTTATTTCCAACATTTTTGTAATTGGGCAGCCCATGATGTGGCGAATTATGTCTTGTCTATTGTATAATGTGATCGGGAAAGATGAATTTTATATTAGGCTTCAACATCTAACCCTTATATATAGATTGAAGCCCTTCCGGCCTTCCACTCTTTATTTTCATCTGATTCAGTTATAACATTTATCATTTGATAAAAAAATATGGATGTAATTTGTTTGACGGCATCAAGGATGTACGTGCTGTCACAAGTCATTTATAATTCTTTCAACATATCAACCTAGACAATTATTCATTCATAACTTTTCTTTAAATATAAACAAAGGAACTATATTTATTTATTAATTTCAAAAATACGCTTGACACATTAACAAGTAAACAAAATTAGGTAACTAAATCCGATATACAAAGCATTTCTCTTAATAAGGTTTGTTACGTAAATATTTTTCTTTTGTTCATGGTTTAGATCAAGTTAATTAATGATCCTTGTGATAGGAATTTTGTACCAGCAATATTATTAGCATTTCATAAATGAGGCACAGTGTTAACACAATCCAAAAAAAAAGAAAAAAGGATAAGTGGACAATGGGAATAATAGGGCCTACCCACTAATGGTTGCTATCAATATTCTCAGTAGCAACCGACATTAATGGAGTTTGACTACGATAACTCATGTTTTGCCTCACTGCGCATGCCAAACGCTTCCAATCCAACTTTGGCAAAATGACCCCAAACAAACCATTCTCGAAGAATTGCATCCCTTGAGCAATTTCTGCTCAAAATTCTCAACAATCGTTGCTTCTAATTACTTAAGAGTGCTTAAACCCCCTAAATTCATCCACTTGTAATAGATTTCACGCTTGATGCGCCGTGTTGATTTTTGATAACATTTCTTTTTTTGTGTTACAAAGCAAGTGTATATGCATATGTACTTAAATGTGTTAACTTTTGATTTCTTTTATTTTTTTTTATACAACAATAAGACTTTAATCTTTATATAGCTCCAATTTTCACTTAGTCAAAGGCAGAATATGTGTCTAAATTCATAAAGAGCTATAACACAAGAGTTGATGATAAGATAGACCGTAATACATGAAAATTTTTGAATAGACTAATCTATAAAGATAGTTGTGTATTTTTTTAATAATTTTATGTCATGTGTGTTATAGTTTAATTTTTATCAATGAGCCATAATAGATATGATAAAGTATTATTAAAAAATAAACTGCTATACAGTACTCTAATCTAACTAAAAATCCCTCAACCTGTCACGGCCATGTTTTCAGATTTTTCAATTTTAGTGAGAGTAACATCACACAAAGGAAAAAAGAATTAAGGAATGTTCTTAAAAGATCCATTTTTGGTTGTCTTTTCTAATCACTGTTTGGGATAAGAATTCCATTATAAGTTTATCATGCTTTATGGGATATATATTTTCCATTAAATTAATGGTCACATGTTCAAAGAGAAGGTGTGAAATTATTTTATGTGACCAACCACTTTAATCTCATTTATTAGATAGGTTTTTCTCTTTTTCTTTTTTCTTTTTTTTATTTTTGTGGGTGCGTAAGAAGAATAGAACATCTTTTCAGAGATTCTCAACACGCCACTGAAACAATAAAGGAAAACCAAGAGAAAGGAGATCCAGCATGAGCATGAACCCTTCTTTCGAGGGTTCCTCAATGTTAGCAACAAAATTAGGCTAGGTTTGTTTCATGAATTAGATAAGGTGAATTAATTATTTTTTTTATTAATAGTGATAAGATTAATAATTATATCTTTCTTTTTCATTAATAGTAATCAAATTAGTAATCAAATTTTTTCTTTTCATTATTTATTTATACTATAAGTCATTATTTACTCTCATTATTATTAATGAACTCCAATTTTTTTTTTTTTAATACTGACTTTACAAAGATTATAAAAATTAATTTATTTTATCTCCTTTTGTTGGCCAATTAAACCAAGCTTATAAATTTTAGAAAATTTCTTAATTTAGTTTATTGAGTCCTAATAATATTTGAAGTCCTTTTAGATAGTCCTAAGTTAGACTAATATTCTAATGAGAGTTAGTTTTCAGATTATAGTTAAGATATACTAGTTTGTACAAGACTAGATGTCCTAATCAATATAGGACTTAGAATCAATGTTATAAATATATATATATGTGTGTGTGTGTGTGTGTGTGTGTGTGTGTGGGTCTCTGTCACATTGAATGGTAAGCTACAAAAATAATAAGTAGTGGCTAGAAAAAGAAGCCGTGAGCCGATAATCTACACCGTGAGAGTGTGTGTTTATGTAGCAAGCCAAATTATGGCGGCCATAATTGTGTGTGAATATAGATTCGAGAGTCATGGGAGGTTCTGCTAATATATTTGTAAGTGTGAGGTTTTATACTGTTCAAATAAAATAATAGAAGTTTACTTTGTAGTTAAAGAATGAAACAATTTCATCTTCTTATTTTTTATTTTTATTCTTTTTACTTTGTTTATTTTTAATTTTACAATTACTATCAGAATAATTTTAAATCTTATATTTCAAATTAGAATATGATACCATTGCTTTTGAGGTAAAATTATATGGATGTGAGAGGACACGCCTGTCTCTGTCAGTAGAATTTCAATATATATTATATTGTTGAAGATAATGGACCCATCCTTACTCAATTATTTGTTTTTTGCTTCAGTTAATCATGCCATTCCCCTTTTTTTTTTTTTAAGGTTTATCTACTCGCAACAGTTCCAAGTACAGATATTAAAGGCAAAGGTCCAAACCACGTCCCTAACCTTATCCAGGTGAGAGTTTTGTCACGGCAATGGCACACAGAGTCTATAGTTGGTACCCCCGAAACAATATTTCCAACAGTGAAATAAATGTCTATATATATTCAAAAAAAAAAAAAAGAAAGAAAGAAGAAAAGTACACTCTTGATCAATATTCACATATGTAAAAAAAATACATTTTCACTAATATGATTATTGATTTTACCTTTTGGAGTACAATAATTTAAAAATATCTAACATTTACTCGACAAATGAGAAACTACTCATTGAAGTAGCATGCGCAAGCTATTAAAAGTCGGCAGCAGCAGCAGCAGCTTAATTGATAAGTTCCTTCTCAGGCTCACTATTGTTTAAATTTTTAGATGAGGTGATGATATAGATAATAATTACTGTATTAAAATTTTACCGTCATTCAATAATATGAGTTGTGTATATGACTATACAAAAGAGGACGTATTAAAAATTATAATATTAAAATTACGTCATTTCTAACAATTTAAAATTTTTGGACTGACTTTTGGTTTAATATATATTAATAAAAAGTAAATATTATATATTACTTAAAAAAATGTTCATATATATTAATAATAAGAGTACTCATAGATTGTTATATGTTTCAAAGGAATTAGAAAACAAAAACAAAATTCTTTTTTTTTATTATAATTTGTGGACATATAAGAAAAAGACGGGAGAGAGAATTAATACAATCCATCTTTTATTATTGAATTAAAAAACTAACTAGGGACGAGAAAAAAAATTGTATAATCGTCTTATTTTATTTTAGAATATAAGAAGACAAAAGAAAGAGAGAAGATATTTTATTATGTAAATATAAAGAATAAAATAAAAATACACATATTTTAAAAAAATAAAAGTACACTCTAATGTTTTCCTTCAATCTTCTCCAGTTTTTAGAAAGTGAGTAAAATGAATTAAGGGGGTAAAAGGCCATTTCTTTTCTCACTTCCTTGCCCTGTTTTTAAACCAAAATAAAATAAATCTTCTCTCCTTCATTTTTCTTATTTTCTTTCTAACTTCCTTAATCCACTCCAATCAGAGTGTTAATGAGTTATTTGCTTTCATACTTTTACCTTTCTTTTTGGATTGTTCTTTATGGTAAAGAAGTCATAGCAAGAATTGAGTCTCATCCCCTGCCAGTAAAACATCAACTTCAAAAGAAAGCAGGATTGGATTCCAGAGGGTAGTGGATTTAGAATTCGGGTCCCATACGCTGTTCGAAATCCACGGTCCCAAATATAAAAATGGTTTTTCATAATTGGAGTCCAGAATTACATCCAAAAAAATGAAGATTGGACACGAATACAATGGGCAGCATCATCCATTTCTTTTTCCTTTTCTCCTCCTATGCGGATGAGACCAATTTCACCTTCAAACCGCCCACTATTTTCTGTGTGTCTTTATCTCCTTCTTCTGCTTTGTGCAATAATAAACCGCCACCACCTTACCTTCTCTTTCTTTCATATAAATTTGCACTCTCTCTCTCTCTCTTTTCATTAGCACAAATCGCAGAGTCAAAACAACAACAACAACAACAACATCGTCAAATCACTAAAGCTTTCATTTTCTTTCTTTCTTTCTTTCTTCGATCACTGAGAGTTCTTAGATATACAGTAACTAACAGTCTACCAATGGCTACCCCGAGATTAGGGCGAATTCCTAGCATGAGAGAGAGGGTTGAAGACACCCTCTCTGCTCACCGTAACGAACTCATATCGCTCCTCTCCAGGTTTCCTCTCTCTTCTCTAAAACCACTGGTTTTTTCCCCTACTCTTTGCTTGTTAAGAAATTATATCTTAGTTTGGGGTCGAAGTAGCACTTGTAAGATTGCAAAATTTCTTTTCTTTTCCTTTCTTTGATTTTTTTTTCTTTTACCGAGTAACTAAGTGGAACTCCAGGGAATTTTCTAATAAATAATAGTTTTTCTGGGATTTCTGTATGTATGTTGGAAGGTATGTGGCTCAGGGAAAGGGGATATTGCAACCCCATCACCTGATCGACGAGCTCGACAATATCATCGGTGATGAAACATCAAGGCAAAAGCTCAGCGATGGTCCCTTTAGCGAAGTCCTCAAGTCCGCCCAGGTGAATTTTTATATCTTCTGTCCAATCTTTACTGTATAAGTACAACTTTTGGAATTCGAGAAAATTGAGGAAAAGAAAAGAAAATATTTTAATCTTTGGCTTATCTTTATATCTTCTGTCCAATCTTTACTGTATAAGTACAACTTTTGGAATTCGAGAAAATTGAGGAAAAGAAAAGAAAATATTTTAATCTTTGGCTTTGGTTTCCAAGGAAGGAACTCAGAACTTGAACTAAGTTAATTTGGTGTATTATGATGATAAAAAAGATAAAAAAAATTGTTTCTCATGTCCTACTCTTGTGTAGTGGAAAAACAAAGATTACACAGTTTTAAATTTGTATTCTTTTCTTTTTTATGCCTTTTCTTAGCATCCAAACAGAGTATTAGACTTCGTTTGTTTCATCGGAAATGATTTTTAGAAATTGGTGCTCCGTGTTCATCTCACCATCCTTTGTATTATTAGATACTCCAGTCAAATACAATGCTCCATTTATAACCCAACGCTTCTGTTGCTTGCTTAATTAAATGAGCTGATTCCTTAGGAGTCCATGTGATGGCAAAGAAAACTAGTTTCAGATCAAAGTAATTTTGTGTTATGTTTCTTGTTTGATTGCATAGCTATTGAGGCAAAAGAAAAGAGAATGCAGAAAATTTTACAGTGGCCCCCTCAACTCCAGACTGAAATATGTTTTCAACTTCTTATTTCTTTCCTAAAAGAAAAAGTAAAATGTTGTGTATCCCTAATTTATATCCCCAATTGTTTCTCCAATTTGATGTGGCAGGATATGATGGTTTTGGGTTACATGTGATGTGATTTTTAAAGCTACTATATCCTAACACATCATATTAGAAATACTATTGAGGATATTAATTGGGGATACCTAGCACTTCTCAACTACAGACTGAAATATGTTTTCAATTTCTTCTTTCTTTGCTAAAAGAAAAATCAGCTGTGTAACTGAGCAATATAAAATGGGTCAAAGTGGTTTTCACAGCTATTCTAAAATCAACACAGTTGTGTCACATGTAACTACTTTACAAGTCCAATGCAGTCTAATAACTGTCTTGTCTCCTGGAAATCATTTCCGCCATAACAATTGTGCCTTCGGGTATCATCATTTCATGTACTTTTTAAAATAAAAATCTTGCTTTATTATTGATGCTAGGAAGCCATAGTTCTGCCTCCATTTGTTGCTATAGCAGTTCGTCCAAGGCCTGGTGTTTGGGAATACGTACGTGTTAATGTACATGAACTCACTGTGGAGCAGTTGAGCATTTCCGAATATCTTCTCTTCAAAGAAGAACTTGTAGATGGGAAGTAAGTGATCCTCTCTTTCCTGAAATTACAATTTGCAGAAGAATTCATACTAAATTTGTGCATCCTAGCTTCCTGTCAGATGGGTACTTCTTGAATACTTACCATTTTGGCTTTTAAAAACATGTCAGGATCAATGACCATTATGTGCTTGAGCTTGATTTTGAGCCATTCAATGCAACATTTCCTCGCTCAACCAGGTCTCAATCCATTGGCAACGGAGTTCAATTCCTCAACCGTCACCTCTCTTCAATCATGTTCCGCAACAGAGATTCTTTGGAGCCATTACTTGATTTCCTACGAGCACACAAATATAAAGGGCGTGTAAGTTTACTTAGAAAGTGGTCCTCTTGTTTATCAAATTTTTGCTGATCACTTGGTTTGTGCTAAACTACAACATATGTTATCTTTGAATTTGTATCCAAAAATTGATTTTCATTAGCCACCTACCATTACTGATCTTATTATTATTATTAATTCTGCACTAGTTTCAGTTTGGTAGCACTCTTTAGTCCTTGGGTATCTGTTTGATATCTTGTTGGAACCGACCATTGGATATAAAATTTCAAAGCATTAGCATTCTTTTAAGTGAGATGACCTCACAGAACTGGATGATTTTATCTAATAAGAAATTGTGTGCAGGTTATGATGTTGAATGATCGGTTACAGAGCTTATCCGGACTACAGTCTGCGTTGGCCAAGGCAGAGGATTATATTTCTAAGCTACCACCAGATTCACCCTATTCTGAATTTGAATATGCGTAAATTCTACTTATAGATCCATCTGTTCATGGTCTTAATTTCCTTAGTTAGTGTTCAAGTGCTTGACATTTTATACCAATTACCACTGGCTTGCAGATTGCAAGGAATGGGTTTTGAGAGAGGCTGGGGTGATATTGCACAACGGGTTTTGGAGATGATGCATCTCCTCTTGGACATCCTTCAAGCTCCTGATCCTGCCACGTTGGAGACATTTCTTGGTAGAATCCCAATGGTGTTTAATGTTGTCATCTTGTCTGTACATGGTTACTTTGGCCAAGCAAATGTTTTAGGCTTGCCTGACACTGGCGGCCAGGTACTGATTGTTTATCTTCTGCATAAACCATGCAAACTTGGACTTAATGTTCATATTTTCTTGTCTCCATTTGCTATGCTCTCCAGCCCCCTTTCTTGTTCATGTTGCATGCATGTCGATGATTTCCTCTTTTCAAGTACTTTTAAAATGTTGATTGTCAATCACAAACTATGCAACTGGAATGATTACTCTATTATTTTTGTCGTTGTTGATGTGCAGGTTGTATATATACTGGATCAAGTGCGTGCCCTGGAGAACGAAATGCTTCTAAGAATAAAGCAGCAAGGATTGGATGTCACTCCTAGAATACTTATTGTAAGTGTACTTTCACTATTCTCAAGTCAGTGTCTCCAATATAGTTATTATATTGGCCAGAAGTTGTTCAATTTACCCACTTGGTTTAGATACAGAACATTTCTCACTGTAGATCTGATATGGTTTTCATTGGTTGTCTAAGGTGACCCGGTTAATTCCTGATGCAAAAGGTACATCATGCAACCAACACCTGGAAAGAGTTAGCGGAACTGAACATACACATATTTTGCGAGTTCCTTTTAGAACAGAGAAAGGAATTCTTCGCAAGTGGATCTCTAGGTTTGATGTATGGCCTTATCTGGAGACATTTGCAGAGGTAAGAACTGATTTAGCAGATGAAGTTCTAATTAGTATTCCTTTTTAGGGGGTTGGAGTTCAAGTTCTAGTATTCTAGTCATTTATTAATTAGTAGTGCTTCTAAGTCCATGCTTCAAGAACCATATTCTGTCTAAAAAGCTTGTAGAGATATAGGTTGTGATATACATAGTGGAAATTGGGCACATAACAAATTCTAGTAGTCCAATGAGGAAATATTGCTGTTCATGAACAATGTCAAACCAGTAATCAGTGTTGTACAGATTATTCAATTAAAACTTCTTTTTAAGCCTAGATAATGGTCTAATCACAGTTTCCCCCAAATGACAATTCTCATGCCAGAAACATGTGTAACAGCATTGATGTGTTAACAGAATGAGACAAACATCTGACATTTGTGAACCAGCCAGACCTCAAAGCTAAGATACGCCATGATTTGTACGTTTCACTACTGTTATTGTTGCAAAATCCAACTGAATTTGTTTTTTCCCCAAGTAAATTATTAAATTTGATCGATCATTTGAGTTTGTGTGGGTGGCTTGGGTGGTTTTGTGTGTGTGTGTGTGAGAGAGGGAGGGAGGGAGGGACGGAGAGAGAGAGAGAGAGATATGCAATACATACATGTACATCGATATGTAATACAGACATCAATACATATTGCTTCCCTGGAAAATGTCGCGACATTTTTCGTAAGGTGCTGAGTCTTTTGACATCTAGGTGAATATAGGTAGTTGAATCTATAACTAGTTTATTATGCGCCTCAACAATGATTCTGCAAAAATCGAATACTACCACCACCCTTCACCAATGGTGCTACCCGCAATACTATGACACAACCTCCTAAGAGTATCGCCACTAAGAACTACCTCACTATCAGCCCCTTGCCAACACATCACTACTTTTAACTTCACCACTGAAAGTCCATCTCACCTAAATGTCCAGTGCCACTATTAATTAATCCACCTTCTGCCACCTTTGTTAATGCCATTACCAGCCCATCTCCTACATCACCATATTTCTACTATCTTCATCTATAAACTTATCACTGTTGCCACCTGATCATCCACATCGATCCATTACTGACCACCATTTCTTCACTACCATTGTGTTGTTCCACCACCATTTTATTTTCTATATGGTGGAAGAAAATTCATTAGATTAGATAATGGTAGTACATTGGGGAAAAGCAGCACTTCTGATGTGTTCACAAGGATTCTACCAACATTTCAATTGTAGTCTTGGAGAGAGACTTGACCTTATAGGCTAAGCAATTTGTAACCCTGCAGGCTTCCAGTCAATAGGATCGATGCTGTTTAGCATCACTGCCACTACTGTTGCTGCATTGCTACCTCACACCATCATCACCATCTCCTTTATCTTGAAACTAACACTGAACTGGTCACACATTGGCACATGCACTAGTTTGAAACTGAATTCATCATTTCATCATTTGTTCGCCTAGGTCTGATGTTGCATTCTTCCTTAGTTTTGTTGTGTAACATTCCTTCTGAATTGTGTTTTGTTATCAGGATGCTGCGAGCGAAATTGCTGCTGAGTTACAGGGTGTTCCAGATTTGATTATTGGCAACTACAGTGATGGGAACCTTGTTGCATCTTTATTAGCTCATAAGCTGGGGGTCACACAGGTTAGGAGTGATATTAAGGTTCCCTCGTTTCGCAAATAGGAAGTTCACAAATTCTTTGCTGAAAAGGGAATTTTATGCTTTAAAATTTTTATTCTTGCAGTGCACCATTGCACATGCCTTGGAGAAAACAAAATATCCAGATTCTGATATATATTGGAAAAAATTTGAGGATAAATACCATTTCTCGTGTCAGTTCACTGCTGACCTGTTGGCCATGAATAATTCAGATTTTATCATCACTAGTACATACCAAGAGATTGCAGGAACGTAAGTTTCTTTCTTGTGCCATAATGATATTTATGTATTGATGTAATATATCTTTTCTTGTTTTTAGTATATTAAGATTATCACGATTATTGTCAATCTGCTGTGATTTAACTTGGGATCTCTTTAGTCAGCATGCAACCATCTGAAATTTAAGAATTGTTTGAATTGAAAAGGGTCTGGTTTTGCTTTAGCAAGCCATGTTATTTTATATTTTGGTTGTTTTTCCCTAAACCCAGCCCATAGTCCCCCCCCCCCCCCCCCCCCAAAGGCCCCCGCGGGTGACTTCTGCCATCTTCTGAATTTTATAAATTAATACCTGTACCAAGGAGAACTTATGATATATCTATACATGTACCATGGAGAAAAAGGATTCAAGTGGCAAATCCCAAAGAGTTGGGATTTTGAGGATCTCTTAAAGTATGTACCATAGATCCATCATAATGGCAAAGAAAATGGTTACACTGAAAAATTCCTTCTGTATAAGGTGAAATGGGAAACTCAGGACCAACAATATTTGCTTGTACCCTCCAACATGAAATAAAATAAAGGACGTTACATGATACTCAACTGGACCTATTTTCCAGGATGAGGATTGGAATGACATCCTACTCATATAATCCTTAAATTGGAAATTTAGTTGCTTCTTTGTTGGATTATTAGTTTGGCTATTTTGTTATTCATTTTACAGTTTTAACTTTGTTCTTACTAAACTAGTGATAAGGTATTACAGAAGTTCTAGCTATTGCCCCACCCAAAAATAAAAGAAAAAAAAGAAAGGAAAAAAGTTATTGTTAATGCTGATCAGGTTCCATGTTTTAGGTTGCCTCGCTTATGTAAACAAGGATTACGTCCGCATTATATAGCCTCTAATTCCACTTTTGACTCCATTTTAGCAGAATGTGCATTTACATTGTGATATGTGGATATTATGTCTGATATTGCTCTCTTATTATTGCAAACACATTATATGCTTCGTTAATTCAACAAAATGTATGGTAATTCATTTCTTTAATTGCCCGCCTTCTTGTACTGTAACAAGGTCATGTATTTTGCTACTTTAACTGTAACTTGGAAATTGGAACTGATTGATTGCTTCTGTAATTTTATTGTTTTACCTAAATGGTAGTTTTAGTGATGCATTAATACTTGGTGCTCAGCAGCTCAACTCTTATTCTATTACTGCTATTTTCCAGGAAGAATACTGTAGGTCAGTATGAGAGTCATACAGCTTTCACTCTTCCAGGCCTATACCGAGTTGTTCATGGCATTGATGTTTTTGATACTAAGTTCAATATAGTCTCTCCCGGGGCAGATATGTGCATCTACTTTTCATACGCTGAAAAGGAAAAAAGACTTACTGCTCTACATGATTCAATTGAAAAGATATTATATGATCCCGAGCAGAATGAGGAGCACATGTGAGTCACTTACATTTTGATTTTTCACACAGTTCTCAGTTGCTAAATTCATCTCTATTTTCTGTCATCATTTAGCTTTTTACTCTTATATTCATATTAACTTATTAACCTAGTTCAGCAAATTGAAGCTATGGGTAAGAGAATTTATTTCAAGATGAGAGACTTTCAGAAGAATTTGAAATATTATAATTATCCCACTTATCAAAAAAAAAATTTATAATTATCCCCAACGGCCACTTGCCTAAAATGAAAATTGATATATTATTATAATTTTGAGTTTTACTATAGTTATCCACTTCATGCAGTAAAATAGAACTTCTTTGCAGAAATTGACCTAATCTGTAGATAATTTTTAGCTGTTAATATGATTTTTTTTATTTGATTTAATGCAGTGGTACACTAAGTGATCAGTCAAAGCCCATACTTTTTACCATGGCAAGGCTCGACCAGGTAAAAAACATTACAGGGCTGGTAGAGTGCTATGGTAAAAGTCCCAAGCTGAGGGAACTGGTTAACCTTGTGGTGGTAGCTGGCTACAATAATGTGAAGCAGTCCAATGACAGAGAAGAAATTACTGAAATTGAGAAGATGCATGGCCTTATGGAGAAATACAACTTGGATGGCCAGTTCCGATGGATCTCTTCTCAAACAAATCGAGCACGTAATGGTGAGCTCTATCGCTACATAGCCGACACTAGAGGTGCCTTTGTGCAGGTATGAAATGCACAGCGTTTTCTTATCACATTTATGAAATATATAATACTAACTTTTAACTTCTCTTTTTGTATTCTTTCAATCTCAGCCTGCATTTTATGAAGCATTTGGACTTACAGTGGTGGAGGCAATGACGTGTGGCCTTCCAACATTTGCTACTTGCCATGGTGGTCCTTCGGAGATTATTGAAGATGGTGTATCGGGATTCCATATTGATCCATATCACCCTGATAAAACTGCTGCAGTAATGGCAGATTTTTTTCAACAGTGCAAGGAGGATCCCAGTTGCTGGGTAAAAATCTCTGAAGCAGGGCTTCAAAGGATCTATGAAAGGTTTGTCTTTCTTGATCGAATCAAATACTTCTTCATTTGATCAGGCCTACTAAGACCTCCCTAACATTGTAGGTATACATGGAAGATTTACTCCAAAAGGCTAATGACATTGGCTGGCGTTTACGGTTTCTGGAAGTATGTTTCGAAACTCGAGAGGCGGGAAACCCGGCGATATCTTGAGATGTTCTACATTCTCAAGTACCGTGGTTTGGTGAGCTCTTCAACCATCTCTGTCTCTGTTGTATTTGGTCTTAGTAACGTTGTGCTTTGATAAACTTAAAATTGAAGAACTTTTTAAAATTTGATTACTTTGGCTCTCTTTCAGGTAAAATCTGTTCCTCTGGCAATTGATGGTGAACAGTGAAATATAGGCACTTGTAATCCATATAGGCTCTTTCCACTGGTATGTTAAATAAAGTTCATTGCATGGACACGGGTGTAAAATATCATGGCAGTTGTATGGATGACAAAATGAATTAAGCTATTTGGTTTCATTATTATTGTTCTTATCCCTGCTTCATTTTTTTTCTTTTACTTCCTACTTTTTTTTTGGTAATTGGGAATACAAGAAAACAAACAGAAGTTAGAGAGAGCCTTAGAAGAGTAGGGAAAAGCACAAGAATAATTATAGAACTAATTTAAGCTTATTGTGAGGCTAGAATAGAACGAGGGTGTTTATATCAAAGTCAAAACTATGGAAGTGAGACTTGAGTTGAAACTTCACACGAAAAGGAAGCCTGATCTGATGGTTTAAGAAAAGTAGGGAAAGTCTTTTTAGTCCTCCCAGTCACAACTCGAGAGGTCAAAGACCTTCACCCCATGGCTCAATCTCCCTGTGGGATGACGACTATGCAGTAGGCACTCTGGTTCTGACACTACCCTAAAATCTGCTACATCTTATCACATAGGATGCTGAGGCCTGCTAGGACGGAGAGTGTCAGCTGGTCCAACCTCCACGCATCCTTTTTTCTGGAAAAGGAGAAACATGTTCAACCTCCAGCGACAAATGACACAAAAAGAGTAAATCAGATAACCTCTGCTTTCGGCAAAAAATACGCTCTGCTGCCAGTGTCTCCTTCTTCCCATCCTTAGAACTTCCCTATGCACCTCGGAATGCAAGCATGTTGTTACTTTTTTATTTTGTAAAAGTCTCAAACTATTTAGATGACACGATATTATAAGTAGGTGTTTATGCAAGAATTTCTCCCACAAGTGATTAATGGCATCTTATATTTCAGCACCTCGTCTCTTCATCACCAGTATCAATCACCTTAGTGCCTCGGGGCACAAATATATTTTCATCGTTACCACTCCACTCCTCCCCCTCCCCCTCCCCCTCCCCCTCCCCTCCTTAAATTTCGGCCACTCTTATCATATTTCGAGATGGTAAGATCAGTAATACATGTGGAGTGATCATAGATCTTACCATATGGAGTATTCGTCTAGGGCCGCCCAATGCCCAATATTTTTTTCCTATTAAACCATAATAATTTCATAGCTCATCATTATATTAATACGTAGAATCATACTAACTCCAACTTCTGTCCATTCATAAGATTGTTGTACTCCCAAGAAAAATTAAAATTTATTTGTCCATTACTCTTAAATATATAAATGATGAACAGATTTTTTTACTTAAAATAATGAAACTTGTATATATTTTTTATAATACATCTTATTACCTAGTCTCCAAAAAAGTCTATTTTCTATAACATTACTTTTTCTAATGTGTTTACGGTTAGATAACTTAGATTTCATATCCTGGACTTTCCAATCAACTTTTAGTGAAGTACACGTGGGCGAATGTCGAACTCCGCAAGGTTCCCAACAGCCAAACACTAGCTCCCACGTGGCATGCATGGTTTATCTACTTCGTCTTTCTTTTCCATCACTCATTTTCAACGGTCAAACGTTGGGCCCTCTCCAACGGTAAAATATTCATTTTTGGAACTTTATCCATTGGCAACAGAACTTTTTGTCCTTAATCCTCTCTAGCTTATACTATACACCTTAGCTCTTTGGTCACCACGTGTAAATAGCGCGTGTTTTCTACGTATAGAAACAGAGATAGAGAGCACAAGGCATTCCAATTTCAATCCAAGTCTTCAGAAATTAAATCGTCACATTATATTATTATTTAATAATATTTTATAAAATATAAAAAAATTATATATTTATGAAAGAGTAGTGTAATATTCTTTATCAAATAATTATTCCTAAAATCTTTTATATAATAAACACAAACAAGTCCCAAAGATGAGAAAAACATACTCAAACGGCTGCCCTATGGCCGCCAATGCTATTGCAGCCCATAAACCATATATAATAATTTTAAATTTTACATATAAACGCCATATCTGTCAAGGACTTAATATATATATATATATATATATATAATAAATGTATATAAGAAAGGCTAGATATAACACTTGGGGCTCGAACCTTACGATTCTCGACCTCTGAACACCACGCGCACAAACCACAGGAATACTAATTAGAGACCACAAATACAAAAACGAAAAAAAAGAAAAATCAAACACCACCTAATTAATACTGCTAACTGTTAATTAAAGGCCCTATAGCTGGCCAAATGAGTGCGCAAGATAAGCCAGTGCACCTACAAGGGGTGCGTTAATGTAGGTGGCTGGTTCTGACTGCTCATAATCAGACCGTTGATCTGGGAACCGGTCGTGCTGATCGGGCCCACCAACCACTGCCCCCACAAGGATGTTGGGGTTAGGGGACTGGGAATGCATGATACTGAAGCCGGATGAGCATTGGATCTTTGCTGGGTGCACCGCGATTGACGGTAGAGATGATCCCCTGTGATGAATCCTCCGTGGGTACCTAGCACCATATCCCACCATGTAGGACATCCTCAAGGGATTGTCTCCTAGCAAATAGTCCACCTGTTAAATTACAAGCATACATTCTCTCAGTATTATATATAATAATGTGAAATTTGTTTGATATGATGTTTTTAATTTACCTGTTTTTTGGCAATGATTCGGAGCCTCTTTGGGGTGATAATAGCTCCCCCACAGTTGACTATCTTGTGGGCTTGGGTTAAGTACTTGGCGTAGGTTACCAGCAGGAAAGAGGTGGAGGTTGCATACTGCATGTTACCGTCACTCATCTTAAACAGAAGCCCACCTGTAAAATCAAGCCGTTAGCTGTTAAAACTCATATATATAAATCTATGTATATATTGAGAGAGAGAGAGAGAGAGAGAGAGAAGGGGGGGGGGGGGGGGGACCTGGTGTGTACTGGGCTGAAGAGGAGGGTGTCCCCGGGATAAGGGAACAGATGAAATTATCAGCATGGCCTTTGTAATCATGGAGAGATTGAACTTTTTGAACAAGAAATGCCTGAAAATGCAAGGAAATGTTTTGGATTATGTTTTTCTTTACAAAAATTGAAAAAAGGCCACTTCTATTAAAGAAAGACTAGCATGTGAAATAACTGAAAGCAAGTTAGGAGAGTGGGGACCTTGGAGAGAAGAATTCTAGCTCCAACGTGCTTGTTATCCCACCCAAATGTATTGTCAGTCTCATCAGCTCCAAGCGTCTGCCCATTTACTTGAATGTAGTTGAGATAGGTTGGGTTCTTGGTGGCTTTATGCAACCAAGCAGCACCCCACAACAACTCATCCTTACATAGCCAAAACATACATCAACTCTAAAACCCTCTATTTAGAGCAAAAAAAAAAATAAAAAAATGGAAATGTTGAGCTGAGGACTGGCCTGTACCTGATAACCAGAATAAGAGCAATAGAAGGGGCACACTTCTTTTTTCAACCCGTTGCTGTAGGCGCCTCTGTATCGATCAGCAAACTCAAACACCTAAAAGCCACAGACCAGAATATATATAAATCAGCAAGCTCAGCACATCTGTAAAAAAATGTCCTCTTTTTTTGGCTTTGTTATGAGTTGAAACCATACCCTGATGGCCCTCCAGACTAAGAGCCTGGAGTAAGTAGGGTCAGTTCTTCTGAAAACCAAAGAAGCAGCTGCGAGAGCAGCTGCAGTTTCAGCTGCTACATCAGAACCAGGAGAGTTCCTGTCTATCTTGAACACACTCCTTGGGGTATCCATGTCCTCTGGCCTTTCCCAACAAGCATGGTCCCTGTTTGCATCGCCCACCTACACACAGACAAGACATGCTATTATCACAGTATTAGCTCCTGTGTTTTTGTCCCTAATATTATGTGGCTAAATCACATAAAAAGAACCCATGGAGAATGCACATTGATCTGAAGAATGACACACAAACCTGAACATATATGGTGTCTGGATGGGCAGTGGCTTTGAGAAGGTAATCAGTAGCCCAACGAATGGCTTCTTTTGCATTTTGCAACTCACCTTTCATCAACCCGCCAAACTCAATCACACTCCATGAAAGCATGGTGGTGGTGAATGCCATTGGAAACCCAAACTTCACATTGTCCCCTGCGTCGTAGTACCCTCCAACCAAATCAACCTACATTGTCACATTCACACCAAAAATGAGCAAAAATCAGTTCAAATCTTCCACAATATGAACAGAAAACCAAAGCAGTTAGGTACATACGTGCATGGCTGCGCCATCTGAGAGACCAGAGTCTCTCCTCCAAGTGATCCTCTGGTTAGGAGGGAGCTTCCCTGACCTCTGACCTTCAAAGAAGAGGATTGACTTGGTGAGAGCGTCTCTGTAGTTGTGATGGGCGAAACGAGGGTGGCGGTAGTGGTGTAGAGGGTAGTGTAGGACAGGGAAAGCATTGCAGAAGAGCAGAGAGGCAGTGAAGGGAAAGAGAACAAGGATCAATAGGGAAGAAGAGAAAACAGGGGAAGCCATTTGGGCTCTGCTCAAAATGTAAACAGACCCAAACCAACCAACGAACCAACCAACAACCAACAACTAACCTGCAAGCCGCAGCGCTAGAACAGAGATGGCTCTCTGTATTTATAAGTAAAAGCTGCCTCTTTTACGTCCTGCTTGGTTGCAATAATTAAGTCCACCTCCCATAGGTGCTTTCGCTTTTATTGATCAATTACTTTTACTTATTTTAACAATGGGGACATTTATCATAAGTTTTTGTTGACTACTGTATATGCCGCTTTGATTTTCCTTCATGTCAATTCAGGATACCCTCATCTAAAGTATAAAGGCAAATATGTATATATATATATATATATATACACACACACACACATATAATCCACTCATAGATATTGAGTTGAGAGTGATAGAATATGTGAAAAATCAAGTTTATCCATTCAAAAAAATAGAGGTGGAGGATGTTGCATCCAAACCAGGGTGAGAACGACTGAAATTGATCCAACAATCATAGTTGTTGCAAATTTCCTCAGAATTTATTGCTTATAAAAGTCTCTCTCTTTTATTTATCGGAGATACAAGTTTATTTAGTCTCTATTTGATTCAAGAATTCAAGGAGGGGAGAGAGAGAGATAATTTCTTCTAATTGAATAAAAAGAATAATTTCTTATATATTGTGTTTTCCTTTGTGTAAAAAAAAAAATCAAAAATTGAAACAGAGAATCAGAATATGGTACTTGCAAATTATATGATTTGACTAAAAAAAAAAAAAAAAAGATGAATTTCTTACCAATATTCGGAGGAAATTATACAACAAAATACTTCCAAAATCTAATCTTAGAAAGTTCTGAGACAATAAGTTTCATTATAAATGTGGCTGCTACATTCTAAAATGGACAAATAATAATCTAGAATATCTATATTATTGTACACACATTTCAGTGATCATTGATTCAAGCTCAGTGGCTAATGCATATTGTAGAAGTTTAATCAAGTATTAATCAGAGAAGAAAGGAATTGCATTCCCATTTCCTACTATTTTGGAACAAGGTTCATCGAATATCAAATAGGTTTTGTGTTTCAGAAGAGAGAAAACATTGGAGGAACAAAATCCAAATAGCTGTTGGATAAAGTTGATGAACATGAACATGGGATCGATACTTGAATCTTGAGTTCACCGAGTGAGTCACAAAAGTGTCAAAAGATGCCCATGCAAATTCAATTTCCGGAATGGAGCAGTTGAACTAGTTATATGGAGAGGTCATTTGGATTGGAGGCTCTGGTTCAGGCCCCCATTTCACATGATACCAATAAAATCCCATACTTTGAGATCTATTCTGCAAATTCAAGTTCCATTCTCTATATTGCCTTCTTCATTTTGATGCAGGGGCAATATAATCATCTCCGGTACTTTTTTTCTTCTTATCATTCCAAAAGACAGAGAAATGATATTCTGGCACTCTCTTGGTTAGCATTTGATTCTCTTTGCATGTGCTGTTACTCAATGAGAAATGATCCGTTGAACTATGGTCACTTTGATTGTAGTCTTTTGTGAAATTTACGTATAATTTTTATTGTATAGCTACAATTACGATTGTTGTCACAGCGTGACAGACTCAGATAATTTTGTGCACTCAAAAAAAAAAGCCTAAAATTGCTCCAAAATGACCGGTCATTGTGTGTTAAAACGTCAATGACCTTATAGTTAAGTGGCATAACCTCGATACTTCCATCAGCCCAAAGAGTCCTGAGAGGTCTTAACATTGGCAAATTTTATATATATGTATGTGTATATGTATATATATATATATTGTGTTAAAACTATGTATTAGTTTTCTATGTTCTCATTTTCAATTTTATTAACCTCATACTCTGCTTCCATTTGGTATACTAATGCTGTCCTAAAGAAGTGGATAATAAATAAGCGTGGCTGTAAATTGTAGAGATTATCTAATTGTGCTGTAGGATCGATGTTGCATACTTGCATATGCTCGTTTAGGGGGGAGAGAGAGAGAGAGAGAGAGAGATGCGTGTTGGCACTTGGCAGAGGAAACTGGTCCGAGAGTCATACTGACACAGAAAAAGGGTCAAGGAATGAAAAGCAGTGAAGAAATATGGCCTTCTGGGAGCTATGCTTTATCAAAGTAACAAGCGTAATTAAAGGGCCTATAATAATCAAAGTCTTTAATATATATATATATATATATGTGTGTGTGTGTGTGTGTGTGTATAATAGAAAAGAAACATGGAAGACCGAACTTTTGGTGAGCAAGCGATGGGACAACATAGACTTTAAAGGATGTTTGTTGGAGTGGCCTGCTCGTACTACCATCATGTGCCGTTCTGATATTCTCTCACATTTGAAAAAGCCATTCAATAATGTTAGTTTTTTTTTTGGGGAAAGTAACAATGGTAGTTTATCCTATACTATATATATATATATATATATATATATATATATATATATATATATATATCTTCTGTTTGCCCCTCCGTTAAAAGAGACGCACCAAAAATTAATAGTAAAATCAAACCCATATGCCGATTAGCTGACAACCCAATCCTTCTTATTGGGCGAGAACTCTGAAAGCCCAATCCTTGAGCATGGCCCTGATTTCTCTGAATTTTTTATGTAACGTTGAAGGCTGGAGATTGTTGTAAAAGTAATTAATTATACGACAGTGGTAAAAATAAGATAGCAATCACACTAGAGACAAGATATAGATAGTTTCAAGGGTGAAGCAAAAAAAATTATTAGTGGAGACTAAAAAATTTTAAGAGTGAACTAAAATTTTGAATAAAAAATAAAAAAAATAATAAACCAAAATTAGACTAAATCAAAATTTTAAAATAAATTAATTTTAAAAAAATCAAAATTTTATATATATAAAAAAATTAACGGATGAAAAACTTTTGGAATGTACTAAAAATTAAAAAGGTCTCCAAGGCTCCGTTTGGACCGCCACGTTTATTTTGGATTTATTTATGTATGCCAAGAAAGGGGCATGTGGTTTGAGTGCAGTCTCATAATAGCAATAAAGCCCTATTCGCTCTCCGTCAGTTCAGCTGAATCACTGCCGGTTACATCCCGTGATCTCCGGTTGTTGCAGTGATCACCATCATTATTTATTATTACAATTAATATATAGAAATATATGTGTGTGTGGGCAAGGGGTATCCTATAGTAGGTTCAATTCCCGTGATACTTGCAAGTGTAACCATAATAGCTGCTCTAAATTGACTAAGAGCAACTCTTAACATTCAAAATCATTTTTGGAGTCAAACAACTCATTTAGATTTTGTTATATTATTTATACATGTATCAATGGCTTTAAATATTATGCACCAGTCCAATTATAATATCCAAAATAATTATCTATTTTATATTTTATTATTTTAATATTTGTTTCTCTCGTTCTTTTTTTCCCTGTCAACTAACTTCCCTCAAATTAGCTTTCTTTTCTTTCTATTTCTCTTTCTCTCTTTCTTCTCATCAAATTTATATTTTGGCCCAGTAGGGCGTAGCATAGTTGGTAAGGAGTAAGAACCTTAGGGCGCTGATAAAGCAACCCAGTGTGGGTTTGACTCTCCCCCGCTGCGCAAGTTCTCGATTTACATGATGCACAGGGCTACTGGGCAGTTTGGTGCATCCGAGATTTACCTCTGCGGGGTAGCACTTGGTCGAACGCCCTGGCTGCGGTTAGACTGTGTCCTTCGGAGGGTTCCACGTTATCAAAAAAAAAAAAAAAAATTATATTTTGATATTAAAATGATTTGGATTCATTTTATAAATTTGGATTCATTTTGCATACCGGAAAAATTTGAGAATTTGAGAGTCATTTTGCATTCCCTGTCATTTAAGTAGTTATTTCATTTGACTCCCTTCTTACCTCTATTATTCGAGTTGCTCTAACAAGAGTAACTCAACTCAATGTCATTTAAGTAGTTGTTTCATTTGACTCCCTTCTTACCTCTATTATTCAAGTTGCTCTAACAAGAGTAACTCAACTCAACAAAAGTCGTATCTCAACAATGTAAGATCAAATACATGAATCATATATTCTTTCTTTTTCTATTTAAAGTCGTTCTTTTTTGTTAAACTACACATTATCATATATTTTTTTAACTACTTCTACAAAATGAACAAGAGCAATAAAAAAAATTTGCAATTTTTCTTTTGAAGGTATTTCTGGGCTGGCCCCCTCTCCTCTAAAAATTATGTCAGCACTTATTTATTGTGAATATAACTAACTGCAGGCAAATCTTGCAATTTGACGGGTGAAAAACCCAAGAGTCTACTCTTGCAAAGATTTTCACTGCCCAAGAATATTTTTTTTGCTAGATCAAAGTAAGTGGTATCCAATTTTGCCAATTAATCTACTCCCTGTTCATCAGGCAACCCAAAAATCTCCCATGACTATCCAAGAAATGACCCAACCAAATATCATTGAAACCAGAAATTTAATTCTATTCTCAAAGAAAAGGCCATCAAGTGCACTAACTTCAAATTCAAACCTTCCCTTGAAATATAAATGTATTCTAATACATAAAATAAATACATCAGCTAATCCTGAGCTGCACTTCATCTCCCAACTAAAATTAAAATTTCCCTTAACAGGGACTTGAATCATCTCTAAGAATACCCATTTATTCATTCATGTGGCGGCTCAATAATACCAAGAAATTGAGGGCCAGGGGAAGCATTAGCCTCGGCCTTCAACTCAAATTCAGAAAAAATGGAACACCAGTAGATGGTAGCCACTCATTTCCTTGTATGAAATTCAAAACAGTGAACTGACTTGCCTCAGTTGAGTTTGTAATAACTCTATAACCAGGCCAAGTCACTCTACCACTTGTATTTGAACCTGGTCCTCTATTCATATACTCCCCATAATACAGTGTACTTAGTGCAAAATCACCATCCCATTCCAACCACCCAACTGGCTCCACCAGATCACCTATATACGATCGTAGATACACCGTCCTCGAGTACTGCCGCCATGGCCGGCCAAGATATGTTCTGAAAGATGATTGCACTGGAATTAAATCTGCAGCTGCAGCAACTTTGCAGTTCAATATTGAAATTCCAGTGTTTTGATTTGGGTCCTCTCTCCCTTGAGCAGTGAAGATGTTTCTTTGGTTTTCATTAGGCCGGCGAGCGTATAAATTGCAATTCTGAAGAACAACAGCGGCATTGCCAAAGATGAAATCGACCGTTCCATATACATCACATTCGCGGTAAAACTGTCGAAGGGAATGGACATATAGAGTGTCTTGGTAGGCCACAAAGCTGCACTGATAGAATACTGAGAGGTCTGCGCCGCTCCTTAGGGCCACTGCTTGGTGGTTGCTAGGCCCTGCATAGTTTTCGAAGGTGATGCCTTTGGCTATGAATCCATCTCCTACCACAGCTGCAAATCATCAAATATATAAAGTGCAAAAGAGGTCAGATGGTGTTGGTTGAAGATCCTCATGGAGCAACATGAAATGTAAACTACCTAAGCACAACATGTAATTTTGAAGTCATATATATATATTTTGAACATGATCTTTGTCAGTTAAGGAAATTAACGTTCCACTCACACCTCAGGCCGAGGGAACAAAGGTAAAAATTTCAAATAGCTGTAACTTTGTACTTGATTGTCCGTTTTAAGCAAATAATATATCAACTTCATTATTTTTTTCGAGATCATTCAAAACGAATGCAAAAATCTTGAAAAAGACATAATTTTGTACTCTATTGTTTGTTTTGGGTGAATAATAAATGTCATTGACTTGAGTTTACTGAACAACTATGAACATGACAGAACAAAGCAAAATCTTGAATTGAGAAATCATGACGAGCTTTCAATACCATTGTGTTCTGATTGCAAACTTACGGGCAATATGGGCAAAAAGCTTTTAGATATTGAGCTGGATTGGGTAGAATTTTTACTCTTATCATAGGTGAACTTTGGTTGGGCCATTAATTCCCCCCAAATGCAGAAAAAAACAATCTATTTGTAAGGTAATCACCAAAATCTCATAATTATACATGTTAAATTTTGATTTACAACAGGATCTTTTTTTTCCAAAGGCAACAAGTGTCCTCTCTCTAACATTAACACAGACGTACAAACAAATTAAACTTATTAAAAAGTGTTTGCGGAGGAAATCGATTTACAAATGACCAATCAAGTTTGAGAGAGAGAGAGAGAGAGAGAGAGAGAGAGAGAGAATTTTGTACAAGGAGTGAACAATCTCCATCAAATGACTCTGTATCCCATGATGGAATGGCGAAAATGGGGAAATATGAGCAATCTAATCGAGAGAGACTCCATGAGAGTGTGGGACACGAACATGAGTGAACAAGTTGTTGAAACTTTTTTGGAGTAATGGAAATGCTTTAATTCCATTTTAAATTGAAGTACTAAGAGAAGTAGTTTTTTCGGGGGCTTAATTACTCTACTTTTGATTTGAAACGACAAGAGAAACCTAATTCATTACCTTGCGATTATGACCAAAGCTATTTTTCGATCAAATTTTTTCGTTTAAGTCTTTAATTAACTATTTTTATCATTTATAAAAAGTTTTAAATATTTAATTACTTCATTTAAAAAAGTCAAAATGAGATGCCACTTGTCTTTTTCTTTTATTATATAATATGGGCTCAATTGCATAAGGTCTCATTTTTTTTTTATTTTTTCTAAATTTTTAAGTTTTCTAATTTTATTAGACTAGTTTAGGAATTATGAAAATTAGTAATCTTTTAATTCTATAAATGCAATATGATAAAACCTATAATATACATATTTTTATCAATAATATATACAGTTATTTTCATATTACTTGGTTTCATTGAATTTAACGCGCTACGTCAAATCCAAGCACACTAATCACTGTTTAAGATGGGCTGAACTTTGGATGGATCAGTAGTAACTCTGTCTCATCATTTCCCCAAATGAAAGGGCCCAAGGGGCATGGTACAGTGAAATATCACGTGAGCTAGTTCTCCTACTTAAGCTTGCGTGAAGTTCATTGATGCACCTACGGAGCTTAAAACTAAGTCTTGGAACTGGCAATAAAGTGCCACAGTACAATGTTTAAAGTTTAAAAGGAAGATCAAAATGCATATAGTCAAAGAAATAAAACATAATCAAAAGCTAAGATTATGTTATGAAACAACTTGTATTAGACGAGGAAAAGACAAATCTGTCTGTTTCCGTTCACGCTTTGATACTCCACTACACACTCTACTGTCAAAACTCATCAATTAATCTGGTCCTACTACTACTACTACTACCATCACGACACCCAATGGCAAATACGTGTTAAAGCGCACACACACATATATGCCCTATCTCCATCTCTGTAGGTGTACTTTATTGTTAAATGGGGGCAAGGGATAGGAGTCGTAGGACCACCCAGTAATCATATCATCTCTTTTTCTTATTTTATTTTATTACAATTGATGTGAAAATAAATAAAATTAAAATTATGTGTATAAAAAAATAAATTTTTTAATTTTAAATACGTTAACTTGTTTCATAAATTTAATATGTTTGATAATTAATTATTTATCATACCCGAATGGTCCATTCCGACCAGACGTTCTTAAAGAATATTTTATTATTTTTTGTTTGCCTTATCGAGAAAAACAAAAAAATCAATTAAAACTTTTATATCTCCACATCTTGTTGCAAACTGTAGTAAATAATTTAGGTGGATGACAGTAAAAAGCACAAGAGGCAGCAACAAACCCAGCAGTAGCAGCCCCACCAAGAACTTTTCGTTGGGGGTAAGATGGATGGCAACTGCTTTGTCATGATTAAGTGGGCAGGAAACGAAGGCCTCACAAGCAGCACGTCGCTTGTCCAAATTATTATTAGCACGTACAGATAGCACGAGTGAGCTCCACACTTCATTCAACCCATCATCACATCTCATATGATCAGCGCCAAAGCAATTTAAAAGAAGAAATGGAGAGAAAGAATTATTACTACTTAATTGGATACTTTTTAAAGTTTTCATAATTCACTCAATTCTCCTTCACGGGCGGAGTCTCAATAACACTTAATTGATTTGGACTGTTTGAAATAAAATTCCAAACCACAATTATTAGTTGCAATTTGTTCGTTAATTGTAATTTGAATTAAGATAATAAGTTTAATTTTTTTATTAAACTAATTAAATTTATTATAAATGCGTTCATTTAATAAATATTAAAACACATTTTACTAACTCATCTAAATACTTAATAATTTAATTTAAACAATTATTTAACTCAAACATCAGTATTTTTTTCTAACTAAACCAAATAACAGACATATTATTAGTCAAAATTGCCTGGATTTGCCACTGACAAACAACCCCCCACCCCACCCTAAAAATAAAAAAATTACTATTTTCATATCAGTTAAGATTGACATAATCTTAACACTAGTTTCAATGTTTCTTCGAATTACTAAAACAAAATTACATTAATTGCATTTTTTATTATAAAAAAGGTAGAAGATCTACATAATATTGGTTCGTGTAGTGGTTTGGTTAGGTTGGTTGGCCTCCATTTTAGTCCAAAATAAGCAAGTTTACTCATAATTTGTTTGGTTAAGTTTTCAAAACATAAATTTTGAATTTTAAAACGCGAGATACACGTTTGATAAGTTGTTAATTTTAATTTTTTTTAATTTAAATTATCATATTCAAATATATTTTTATAATTTTTAAAAAATTAATTACAACAATTTTTAAAAATTATATCTAAATCACTATTTAAACACACCCTATATCCAAATTTCTTGTCCAAAATAAGCAAGTTTACTCACTGCACTTCTCATGACCCACAAATCCACAATCATTTGAAATCTAAGAAAAGACACCTATAAATTAAGCTTACCCTCACAACCTGTCCAAGTAAATACAATATGTGTTCCAAAACATCAGTTGTCTAAAATAATGCGAGAAAGCTACAGCCAAAATCAAATGACAGCTAAACATACCATTACATGTTTTAATTATTAGTAAATTTAAGCATTAAATTATTTCAATTAATGATTAATAAATTCTATTTGAAGTAAGCTTGATATCAAGTAATATTGACCTAAAGTAAAATTTTCCCAAAAAATAAGCAGATAAAGGCTGAAAAATATTCAAACTCACCGACTGTAAAAGACCGGAAAGTAGTCCACCCTTCCCCGACACTCCGATTACCCTTCACCAACGTTTTTCCGATCCCATCTCCGACAAACATCAGCATCGTCTTCCTCCTCTCCACCTCCACGTACTCGTAATACGCCCCAGCTTTTATGTATATCACAAATCTGGTGGTGCTCGAGTTCGGCGCCGCCGCCACCGCCTGTCCGATAGTCGTGAAGTTCCCGCTGCCGTCCTTCGCCACCACTAAGTCGTAGTTGGTCTGATTCACCGAAGACTGTAAGAGCCTCCGATCTTTCGGCGACAACCAACTTGGAAACCCGTCCTTCACGGTTCCGTACTCCGGGAAAACCTCGGGACTCGCCGACGATGTGTTCACTCCGGGGATTTTCTTCAGCATCACCAGTGAATTGCTCACGTGATGAGAGATGGTATACAAACTTTTTTCAATGTACTTTCGTACCCTTCCGCTGCTGTATGCAAATCCATCGAGACAAGTGTACTGGTTTGTTATTGCGCCGCTCAGCAATGTTTGTAGGTGATGGTAATGCTTCGAGGTCGATTTCTTGGGGGAAAGGTCAGAGAGGGCGGTTCTGAGCTCGGCGACGGTGTCGTCAAAGAGCTCGAGACAATCCTCAAGAGCTCGCTTTTCGAGTGGCGTCAGACTCGGGAGCTTCCTGCGAAGGCCAGTGCAGTTGGAGGCGGAGGCTCTGACCTCGGTGACGGTTTTGTTGATGGTGGCGGAGATGATTTCTGGAAGTGATTTGGAATGTAGATCTGGAAATGTAGAGAGAGTTGAAACGCAGAGGTCTGGGTATAGCGTTCCTTCGCATGCTGGATGCGAGATTTGGATGTTTTTATGGAAGTGTATGTGTGGGGTTTTTGGGTTCCGTATCAAAGAGAGTGTTAGTAAGGCAAGGGTTGAGATGGGTAAGAGAACAAGCAAGATATTAGTTCTTTTTCTGTGATTATACATGGTGGAGGGGTGCTTCAGAGAGAGAGAGAGAGAGAGAGAGAGAGGGGTTTGAAGGGAAGGAATTAGGAAGGAGGGAGGAATATATAGCTGAAGGTGGTTAAGGGGAGAAATTCACCAGTTACATGTAAAAGGCCAATCCCAATCTGTCGGTTGTATGAATTATATGATTTTAAGGTGATAAAAAATATTTTACATTAATTGTACTCATTTTTTTTTATTTTACAAATTACAAAACTACAAATACTTATTTCTAATCAATTTTTTATTTATTTAAAATGATAAAATTATTTCTCTAATTTTTTACTCTTTTTTATCAACTTTTTTTAAAGAAATTTTTTTATTTATTTTAAAAAATAAATTTAAGATAAATAACTTATTTCAATTTTATATAAAAATAAATAAATTTAAAATTTTAATTAATATTTATTTGAAAATGAAAAAGAATTGGTCTGAATTTAAAAAGACTAGGAGAAAGGCAATTGTCATTTTGAACAAAATAATTTGAGTGGAAAGATTTTTGTAATTTGTCAAATAAAGTATAAGACGTAAATGTAATTATCAGAAACTTTAAAAAAGATTTATATGATTTATTTCAAAAAAAAAAAAAGTGTCAAATTGTTTGAGCCATTCTAAGCCATAGACTTGGTTTATTGTTTAGGTGACTACTCAGGCAATTTGCCAACTAAAAAATATTATACAAAAATAATTTGATTATTATTTTAATTCATAATTTCGTATAATTCATTTTAATTTTAGAAAATAGAATTAATAAATAGATTATTCTTATTCTTACATAAAAATTTGAAAAAAGACACAAAATAGAAAATATATATTAATAATATTATTTTGTACTAGCAAATAAAAATAGGGTTTGAATTTTAAAATACATTGTCAAATAAAATGAATAATGTAATAGAAATCACTTTAATAATAATTAACTCATTAAAATAATAAAATTTAGTGATAGACATGACTAAAATTAAAATAATGACTATTAAATGAGTCATAAAATAAAATTTATTGTATATTGACAACATAAAATAAACAGTTAGAAAATTTAAATAAAATTAATATAAGTATTGAAAAAGATTTGACTTTATTTATCACAGTAAATACATATAAATAAAATAAGAGGTTTTTTATTACTGCAACTGGCCCTAGCCCTTCCTCACAATATATTTCTTCTGCCGGTTTGGTTTCTTCCGTCACTGGGTTTTCCCAACCTCTTAAAGTTTTTTTTGTTTTCAAATGATTCCAGAAACAATTGACACAAATCTATTTTCCATGCAGAAAGTACTCATGTAATTTTGGCTTTTTAAAGACAAAAGTCAACACCTACTCCCATTAAATTTCCTAATCCGTGACAAAAGTTATCGACCAAAGTCAAAATGCTATAACCTTGTTGCCATGATAGAGAATTTTGATTATTCTTTGCTAATTTGATTTAGCAAAGCCTTTCACTCTTTTTTCTTCATCTAATTTAGAATTTTATGTACTTAATCTTTATGAAAAGTAAATATATGTTTGATAACTATTTCTTAAACATAATTTTTATTTCATATTAATCTCTTAGGTTAATTACACTTATCTCTTTTATTATTTGTGACAATTACAAATATTTTACTTATTGATAACGGATTTCATGAATTGTCCAAATTATTCATGTATTTAATATGAATATTTTATTTCGAAAGTTAATTTTCTTATTCTATTTTACAAAACAAACAACTGCAAATCTCTTCATCTCTTTACAAACCTAATTTGGTGAAGAACAATTTTTACAAAACCCCATCTCTTCACATCTGCCTTGTCGATCTGATAGCTAGCATTGGTCGCGATCAAAGCAAATGATGGGAAACTTTTCATCTCAACTCACGATTGTACTAAGTTAGCATTTTTATTGTCTCTTGTTTCCGGTCGTGGAAGCTCATAAAATCTACCATCTCTGGTCTCTGGTTGTTGAAGCTCACAAAACCTCTCATCTTTGTCGTCGATTAAAGGTCACGAACGGTCACTTTTGTCGAATCTTTCATCTCCAGTCTTTTTTTCATCTAGATTTTTTGGGAACCCTCTAAACATAATCGAAAAGCAAATCTGCTGAAGAATCAATTTTTTGTGCAGTGGTCCTTTTCTTTACTTCATCATCTGGTCCTCTGTTTTAGAAATGGCTTTTGATTTTGTAAACAGTTCTATGTTGTTTTGGTGGGTATTTGAATTCTTCAGTGAAGATCTAAGCATATCCTTTTAATATATTGTTTTTGGTTTAGTGGGTTTTTGTGATTTTCTTCGATTATCACCTGTATGAATTAGATTTTCAGAATTTTCTATCATATTTTTTTACAAAGAGAATTAAATTTTTAAAGAGCGGAAGAGATGAAAGAGAGACCGATAATGATGATGATTGGAAAAATGGTTTAATGGGTTAGATGGATGGATACAAATTGCATGAAGAGAGTGGTTTAAGTTGCAGAAAGTATAAAAACTTTCAATGGGTTTACGTTGCAGGTTGGATTTAATGGATTTATCTCTTTATTATATCTTTTGTGTCATCTCATTTTACCCGACTGTTGGTGAGTCTTTGTTGGTAGCTTTCTACAAATTTTCTGGGTGTATTTAAAAGACACTCATTCTGTTTGTGATTTGCGACTCTATGTTATATATCAGATTTGGATTGTATATATACATTATATTTGTAATTGTGTATATATAATATATATTAGATTTGTAATTGTATATATACTAGATTTTTATATATAGGTTTAAATTGTTAGAAAATTAGTTTTGTCATTTAACATTATCATGTGGGGTTAAAATAATTTTTTATTACTTCTTTTGAGGGTATATTGGGTATTTAAGAAATTTTTTTGACTTGCATCAACCATTTCCATCCGTGTTAGTAACAGTAATTGATGGAAAGGGAAATCTGTAACTAAAACTCAAAGTAGAATGGGAACCGTGTAGGTTTAGAAAATATAAGGGAAGTATCTCAAATTGTCAGAAACTACAGGAAAATGTAATTAACCCTAATCTTTTTAATATACTTGAGAAAAACATTCTTCAAAAATGAAATAGATATAGCATGCGGTGGTGGCGACAGCAATGCCGACGACCGCGTGTCCGCAGTGATAGTGGTGGTGGCTCTGATGACTCCAGAGTGATTTGAATAAATAAAGTATAAAAGTGATTTTTTTTACTTATAAAAAATTCTTTGCTCTCTCTTAAAATTAATTTTTTTTTGCTCTTTTAATTTTTTAAAGTAATATTTTTTAGAAACCAAATACTAAGTTTTATTTTTTTTGCTTTATGCTTAAATAAGCAAAAAGGTACTTAAAAAGCGTTACTAAACCAGTACTTAATAATCTTCGATAATTAATAAATTTTCATAGAACCAACATAATTTGATAGTAGATATAATAATTCTAATACATTATGATTCATTTTTTCACAATTTTTTTTATAATATTAACATTTAAAGAGAAAAAATAGTTGTATATTTTGTTTGATATCTCATTTATGTATGTCTTTATAATTATATTTATTAATTTTATATAGTTGTAGTAAAAAATATTATAAGTAAAAATAATTTGAGAAACACAACTTTTTTAGTTCAAAAAAAATATTAGGAGTCTTTATATATTAAATTGAAATAATCTATGTTTATTAGGAAACATTGAAATGACATTGAGTAATTTTAAAGTTGATTGAGTTGAATGTAATAAAGGTGATTGTAATACATGAATTGTAACACTCTATCGTCTTTATTAAAAACAAAAAAATTTATATAAGGTCTCATTCTTATATTGAATATGATATACATGTAAAAATGCTTTTTGATTAGCAAAAATATAAAAAATTTAAATGATTAATAAATTATTTATTTATCATATTTATTAATTATAAGATGAGCGACAATATACACTCTTTTATGTATTAAAATATACTTTATATCTGCTAACTAAATTTAATTTTTAACTTGTCAGTTTTACATCTTAAGAAATGAAATCACATGTCTAAAACATCTTTTTAAAAATTAATGTGCAAATTTGGACAGATCGCCATTTCCAAATCAAATTTGAAATGATATGACATAAAGTCTTTAATTTCTTTCACTTCGAAACCGAAGGCCATTAATGCTTCTAATAATTTCATAACAATAATCTTATCCATAAACACTTCTTATACCTAAACTATCTACCTGCTGATGTGACTGCACCACATCAGCAGGCTTAAAGAGAAATAATGTTGTATTACCAAAATCTCTGTCCTGCTTTCAGTTCGCTCCTCTTCTTATATATTTCGATTTGTGTGCCTCGCAGACTTTTGTCACTTTTCTACAATATAATTAATAATATGACATATATAAAAATATATATATAACATATATATGTAATAATATAATATATAACCATATTATTAATTTATTATTTTATATGTATTGTAGCGCATTTAATCTTATATATTATGATATATTTTAATCTTCTATATTATGAAATAATCTTATATATTTATATTTTATATGTATATTTATTTATTAAGTTTTATAACATTCTATCGAACAATTACTAATATTATCTAATAAATTATAAAAAACAAAAAGAATATTTATATGTTAAAATTATTTTAATCAAATACTTAATAAATTATTATGTCATCATGAATTATTCTTATAAAAAAATTCATAATCTATTTTACATAATTTATTTTTTATAATATATCTTAGGTAACAAAATTTTGTTATTGGTATTACCAGTACACTGCACTCTTTTACATAGAGAGAGAGATTCCGAATCTGTTACGTTTGGAGATTTAGTGAAAACTGACACGTCGAAAATTATTTTAAAAATTGGGACAAATAGTTTTTTTTTAAAATTAAAATTTTCATCCTTAAATTTTATTTATTATTTCATATTAATCTCTATTTTTTTAATTTTTAGCCTCATTTAATTTTATCATTATGTCGCAATTGATTATCTAATATGTAAAAAAAATTAAATTTAATAAAATTTAAATGAAATTTAAAATAAAATTGAAATGTGAGTAGTATAATTTATTCTTATATTTTTTTTAAATAAAAAAAAAAAGAGAATCCAATATAAGCTAACTGACTGAGAAGTATATAGTTGAATCACTTAGACAAGATACCAATTCTGACCAACGTCATTTCTGAATTTATATTAACAGAGGATTATGAGGTTGGAATTCGGATTTAACTTATTTTCAATATTTTTTTTTCAAATAATATTTTCGATGTGTGATATTATATATATTTAACTTATTTAAAAAATATATATATCGAGATTCGGGACGGAAAGAATTAAGTCGAGGAATATAAATAAAGTCGGAATCAGAGTCGGAGTAAACATCTAAACGAGACAGAATGGAATTGGAGATGAAAAATATAAATGAGGTTGCGATCGGGATCGGAGTCGGGGTCGGGGAAGGGTCACCCCGCCCCGTTACCATTCCTACTTATGCCTTCTATATGTGTGTGTATATGTATATATATATATATATATATATATATATATTTGGTTTGCTTATACGAATATCATTTCAATTTGAAATAAACTTATGATATATTATGATTGAGTGATTTTATACTTAATCTAAATTTTCACTTTTAGACGCAAGATAATAGGATCAACATAGATATTTATTATAGTAAATTTTACTATATTTTCTAAAAATAGAATAAAAAATTATTATACATGCATTTTCCTTATTAATTGCGGGAAAATTGAATGAGATTCCAGAAAGTGGTTATATTGTTACTTTCTCAGACATTATGAATACTAACTTTACTATTATATGAAGTCAATAAACAATATTTATGATCTCATAAATGTCAATAAATTTTCTTCCAGTTTTTATTGCACGCTATTTAAAAAAAAAAAAACCTTAAATATTGAGGAAAGAAGGAAACTTCAATCAACCTGATACATTGTCATCTTTAACCTGATTAATATTCTTACAAATTAATTCTCTTTTATTTAGACATTTAAAATCTAACGGTTCGTTTGGATAAGTGAGAGAAAAAAGAAATGAGAGAAGAATATTAGTTATGAGGGAAAGGAAAGAAATGGAGAGGTGAGGAGAGGGTAATCCCTCGTTTATGTTTGGATAACTAATGAAAGGAAATGAAAGTTAATCCTTTCATCTTGTTTGGAAATGATAAAGGAGAGAAAGAAAAAGAAAGAATTTTATATTATTTTCCTATTATACACAAATAATGTGTATTTAGATGCTCTAGGATAGAGGTGTCATTTTTATTTTGTCTTTAAAAATTTTAAGGGTAATATTGGTATTATTAAAAATTTATTAAATCATTTTTTCCTTTCCTTTTGTTTCTGCCCACTTTTGGAGGGATAACAAAATTGCTAAAATGGGAGTTAAGCTCTCCCTCCCTTTCACACTCTTTCCTTCCTAATTTTTAAAACAAACATGATATAAGTTCTTATTCTTTATCATTTCTTTTCCTTTTTTTCTAATTCCTTCCATCCAAATATAGTATAAATAAAATTATTATTATCCTAATTATCCTCAAATAAACTAAAATTTTTATTACCTAGATGACAATGAGAAGCAAAAAAGTAAGAAATATACCTATAATATTAGGAAAAATCTATGCTTACCAAAAATAGTTTATTAAATGACGTAACAAAATTGTGTTACTTATATATAAAAAAAGGTAAGAAATATACCTATAATATTAAAAAAAAATCTATGCTTACCAAAAATAGTTTATCACATGACGTAACAAAATTGTGTTACTTATATATCATTTTACGATTAAAAGTATGACAAAACAAATGAGATATTGTAAAAACGTTGACGATAAGATTTAAGTTCTCTTGACAACTAAAACTTAAAAGGTGAGTCTGACTGTTACAAGATACGCGTAAGATTGTTGGTCAGAATTGAAAAAAAGTATTGAAAATAAGTTAAATCCGAATTCCAACCTCGTAATCCTCTGTTAATATAAATTCAGAAATAATGTTGGTCAGAATTGGTATCTTATCTAAGTGATTCAACGATATACTTCTCAATTAGTTAGCTTATATTGGATTCTCTCTTTTTTTATTATTTAAAAAAAATATAAGAATAAATTATACTACTCACATTTCAATTTTATTTTAAATTTCATTTTAGTTTTATTAAATTTAATTTTTTTTACATATTAGATAATCAATTGCGACATAATGATAAAATTAAATGAGGCTAAAAATTAAAAAAATAGAGATTAATGTGAAATAATAAATAAAATTTAAGGATGAAAATTGTAATTTTAAAAAAAAAACTATTTGTCCCAATTTTTAAAATAATTTTCGACGTGTCAGTTTTCACTAAATCTCTAAACGTAACAGATTCGGAGTCTCTCTCTCCATGTAAAAGAGTGCAGTGTACTGGTAATACCAATAACAAAATTTTGTTACCTAAGATATATTATAAAAAATTAATTATGTAAAATAGATTATGAATTTTTTTATAAGAATAATTCATGATGACATAATAATTTATTCAGTGTTTGATTAAAATAATTTTAACATATAAATATTCTTTTTGTTTTTTATAATTTATTAGATAATATTAGTAATTGTTCAATAGAATATTATAAAACTTAATAAATAAATATATATATAAAATATAAATATATAAGATTATTTCATAATATAGAGTATTAAAATATATCATAATATATAAGATTAAATGCACTACAATACAAATAAAATAATAATATGTTTATATATTATATTATTACATATATATGTTATATATATATATTTTATATATGTTATATTATTAATTATATTATATGATAGAAAAGTGACAAAAGTCTGCGAGGCACACAAACGGAAATATATAAGAAGAGGAGCGAACAGAAAGCAGGACAGAGATTTTGGTAATACAACATTATTTCTCTTGAAGCCTGCGCCACATCAGCAGGTAGATAGTTTAGGTATAAGAAGTGTGTACGAATAGCATTATTGATTTCACAAACCCCGACAGTTATATCATTAAAGTTTTATTTATATGGGAACATTTCTTATTGTGTCCTAGAAAAATCCCATCTTATTTTAAGAATTTTAAATTTAACTTTAAACAAATTAATTGAATTTGTAAATAGTATTTTATAAATTTAACTTTAACTCTGAATAAAAATAAATATTATATAAGTTTGAATTAAATATTAAAGAAGATTTTAAAAAAATTAATTCTAATTTAAATTTGAGTTATCATTTGATATGGCCAAAATTAAATATTTTAACAAAAAATACTTCATAAAATAATCTATGTAATATTAAGATGTCTTTTCAAAGAGGGTTGACTAAATTAAAAAATATGCATTTTGAAAAAAAGTTTTATAATAAGATAAACGTTAGGTCAATCTCGAAAATTTGACTTTTACAATATGTTTGTTTCGTACATTACACGTGCATATATATTGTATTTACATGACATGCACACCAACTATATTGTAAAAGTTCGATCTTTACGATAATAGACATAAAAAGTTAAAAACTACCACTCACTCGTCAAAGAAGGTTGCTTTCTTTTAGAGTACGTATTTGATTTTGACCTCTCTCTTCATTCTCTCTCAGGCATCAAATGCATGTGGGTTAGGGCAATTTTGAACAAGCATTATTCATGAGCGTCGAAAGGCAATTGTAATATTGATATTGATATGATTAAAGAATAGAAGTGGTTAGGATCGTTCCATTGGCCTATACAAATGTCATACACACCAACTTTGGAAACTAGATGTGATGTTTTAAGATAAGTGATTAGTGTGGTTAAGTTCGTTCTAATAATTTGTTAATCTTTTTTCTTGCATAAATGACCGGCTTATATGACTTGGGAGATGGTAAGACAGCATTCTGCACAGCATCTTGTCTAGCTTTTTATTGTTGAATATGATTAGACTAAAAAGGTTTAATTGCTTTGCTTTTTCTGTTGAATATGTTATTGTATACTAGAAAGATTTATAATTTTAAGAAGCATGAGTTTTGAATGATATGAGTCATTATGCATTTGATTGATATATGATTCAAATCAGAAAACATAGAAAAAACAGGGGTTGAATTGAATTTGTGGATGAGAATATTAGTAAACGTAATAAGGATTTTGACTTGCAACATAATAAATTTGTTCTTGGTGTTCTACTTCTCTCTCGTTATTTCTTCATTGTTCTTTTTAATTATATATGACTATAATTCTAATAATATGATGAATTTCATATAAATTTTATAAAATATTAAAATTATAAATACGTTTACACTTGGAGTATTTGGCGACACATTAATTTCTAATCCTTAAAATGGGCTAACGAGCATGACACGTGGAGATGATATCTGCATCATCCGATCAAGGACACTTATTCATATCCTCCATGAGAGCTGGGCCATATAAATAGGCCCAAAATTAATTAATGCTTCAAAACATAAATGAATATTCAAAAAAGTTAATTAAGCCTCAAGAGGGTTTAATGATTATGCAATTATGTATGCCTAATCACCTTCGTTTTTCTGCATTTGTGGGTGATTACGGACAAGCCATGCCTATTCCTTTTGTACGTTATAAATATTAGCCCATAATTGGCACAGACATGATGCTATCATCGTTACAATCTCCAACTATATCCCACCCATCCCTTAACGATGGAAAGCAATCCCCACCCCTCACCCCCACCCCCAAATACTGTATTTTTTCACGTTTAGGTGGAAATATCATACAACATTGATCGTGACAAAGAAAGAAATTCTGTAAGAAGGTCTTGTCAGATTTAAATATTATGTGAGATATTAATTTAGTTTTATATAAATATTCAAATTTAAACAACAGTCTCCTAGTTAGACGGTTCATTGTGTTTTTTTTTTTTCTCCAGATTTGAATATCATGCAAGACTCACACCAATAAAATTTATATTCAGATTTAAATATTATTAGAAACATCAAGCAAGTCTCACATAAATATTCAAATTTGAACAACAGTCTCATAGTGAGACATTTTACTAAGCTTTTTTTTTCTTTCAGGTTTGAGTATTATGCGAAACTCATACCAGCAAAACTTCCAATTAGATTTGAATATTATACGAAACATCACGTGAGTCTCACATAAATATTCAAATTCAAACAACAATATCACAATGACAGTTTACTAAGCTTGTTTCTACCCAGATTTGAGTATTGTGCGAGACCCACGTGAGTCTTACATAAATATTCAAATTTGAACAACCGTTTCACTGTGAGACCTTTCACTAAGCTTTTTTCTACTTAGGTTTGGGTATTGTGCAAAACTCACGCCAGTAAAACTTATACTCAAATTTTAATATTATGCGAGACATTATGTGAGTCTCGCATAAATATTCAAATTTATACAATGGTATCACACCGATATCTTTCACTAAGCTTTTTTCTGCTTATATTATGCACTTAAGTTTCACATGAATACTTAAATTTAAGACCGTAGGCTCACAGTGAAATGTTTCATTAAACTTTTTTCCATATCAGGATTCCTTTCCATGTACTAGTACATCTTTTTTGGCAATTTGAGAATCCAATTCCACTGGTACTAGCATTAGGTAACCCCCCATTAGCATCAGCAGTTAGCTGTTCTCTTGCACATTGATGCTTTATATATCCTCCCCCTAAAATCCTTGAACTAAACACCCAAAATTTTTAAGGCTAACTTTTGAATGGGCCCAGCCTTAAAAGCCCGATCAAAATTGATGAAAGAAATTAGCCCATAGGCTGGTCTAAGAAATTAGCATTTGGGCTGGTCCCAGCCCATTCCATATGGCCATGCCACACAACAGCCCTTGGTCTCAATATTTTGCAAGTTTGAAACCTCTTTAGCATGTAAGTCAATGCTAACTTATTCTATTCCATATGGCCATCTTAGGTTCCGTTGTTGAGTGCCATTTTGCTATCAGTCCCCCTCTCTGTTTCAGTTTCTTTGCAATTTTGGTGCTAATGTTGTTGTTGACCGAGAAAAAACATGGCTAACCTCTGGTCATTTTTTTTTTCTTGTTCAAAATAAACATAGATTCAGAGATTTTATGCCGTAGACCCCTGGCTATTGGATCTAATCCTCCACAAATGCTTTCTCTTTTGCCATTTTTTCTCATGTGTGAATTGCTAATGAACCAACCTCATTCACCAACTCTATGCCATCTAAAATTTCAATCAAGATTTTGTGCATGGCCAACTCCCATAATGAGACTTGCAATGTGTACAAGACCCAAAAACAAATTCACCACCACATGACTAACCGGCGATTACTTGGAAGAATGTTATAATAAAACTTCACTGAAACAATATGACTGGAGGTAACGAACGACTTGAAAGACACGATCTATAGTGGATTTCTTTTCCCAATTCATTCTCTTCTTTAAAGAACCTCTTCAGATAATGACAATTATGAAAAGAAATCTATAAATTAAACTGATATAATATATGAATGCACTAATATTCTTCCATCATGAAAAAACAAAAACTTCACTTTGATTTTGATTGTGTATTATCTTAATAGGCATTATGGGTTAATAAAAATTCTTATTTAGGCAAATGTTATATATATAATATACAAACTGTCAAACATACTTATAGAATTTAACGATAGTATTCAAGTATCCTACTTTAATTACACACCAGAATTTAGAGAATTTGATAGTACATTATCTTAATAGGGCGCGAACATTAAAATATCACAACTCACATTGATGAGGGTGATCAAGATTTGTTTGGCCTTGAAGGGAACTGGTGCTAGAATTTTGAACATTTTTCTCAAATTCTTGATTCTCAATTTATGCGTTAACTTATCATTCAATGGAGATAAATGAGATCCACTCAATACATTTAATGACGAACTAACATATCAGCTGAGATTCAAGAATTGCAAAAAAGTGTTACATGATTTCTCAATTAGCAATATTAAATATTAGACAAGACAAAGGTCATATTTGAGTCGTACGTGTGAATACTCCCACGCAATTAGCCTAGGTTCAATTCACCTTCTCCATCGTTTTATCAAAAAAATAAAGTTCTTGCGATAGGTTTGAATAGGTTGAAGGGCTAAACACATATATCACGGCGCCGACAGTGAAAATATTATTAGGCTGTCACGAGTTATAACTCACCCCAAATTATAGTACCAAAAAAATGTAATGCATGTAAAATTTTAACCATTTTCAAGTTGGCCTACCCCCAAAATCTTGGCCCAACCCAGCTTTACATATTGAATACCATTATTTCTCACCCCCAAAATCACAATATTTTAAGCCAAAGTTTTGGTCCAACCCAAGATTTTCCCATTAAAATTTTAAAGAATCTCATCATTTCTCTCACTTTTTACCCCATTGAAATGTTTCTAATAAAATTTTTCGGTCCTCCTTAAATTTTTTTTCATACTTCTGCCCTTCCACCTCACCAACTCTAATTCTGCACACACATATGCTTGAGTTTGTTATTAACCTATAATTTGCCTCTAAAGTATGTATTTATAAGGATCATAGTTATCAAACCCTCCCCCCTCCACCCCCTGGTTACAAAACGTCGAATTACATTCTTCATACTATATCTGAATAAATCAATTGGATTCAACTCAAATTTGGATTAGAATTCGATTTGTCAACAATCATTTGTGTATCTTAGAAAGGACATAGAGTAACACAAAAACAACACTGAATTAAAAGTTAAGTCCTTTGGCCCTGTAGCTAGGTTGTCCAAGGTGGATTCAAGTTGCGCCATAAGTTTAGGAAACCGGAGGAGGTTCGTCCCACTGGTGTTTTTTCCAACAGGACCTCAAAAGCATGACCATTGTTCCAAAACGTCACGCTAATTACCATTTGCCCAATGGCATCGTTCTTCTTAATTGGTTACGGTGTTTCATATTTTTCAATCAATGTGGGTTCCTTGGTGTCGACTTCACTCGTGTGTGAATTCATCTTCATTAAAAAAAAAAAATTATTTATTATTTCTGATGCATCACACCAACTATCAAAATTAAAAAATACATGACACATAAATAAAATATGTGAAATTTACGAACAATTTTACTGATGTGTTAAGTATTCATTAATCCAGAAATCAATGAATACAAACTTTATCATAATCAACTTTTTTGCAACTCCTATATTACACATATTTTCTTTGTTCAATATTCATAATTCTTTTTTAGCAAATCGAATTTTTTTAAAGAGAAAAATAATTAATTTTTTTTAAATCCAAAAAAGAAAATGTTATTAGTACTCTATTTGTCTCTTTGAAAATTATGCTTTTATTTTCTTTATAAATGAAATTACATTTAAGTCTTTAGTTACAAGTGAATTCAACAATTTTCTTAATGTAAAGATAATTAAGTAATTCTATTTTAGAAATGAAATTAGTGAGGACAAAAATAAAATACTAATAGCACTTTTCATTTAAAAAATTAACAATATTTTGTACATTGTGTTCTTCAATATCAACTCAACGTCAAAAGTATAATATATACACACCATCTGCTGGCCAGGTTCACTGTCACTCTTGGCTTGTCACTTTGTTCATGCCGTGAAGGTTGGGAAAGAAAACAAAAAGAAAGAAAGAAAGAGAGAGGAAAGTTTTCAAATAATTTCAGAAGTCGAAGTAAATAGTAACAAAACGTTGACTTTTAGAGGAGAGTCGGTGGTTTGCGGGTATCGCCAGCCTGTCAACGGCGCTCTTTCAAAGCTCAAATTCCAAGTTCAGCATCATGACGTGGCTTAATGTTTATATCTATCTATATATATCTATATATATTTATATATACACGCTTTTGAATTCAAACATTCAGTCATTGGCTGCGACTGCTGACTTCGCTACGTGAAGCCAAATTACTGGACACTAATATCATAATCATCATATTATTTAATCATAATTGGACTATGATTACGTTCACTATTAAATCTGATTTAAACTAGATGGTTGGTGAGGTTAGTCCTGCTTCCTTCCTTCTCTCATAACAAAGTTTAAAAATTAGAGTTTAAATACTATAGTACGAGAAGAAGCTTCAATTCATATCTCTTCCATTCACGTGTTTCTGCCTAAAACTACAGGATTTCAACATTCAATATAATATATATATATATATATATATATGGATATTAGTGATCATAAATAGCATGGTATAGATATCGAGTTAAATGAATATTTTAATTGGTGATGGTTTAGTGAGGTCAAAATCTACGATCCTAATCCTGATACTGCATTCGCGTCAACATAGATGGAATTGGGATCTGGGATTGGGATTTGGAAACTTCTCAGTAGTTTAGGTTGAACCCAGGAAATACTTACATCACTAGCTATCAACTTCTGCGCTTTTTGGTGGGACATCTTCATCAACATAAACTTTATGACTAATAATAGGTCGGTGATAGGTCTTTTTTTATGACTCATAAACCGTCGTTATGTATGTTGTAATTCCTTTTTTTACTTGGTGAAATATATACACACACACACTCCTTTTCTTATATTGCTGACTGCAAGAAGGTTTGCCAAAACTCAGAAAAGAGTCTTGCATATTTGTTCGTGTTGAAAATATTCGGTGCACCGTGTCCCGAGTCATCATGTCACTTTTTATAGACAGTGCCACCATTTAATAAAAACAGGATTCGTGAAACATTTTGAAGTAATTTTTTGGATTTTTTTTGCAGTTTTCATACAAACCAACAAAAATTCAAAAAGTTATTACAAAACTTTCATACATTCAACTCTTATTGGGTGGTGGCACTGACTGTGCAGGATGAAAATGAAGTGGGATCAATTTCAGGACACCTAATAATTTCTCGCTATATGCATTTGAAGAATACATGGCATGATGAACCAAAATGCACCCATTTAGTAATGCTATCGGTCCAAAATTTACCTTTATTTTCTGTGCTCAATCGGCTGAAATCAACATCTTAACTATCTAGTCTTTTTTGTCATTCCATTTTTTTGTAATGATTTTAAACAATTGGGTTGGTAAATATGTTATCGACGGGATAATTTTGGATTTGATCAAAACTCAACCTATTGCCGTCTTTACTCTTGTTAGCCATGGCCATCACGATTGATCATGTCCCACAAAACTTTGCCCTTCTTCAAATTCAGCCAAAAAAAAAAGAGAGAGTCAGAGGGAGAAAGAAAAGAAAAGAAAAATTAAGAAATGTGTGGTAAAAGATTTGGGAAATCTGTCTATGGACACTGGTAGTTTGAACAATTGGGAAGTTGGGCGAGATTCTAGCAAACAAAAGCATTAATTTTCAACAATAATGGCTGCCCAATTTTGAAATTGGGACAATTATTGATTCCCAAAAAACGTTAATAGTCACATTGGCATATTAAGAACCATGTCAAAGAATGGGATGCTTTAAAATCATCTTAAGTATCAGTGAAAGAATCATCACAACCACCACTAGCTTCTAGCACCTAAAAACTACTTAAAACGTGTCTAAGTGTCTTTATATGGAATGCCGAACTCAAACATGACAATATACTTTATCATGAATATTCAAATCAAACTATGACTTAAAATAAAAAACTACACACAAGGTTATTTTTCTTATTGATAATAGTTTCAAAATGAGTAAAAATTATTCAATGATGCCATCACTCTATTTCATTATCTAATATGATATAATTGTTCATCACAACCTCTACCACTTTCCTAAAATTTATTAGAAAACTCTCATATTTAAAAAAAAAAAAAAAATTGATAGAGTTTATGAGAGACAATCAATGAGAATCTCATCACATCAGATAATGACATGGAGTAATCATCCCACTAAATAAATTCTCCAAAATGAGACAAAACTAACAAGAGATTGAGCCCGTTTAGTGGAACTTCAAATTTTGAAGAATTGGATTATTAGAGAATAGATTTTGAAGCAAAGTAGATTTTTAGAAATAATTGTTTAAGTTTCTTAAAACAATGATTTTACCTGCCCCCATTACAATAGTTGATTTTAAAGAAGGCACTTAAATATCTCAAAAACTAGTTTTACACTTGTTCATTTATAGTTTTAAAGTTGGATTTGGATAAGTAACTAATGTAGTTGGCATGTACCCTCCCGCTGACAGCCCCTGTAAGAAGGCAGGCATGCTGTATATGGGAATGAATAATTAGACTTAATTGGTTATAGTAGTAATATATATATATATATATATATATATATATATATATTCATAAAACAACAACTTGCCTCCTTCGTTCATGGCCAGGGATGCATTAAAATCGAAGTTCGAGATCTACGCGCTTTTGATAAAGTCATGCAAGTTGACTTCCACATTACCAAAACCCTATAAAATTAAAATTCTCCAATCAAATACTCAAAAGTAATTCGAGTGTTTCCCTCTATCATATATACAATTGAACCTAACCCACCCAAAACAAACTGATCCTCTCTTCTCAAACCATGGCCTCTAAGCTTTTCTTCTCTTCCCTCACCATTTGTAGTATTCTAATTCTACTTCCATTGCTGTCTTCTCTGTCTTCCGCCGATGTTCCTCCGTCCAGTCCAGTCTCGCCCGGGACCATTTGCAGGTCCACTCCTTATCCATCCTTCTGCAGGTCTGTGCTCCCCAACAATAACTCTGCCAATGTCTATGAATATGGACGCTCTTCTGTCCGCAAATCCTTATCATCTGCTCGTAAATTTTTGTCCTTAATAGACAAATATCTTCAACAATCGTCCACTTTGACAACCTCCGCCATTCACGCTCTCCAAGATTGCCAATTGCTAGCTCAGCTGAACATGGATTTTCTGTTAAGCTCTTTCAAAACTGTCAATAGTACCGCCACAACTCTCCCTATCTTAAAGGCCGATGATGTTCAAACTCTGCTTAGTGCCATTTTAACCAATACACAAACATGTTTGGATGGCCTTCGAGATACAGCTGAATCTTGGAGCGTAAAGAATGGTCTTTACATTCCTCTTGCAAATGATACAAGGCTTTATAGCGTTTCTTTAGCTCTGTTCACCAAGGGTTGGGTTCCCAAGAACAAAAAGGGGACATTGAAGCCTCATAAGAAGCATTTACCATTCCGGAAAGGTCGCTTACCCTTGAAAATGTCTAGCCAAAACCAAGCCATTTACGAGTCTGTGAGTAGAAGAAAACTACTTCAGGCAAGTGATGACCTGGTTCTGGTGACCGACATTGTCATCGTGAGTCAAGATGGAACTGGAAATTTCACCACCATCAATGATGCAGTGGCTGCAGCTCCAACCAACAGTGATGGAACCAGCGGCTACTTTTTGATATATGTTACAGCTGGTATCTATGAAGAATATGTCTTAATTGCCAAGAACAAGAAGTATTTGATGATGATTGGTGATGGAATCAATCAGACGGTGATCACTGGCAATCATAGTTATGTTGATGGATGGACTACGTTCAATTCTTCAACATTTGGTAAGTAACAAGAATCATTTTCAATTATATTTAATTTTCTTGTATTTTGAGCATGATCTGATGAGTTTCACATCAATATTTCAGCTGTTGTTGGACAAGGATTTGTTGCAGTGAACATAACCATCCGGAATACAGCTGGGGCAATCAAGCACCAGGCAGTTGCAGTTCGAAATGGAGCAGATTTGTCTACTTTCTATAGTTGCAGCTTTGAAGCTTACCAAGATACTTTATATGCGCATTCTCTCAGGCAATTATACAGAGAATGCGATATATATGGCACTGTTGATTTTATATTTGGCAATGCTGCGGCAGTGTTCCAAAATTGCAACATGTATCCCCGGCTGCCAATGACTGGCCAATTCAATGCCATCACTGCCCAAGGCAGGACAGACCCGAACCAGAACACGGGCATTTCTATTCACAATTGTACTATCAGAGCAGCTGATGATTTGGCGTCGAGCAATAGCAGCACCCAGACATATCTGGGAAGGCCATGGAAGGAGTATTCCAGGACTGTTTATATGCAATCTTACATGGATGGTTCAATAAATCCACTGGGATGGCACGAATGGGTTGGAGATTTCGCGCTAAATACATCATACTATGCCGAGTTTAATAACACAGGGCCCGGTTCGAACACTGCTGGCAGAGTGACATGGCCAGGTTACCACATTATCAATGCTACTGATGCTGCTAATTTCACTGTATCTAACTTCTTGCTGGCGGATGATTGGTTGCCTCAAACTGGAGTACCTTACACCGGTGGCTTGCTATGAGCAACAACTTGGATTTAGCTCGCTCTTCTTTGATTCTTCTAATTGTTTTACTGATGCCATATTGCAATACAAAAGCTTTCCCAAATGTACTGCTTGCAATTAATAATTAACTGTGAATTAATTCAGTTGTTATGTTAATTCAAACATTCTCAATATTTTCCATTTAAGACTCAAAAACAAGAATAAGTTCTTATTAGGCCAGGCTTATGAGATTTAGTTGCAGATAATCCAGTCAGTCCTTGTTTTTCATTGTACTTAGAAACACCTTTCAAGATTAATGTTGTATGGACGCCATAAAAATAAACAGTAAATCGATTTGAAATAAGAAAAAATAAACAAAAACACAAATAAGACACATGATATACGTGGTTCGGTAAGATGTCTACGTTTACGAATACTGATGATTAATTCACTATATATCAAGAAAATTAAAAGAACAAAATACCAACAAACCCAAAATTTCATTTATATTCAATGACGGTCGCACAAAGTCGACTATTTTCTAATAAGAAGGAACCGAAACAAAACTTTTATATATATGGATTATAAAATAGAAGATGAGTTGGATAAAAAAAAATCCAAACAAAAGAGGTCAAAAAAATTTTCCGAGGCCAATCAATTAAATATCAAAAATCTAATGAATTCATGACAATCACCCAACAAAAAATTCGGCATGAAGTTTAGCAAAGCGAAGTCATTGCCTGGTTGAAAATGTGCCTGTAAGGTTTGCATAATAGTATAGTGCTACGCGTCAAAATTAAAGTCCATAAGAGGCATTTTGGTCTCTGCTAGCTAGGCAGATCAGGAGCAATTGAAGACGTAATGACTACAGTAGGAAAGAAAATCTTCAAATGGCTTGAAAACCTAATCAGCAGAAGAAAATCCTAACTGGTAATTGAATGGTAAGATACTGATTGTTTCTTCACGAGGAGAGATTCTCCATGGAGATTATGGAGAAAGATTAGAAGGCCATTATTTTGTTAGGGCATATACTCAAGAGGGAAGAGAAAATGGATTATCTTGGGTAATGCACATTTTAATCACGTGTTGCAGCGTAGGAAATACATGCATCTAATTCATGAAACTTTTACGAGACAACCTTAAACATGCTTTAATGTTTCATTGGTCATCTCATTAACACTTTAATAATATGACTTTGATATCATGACATTATCAAAGAGAAGAGATCGAAGAGCTATCACGGATCCTCCATTTCTCTCTATTGAAACAAGTCCCATATATGCACTTACCTAAAATAGAGTCTCATATATACATACATACATTCATCCAGTAGTGTCTCTGTCCCATAACAGAAAAAATTGAGAAATTTCTTAATAAAGAAAATGATTACACATGTTTTTAATAATGTATCAACTTTAATAAAGTGGTAATACTCTAACATTAATAAAAAAAAATAGAGGAAAGAATACACAACTAAAAAAATATAGCAATAAAAAGATATTTCTCGAAAAGAGAATTTTGAAAAATTTCTTAAATAAAAAAAAATATTACACATATTTTTAACAATGCATCAAAAAATCTTTATTCTTAAAAAATGTGAAAATAATCCAACGTTCATAAATGATTGCAAATAATACTTCTTTCAATGATTAATGATGTACAAAGGTTCTCTAACTGTCTCATATCCCAAAAAAGATACCCTTAATCATGGATCAACATTTGGTTGCAAATTGACATACTAATCTCTACAATTTCAAAGTTCCATATTCCCTCATTATTTATAAAATCTTACTGTGTTCAGAAGAAAGATAACTTTATATATGTAACATTTATTTGGTTCCATTCAATAGACAATAAGGCACGCTATAAATCAATTTGATTTATTTTTTTCCAATCATTTTAATGAAATTTGTAAATTATATATACACACACATACAAATTGAATGATTATCGGAAGATTCTTGGTTTTTTTTAAAAAAACTAATTACTTAAATTTATGTTCAAAATAATTAACAAAAAAAAAACATGTAAATTGCATGAATATTGAGAATCTTTTCAATTAGAAGTTTAGAAAAACTTCTAATAATAAAGAAACATCTTTTACTTTTATTTCTTGAGACAAAAAATTAAAAAATAAAAATAAAACAATGTGTGTCTAAAGTAATTAAATAAAAATTTCATGAATAAAGGACAAAATAGTAAATTATTATAAATAAAAAGCATGCATGTCAATCAGGCTGTTTGAGCAGGTATGTCAACCTTCATATATATTATACCTAAGGGCTAATAAGTTTCTCATAAAGTGCTTAATTAATATAAGGTCTAACCCCAAAGGTATTAATTCAAAAAGTCCATCAATTTTTTGTTGACAAAATTATCCTTTTAGTGTAAAAATTCAAAATAAACGGAACATGAACTAGAGTCTGACGCACTCCCTACCACATTATCACCCAAATTTTTTTATAAATCTTAAAATTAAATAACTTGCAATATATAAATATGTTTTTTTTTTTATAAAAATTATATATTTAGACTTTAAAAATTGAGATATATCAAACAAGATCCATATTGTATAGGAACTAATGTCAAAAAAATTCTTGTTTTTTCGACAGACAATTTTCATAAAAAATTCTCTATTCACGGAACTAAGACTGAGAATATTCTCTGTCCTAGAACAGATAAATATCTCTATCCTAGCACAAAGAAATTCATTAAATTAAAAAAAGGATTACATATGTATTTAACAATACATCAAACAATTTTTGTTCCTCAGTAAAGTGGTAATACTCCAACATTGATAACAAAAATTAGAGAAAAGAATATACAACTAAAAAAATATAGAAATAAAAAGATATTTCTTGAAAAGAAAATTTTGAAAAATTTCTTAAACAAAAAAAAAAAATATGACACATGTTTTTAACAATGCATTGAACAATCTTTGTTCCTCAACAAAATGGTAATACTTTAACATTGATAAAACCAGAAAAATTAGATATAGAAAACAATTTGTCCAATCAAAAATTCTTTGTCTAACAAAAAATTCTCTGTCTAAAATAAATTGTGAAAATTTCTTAATTTTGTATTCCACACCTCACACATCACCCATTCATTGTGGACGAGAGGAAGATAAAATCTATGCTTATACAATTTCAACGTTTTTCCCAATCCTATAAGAATTAAATAAAAAATTAAATGAGCACATAGTATTCATCATCTTGATTCTTGGACTACCAGGTAGCCCGAGTTGGGTCCTCTTTGGGGAGGTTGTGAGAGATTAATAGGGGACCTTCATACTGAATTCACAAATATCACTGTAGTTGCACACGTCAATGACTTAGCAATTAATGGGGAACCTTCATACTGAATTCACATAGTATTCATCATCTTGATTCTTGGACTACCAGGTAGCCCGAGTTGGGTCCTCTTTGGGGAGGTTGTGAGAGATTAATAGGGGACCTTCATACTGAATTCACAAATATCACTGTAGTTGCACACGTCAATGACTTAGCAATTAATAGGGAACCTTCATACTGAATTCACATAGTATTCATCATCTTGATTCTTGGACTACCAGGTAGCCCGAGTTGGGTCCTCTTTGGGAAGGTTGTGAGAGATTAATAGGGGACCTTCATACTAAATTCACAAATATCACTGTAGTTGCACACGTCAATGACTTAGCAATTTAAGCCCCATCAGGTAAATGGCGGTGTATTCAATCTCAGGGCAGCTTTGCAATAATCCGAAGAAAAGCATAAAAATATTTTGAGATTTTGCAAACCCTCACCTCGAAGTTAATCATATTCTCAATACTTCAACCAATCAATTTATCATTCTTGCAACATATTTAATACCCAGAGATCAGATGATCAGATGTCAAATCAATATCTAATACAAGATGCTCAATAGATTCCTTTTTGCACAGTTTGCACATAAGTAGATAGAACATGAGAAATCACTTTCTTTCCAAGGGGTTCCTACATGAGCATTAGAATACAACTTCCTCTATGCACCTTAAATAGAATCGCCACGAGCCATTTAATCAAAGAATGCTCGCAGATCAGCCAAGAACGATGCTATCCGGTGATTGGATCTCCTCCATCGGCGAACTTGAGAGAGAAACCTTGCTAGAGGAGAGATAAACACTGCCGTGACTTATGAGATAGACTTATAAAATAGGTACTATTAAACTTAAGCTTAATTAATTTAAAAATTCAAAAACTTTTAAGATTAAAATATTTATTCTTGAATCTTAAGCTTTAGACATTTATTTTGAAGGACATTTCAATAATTAATTCTTATAAATAATAGATATATATATATATATCTATATATATGTGTGTGTAACTAAAATTTATTTCATGAACCTATCATATAGTATGACGACATATATATATATATATATAATTAAAATTTATTCATGAACTCATCATATAGTGTGATGATATTTATAATTTTAATATTTTGTATTTTATGTGATATTCTTATCCCACATCAATTGGGTGAAAGTATTATAATTAAAATATAAAACATCATAAGTCTTATTATTATTAACTTAAACTTAAACTTTTGAATCATAATATTATGGACTTTTCACGTTACTAAAACAATAGATGTGGGGTGTTACAATTCACTTGGAGCCTAGTCTAAAACTAAAATGATAAACTATATATAGACCTCCCCTATCTTTTCGTAGTGGCTTACCATAGTTTTTTACTTATACAATATACATGTGTTTTTTTATTTTATTTTATTTTTATTTTTTAATTAAAATTAGATAATCATGTGATATTTATGTGAATGTATACGTGACAGATTAAAATTATAATATGTATTTAGATAAGAGAAGGTTCATCTATCTAATTTAAAAATAGTACCGATCACAAAAGGTTGGGCCATAAATCCACCTCTTTAATCAAATATTAGAGAGAGAGAGAGAGACCCTTTAATCAAATCTTTGAGTAAGAGAGGGAGGGGATTATCTTTCTAGTTTGGCTTTTATCCAGTCTTTTCTAATAGTATATATAAATGGTATAAACATATTTTATCAATGGTCATATCAATTATGACTCATGTGGCTCACCTGTTGATCCAATCTCTTGTAACAAGTTACAAAGTGAGACAATTGAGATAAAAGTTAGAGAATATCAATCTTTCGTACAATGTTTTAATGTCTACTTTGTGTTCACCCGAATTTATTCATCTTGTCTTACATGTGAATCCAATTCTATATGAGAGGGTGGGTCAATTCAGGATATCATATCTTATGCCCAGATCTTTCACATGAGACCTATTGGTAGACATCATAAATGATAAATCTCACCCATGTAAAAGAGTGAACAAATTTAGTTATGCATTAAAACTTTTCCCTCTTATGTTTTAATTTATATATTATTGGTGAGAAAGTGCACCACATATACCTTAGCATCAAAGCTCCATTTGTAGAAGCTTATATTAGAACCCATGTTCTCTCCTTACATTCCATTCCACAATAAGAATTCTACATGCTAATGTCAGTTAGCCAATCTGATTGAACTGCATCTAGTAGCAAAATGTTTTGGACCGTTAGCACAGCATATAAATGTGAAGCTCAATTGCGAGACAAAGCATGGAAGACACCCAAGGCAACGTTAAGCAACAGGCGAAGAGTATGGTTATTGTGAGACACTTCCAATGCTTTGCCAGTTTGTCCCTGCAATCCCCCCTCGCAATTGTCAATATCAACAATGGCAGCTTTTAGCCATTTGTCAATATCTTGATAGGCATTCGAAGACAAGCCAAACACCGCGGTGTCAAGCTGTTCAACTGCATCGACATAGTGCTCGCTGCAGTCAGTGAGGCCTTGCTCCACCTCGGGATCAAAGGCTTTGTCATTAAGGTACTGCGTGATTTGCGTCGATGTGTTGGTGGCATTTTCAGCGACAATCTTGAGTGCACTGAAGAGAAGGGCTTTTGGGTCGGTGTTTTGGGCATTAGGGGCGGATTGAAGAACAGAAATGCAGAAGTCCTTGTGTGTCGAGTGCTGGCATGCCCGGGCAATTAGAGTGCTGGTGCCATTGCTTTGCTGGGCCACAATCGAGTGGGAATGGAAGGTGAGACAGAGGACGAAGGGTAAGAGAAAAATGATGCTTGACATGGGATTCATTTTCTCTCTTCCCCCTTCAATGGTAACTTTTTTTGGCTAGTGGTTATAAATGATGAGGGGGAGATTTCATTGGTTGAATTTGTGGGTAATTTGTGTTTAAAGATAGAAATGGTGAGTAATATTTAGTTTTGTTGAGAAGAATTAATTAATGACCACACATTGTTAGGGATATGTTTTTTACCACTGAAAGTAGATGCTATTTTTACCAAAGAAAATGTTGTATTTAACGATTTTCACCGTCTTATTTTCTAGTGTAATGTTACGTATTCCTAATTTATATATATCTGGCTATACCTTCAATGTAATTTTTTTGAAAGTATTTTTAGTATTTTATATTATTTTTATGTTATTGTAATAGTATAAATTTATAATTAAGGAGTCGCATCTCTTATAATCCGTAATTTTTTTAGAGATTATAATGAAACCGCAACAGCGGTAAACATAATCCTATTTTGAAGTGAATTATGTAAATCTTTGTATTATTGTATGTGTGTATGATTTTAGATTCATTTTTTTTTTTTTGGTTTATTTTCTTATCTCACCGATTCTAATTAAATGATTATATTCATAACAATATCATATACGGCCCAAAAACAATACATGATGCCACATTACATTACAAATACATAGAATTTTCTTTTTCTTTTTTTTTTTAAACTTCTACATACAAGATATATATCTCGGTCCTATTATAATAGATTCTTTCACCTTATGTTTAGGTTTATTATTTAAGAGTAGATGACGTTTGTAAGAATTTTATATATATCATATATTAATAATAAATCCTTCTTTTCTTTACAAGTAAATAAGAAAGGTCTTTTATTCTTTATTCTTATATTTAGAACCAACCACACAAGTCTAAACTCATCAAAAATAAGTGATAAAAATCATATTAATCTATACTAATGTCCTACATAATCACATTTACCTAAAATGCACCAAACTCAATAGACTATCATGATTACAATCAATAATATAAGTTTATCTGTTAACTCTCAACTAACAAGCATTTCAATCAATTCCGTTATTCACAAACATAAGGAGTTGTGTGAACCCACACGATAGTAGAAGAAAAAACGTCACATTGAGAGATTCAAAGAAAAGTATACCAAAGAAGATCTTCGTCGTTATTATAAATGATTCTATCCCCCTGTATGGATTGCTCAATAATATTTCTTTGACGTGCATTTGATTCTTCGAAGTCTGAACTCAATCCCTGGCCCAGAAACAGTGCAGGCTTTGCGGCATATATCTTATGGGCCGTAGGGTCAGGATGAGCTGAGTTTTAAGCTATGAGATATCTAGGCCTTTTCCGCCTTCTTGACTCTTGATAGATGGACATCCTTAAATTACACACACGCACACACACACACATATATATAGCATTATAAATACTTGTATATGTATAGTATAATAGTATTATATGTAAAAGAAAAGGAAAATGTTACTCCCACTTTAAATTTGTACAAACTATTTTTAGAAAAGGTTGAATATATGTATAGCTGAAGAAATAATCACAATAAACTCTCTTGGAGACAATCGAAAGCATTATCTCTTCTATGAGAAAAGGCGTAAGATGTGTCTCACTCACTCCAAACTTCCACAATAATTAACACTGGTTCTCAAAAACATCCATATATAATCAAAGTTTGTATTCCACTTCCTTCTTCTTTTTTTTCTTTACTTGTTTTTCACTCACGGATTTACTTTACTCTTGTATCGTTTCACTTTTGATCGACTCATTTTTGGTCAATTCATACTATTTCATACTTAATCATGTAATGGTTGTTTAAGATTAGGCATAGACCATAGGGAGCTTCTGAAGCTCAGTATGCAAATTGTGTGACTCTTATGTGATACCATATTTCTCAAAAGATTTTTAGAATTATGTAGCTTGGTGGTTAAAGTATTGAAAACTCATAATGTCAGTCACACCACTTATACATGAAACACTTAATAGGGATTTTCTAGACTAAGAAATAATATTTTTCTATTTTCCTCATGGACACATGGTGTCACCGTTGTGATTGTCGCTCAACTCTGTAATGTGCCTAGAACTAAATCATATGCACTGACCACCATAAATATTAGTGTTTTACCATTTGAGATAAGATTGATACTCTCGTGTACATTATGCAGTAGAATTATCTGTCGTATCCTCTCTCTATTTTGCCTCTACTCTTACGCTTTCTATTGACTCTCTAATTATTTAATGTGTAACTTTCACTCAAAACTCTAAGCTCTATCAGACTCATCACCAGGTCTATCTACCTTCAACCGATGAAGTAGCACATGATCCCTTACATTATATTGACAAACTGTAGCCTCTACTTTTACGCTCTTTATTGACTCCTTAATTATTTAATGTGTAACTTTCACTCTGAACTCTAGCTCTATCAAACTCATTAGGTTTATCTACCTTCAACCAATGAAGTAACACATGATCCCTTATGTTATATTGAAAAACTAACAGTATAAAGTACTCAAAAGTAAATTCAATTAACTATTACACATTCTGATTTTTTTAAAATCAATTATATAAATTTTGTCCCGCATTTTCGTCAATAAAATTAAACGAATCAATTATATAAAATAAGTCTGATTAAAAGATCTCAACTTATAATATCATGCTTAAATTTAAGAATATGAGAAAGAATCTTATATGAATTGTTAAAACTCAACGATAATTGTAATACTAGCATAAAATCTTCTCTCTTTTTTTTCTTTTTGAAAAGGAGGCTATTTTATTTTATAAAATTAATATAAAATATTCAGGAAAAAAAAAAAAGTTAGTATTAGAACACATCCAAACTTGTTTCCCTTGGAACCAAATTAATCAAATATTGTTCGGTCCATTTAACGCAAGGATCGTTCAGGGCCATGCAGTAACGGTCGTCAGCCACATGAACTCTTGTTAAATCAGGCGTCACCTCACTTTCACTTACAGAGCCGCAGATGTCACGGATCTTTAACGATTCATCGATTAGGGTAGTCATTACTCTCAAACAAGCAGATAAGTGAAATAAGAAATTCATTTAAGAAGGAAAACTAACAGAAAAGAGAATATTGTTTTGTAAACCAGCGGGCAGAAAGTCCAAGACTGCTGAAAGAAAGCTATACACATGAGAAATTTCTGGACCAAGTTTTGTTCACGTGACCTCAATCGCTATATAACATCATGTCATTATATTTTATTTTTCGCTATATATAAAAGTAATACCTTCTTACATGAGCCGATGAAATTGGTGCGATTAATGGACTATTTAATGAACTTAATTCATATAAAAATTTTGAATATTATTTCATGTCACATGTCATTATGCACATATATTTATATAAATATACGAGAGACTCGTCCTCATGACCATTCAAATTAAAATTCACTCTATTGTACTTTTAAATGAATGATGAAGAACAACTTACTCTATGACACTCACATAAATTTCATGCCCATGTAAATATTAGGACCGGAACTCAATCGGGCTAGACTTAAATCTTAACAAGGCTCAATCCATGATATAAGTCATTGAGCTCAAGTCCAAAAAAATAACTAAAAAATAACAAAAATATGTTTAGTATCAAATTTTTTCTCGAATATCTGTACATTCAAATTTTTTTAAGTTTCTTTAGGTTTGTCAATGATTTTATCTTTTTGTTTGGAATTTTGCTTAATTCTTCATATTTTCTAGTAAAATATATTAAAATAAACGGTGAAAATGATTTACAAGTTTAAAATCTCAAGGTTCATCGAGATATAAAATATTAATTAAAATATAAAATATATAATTTTAAATAATAACAATTCAAATTCAAATCAAATTTGACTACATGACATTCTTACCTAATCCCGATTTAAATTAAGACTCGGATGTAGTATAGGAACTCAAATTTACCCATCCAACGCGCACTATTATTAAATTTACGTCCACAGACACACTTGTTACAAAATATTGCTCAAAAATTTCATCTATACACGTGCCACGTCTACAAAATTAGCTACACGTGGCCTGACACGAAGCTGCCTTCGTCATCCCCAACGGCGGTTCATTTTCCGATTGCTCCCCTCCCTCTCCACAGGGCCTTGAAGAAGAGATAAATTCTCATTAATATTATGTGCTCAAAAATCTCTTCAACGACTGAACCGGACCTCCCGGAGGTTTGAACACATGACCTCCTTCTGACCCGAGATCTGTGCCTTCCGGGCTTCTGGAACCCTCGTTTCTCCCCTGAACCTCCACAGTTATGCCCTCCAAGTCCACTGGCTTCGCCCGATCTTGTCCCGGAGGTGAAGAAGAAGAGCAACTCATTTGATTTTCGTCCCTCAGACACGCTGGACACAACCCAGAACTCGACTCTGGCTGTGAACCGGAGGGTTCGGAAACGGATACGATCGTTTCGATTTGGTTTTCGGTGGCCTGAACTGATACAGCCAATCGAACCGGAGCTCTGCAGAGTGGACAGTTGGAGTGAGATTGAAACCACGTGTCGATACAGTCGATGTGAAAGCAGTGGTTACATTTGGGTAAAAGACGACCCGTTTCGTTAACTTCGAATTCGGATAAGCACACTGCGCATTCTAAAGGAGGGTCGTGGGCGGTGAAGGCATAAAGGATAGTGGGGAGGGATTTGAGGACCGAAGGATCGAGTCCTTGGGGAGTAGTGCAGACGGAGGGGTTACTGGCGGGGTTGGAACTGAAGGCGATGTTGTGAGTCCTGCGGAGGCGGGGACGATGGCGGCGGGGGATGTAAGCACGGCGGCGGAGCCAGCGGGCGTAGGAGTGGAAGAAGACGATGACGACGCAAACGACGAAAATAATCACAACTGAGATTAACATTACCTTTCCGCTAAATACATAGCTATTTGTGTCACAGCCCCTTTGGAGCCCTGTTGTATGATCGTCCATGAGGGAGAAAGAAGGCACTGGGAAACAGGGAATACGTTTTAGAGAGAGAAGGTAGCTTTAAATGGAGGAAATGGGGGAGGAAAGAGGAAGGTTCCTTTCTGAGTGAGCCGACGGGTTTCGCAGCCTTTTAAAGTTCGGAAACTGGCGGGCTGTTTTCCCATACATATACATACACAGCATAGTTATCATAATGATGATGAACTCACGAAAAAATTGATGATTTAATTGATTTTATAATAAATATATTAAAAAATAAAAAATTATATATTTTATTATCTAATAATAATAACAAAATATAAATATAATCATTAAAATTATATTAATGAATAAGTTTAATATATTTATGTATATAATAAAAATATATGTAATAATATCTTATTTTATACTTAAATTTCATCATTTAATTATCAAATATAAAGAATTTTATGAAAAAAAATTATAAATAATAAAAATAAAAAATTGGTTAAACCGATTCTTTTAAACAACATGTTGGTTCACTCATTTTTTTAAAAATCGATCAGTTCAATCAATTTTTTAGTAAAATCGGTATTTTAATCGAACCGAATTGATTTAATGTCTGATTCACGATTCAACCGGTTGAATTGACCAGTTCAGTCTAGTTCTGATAACTATGATACGTAGACATATATATTGTCCTGCTACCTTACATTATTTATTTATTTTTATTTTTTTATTTTAAAATAAATTACATTGACTATCTTTATAAAAGTTTATAACAATTATACTAACATTCTTTATTTTATTTAAAAATATACGGATACCTATTTCTTGTCAATATTTTTTTATAAAAATAAAGAAATTATCTCTTTTATTAATTCATTTTTTAATTTTAACTAATTTTTTAAAAATTTAAAAAAAAATTATTTAAAAACAAATTTAAGATAAATAACTTCTTTTTATTTTATATGAAAATAAATTAAATATTTTTATCAATATTTATTTTTAAAAAAATTGGTCAAAATTTAAAAAAAAAATATGAAAAGAGTAATTTTATTATTTTAAAGAAAAAAGTTGATATGAATAAAGTATCTGAATTTTATTATGTAAAGTAAGAAAAATCAGTATAATTTTAAAAACTTCAGAAGATATCAGTATAATTATTATAAACTTCAAAAGACGTGGGTGTAATTTATTTTATTTTATTTTAAAAGTGAAATTATTATTTTTTTATTATTAAATAAAAAAATTATGATTAATTTGCTCTCATAAAATTGATCACTCAAACTGAAACATATCGGCCCCGAAACCGTGGGCGGAACTTGTATAGGTTTTTCAGCGGCAAATGGAAAGGGCGATGGAGTGTAGAGCACAGATGGTGCAATACGGCATGATGAGCTTATCCAGTATGTGGAAAACAAGTGGCTCCAACCCAAGAATAAAAAGTATTCCTTATTGGCGCCACTCAGTATCATCCAAACTTTATCACAGCTCTGAACAAAGATATCTTCACCATTTACCCAAAAAAAGGGGAATAAAAATATACACACACTGACACACACACACACGTATATTATATATATCACTAATTATGTAAACCAGATGGCCAGATGGTACTGCCTACCAGTCTCCAATCCATTCCAAGATTCAAGATGCACAGTAAAATTATTGTCGACTCTTTTTGCATACATGCTGTACAACTACAGGGCGAAGGACGAAGGACGAAGGAAGAAGAGCAAATTTCTCTATTTTAGTGTTATTGTTTTTCGATGGACAGTTGGGTTTGAACCCTAACTTCTCCTTCTATGATTATTATCATTTATCATCCTTAGAGATTAAGACATCAATTATTGTTTTAGCATCGTGGACAATTCACAAAATTTTAAAAGGACGGATGCATCAGTAAACTTGGGTAGGATATAACCCTCCAAATTTTTTTTAAAAAAAATTCATTTGAAATTTAAGTTATTTTTAAATTAAATTTATTCATATTTGAATTTAACTCACCCTAACTTTTTTTTTTTTGCCTAATTTTAATTCTAACTCGATCATTTACTAATTAAAGTCTCATTTAAACTTAAGTACACTACCAATTAAATTCTCATTTAAATTTAGTTAATTTTTCGGAAGAATTCAACATGATATATATGATTCATGCATAATATATATATATATATATATATATCATGAAAAATAGATTAAAAAAAAATTGACTGCTACTTTCTCAAGTTTTGGCTCATTTTTAATTCTAACTCAACAAAATACATTAATTATAATTTGTTAAAATTTTTGTCATCTTCCTCTTTGAAAATAAAAAAAAAATTTACATAAAGATTTTTTCTAATTTGAGAAAAAAAAATTCCCTTAAAATTTCTAACCCCTCTTTTTTTTTTCTTCGTGATTTCGTCCAATTCCTTTCCAAAATGGTGTGCGAGTATATGAGTTTAGATGGCTTATTCTCTACGGAAAACAACCCTGTAATTTGAACAAATGTGAAGGGAGGGACTTTAAATAAAAAGGGGGAGGCAAGCAATAACTTGTTGAAATCGAGACAATATATGGTGTCCCACCTCCACACTCGAGAGGGGAGGCTGTAATCCAATCATTTCATTTCTCAAGATTTTGCGAAGAAAGAAATTATTAGGGCTGATTTACTGTGCATGCTTGAATCAAATCAAGATGCTGTTGATGTTGATGTTGATATGGGATCGATGAAAGGAAAGATCTTCGGACCAGTGTTGTTGCTTGTCTCCATTCTCCAACTTGCCTCATATTCTACCAACTCCCTTCATAAATAATTATTAATAAAATAAAGATGTAGATAAAGCAGATGAAATTGCCCAATCCAAGTTGGTTACTTTGTTGCTAAATGTGAATTCAGTGGTATTCCCATTTTTCTCACTTTTTTTTTTTTTTTTGAGAAAAGTGTTTGAAAGAAATTATTAAATATTCCAAAACATTGATGTGCTCAATGATTCCAATCAAACATGAATTATCTTGTATAAAAAAAAATAATTTTCTCTCAAAAATTTAGCATATTATACGTATCAGGGTACCTCGGGTGCATGATTGACCGGTACCACACAATAACTTGTGCTTGCTCCTCCCTTAAAAATCTTGTCATCATTAAGTGATAGTAAGCTTCGCAAAACGGGCGGGTTTGGACGGATTGTAAACGGATCATGTCATAAACGGATTGAACTCATATTTGACTCGAATATGGGTCGGGTCAACCCGAATTTGACCCGTTACCCAACTTTTTTTAAAAAAGAAAATACTATCTAAGATTGTCACATCTCAATCAAGTAATATGATTAATAAAATTCATCACGTTTCTCTTCTTCCTTCTACGGTATTATTGAGACAATTTTCTATTTATATATATATATATATATATATATAGCTCATCAGAGACAATTTTTCATTTATGTATAGCTCATGAAAATAAAATTACTTGATTATGTTTCACACGCATAACACAAGTTGGTTTGCAAAAAAAATTGAACAGTGAGAAATAGAAGCTTTACAGGTTAAAGGATAAACAATAACTGCAACTAAGTATTTAATTACAATTAATAAACATCATTTATATGATTCTGGTAAAAACAAAGTAAATTCACAGCAGACTGAAGAAATGTATAATCAATGGACCATAATTTTTATCTCCAGTCCATCAGCAGAGAATTTGTTCACTCATAAGCTGTAAGAGTGAATTTGCTTTCCTTTGACTTCTATTAGTTCCACTTTTTGCAACATCAACCAGATGTTCATACACACCATACTGAAGTGCAGTATGAGATTTGAATTGTTTAAACTCAACTCAACAAGAACCGCAAATGGAGATATAAATATAACCAATTCAACTTATTTTGAATCATAAGTTTTGGATTTGTGTTTTGTTTATATATATAGTGATGTTGAATTACATTTTCTAAATATTAATTTTGTTTTATAATTTATTGTATATGTTTTAGTAATTTGTTCTTTTTCCAAATAGAGATATAAATATAAATATAAATATAAATATTCTTATATATAAATAAAGAGATATATATATATATATATATATTCTTCTACTATTTTATTATTTTTTATTATCAACCCGTCAAACACCCATATTCAATTCATATTGACTCACTAAATTGACGGGTTCTTATTATCCAACCCGTTTATGACCCGCTAACTAAATGAACGGGTTAAGGCGGGTTGATAGTGAGCAGGTTAGGACAGGTTGACAGATTTAGATAACATTTGTCACCTCTAAGCGATGGTATACAACTGCCCTGAAACTGTGGGTGACCGTTGGAATTTTAGAGAATAATGGTCTCTGTTTCATGCTTATCCCTGCATGTACACATCTGTGAACCCTAGCTCACATGGTTCCACTCTCTAATGCTGTATTGTTATTTTTATTTTTGAAGTGTCTACTTAAAGTATAATTTTTACAGACAAGCTTAGCCTATTGCTCAAAATAACATAGTCATACTACTTAAAAATTTAATCCATGACTAAAAAATAAATATACCATCATAACTTTCACTTAAAGAGATTTGAAATCATGCTCTTTTCTTACGAAGAGAGGCAGAGAATATCACTCGGCGACTAAGAACTTGACCTCTAATGTTGTATAAGAGTACCCCAAAAAGAATTCATATCCTTACAATAACATTCCCATACTTCCGGCAATATTTGTATTTAAACAACATTATATACAAGGCTTGATAATTTTTTTGTCTCTACAGAAAATATTAATTTAAAAGTAATTGTAGAAAAAATGAGCCCCAAAAAGAAGTGCATGACAAATTGCCTCACCTTGAATTTATGGTCGTTAATGCAACAAGGGGACAAGACAATCCGTGTCCTAAATTTTAAATCTCAAAAATTTCATCCCACTCATACAAACAGACAATTCAATCACCACCTGGCATAGGAGCAGGGAATAGCAAATAACACAAATGTTTCAACATAGATGCAGTAAAACATTATGATTCAAAAAATTGGTAAATATGGCCAGTGACCACGGTTTTGGAAGGTAGAACTGGCATCAGCCTTCATGCTAAATATCCCCGCACCTACAGCTGCATGAGTACATCAATTGATTACCTTGGTGATTAAAGTTTTGATTTTTATAACCCTATCATTCTTCACACCACCAATCTTGCAATGAACTCTCAAGTAAGTTTAACTTACGGGATCGTGGCATGATAATATATCAAATATAGATCAAAACCTCTGGATGAAGTCATAAATGTGTGAGCTGATTTCTTCTGGCTTTTCTTGGTTGAGGTAGTGAGCCACTCCTTCCATTACAACTACTTCCTGCAAAAATGGAACATCTCTTTTGAAGCCACCATTGTGTATATATTCCTTGACACCTGGGTTATTATAGGTAATGTCCAGTTCACCCACAATAAACTTAACCGGCACCTTTATTTGTATCCCCGTCCATGGGGCTGTGAGCTCCCAATTTCTGCAACAGTGAGAAAATAACTACTTGGCTTGTATATATAGCCCCATCCACAAATGCAAGAACAGCGTTTTTATCCCTAATCACTAATCTAAAATTTAAAATCCATGCCTAGCCAAATTATTGGTTTGCATTAACAAACATATGAGAAAATAAAAATGGTCAATTGCTCTAAAAATCAATATGTAAGGTGATACTCAACTGAAAATGTTAAATAAGCATGTGTGCAGTGTGCCAATATCATCACATATATACTGTATCTCCTTATTTTCTGTGAGTTATGAATTGTGGGCTTAGGATTCTATGCTGGTGCCTGTCATCTAGGAAATATATTAGAAAGAGATATATTATCATTCATACATATCATAACAAATATGCCAGGAAAAGCATTATCTAAAAGCATGCAGGATTAAATGTAGGGTCACACAAAGCCTTGATTAATCATATAATCGCTTTATTATTTATACAAGCCAAGTCTAATATAAAGTTAACTCATATTAAACAAAATGGAAATGCTAACTTACAGATCCAAAGCTCGATAGTAGTTCAATCCACCAGTGAAGCCTTTCTGGTTAAATTTGCTGGCAAAATAATTGACGTCTTCTTCTGACAGCCAAGAGGGCAGTGTAATTGTAGTATGGGGAGAACCCCCAAATCCTACTGATTTAGGTACACAAGGTGGAGCTGGATTGCGAGATGTGAGAAACTTCTTTATCAGTCTAGCAGTATCAACACGAGCAAACTCTTCCTCTGCTTCACCCGGTTCCTGCAGAAAATTAGTCTGTAAGACGGATCATGTAGAAACAAGTGCGACATACTGCATATCCAGGACCTAAAAGGAGAAAACTTGACCATGATGGTACTGGTTTACTATGCCTTCATTATATTCTGAAGATAACAAGAAGCTGTACCTCAACTCTGCCATTCACATGGCATATCACTTGAAAAAAAGGTGGGAGTGGTGTTTCCATAAACCGTCTAATTCAAAATGAAGCAAACAAATATATGAATTTGTTCATAAATCTAGCAGTTTTTCAAAAACCTTACACCAATTTTCCCATCATCATTGGAAGAATTCAGCATGCCTTAATGATACCTTGCCTTAAAGATTTTGTAGGAGGAAAAAACAAGTTCCGGCCTAGAATAAATTAAACTTGAATCCACAAGCAATATTAAAAGCGATTGCATGACTTTGAAAAATAATCCCAAATACCATTAAATTTTATACTAATAGACAAAGTCCACTTCAAATAAGATAAGCTCTAAAATAGAATCATAGATGAGAAGTTAATTTGCCCAAAGCTAGATATCTTCTTCGAAATAAAACAACTAAATATGGCTATCTGAACAAATGTGGAAAACAAAACAAAAACTTGGTGATTAGTAGCATCTTCTTGAAGACTGCCAAAATGATCAGTTTCAGAGTAATTGGACCACTATGCAATCAATCCAAATTAAAATGCTTCCTAGGCTATAATAATTCATATTAAGTGGTTCTCATTAAAACCTAGGAGTACAGGATGAAACAAATACAACACACCAAATATATTGATTAAGTCTAGTGTTCTGTGCCAGAAAATGCCATAAATCCTTTTCCCCTTTTCAGCAAAATTGGACTATTTGCAATGAATTCAGATTAAAATGCTCACATAGGCCATAAGGCCCATAATGGTTCTCATTAAAACCTGGGTGTACAGGGGAAATAATTACAACACCAAACACATAAATTAAGTCAAATTAGAACAGTGTCTCAAGCACCTAAAACCAATATTTCAATCATCATGGGAGGAAATCACCATGCCAGAATCATATAATACTATTTTATCAAGTTGACCTATCTTTGCCTAAAAACATTGTTGTGTGGAGGACACAGCAGGAGGCAAATCTATTTATATAGAGAGAATGGTAAATCTGCGCATTGTAAGCCAGAGATGCAACATAGTGCAACATCTACCCCATAATCAAGATTGAGGCAATACAAATATTGATGATGTCATAGAAATAAAAATTTGGAATAGAGATTTCTCTTAACTCTGCAATGACTCCGGAAACCTAAGTTTTTAACCAAATGATCAAATTCTGAATTGGTATGCTAGGAAACTGGATCCATTGTCGCAAAAGCTCGTAAGATTATATACTAATATGGCCAAACTTCATTTGACACAAGATAAGCTCTACAAAAAAATTGTCATGTAGTGGAAAATTTAATTCCCATAAACTATCTTTCTGGAAATCAAATGACCAACTAAATGTAGCTATTTGATCAAATTAGAAAGGAAAAAATATCACTTAAAAACAAAGATTTCCAAAATTAGTAAGATCTTCAATGAAGACAACCTACAAGAGAAAGAGCCAAAATGTTAACAGTTTCAGCAAAATTGAACTATTGTGCATTCAATCCAAATTATAATGCTCCTATGTAAGTAATAACAAAGTGGTTCTCAATAAAACCTAGGCGTGTATGGGATATAAATAAAACACACCAAATATATTAATTAAGGTCTAATGCTTTATGCAGGAAGATGAACTACAGACAGCCCCTACGGCCCCACCCCTGCCTTCAAACATTGATTTTTCCACTGTACAATAACAGCTTTGTCAGTATAAATTCAATCATCGACAAATTTCAGATTCAATTAGCTGCTCAAATTAGGTAAACATTTTGAGGGTAAAAAACATTAGCAGTAACTTTCAGAATCCAGTGACAAAATAGGAGTGATTAAAACGAAAGACCAAAAGTCTAAAACTATAGCAATCAATTAAGTAATTAATCAATCGATGAAATGAAAATGACCTGAAATCTGCAAATATAGTAGTCATCACCAAATATAGCCCGCATGGACTGTAATGGTTTTCTTGAAGGGTTCCTTGGATGGAAGATGACGCTCATGTTGACCAAGGCCTTGACCCTATCGGGCCGGAACAAGCAGAAGTACCAGGCCATGACTGCCCCCCAGTCGTGACCAACCAGGAAGACTTGATCCAGGCCCAGGGCGTCGAGGATGCCAACGAGGTCGCCGACGATGTGGAAGGCAGTGTAGCTGGCGGCGGAAGGCGGCGCGTCGGTGTCGCCGTAGCCACGGAGGTCCAGGCCGATAGCTCGGTAGCCGGCGGAGGAGAGAGAGAGCATCTGATGACGCCATGAGTACCAGAGCTCCGGGAAGCCGTGAAGGAACAGCACCGCCGGGCCTTCACCTATCTCTGCTACGTGAATGTTTATTCCATTGGCAAATATACTTTTATGCTGTATCTTCTCCATCTCTTTCTCTCCTCTTTCTTTCTCTCTCTCTCAAACGAATACTTCTTGTTGCTAATTATGTTTCAAAGTGAACGCTGCCAGCCCGCTGCTTTGTCTTTGGAGAGGCGGCAAGAGAGAGGGAGAGGGGTGGAACTTTGCACGCACCCACGCATTAAGATAAAAACAAACCGAAACAAAACAAAAACAAAAACGAAAACACTTTTGACTCGTTTCCTATCAGATGAATATTCCTTTTGATTATTGATTTGTGTTGATGAATTTCATTCTTTTCATTTATTATAAATTATTAGTAGAAGGCTGTCGCACATATTTGAGATTTTCTTTTTTCATTTTTTCATACTATCTTCTAAATTTTTATACAAAATTTTACATCTTAAATAATATAAAAATAAATTATTATATCCAAAACACTGCAAACAATTTAATAAAATATTATTTGGGATATAAAATTTGAGACAATTATAAAAATTCTATTGTAGCAATTTGAATTCGTTTTTATGGTGTTCATTTTGTGAGAATACGAGCAACATATATATGGTGAGATTAAAATTCTTGTACAACGACACAAATAAATTATTTTCGTTTCACATAAAAATAGAAAACATTGACTAAAAGACAATTAAGAACTTATCAATCAAATGAAAATAACAAATATAAAAAATCATTGTCTTTTTTTTTTTTAGTACATCTGTGAAGGAGGAAAGCAAATTTTGTTTAAATTTGTGTGTATGCATTGAATCTCAAACTTGAATCGTATTTAAAAAAAAAAGTAAGTATCATTTAAAAAAAATTACAATTACAAATATAAAAGTTATTCAACCACTTCTAAAGAATGACAAAAATCTCAACACTAGCCAGAGAGTATCTCGACTAATAGCGTAGCTGTGTATATTATTAAACATCTACTCACTACAAAAAAAAAAAAAAAAAAAGGATTCACGAACATTCTTCAACTTGTGCCAATAAAGAATAGTGCTGCAAGCTTGATGGGTTGGATCGGGTTTAGGATCTATTCAGACCCAGCGAGTTGTCAAAAGAAGTTAAATTACATCAGGATGGACCCAGATTTGTGTAAACATATATATATATATATATAATATAATATATACATATGAATAAAATGTATATTTTATATAATTTTAGTTTAGCTCCAGTTTTATCGGATTATAAAGTATAAAATATATGTCCAAACCCATGTAGATTCAAGTTGGAATCGGAAGGAGCTCGCGCAAAAGTAAAAGGAAAGTGCTTTTGCAAACATGCCCATTAAAGCGATCACCAAAAGAGCCCATTAAAGAGATCACCAGAAGATCCTCGAAATCGGAATTGGATGGGGTTCACCAAAAGATCCTCGAACCACGAGTAGATACAGTCGATGTGAAAGCAGTGGTTACATTTGGGTAAAAGACGACCCGTTTCGTTAACTTCGAATTCGGATAAGCACACTGCGCATTCTAACGAAGGGTCGTGGGCGGTGAAGGCATAAAGGATAGTGGGGAGGGATTTGAGGACCGAAGGATCGAGTCCTGGGGGAGTACAGACGGAGGGGTTGCTGGCGGGGTCGGAACTGAAGGCGATGTTGTGAGTCCTGCGGAGGCGGGGACGATGGCGCCGGGGGATGTAAGCACGGCGGCGGAGCCAGCGGGCGTAGGAGTGGAAGAAGACGATGACGACGCAAACGATGAAAATAATCACAACTGAGATTAACATTACCTTTCCGCTAAATACATAGCTATTTGTGTCACAGCCCCTTTGGAGCCCTGTTGTATGATCGTCCATGAGGGAGAAAGAAGGCACTGGGAAACAGGGAATACGTTTTAGAGAGAGAAGGTAGCTTTAAATGGAGGAAATGGGGGAGGAAAGAGGAAGGTTCCTTTCTGAGTGAGTCGATGGGTTTCGCAGCCTTTTAAAGTTCGGAAACTGGCGGGCTGTTTTCCCATGCATATACATACACAGCATAGTTATCATAATGATGATGAACTCACGAAAAAATTGATAATTTAATTGATTTTATAATAAATATATTAAAAAAATAAAAAATAAAATATTTTTTATTATTTAATAATAATAACAAAATATAAATATAATCATTAAAATTATATTAATGTATAAATTTAATATATTTGTATATATAATAAAAATATATGTAATAATATCTTATTTTATACTTAAATTTCATCATTTAATTATTTAATATAAAAAATTTTATGAAAAAAATTTTAAATAATAAAAAGACAAAAATTGGTTGAACCGATTCTTTTAAACAACATGTTGGTTCACTCGTTTTTTTTAAAATCGGTCAGTTCAATCAATTTTTTTCAAATTTTTAGAAAAATTGGTATTTTAATCGAACTGAACTGATTTGATGTCTAATTCACGATTCAACCGATTGAACTAACTGGTTCAGTCCAATTCTAATAACTATGATACACAGACATATATATATATATATATCGTCCTGCTACCTTCCATTATTTATTTTTTTTATTTTTTTTATTTTTAGGTGAATTACATTGACTATCTTTATTGAAGTTTATAACAATTATACTAACATTCTCTATTTTATTTAAAAATATACAGATACCCGTTTCTTATCAATATTTTTTTATAAAAATAAAGAAATTGTCTCTTTTATTAATTCATTTTGTAATTTTTTAATTTTAACTAATTTTTTTAACTTTTTTTTAAATTTTTTATTTAAAAACAAATTTAAGATAAATAACTTACTTTTATTTTATATAAAAATAAATTAAATATTTTTATCAATATTTATTAAAAAAAAGTTTTTCAAAATTTAAAAATATATATGAAAAAAGTAATTTTATCATTTTAAAGAAAAGAGTTAATAGGAATAAAGTATCTAAATTTTATTATATAAAGTAAGAGAAATCAGTATAATTTTAAAAATTTTAAAAGATATTAGTGTAATTATTATAAACTTTAAGGGATGTGAGTATAATTTATTTAATTTTATTTTAAAAGTGAAATTATTATTTTTTATTATTAAATAAAAAAATTGTGATTAATTTGCTTTCATAAAATTTGGTCACTCAAACTGAAGTATATCGGCCCCGAAACCGTGGGCGGAACTTGTATAGGTTTTCAGCGGCAAATGGAAAGGGCGATGGAGTGTAGAGCACAGAAGGTGCAATACGGCATGATGACCTGATCCAGAATGTGGAAAACAAGTGGCTCCAACCCAAGCATAAAACGTATTCCTTATTGGCGCCACTCAGTATCATCCAAACTTTATCACAGCTATGAACAAAGATATCTTCACCATTTACCCAAAAAAAGGGAAATAAATATATGCACACACTGACACGCACACACATATATTATATATATCACTAATTATGTAAACCAGATGGCCAGATGGTACTGCCTACCAGTCTCCAATCCATTCCAAGATTCAAGATGCACAGTAAAACTATTGCCGTCTCTTTTTGCATACATGCTGTACAACTACAGGGCGAAGGACGAAGGACGAAGGACGAAGGAAGAAGAGCAAATTTCTCTATTTTAGTGTTATTGTTTTTCGATGGACAGTTGGGTTTGAACCCTAACTTCTCCTTCTATGATTATTATCATTTATCATCCTTAGAGATTAAGACATCAATTATTGTTTTAGCATCGTGGACAATTCACAAAATTTTAAAAGGACGGATGCATGAGTAAACTTGGGTAGGTTATAGCTAGGGGTGTCAATTCGTGTTATCGTATCATATTTGGGTAATGTCAAAATATAAATATTTGAAAATATGTGTGAACTATAACCCGACACTATTAACTAATTGTGTCAAATTTCAAAACTCAAACTTAACCCATTTATTAAACAGGTTATACGTATCGACACACTTAACCCGTTTGTTTTAATTTTTTATTTTTTAAATAAAAAAATTTACCTATCTTTTAATATGTATAATAATTTTCAAGTTTAGTAATTTTGGATATGGACCAAATCAAAGTAGAAACCTCTTTTATAAATAAAAAATCTCAAAACCTTGATAAATATTTAATGTGAGACGAATTACCTTAACTCATAATACATTTTATAATTAAACGTATTAAGTCGTGTTAAACGAGTTGACACTAGTAAAACTCAAACACAACCTGTTTATTAATCTTGTTATATGTGTCAATCTGTTTATGACTCAAACCCATTTATGTTAAACTCAAACCTATTAACTTTGAGTCGTGTTAAAAATTGACACCCTTAGCTATAGCCCTCCAAATTTATTTAAAAAAATTTAATGTGAAATTCAGGTTATTTTTAAATTTATTTATTCATATTTGAATTTAACTCACCGTAATTTTTTTTTTTTTGCCTAATTTTAATTCTAACTCAATCATTTACTAATTAATGTCTCATTTAAACTTAAGTACACTACCAATTAAATTCTCATTTAAATTTAGTTTATTTTTCGGAAGAATTCGCCATGATATATATGATTCATGCATAATATCATGAAAAATAGGTTAAAAAAAATTGACTGCTACTTTCTCAAGTTTTGGCTCATTTTTAATTCTATCTCAACAAAATACATTAATTATAATTTGTTAAAATTTTTGTCATCTTCCTCTTTGAAACATAAAAGCAAATTTACATAAAGATTTTTTCTAATTTGAGAAAAAAAAATCCCTTAGAATTTCTAAGCCCTCTTTTTTTTTCTTCGTGATTTCGTCCATTTCCTTTCCAAAATGGTGAGCGAGTATATGAGTTTAGGTGGCTTATTCTCTACGGAAAACAACCGTGTAATTTGAACAAATGTGAAGGGAGGGACGTTAAATAAAAAGGAGGAGGCAAGCAATAACTTGTTGAAATCGACTCAAGAAATGGTGTCCCACCTCCACACTCGAGAGGGGAGGCTGTAATCCAATCATTTTCATTTTTCAAGATTTTGTAAAGAAAGAAATTATTAGGGCTGATTTACTGTGCATGCTTGAAGCAAATCAAGATGCTGTTGCTGATGCTGATGTTGATATGGGATCGATGAAAGGAAAGATCTTTGGGCCAGTGTTGTTGCTTGTCTCCATTCCCCAACTTGCCTCATATCCTACCAACTCCCTTCATAAATAATTATTAATAAAATAAAGATGTAGATAAAGCAGATGAAATTGCCCAATCCAAGTTGGTTAATTTGTTGCAAAATGTGAATTCAGTGGTATTCCCATTTTTCTCACTTTTTTTTTTTTTTTTGAGAAAAGTGTTTGAAAGAAATTATTAAATATTCCAAAGCATTGATGTGCTCAATGATTCCAATCAAACATGAATTGTCATGTAAAAACAAAAAATCTTTCAAAAATTCAATATATTATACATATCACGGTACATGCAGTGCATGATTGACCGGTACCACACAATAACTTCTAGTGCTTGCTCCCCCCTTAAAAATCTAGTCATCATTAAGTGATGGTATACGACTGCCCTGAAACTGTGGGTGACCGTTGGAATTTTAGAGAATAATGGTCTCTGTGTCATGCTTATCTCTGCATGTATACATCCGTGAACCCTAGCTCACATGGTTCCACTCTCTAATGCTGTATTGTTTTTTTCATTTTTGAAGTGTCTACTTACAAGTATAATTTTTATGGGCAAGCTTAGCCTAATGCTCAAAATAACATAGTCATACTACTTAAAAATTCAGTTCATGACTAAAAACTAAATATACCACCGTAACTTTCACTTAAAGAGATTTAAAATCATGACCTTTTCTTACGAAGAGAGGCACCGAATATCACTCGGTGACTAGGGACTTGGCCTCTAATGTTGTATTAGAGTACCCAAAAAGAATTCATATCCTCACAATAACATTCCCATACTTCCGGCAATATTTGTATTTAAACAACATTATATACAAGGCTTGATAATTTTTTTGTGTCTACAGAATATATTAATTTAAAAGTAATTGTAGAAAAAATGAAACCCAAAAAGTAATGCACGACAAATTGCCTCATCTTGAATTTATGGTCATTAATGCAACAAGGGACAAGACAATCCATGTCCTAAATTTTAAATCTCAAAAATTTCATCCCACGCATACAAACAGACAATTCAATCACCACCTGGCATAGGAGCAGGGGATAGCAAATAACACAAATGTTTCAACATAGATGCAGTAAAACATTATGATTCAAAATATTGGTAAAATATGGCCAGTGACCACGGTTTTGGAAGGTAGAACTGGCATCAGCCTTCATGCTAAATATCCCCCCACCTACACTTGCATAAGTACATCAACGATTACCTTGGTGATTAAAGTTTTGATTTTTCTAACCCTATCAATCTTCACACCACCAATCTTGAAATGAACTCTCAAGTGAGTTTAACATACGGGATCGTGGCATGATAATATATCAAATATAGATCAAAACCTCTGGATGAAGTCATAAATGTGTGAGCTGATTTCTTCTGGCTTTTCTTGGTTGAGGAAGTGAGCCACTCCTTCCATTACAACTACTTCCTGCAAAAATGGAACATCTCTTTTGAAGCCACCATTGTGTATACGTTCCTTGACACCTGGGTTATTATAGTTAATGTCCAGGTCACCCACAATAAACTTAACCGGCACCTTTATTTGTATCCCCATCCATGGGGCTGTGAGCTCCCAATTTCTGCAACAGTGAGAAAATAATTACTTGGCTTGTATATATAGCCCCATCCACAAATGCAATAACAGCGTTTTTATCCCTAATCACTAATCTAAAATTTAAAATCCATGCCTAGCCAAATTATTGGTTTGCATTGACAAACATATGAGAAAATAAAAATGGTCAATTGCTCTAAAAATCAATATGTAAGGTGATACTCAGATATTGGAACTGAAAATGTTAAATAAGCATGTGTGCAGTGTGCCAATATCATCACATATATACTGTATCTCCTTATTTTCTGTGAGTTATGAATTGTGGGGTTAGGATTCTATGCTGGTGCATGTCATCTAGGAAATATATTAGAAAGAGATATATTATCGTTCATACATATCATAACAAATATGCCAGGAAAAGCATTATCTAAAAGCATGCAGGATTAAATGTAGGGTCACACAAAGCCTTGATTAATCATATAATCGCTTTATTATTTATACAAGCCAAGTCTAATATAAAGTTAACTCGTATTAAACAAAATGGAAATGCTAACTTACAGATCCAAAGCTCGATAGTAGTTCAATCCACCAGTGAAGCCTTTCTGGTTAAATTTGCTGGCAAAATGATTGATATCTTCTTCTGACAGCCAAGAGGGCAGTGTAATTGTAGTATGGGGAGAACCCCCGAATCCTACTGATTTAGGTACACAAGGTGGAGCTGGATTGCGACATGTGAGAAACTTCTTTATCAGTCTAGCAGTATCAACACGAGCAAACTCTTCCTCTGCTTCACCCGGTTCCTGCAGAAAATTAGTCTGTAAGATGGATCATGTAGAAACAAGTGCGACATACTGCATATCCAGGACCTAAAAGGAGAAAACTAGACCATGATGGTACTGGTTTACTATGCCTTCATTATATTCTGAAGATGACAAGAAGCTGTACCTCAACTCTGCCATTCACATGGCATATCACTTGAAAAAAAGGTGGGAGTGGTGTTTCCATAAACCGTCTCATTCAAAATGAAGCAAACAAATATATGAATTTGTTCATAAATCTAGCAGTTTTTCAAAAACCTTACACCAATTTTCCCATCATCATTGGAAGAATTCAGCATGCCTTAATGATACCTTGCCTTAAAGATTTTGTAGGAGGAAAAAACAAGTTCCGGCCTAGAATAAATTAAACTTGAATCCACAAGCAATATTAAAAGTGATTGCATGGCTTTGAATAATAATCCCAAATACCATTAAATTTTATACTAATAGACAAAGTCCACTTCAAATAAGATAAGCTCTAAAATAGAATCATAGATGAGAAGTTAATTTGCCCAAAGCTAGATATCTTCTTCGAAATAAAACAATTAAATATGGCTATCTGAACAAATGTGGAAAACAAAACAAAAACTTGGTGATTAGTAGCATCTTCTTGAAGACTGCCAAAATGATCAGTTTCAGAGTAATTGGACCACTGTGCAATCAATCCAAATTAAAATGCTTCCCAGGCTATAATAATTCATATTAAGTGGTTCTCATTAAAACCTAGGACTACAGGATGAAACAAATACAACACACCAAATATATTAATTAAGTCTAATGTTCTGTACCAGAAAATGCCATAAATCCTTTTCCCCTTTTCAGCAAAATTGGACTATTTGCAATGAATTCAGATTAAAATGCTCACATAGGCCATAAGGTCCATAATGGTTCTCATTAAAACCTGGGTGTACAAGGGAAATAATTACAACACCAAACACATAAATTAAGTCAAATTAGAACAGTGTCTCAAGCACCTAAAACCAATATTTCAATCATCATGGGAGGAAATCACCATCCCGGAATCATATAATACTATTTTATCAAGTTAACCTATCTTTGCCTAAAAACATGGTTGTGTGGAGGACACAGCAGGAGGCAAATCTATTTATTGAGAGAGAATGGTAAATCTGCGCATTGTAAGCCAGAGATGCAACATAGTTGCAACATCCACCCCATAATCAAGATTGAGGCAATACAAATATTGATGATGTCATAGAAATAAAAATTTGGAATAGAGATTTCTCTTAACTCTGCAATGACTCCGGAAACCTAAGTTTTTAACCAACTGATCAAATTGTGAATTGGCATGCTATGAAACTGGATCCATTGTCACAAGAGCCCATAAGATTATATACTAATAGGGCCAAACTTCATTTGACATAAGATAAGCTCTACAACAAAATTGTCATGTCGTGGAAAATTTAATTCCCATAAACTATCTTCCTGGAAATCAAATGACCAACTAAATGTAGCTATTTGATCAAATTAGAAAGGAAAAAATATCACTTAAAAACAAAGATTTCCAAAATTAGTAAGATCTTCAATGAAGACAACCTACAAGAGAAAGAGCCAAAATGTTAACAGTTTCAGCAAAATTGGACTATTGTGCATTCAATCCAAATTATAATGCTTCTATGTAGGTGTTGTGTCATTTAGTCCCGCATCGGAAAGGAGTCGGGAACTCTTGTCGCTTATAAGCACAGGACACCCTTTCCCTTGCATGAGGCCTTTTCCGGGGCAAAAGCCCAGGAAGAACAAATCCGTGCGGGGCGGGGCGGGGCGGGCCAAGGCCCAAAACCAAGAGCCCAAAGTGGACAATCTCATGCACGAGGAGCCACGGTGTGCGAGACGAAAATGGGCAGCATCAGTTTGGCGCCGTATGTGGGAACGTTTGGGCTACGTCCAGCTTCTCACGCTCCACCAGTTCCGACTGGGGGAGCGGCTGTTGTACCATTTAGTCCCACATCGGAAAGGAGTCTAGAACTCTTGTCGCTTATAAGCACAGGACACCCTCTCCTTTGCATGAGGCCTTTTCCTGGGCTCTTAAGAACAAATCCGTGTGGTGCGGGGTGGGGCCGGCCAAGGCCCATAACCCAAAGCCCAAAGCAGACAATATCATGCACGAGGGGCCACGGTGTGCGAGACGAAAATGGGCAGCATCAGTAGGTAATAACAAAGTGGTTCTCAATAAAACCTGGGCGTGTATGGGATATAAATAAAACACACCAAACATATTAATTAAGGTCTAATGTTTTATGCCGGAAGATGAACTTCAGACAGCCCCTACGGTCTCACCCCTGCCTTCAAACATTGATTTTGCCACTGTACAATAACAGCTTTGTCAGTTTAAATTCAATCATCAACAAATTTCAGATTCAATTAGCTGCTCAAATTAGGTAAACATTTGAGGGTAAAAAACATTAGCAGTAAATTTCCGAATTCAGTGACAAAATAGGAGTGATTAAAACGAAAGACTAAAAGTCTAAAACTATAGCAATCAATTAAGTAATTAATCAATCGATGAAATGAAAATGACCTGAAATCTGCAAATATAGTAGTCATCACCAAATATAGCCCGCATGGACTGTAATGGTTTTCTTGAAGGGTTCCTTGGATGGAAGATGACGCTCATGTTGACCAAGGCCTTGACCCTATCGGGCCGGAACAAGCAGAAGTACCAGGCCATGACTGCCCCCCAGTCGTGACCAACCAGGAAGACTTGATCCAGGCCCAGGGCGTCGAGGATGCCAACGAGGTCGCCGACGATGTGGAAGGCAGTGTAGCTGGCGGCGGAAGGCGGCGCGTCGGTTTCGCCGTAGCCACGGAGGTCCGGGGCGATAGCTCGGTAGCCGGCGGAGGAGAGAGAGAGCATCTGATGACGCCATGAATACCAGAGCTCCGGGAAGCCGTGAAGGAACAGCACCGCTGGGCCTTCACCTATCTCTGCTACGTGAATGTTTATTCCATTGGCAAATATACTTTTGTGCTGTATCTTCTCCATCTCTTTCTCTCCTCTTTCTTTCTCTCTCTCTAAAACGAATACTTCTTGTTGCTAATTATGTTTCAAAGGTTAACGCTGCCAGCCGCCGCTTAGTCTTTTGAGAGGCGGCAAGAGAGAGGGAGAGGGGTGGAACTTTGCACGCACCCACGCATTAAGATAAAAACAAACCGAAACAAAACAAAAACAAAAACGAAAACACTTTTGACTCGTTTCCTATTAGATGAATATTCCTTTTGATTATTGATTTGTGTTAATGAATTTCATTCTTTTCATTTATTATAAATTATTAGTAGAAGGCTGTCACACATGTTTGTGATTTTCTTTTTTCATTCTATCTTCTAAATTTTTATCCAAAATTTTACATCTTAAATAATATAAAAATAAATTATTATATTCAAAACACTACAAACAATTTAATAAAACATTATTTGGGATATAAAAGTTGGAAAAATTATAAAAATTCTATTATAGCAATTTGAATTTGTTTTCATGGTGTTCATTTTGTGAGAGTACGAGCAACATATATATGGTGAGATTAAAATTCTTGTATAACAACACAAATAAACTATTTTCGTTTCATATTAAAATAAAAAAATATCGACTAAAAGACAATTAAGAACTTATCAATCAAATGAAAATAACAAATATAAAAAATTATTCTCCTTTTTTTAGTACATATGTGGTGGAGGAAAAAAAAAATTATTTAAATTTGTGCGTATGTATTGAATCTCAAATTTGAATTGTATTTAAAAAAAAGTAAGTATCATTTAAAAAGAATCACAATTACAAATATAAAAGCTATTCAATCACTTTTAAAAAATGACAAAAATCTCAACACAAGCCAGAGAGTATCTCGACTAATAGTGTAGTTGTGTATATTATTAAACATCGACTCGCTAAAAAAAAAAAAAAAGATTCACGATTATTCTTCAACTTGTGCCAATAAAGAATAGTGCTGCAAGTTAGATGGGTTGGATAAGGTTTAAGATGTATTCAGACCCAGCGAGTTGTCAAAAGAAGTTAAATTACATCAGGATGGACCCAGATTTGTGTAAACATATATATATATATATAATATAATATATACATATGAATAAAATGTATATTATATATAATTTAACTTTAGCTCCAGTTTTATCGGATTATAAAGTATAAAATATATGTCCAAACCCATGTAGTTTCAAGTTGGAATCGGAAGGAACTCGCGAAAAAGTAAAAGGAAAGTGCTTTTGCAAACATGCCCATTAAAGAGATCACCAGAAGATCCTCGAAATCGGAATTGGATGGGGTTCACCAAAAGATCCTCAATATATATATATATATATATAGAAAGAAATTAAAATCAACAGATGACATCACAAAAGGAGTAGTGTCTGCAAGGCCACAAGAATCCTTAAGAGGAGAGTGGATTCCATCTCAACTCAGCAGCTTTTGAGTGAGATTTTGAAAAGAATTGCTATTTCAAGACTATAGTTGAAGCTGTGAGTTGGAGTGGGGCCCGAGAGGAGAGACAATGGTTGCCACAATTCGTCCGTTCCATTTTTAATCAGTCATTTATAGAGTCAGTGGATATATAAGATGTGTGTAAGTCTGTGACAGTGAGATTAACAATATTTTCAGACTGTTAAGTATTTCTCAATAATTATCCATTTTACCTTTCATAATCCACTTTATTTATCGTAGTGATTTTCCCAGATGTTACATACATTACAAATTATAATAGTACACTTTATTTTATTTTTTTCATTTTTTTTAATTTTGATTAATTTTTTTTAAATAATATTGATTATTTTAACTTTTTTTTTAAATTTTTTACCACTTTTTATTTTTTTTCAAATAAATACTAATTAAAATATTAAATTTATTTTTATATAAAATAAAAAAATTAGAAAAGCTTAATTGAAATTAAAAAAAATATTAAAAGAATTGAAAGGAATAATTTATTATTTTAAAAGAAATTAATTGATAAAGTATTTATAATTTATTAGAGTATTTTGAAAGTTATTCAAATCTTAATTCAAATTTAAATTTATATCAAAATTTATTTAACAAAAATTGATAATTACTCAAACTCGTATTTAAATAAGACTTTAATTAAATTTAAATTTAAATTAGTGTATTATTGTTCATAAATTTAAATTTAATTAATTATTAAAAAACATGAGGCTCAAATTCAATCTACACTTAAATTTTAATTTAAATGTAGATGAAAATTAGATTCATCACCGAAATGTTTTTAGTAAATATAAATCAAAAAAATAAAAAAATAAGTATAATTTAAACCTTAAAAATAAAAAAATTAGTTTGTAAGGATAGGTACCTTACGGTTTTGTCTTTACGCGGGATGGCATCAGGTCTCAAAGAATGGCGATTGATTCTTGGTGGGTCCTTGGCCGTCTATGATTTGTGTTGTGATGGACGAATTCCATTCAAGAATTCTCCAAAAATAGATGGAACTATGTGGATGCAATGCAAGTGAAGCCCGTTACAGACGGTCGCGATAAGAAGTGAATCTAGTACTGTAGTAATTTAGTCTATCGATCGAGAGGGCAGGGAACCAGACCGCAACATGCCGGGAAAAGCACTACTGGAGGTCGGAGCTGATGGTGTGGCCGTCATCACCATTGTCAACCCACCTCTCAATTTGCTATCTATTGACGGTATCTTCAATCCACTGTTACTAATTGTTTTGTTTTTACATAGTTCTATTCTGGATTTGTTTTTAGAGTCACCTTCTTTGAACAATTGGAACGGTGGAGGGAGTCCAAAGATATTTTCTTTTCTTTTCTTTACCTTTCTTTCTTTATTGTCTGCTTGGTTGATCGGAAAATTTATGAAAGTTGAATAGAGTTCCTGTTTCCTCGGGTCATAAACAAAGAGACTCTTCAGATTATAGTTTATTTCTTTCTCTCTCTTTCTTTTTTGTTTCCCCCTTCCTTTTGGGTAAATTTGATGTGCATTCAGACGGAGCCTTGTGTATTCAATCTCTAGGAATTTCTCCCAGATATGCTTGACTTATAATGGAATGAGAGAACTGATTGGTTGCTTTGTGTAAAAGAAAAAAAAATGGAATTCTTTCGTCAATAACCTGTTAAAAACTTTCTTCCAAAACATGGCATCTTTTTAAAATTTCTGTTGGAACTTTATTACAAATTCGGTGGAAGTTGTTTCCACCATTTTTGTCCTGTGTAACGAGGAGTATCCACATCATCATAGATGTGTGTGGCCGGTCTTGCGTTGGGGGCAAAAATGTTGAAAACAACTCTTACCTAATATGTAAAATTTCCAATAATTGATCATGTAATGGAGAAATCAGTGGAGAGGTGTTTTTTTCCCTGCCAATTATACTGTTAGAAAATTGTTTTCTGCTGGTACATAATTCCTCTCAAAGGAGTCAAAACAAAAGGAGGTAGTGATGTAGAACAAGTGGCTGAAGACTTCATAAAGTAGTTTGAACGCAAATGGTCCAAATTGAAGCCAATTTCTGAGTAAAAATGGTCACCTCCACATACCCATACCCAAAATCACCCTATTCTGATCCTAGACGGCCAAACAAACTTGGGGCTATTCAAGGCCCAAGTTTGCAGTTTGTAAGCCAATTTTTTTCCGTTTAGGCCTTCAATTGCAAAATAGATTTTTTTTACTAGTTATAGTAAGTTTTATATTTGCAATTACTTTGTTTAGGAAATTCCGAATTGGAATCTGTTTGCAACTATATTTTTCTTATTTCATCTAGTTTCTAATTCTCCAAAAAACCCCAATTTTCATTTATTTTGAATTCTTCTACTTTCGGAATTTATTAGTTTCTTAATTGTAATAGATCTAACATAAGGAACTAGGAGATTCCTATTCGGATTAGTAGTAGTCTTAGCCTATAAATATTGTCTTTATTTTTTAGATTATCAATAATATTTCAATTTCGAAATTTGAGAGTTTCTCTCTTTTTGGGTTAGGAGTCCCCTTGTTTTTTGGTTATTAAGGAATTTGAAGTCTATTTGGTGTATATAAGATCAAGTAATGGGTTGGGTAGAATTTACAACTTTAAAAGTACTGACCAGCAACTAGCAGGTTATAAATTCAAATTAAGAATTACAGCTATAGGTAAACTAATAACATCACCACATGACTTAAAAAGGAAAAAAAAAAGAATATTACGTACTTTTGCCTTTCTAGAAAAAAGAGGATTAAACTGCTTTGTCATACCCATGGATGCAAGTACAAGCTTAAGATACCTTATTCCTTTCTAAATTGCATATTTGTGAGGTGAAGTTCCATTGGGATGAACACATTTGATTTGAGTTTCCATTGAACCTTTCAATTTGCACAAGTGTTTTTAGGCATGTAGTTGTCCATTTATTGTCACTTGTATCCACTTGGTAATATGAGGTGCGTTAGTCCAATCGTCTTATAGTGTGAAGCAGACTACTTAAAACATTCCTTTCTTTCTTTTCCTCTTCTTTTAAAGTTGCTGTTCTTTTACTGTTTACTCCAATTTTGGTAGGCCAAGAATTCTGAGTTACATAATATAATAATGTTCTTGTTCTTTTTTAGTATTTCTGAGATTAAAAGAGAGTATTGAGGAAGCGCTGAAACGAGATGATGTGAAAGCAATTGTTATAACTGGTAAAGTTGAAGAGGTTAGAATTTTTTTGTTGTCATGGGAACAAATGATAAAGTTCTGAAGCTGATATCCTGTGTTAATTGAGCAGGTTCAAAAGGTAAGTTCTCAGGAGGCTTCGATGTCACAGTTTTTGGTGGAAATCAAGGGGGAAAGAGTATACTACTAACTTATATGCTTTACTTTCCTAAAGTTTGCTATACTTCTCGGTTATATTTTTAAGTGTATGTTACAACAGAGGAGGAAAATCTTGGTCTCTTGTCAATAGGATTTATGACTGACACTTTGGAAGGTATGTCAATCTTTGGGTGTATCAAATATCAGGACTTCTTTCTAATGTTTTATTAGATATCTGATGCCTTCATTCATGGTTGCTTCATTTGATAGCTGCAAGAAAACCTTTAGTAGCTGCTATTGATGGCCCTGCCTTAGGTGGTGGATTAGAGGTTGCACTGGTATGTGTTTGAATTCTTTTCAGGCAAAATAAATTAAATATTCTTTTTTTCCTTGGCCTTAGGATGGATGACATTGTTTTACTGGGTCTTTAAAATGGATGACATTGGTACTTTACCTCCTCAGGCCTGCCATGCCCGTATATCAACTTCTACTGCACAACTAGGCTCACCCGAACTTAAATATGGAATTCTTCCTGGACTTGGAGGTAGTGTTGTCTTCTTTTGCTTGTGGGATTATATTGTTTAGAACTTGGATTCCTCTTCTTTTTCTCTCTTTAAAAATTCATAGTTGATAATTGATATCAGGAATTCTTCATGTTTATTTAGCGAGGAAAAGATTCTAGGTAATAAATTAATGACAGGCAGAATTTCCAATGCATCATGTTGTTGTGTGAAGTGTTCACACATCTAGGCTCACTGGAAGACTGTGAAACCAGGTGGTTATCGTGCCTATGAAATGTCACAGCTTGCACTTATTAGGGTATTTTGGCAGCATTAATCTTGAAGCCAAATTCCCAATTCAGTGGCCTTGATGCTCCTTTCTGACTGCTTTGACTGCAGGTGTATATAAAGCAAATGAATAGCTTTCTGATTCTGAGCTAGCCCAAATAATAGTCATGCCACTGAGGATATTCTTTTTTCAATAATGCCATAAAGGCAATTCTTGTGTACAGCATTGCTACCAAATGCTTGGCGTTTGGTGTGTATATATATATATATTTGGTCCTATGGTGAATGGCAACGTGAAAGTTATATTTTTCGGTCCTCATACTGTTCTTTAATCTCCAATTGTCTGATTTGCCTCAGGAACACAACGGCTGCCACGGCTTGTAGGCCTTACTAAGGCTCTTGAGATGATGCTGGTATGCTGTCACTTCTTTTTGCACTTCATCGGTATCTTGGTGTTAGATATATTAAATATCCTGCTTCATTCTTTCTACAAAACCTTTTGATTACTCTCTCTCTCTCTCTCTCTCTCTCTCTCCAGATGTCGAAGCTTGTGAATGGGAAGGATGCTCTGAGTATGGGCCTTGTGGATGCCATAGTTCCAGCAGATGAGCTGCTTAACACAGCTCGTTGCTGGGCCCTGGATATTTTGGAGTGTAGAAAACCGTGGGCCATTAGTCTATACAAAACTGATAAATTAGAGCCCCTGGCGGAAGCTAGAGTAATACTTAAATTTGCCAGAGTTCAGGCCAAAAATCAAGCTCCAAATCTCAAACACCCATTGGTTTGCATTGATGTCATTGAAGAGGGTATAGTTTTTGGCCCTCGTCGTGCACTTTGGAAGGTGTGTATGTTTTTCATTTTTATTTCCTCTTCAAGTGACATGTTGAATGCAATATAAGATGATTTGCTTTCTGTTGGCAGGAAGCAGAGGCTTTAGAAGAACTTCGACAGTCTGATGCTTGCACGAGTTTGGTCCACATCTTCTTCGCTCAATATGGAACTACAAAGGTTTGAACAAAGTCTGAGTTGCTAACATTGTTGTTGATAAATATTGGGGGGGAAAAGACTGTCATTGGTTTACAATTAGCAAGATGGTAATTATATAGTCGTTATCTTTGTAATTTATTTTCTTAACTTGCCTCCATAGTATTAATGCTGTTATGGGTGTGTCAGTGCAAAATTGTTGAACAAGTCCCTTCAGGTAGTCGGTAAAGGCCCACACACTTGGGTCTAAAATGAAAGTGGTGTCAATTATTATTGGTAAATTTGGTGGTTATATTGGAGAGTTGGGCGATTCAATTTTAAAATGGAAACCTGAATTCTAAGTTAGGTTTGAATTTATGGCATGGTCTTGGGTCCAAGTAATTGATATGCATGCAATTCGTTGACAGATAAAACACACACACACTCACGCACACATACACACACCCATATCCCAACTGCACCTCCCCCTTTTGTGGATAGCAGGAGATACCCACTTATAGGTCGACAACAATAATTCTGGCTCTAAAAGTTGCAACCAATGCTTCATTGTTGGAGTTTGCATCTTGAAATGGCAATTCTGAATCACCACCAGTTGTTAGCTTGGGTGGTATCTCCTGCCACTTCCAAATGGAGAGGTGCAGGGTTCAAGTCCCAGTTGGGACATAGGTGTGTGTATTACCTATAAAAAAAATGGCAATTCTGAATCTTTATATTGTTCTCATGGATCCCGCCTCTTCCTTTCCATCTGTAGCTTATTTTATGTCCTCACTGTAAACTGCCCACAGATTCCTGGGATCACTGATATGGGCTTGGTACAAAGGAAAGTAAATAAAGTTGCTATTATTGGAGGGGGAGCAATGGGATCTGGTATAGCAACAGCGTTGATTCAAAGTAATTACCATGTAATCCTGAAAGAAGTAAATGAGAATTTTCTACTGGCTGGCATTCGCAGAGTCGAAGGTGAGTACAAATATTTGCTTCAGTTAGTCACTTATCAAAAAGAATTAGTTGCTTCAGTAAATCATTTATTATCTTTTACTTATAACATTATGTCATTATTATTATTATTACCTTTTGTTTCAGCCAATTTGCAAAGTTGTGTCAAGAAAGGAAAAATGACTCGAGAGGAGATCGAGAAAAAACTCTCTCTTCTTAACGGTGTTCTCAAATATGATACCTTCGGTACTGTGGATTTAGTCATAGAGGTGTGTAATGTGTTCCAGTCACTATGATATTATGAGTTTGAATTGGGACTTCTCTTTTACTGGTTTCACTTAAAGCTTCAGAAATTGGGATTTATGGCTAGATCCAATCACTATGAGATTTTGAGTTTGAATTGAAATTCCAATCACTACAATATTTTGAATTTTAATTGGAACCTTTACCTTTCTCTAGTTTTTCTTAGAGCTTCTTTTGCTGCTATTAGTTCTACTATTTTAACAAAACTGCTGGGTGAGCCAGTAGTGTTGGCCTCAATTATAAATGCTAGAAGGAAAGAAAAACTGAAGCAGGATTCTTTTAGATTAACATCCGATTGATCTTTTGGAGAATTAGATGGTTGTATTGAGCAGAGATTTTCCTACATATATTGAAAGTGAGAAAACTAGCAACATTCCTTGGCAAAGGTTCCCTATTCTTTCATGTCTGAATAGGGGCTCTGTTAGGCACTTTATAATTTTACCTGCATTGAATGTTAGCCATGCTACTAATCCTACCACTATTTTGAAATTTTACTTTCTTTGTTGTCTTAGATATGATACTCTCAGTTGTCGAGCATTTGTGAGGGAAAAAGTGTATGTGTGTGTGTGTGTGTATGTGAGAGAGAGAGATAGAGAGAGGAAACAAAGGCAAACAATGGAGGAAAATTTAAGAGAATCTAACACCTTGTTTTAGTCAAGTGGATGCAGTAGAATTGCTCACGGTACTGTTGGAAGTGTTAATCTTGGGGGAAGTCCAATTTAGTTAACTTCTTCACTTTATTCCCTCCTTGATGGTTTGGCCAGGCAGTATCTGAAAATGTCTCTCTAAAGCAACAAATTTTTGCCGACGTTGAAAAATATTGCCCACAGCATTGCATATTTGCCAGTAATACTTCCACGATTGACTTGAACTTGATTGGAGAAAAGACAAAATCTCAAAATCGGATTGTTGGGGCCCATTTTTTCAGGTAATATTTTGATAGCATACCATTATGGTGTCTTTATTATAATTTTTTATTTTATCAATGAAATATGATCCTTATGCAGTCCTGCTCATATCTCGCCTCTCCTGGAAATAGTTCGTACAGAGAGGACGTCTCTGCAAGTAATTGTCGACTTACTAGATATTGGGAAGAAGATAAAGAAAACCCCAGTTGTAGTTGGGAACTGTACTGGCTTTGCGGTCAACCGGATGTTCTTCCCTTACTCACAAGCAGCCATGTTTTTTGTTGAACGAGGTGCAGATTTGTATCAGATTGATCAGGCAATCACAAAGTTTGGAATGCCAATGGGCCCATTTAGGTACATGTGCCTGTTCACAATCCAATTCTATTTTAACTTTATACTTGGCATTTTTGTCTTTCTTTTCATTGTGAGAAATAGTGGCTATCGTCAATATCACTAAACTGATAAGAAATACAAGTGAGATAATTTTTTGAAATTCTAGAAGACCATCTAGAAAAAATGTAGGGGTCTACTTTGAAAGCTTCAGAAGCAAAGTCCGATTTGAGCAATCACAAGTAAGACAACATAACATGTTTGATTTATCACGTGGTTTTCAAACACCTTGTGGATGGATGCCCTCTGAATCTAGAATTTTTATTTCTAAACTTTTTAATTTTGGTCCCTTTGTGGATGTTTGATTTATCACGTGGTTTATATTTTGGTACAGAACGGTTGATCTGGTTGGTTTTGGGGTTGCTATTGCCGCTGGTATCCCATTTGTTGAGAGCTTTCCAGAGAGATCATATAAATCAATGCTTATTTCAATCATGCATGAGGAAGGACGAGGAGGTAATCTGGATGACTCGAGTAGTGTTGGATGATTGCTAATGGAGAACCTTAGTTGGGTGATTGACATTTGAAGCATCAGGACCAGAAACTTAACTGTTGGGAGTGTTTGTATTCACTTGTTCTCTCCATTAGGGAGGCTGTGAGTAGGGGTGTCAATTTTTAGCACGACAAGACAACACGACTCGAACATGATACGAAGTTAACGGGTTTGGGTTTAGCATAAATGGGTTTGGGTTATAAATGGGTTGACACGTATAACACGATTAATAAACAGGTCAGGTTTGGGTTTTACTAGTGTCAACCTGTTTAACACGATTTAACACGTTTAATTATAAAATATATTATGAGTTAAGGTAATTCATCTCACATTAAGAATTTATCAAGGTTTTGAGATTTTTTATTTATAAAAGAGGTTTTTGCTTTGATTTGACCCATATCCAAAATTACTAAACTTGAAAATTATCTATACATATTAAAAGATATGTAAATTTTTTTATTTAAAAATTAAAATAATTAAAATAAACGGTTTAAGTGGGTCGACACGTGTAACTTGTTTAATAAATGGGTTGAGTTTGGGTTTTGAAACTTGACACGATTAGTTAATAGTGTCGGGTTTGGGTTCACACGTATTTTCGAATATGTATGTCTTGACACGACCCGAATACGACACGATAACACGAATTGACACCCCTAGCTGTGAGGTTAGAGTAGGATTTAGATATGACCTCTATCCCTTTTGGCATTTGTTTCAGGTGAATCTACTCGCAAGGGTTTCTATGCGTATGATGACAAGTGCAATGCTAGCCCGGATCCTGAAATAATGAAGTGCATCGAAAAGGCTCGGAGCATGTCTGATGTTATGGTTGACTCCAAGGTCTCTCTCTCTCTCTCTCTCTCTCTCACACACACACACACACACACACACATTTAGTCTGTAGCTCTGATTCTTGACACCGATAAAAGGTGTACGTCAACTGCGTTTTATTCTTCTGGTTGCAAGCCTTCCGTATTTTAAGTTGCGTGGTGACTTTATGTCCATCCTTAATGATTCTTGCCACTCATAAATCACAATACCTCATGCAATTGGCTTGCCAACTCACTATATCATATTTGTCAGTGGGAGTCCTTTGGATGAGCCTATTACAGGAATCAAACTGATATGGATGTCAGCATTTTTGTGCATTTATTTTGGATTCTATGCATCTGACTTCAATGTATGTGTTTCCTCTGAGTTAGGGTATATATATATATATATTTGGATTGGGGGGTAGGGTGCAGTGGAAGGCATTATTATTTATTCTAGTAGCGTATTCATATCCGGTTATTTCTTTCACTAAATTTTGTCTCCCCAGCAGTTCAGTGTTTTAGTTGTCTTTCATATTACACTCATGCTTTCTAGCTGGGGCATCTAATGCCATTGATAATTTCGAGCACTATAAACTATTATTGCAATTGCAAAAGATTTTATTACTGATTGTCTGAATTGGAAGGCTCTCTCTCGTGGTGTTGATTGTGGGCACAGTTAACAAAGCTGTCTGATGGAGACATAGTTGAGATGATACTCTTCCCTGTTGTGAATGAGGCCTGCCGCGTCCTTGCAGAAGGAATTGCTGTCAAGGCATCTGATCTTGATATTGCTTCTGTTATGGGTATGGGATTCCCAGAATACAGGTTTGTATTTTTCTTTTTCAATTTTCAATAATATCACTTTATTTGAAAGATCTTGAGACTGATTTCATGTAAATGGGCTCAGGGGAGGAATTATTTTCTGGGCTGATTCTCTTGGGTCTAGATACATTTGCTCAAAGTTGGAAGATTGGTCAAAGACGTATGGAGAATTCTTCAAGCCTTGTGCCTATCTAGCAGAACGAGCTTCGGAGGGAACTTCTTTGGTGAGAAATCTAAACTGCTGCTGTAAATTACAAACTGAATAGTAGATCAATGTATATGTATGAAGAGCAGTGAGCACCATCTTATGACATGGATTGCAACCTGCATATTTTAGAACAACATTTTTGCCGGTCAGAGGCTTCATACATGCTAGAAATGTTTTTCTACTGTTGATCAGAATGACAATTTCTTGACTTCATGGGCTAAAATTCTTTGTATATGTCACCTTTTAACTTAAATATATGTTCTTTATTTTTTAAAGGTAAATATCACGGTATGTGGATGGTTGCTGATTCTTAATTCTAAAAAAATAAAACCCAATTCTGAAGGGTCTGTGTACTTCCAAAATAGGAAAACAAGTTTTGTAGCTGTAAAATGGATCACCTCCCCAGGAATCAAATCCAAATTAATTTTTGACTCCAGTGTTACCATTTGCTTCATAAATTTATCTTACATTCTCCCGTTTGTTACCCGAATTAAATTTTGTTGAACATAATGGACTTCTAAACTCTGCAGTTGCCCTCATTTTTTGCTTGGCCACATCTCTCATTTTGCATTATGACTTGCTAACTCAACTGATATACTAATAATGTGTACAACCACTGCAGGGGAACCAGGTCAAGCGGGCTAAGTCTCGGTTATAAGATTCTTCAGGCCGTCTATATAAATGTATGTATGTATGTATAGATATATATATATATATATACACACACACACACACACACACATACGTGCTGGGACTACATGTTCTCCTGTGGTAAGGTCTAAGGTGCAGCATAGTTTGACCGATTGTTGTTGGAGCTCAAAAAGCCTCTAGTGGATATACACAAAATGTTGCTTCTGTGGATGGAAAATTCCTTGCCTTGCAGCCAACACTGCGACTCATGTTGACAACTCTTTTGAATTTGGGGTCATACCAAGCTCATGTGTGGGCCAGTTTCATCTACCATTTGGTTGGCGTAGCTGATGTATGAGCTGGATTTCCAATGTCTTCTATGTTTAAATATTGCAATTTTCAATCATATCAAGCTATGCCATACTATTTTTGAAATGTTTATTGTTTCCTTTGGACTGCGGATTCTTTAGTTAGTTTGCCAACCTTGATTGTTCACTGGTTGATTAAATTTTATTATGAAATTCCTGGAAAAACATGGGATGGGGATGGTGTTATTTTGTTGAAACAGAGAGATGATGGAAACCTGATTGACGCTGAAGAAAAAACAGTAGAGAAAAAAAGAAAGAAAGAATAGTATAGCTTCTTCTTTCAAATTCTGATGGAGACTGGGAGGGTCTCCTGAAGATAACAAAACCCCAGCAGTAACAGATTGCCCTTTGCTACGAAATTAACACGTCTAGTTTCTTACGTGAAAGCTACCATGAGAACCAGAGAATCTTTAAGATATAAGTTTTGTTTCCACATTTTTCTCTTGGCCTCTTAAGAGTTAACTCTTGTGGTAAAAGTCATTTTAGTCATGTAAATTTTAGAAGTGTTACATTATTAAAAAGTTTTTTTGTTTTGTTACATTTCTACTCTAATGTCGAAAGTTATTTTTTTAATATTTATGTTTCAAGAAATAACTTTAGACAAATTTGAGCCGTTGAATTAAAAAAATTTCTGTCATTCAAATTATAACAATCTGTTAAAAAAATTTTAAATTATTTTAATTAAGGATGGTAATTTGAAATTTATACTAAATCCAACTACAAGAGAACTAAGAATAGAGATACAGTGTTCTTTGGGTAGAGCCGTGGAAAAATATTGTTTTAAGTTATTACCCTAGTTGGGTTAAGCAATTAAAAAGCGTTTAACAAATGGGGATATTGATAATGAATTTAACTAACTTAATAAAAAAGTTAAACTTACCCTTAATAAAAAAAATCATGATCAATAAATGTATTTTGAAATTTTGTCTCAAATAATTTATTATCAATTAAGTGTTTGATGAACACTCAAAATGCATTAAGTGAGGAAAAAAAGTTGAATCAAACATGACCATAAAATAGGACTAAGGTGTTTAACATTACACCTTAGAAATAGGAGATTTTTACTAACTAACATTGTTTTGGGGGTGATTTGACTTGACTTAAGCCATTTTCAATTTATATCTAAACTTCTGTCATTTTTAAAATTATATTTTAAAAATGTAATTTTAATAGTAATTTTTTAACAAAATCGTATTTTCAAGATGCAAGTCATCTTCAATATGCGAGTTTGTAACTAACAAGAATTTGAAAGTCTTTATTGATTTGAACAACGATTTGAGATGACTTTAAATTTTTATTAGTTTGAAATCACATTTTAAAAATAAAATTTTAAATTCAAATCTTAAATATGTAATTTTATTAAAAAATTATTATTAAAATTATATTTTCAAAGATACAATTTTAAAAATAAGATATAAGTTTAAAAAATAAGTTAAAAACAATATGCATTGGGTTAAATAAATAAAAAAGTTAAATTTGATAACAAAATCTAGAAACGGGGTTATGTCGGGCTTCTAGATGCAAACGTGGATTTAAGGCTACTGACGGAAAAAGGGGGAGTCCTCTTCTTATTTACGGTTAATAAAAAAGTCAAGCATTGAATTTCATTATGGAAATTACTGTTATAATTTCCGACATGTGAGATAATGTCAAGTCAATAGAACAGCATTAGATGAGTAATCCCATCAAGTGGACGATATGTTCCTCACACTCATCAGCTCGGACACATGTCCATTCAAGGATCATTTGCCTTCTCTAGTAGCAGTCCCTTATCTTAATTACTAAAATGCCCATCCTCTCTGTCCTCCACAAGCGGCATTAGTGTATTTACAACTCGTTTCCAGTGGTATTTTAGTCAATAAAATTACCTCCAACCCCACCCCACGTCTGCCTCTCATTGTCCAAACCATATCCTCATAATTTTGCTTTCTTCTCTCTCCTAAATCGTCTCCGTAACGGCTCCGTTACTCTTGCTCTTGCTCTTGCAGTTACCGTTTACTGCTAACAATGAACTCGTCCAGGACGCGTCGGAAAGTCGCCCCTGCCGCGCCGGACGGCGATTCCTCTGAAAAGCTCGACCAGCTCCTCCTTTCCGCCGCCATCTGCAACGGTGAGGACTTGGGCCCCTTCATCCGCAAAGCCTTCGCCTCCGGCAAGCCTGACACGCTCCTCCACCACCTCCGTCACTTTGCCCGATCCAAAGAGTCTGAAATCGAGGACGTCTGCAGGGCCCACTACCAGGACTTCATCATGGCCGTCGACGACCTCCGATCCCTCCTCTCGGACGTCGATTCCCTCAAATCCTCTCTCTCCAATTCCAACAGTCAATTACAGTCCGTCGCCCGACCTCTGTTGTCCTCTCTCGACTCCTTCGTTGAGGCTCGAAACGTTTGCCGAAACGTTGCTCTCGCACTCGACTCCGTTCGAACCTGCGTACAATTGATGGAATTTTGCTCGCGAGCCAATCTTCATCTCTCTGCAAACAACTTTTACATGGCGTTGAAGTGTGTGGACTCAATCGAGAGGGAGTTTCTTGACAAAACGCCGTCGTCTACGATTCGGCGAATGCTCGAGAAAAAGATCCCAGCAATTCGATCTCACATAGAACGGCGAATCAATAAGGAATTTGGCGACTGGCTTGTTGAGATCCGGATAGTGAGTCGTAATTTAGGGCAACTCGCAATCGGACAAGCCTCGGCGGCCAGACAAAGAGAAGAGGAGATGCGTATGAAGCAAAGGCAAGCGGAGGAACAGAGTCGACTCAGTTTGAGAGACTGTGTTTATGCTTTAGAGGAAGAAGACGATGATGGACTAGGCGGAATCGCAGATGAAGGTAAGGATGGTTATACTAACGGTTCGACTGGTATGTTTGGTTTTGATTTGACTCCATTGTATAGAGCTTATCATATTCACCAGACGCTAGGGCTCGAAGATAAGTTCAAACAGTACTATTTTGAGAATCGCAAGCTTCAATTGACTTCGGACTTTCAGGTATCTTCAATGACACCCTTTCTTGAATCTCATCAGACATTTTTTGCACAAATTGCCGGTTTCTTTATTGTGGAAGATCGAATTTTGAGGACCGGTGGAGGATTAATATCGAAAATGGAGGTTGAGAGCTTATGGGATACTGCTGTGAGTAAAATGTGCTCTGTATTAGAAGATCAATTTTCTAGGATGCAAACGGCGAACCATTTATTGTTAATAAAGGATTATGTTAGTCTGCTTGGGGTAACATTGCGTGGATATGGGTACCCTGTTGATGCTTTGCTTGATGTGTTGAGCAAGCATAGAGACAAGTACCATGAGTTATTGTTGTCTGATTGTCGTAAACAGATTGCTGAAGCGCTTGCTGCTGATAAGTTTGAGCAGATGTTGATGAAGAAAGAGTACGAGTATTCAATGAATGTCCTTTCATTTCAGATACAAACATCTGATATTACACCTGCCTTTCCTTTTGTTGCTCCATTTTCTTCTACCGTGCCTGATTGTTGTCGGATTGTGAGGTCATTTATTGAGGATTCTGTGAGTTTCATGTCCTATGGTGGGCAGCTTGATTTCTATGATGTTGTGAAGAAGTATTTAGATCGACTTTTGAGTGAGGTCTTAGATGGGGCTTTGTTGAAGCTCATAAGTACATCAGTCCATGGTGTCTCCCAGGCAATGCAGGTTGCAGCAAATATGGCCGTCTTGGAGCGCGCTTGTGATTTCTTCTTTCGCCATGCGGCACAGCTATCAGGCATTCCTTTAAGAATGGCTGAGAGGGGGAGGAGGCAGTTTCCACTGAACAAAGCCCGTGATGCAGCTGAAGATATGCTCTCGGGGTTACTTAAACAAAAGGCTGATGGGTTCATGATGTTGATTGAGAATGTGAACTGGATGGCTGATGAGCCACCACAGAGTGGTAATGAATATGTGAATGAGGTGATTATATATTTGGAAACTCTGGTTTCTACTGCTCAGCAGATATTGCCAGTTCAGGTTCTTAAAAGAGTTCTACAAGATGTTCTTACTCACATATCAGAGATGATTGTTGGGGCTTTGCTCGGGGAATCAGTTAAACGTTTTAATGTAAATGCTATTATGGGAATTGATGTAGATATTCGGTTATTGGAATCATTTGCAGACAATCAGGCTCCTCTTTTATCAGATGTAGATGCAAATCAGTTGAAAGCAGCACTTGCTGAGGCCAGGCAATTGATAAATTTGCTTCTGAGCAATCATCCAGAGAATTTTTTGAATCCAATAATTAGAGAGAGAAGTTATAATGCTTTGGACTACAGGAAAGTGGTGACCATTTCAGAGAAGTTAAGGGATCAATCAGATAGACTGTTTGGAACATTTGGATCAAGGGGATACAAGCAGAATCCTAAAAAGAAGTCTCTTGATGCATTGATTAAAAGGCTTAAGGATGTGAACTGATTACATACAGAGCTGTACTAGCTTGTATCCTGGATAATTTTTTTTCCTCACCCTGTTGGTTGTGATTGGGATTGTCTCATACTGGTTTTTTGCTAGCTCTTTTTTCTAGTCTTACAAGCTTTGCCAATTATTTATGTCAGATTGCATCATGAGATACGCATATTTCATTCTGTACGTATTGCTCTCATTATTACATACTGGTCGTATTAAATTCTTTTGGGCCATGTCAATAGATATTCTGTTATTTTTTAACTTTTACATTCTTGGCCTGATCTAATAGAGAGAGTGCATTATGATCCTGAATTCTTGATTTGCACAAGCATAGGTGTGCATTAGGATGGCTGTGTGCAGCCTGCATACCAGTTGCTGTAGCGATGCAGCCTGGATATCTTACAGAGTTACAGTTGCTATACTGATGCGTGCATGAGTTTATGCATCTATTAGTATAGGCTAACTCAACAATTGGATCTTGATTACTATAAAAAGGCACAGTTTTCATCTTTCAGATATTATCTTTGTATCATTTTCATTCCCTAATCCCTGTATGTTTTTGGGCTTTGCCTTGTTCATCGTTTTTTTTTTTATTTTGGTGATGGTTTCTCTCCAGAGGGTTATCTTTTGTTTAGAGGGGGATAAAACATGCATGGTATTGCATTTGGGTGAATTAAAATTTCTTGGATTAGATTCCTTGTTTAACATAATTGACACATCATGTGGTGTTGATTGATGAAATTAATGAGTAATTTTAGATGCCTAGCGATAGAAGAGATATAGCCTAAGATGGATACGGGCAGAAAATATAAAAATCTCACTCAAATAGTTGTATTGATAATGTTGACAACATGGGAATTCCTTTTTATGAGCATTTTTATTGTTTTAGACTTAATTATTCACTAAGAGGGAGATGGGGACAATGATGGTGAAATTAGGGGTATCATTGAATGGAACAAGAAATACGATGTCACTATATGGCGTTCTTAGAAATTATATTATGTGGGACCCAAAATGATCACATAATCATATTAGGAATATAAATTGGGGATCTCTAATATTTTCCATTGATTAGAATGTGGAGCAACCGAGAACAGCATGTTGATGAGTTTACTGGGAAGGATCGTAGGAGTTATACAGATAAGGTGTAGTTTATATATGTGTAGAACACCAACTACAAGTTTACACATGAATGAGAGTGTAGTGCCAGACAAAGGTGGTTATAGCAGAGGTGCTGAATGACATAGATTTGGATATAACTGGAGAAAATTGTCTGTTTAATACTCTGGTTGAAGATGACATGTTTTAAGGGGCTGCTGCTGCACTAGCAGAACAGAATTTGAGTTGCCAATATGGGGGAACGAGGCACTGTGGACGATAATGGTTTTGCCAGTGTACAATAGTGGAGCCAAAATTTCCTGAAAAGGGGTAGTCAATGGTTGATGAATAATAAGTGATCCCTAGTTGCAACATTGCTAAAATGTCAACCACAATTATTTCATGTGAGATATCTAATCCCCAAGTGGTTTGAAATGTCCAAGTGACATTGTTCTATGTGGCCATTATCTAAAGACCATGTGGCCCATTCAAAGAGGTAGCGATGGGGCCAAAACTTGTGCGACACTGAAATTTTTAGGTGAACCTAGTATATTGATGCAACTTGAGAAATTTTTAAGTGAACTGGATTTATTGACCAAGTTAATAGACTTGGCTAATTATTTTTATTTTAAGACATGGAGACAAAAGTAACTTTTTGTCTCCTAAAAAATAGATAAGATATATACATGATTTAATTGGTCGGGTCGTTACTTAATCAATGAACCCGATCCACCTAAAAAATTTTCGTGACACGGTCTATTTTCAGTGTGCATTGTAACTGCAATTTTAATGTGAAAAACTTGTCTTGGGTCAAAACTGAGAAAATACTCAATGGTCCTGACAATGTAGATGATAGTTACATATATGTTGTAGTATAATTTCTACACATGTGACTATTATCTATACTTTCAAGATCAATGTTTCAAAGACCATTAAATAATTACTTGGTCCGAATCAGGATAAATTACCAACGCACCATTAAGGCACCGCATCATCTTGCACAGTGGTGCCACTGCTCAATAAGCATTAAATAAGTGTGACATTTGCATTAACTTTTTGATTTTAAAATTTTTTGTTGATTTGTATAAAAGTTATAAAAGAAATTTTAAAAAATTGCTGCAAATGTCTTGCACGTCCAATTCTTATTGGATGATGGCACAGACCATGCAAGATGACGTGGTAACTCAGGGACATCAAATATTTTGGACAGTTATTCTACCAAATGTTGTTGAGATACTTCTATACACAATACGTCTACTTGTATTTGAGTCCATTTTGGCAGTCACATAGATTATTCACACTTCAAATGTAACAGACAACATGTCCATTTCAAGTGCCACAATGGGCTCACCACAAAACAATCTAGTTCCAGTCATTAAGAGCCAGATGTATAAAATTCTTACTAGGACAAAGAAATTAAAGGAAATTGTTCACAAGATCATGTTAAAGCCAATCTTTTCATTTCCAGAGAGGAGTTGTTTTCATGACTAAAACACATGAAATTTTAACTCTTAAGGATAGTTTGGTTAAAAATGCCAAAAAGATTAAGTGCTTTAAGAATGTAAGATTCTTGATTTGATACTTTCAAGGGGCAGAAGGTCTATGGAGGCTGGGTCCTAAATTATATAATTTTTTTTTTCCATGTAAGATTTTGGCTTTTTCAAAATTAACCTAGTCCAATCTTGACTTGTTATTTTTCATTTCTCATTCAAAATCTTAGCCCAATCCTCAAAATTTTGGCTAAGCCTAATTTTTATCCCTCATTTTTTTTATTTTTTATCCTAAGATTTTGGTCCAACCTAAAATTTTTACTAGAATTTTTTAAGCCCTTCTAATAATTTCTCTCATTTTTTATTCCAAGATTTTGGTCTAACCTAAAATTTTTTGACACCTAATAATTTTTCTGTTTTGCCCTTGAAAACTCTAGTGGTACCCTTGTGCTACTCTTTTAACAAGCAAAACTTGTACGTAATAGTCGTGTAAAGAGGCCTCGCTTTACGATCTAATTAAGTGGCTAAAGGTTGTGATTATTAGATTCAATTTCGAGTTGTCGAAAAAAATTACATAATATTTAAATCATAATAGAATAATTTTATTCTTTTGTAAAACTCATCTTTATTTATTTAAAATAAAATAAAATTTATTTTTGTCAAAATTATTATGTCTAGAAAGATTATCTTAAAAGAATTTTGAAAACTGAAATAACATCTTTTCAATTAAACAATTGAAAATTTTCAAAATAGATCATATTAGATTCATTAAATTAAATTAAATTATATAATTTTAAATAGTAGATTAACTTCTTCGATCAAATTTTCTTCAAATTTTAAACATCCAAAGCCATCGTCGCCACCTCTAACGCTGCCGTAGCCACGCTGACACTGTCAATCGCATGTACCATCAGTGACAGTGAACCACCGATCATCGCAGTACCCCTTCATCTCTTTTCAACATCTCTCAAAACTACGAACCCATATCTCTCCCTGTCCATCCGCCCCTCTCTCTCACATACACACACAAGAAATCGGTGAAGAGGCGAAAATCAGAATGACATTTATCTATTTTTTACGTGATCGATTTGGGGATAATCAATTTACCGTCTTCTTTAGCCAAGCAGATCAATTTCACTCAGAGAACGTTCCGTTCCTCCTCCTAGAACTTCCAACGCCGTCGACGGCCGAGCCCAAACTGACATCGTAGACGGCTTCGTCTTAGACCGTGGCTTCCAGATCTTTTGGCTTAGTCATTGATTGGTTCTGTAAATCTGATGTTAGGAAGAAAATTAGGCATATTTTTTTAATTTCACAATGAATTATGAAAAAGCTATATATTAGGTATATGTCCTTTGTTCCTTTTTGCTTTTTCCTTCTACCCCAATTGACTTTGCTCTTAATTTTTTCTTCACTCTATTAGAATTTTATATATTGGAAACTTTATTTTTTAAAAAAATATTTTTAAATTTCTTTTTTTAATGGGCAGATACTTTGAATGTTTAGACAGATATTATATATAATTATAGAAGAAAATAATTCTAGAAAAGTGAGAATAATAAATTATGAAAATTTTAAAGTGAGATTTTAATTAAAAAAAATATTTTAGATAAAGTTTTAAACAATACTTTGAATCTAATATTTTTAGGTAGAGAAGATTTTTGAAAAGATAAATTAATTTTAGAAAGAGATTTTATATAATTTTAGAAAGAAAATATATTTTATAAAGAGAATAATTTTTGAGAGTTTGTCTTGTTTTTTAAATAAGAAAAATTGGTTTCCACGTGTGGAGTGTATTGATTGTATTAAGGGCATTGATGTAATTTTAAGTTAACTTTTGAGAATAATATTGTCTTTCTATTATTTTTAAAGATAAAATAAATATTTTAAAAAAATTGTTGCAGATGTCGTACTTCTGCTTAATTTTTTTAACAATTATTTACGATATGAGAGAATCTAAAATTAAAATAAATAATAGAAAAAAGACAATATAAGTTTTTAAATTATAAAAAACTTATCTATAATTATTAAGAAATTGCGGAAGAAACAAATGTAATTAACATTGAGAATAATCATAAACTTTAATGCTGCTAAAAATATTTAATAAATATTAAATCATTTTATTTTTACTCGATGATAACCACTGTCAAAAATTTAGTAAAATGTATTTTAAAAGATTAAAAAATCACTCAAACCAAAAAAATATTTTAAAATCACCATCATTTGGTCCGAGGGAGCATCGCGCACGTGGACCTCCAGAGGTAAGACTAAAGGAGTTAGGTTTGGAGAGGATACTTGCGTAAAAAATCTGAAAACCTAGAGGACCGGTCCAAGCCAAGGCATTTATTCACAACTTGACAAAATAGTCGCTCTCAACTAGGTAGCATAAAACATCCATTCCCTCGGTCTAACCATTGAGGCCTCCATCACTTTTTCATATTGACCAAAAACCCATCAGGTAGAGAACGGGGAAAGTTCCAGAGTGCGAAAATATGGCTTTCCGGCCAACATTTTTGCCTTTTATGGTCTTTCTGTGTGCGTCTCTATCTTTCGTGTCTGCCGCCGGCGACGGTAAGCTGTCGGCTTACGAAGTTCTGCAGCAATATGACTTCCCGATCGGTATTCTTCCTAAAGGGGTTACGGGCTACGAATTGAACGCCGCCACGGGCGAGTTCTCGGCGTATCTGAACGGCAGCTGCAGCTTCTCACTTGAAAATTCGTATCAGCTTAAGTACAAATCCACCATTAAAGGTGTGATATCCAAAGACAGGCTGAAGAAATTGAAGGGAGTAAGTGTTAAAGTGCTCTTCTTCTGGTTGGACATCGTGGAGGTGAAACGCAATCGGGACGATCTCGAATTCTCCGTCGGGCTTATTTCTGCCAGCTTTCCTCTTTATAATTTCGAGGAGTGCCCTCAGTGTGGTTGTGGATTGGATTGTGTTAACGGGAAAGATATGAAGTTCAAGTTGAATCGGTTTGTGTCTTCTTCTTAGGTGAGTTTAGCCGGTAGGGCTTTTCTCTTTTCCTCTCTTGTTGTACTTGTTTATGGTTTTATCTTCAGTCGAGGCTTTTTTCTTTTTAAAAAAGCATAGCTAATAGCTACCGTCCAACTGTGGATGGTATTAAATTACTACTAATTCTCATTTCAAAGTTTGAACTCTCTTTTTCTCTAAAGCAAAGTAATTTTAGGATCAAATCCGGCTGCAAAATTGAAGATTAGGGTTGGTGTGATCGATCCGAATTATCAAAAAATAGAAGTTACTGGATCACTGGCAAACAATCAAGTTTTAATATATATAACCTAAATAATTTTTTTGAAGAAAAAAAATCGACGGTTCAGGATATGTTTGGTTAGAGAGAAAATTACTGGAAAGTGAAGGTAAATGGAATGTGAAAGGAGGAAAAAGAAAGTAAAAGAAGATTAAAGACATAAGTTGCAATGTTATGTGTTAACCAAGTCGCGACCATCAATGGCATCACCGTCTCTTTGAAATTGTTTTTATTTTTTTTCTCTTGTGAGGATTGCGAGTCATAGAAGTGAATATGGTTGACTTTTGTGGAGGCTGTCGGCATCTGCTTACGAGCGAGCATGCGTTTGCACAGATGTGAGCATTTCAGAGCCTAAACATCAATCTTAACGTTTAATTTAACGAGTAAAGGTTTTTTTTTTCTCGCAACTATAACACAGTACAAGTATACACGTGAAATGGGAGATTCATATGATTATCATATGCAAAGTCTTACACTTATGTAAATAATTGTACTATTTATATAAAATGTGAGATTCATGTCAATGTGATAGGGTTAAGTTTTATATTCATATGAATAATTATGTTTAATTTTAATTATATCATAAAATATTACTTTAATTTAAAATCTAAATTGGATGACAGCTTAAGATTACTGATCTATTTTAAATTGACATGCCTTGAGTGATTGTATGTAACACGTAATATTGGTATTACCAAATAAATAAAATATTGGTATTATCAAGTAATTGGTTTTGGTTGGTGTGTCAAGATTCGAGTTGATTTGGCCTGTAGTATCAGCCTGGATACATGGGCAAAAATTTCATTTGGAATTGTCTAATGGTGTGTTATTGCTACTTGGGATATAAGTATTCACGTAGAATTTACACAAATTTTGTAAAATATTTAAATTTGAGCATGGTATTATCGGATGAGATTTTTTATTGTACTTTTTTTGGATAAATAGTTTAATTAACAGTTTTGAATTATACTTAGATATGAGCATGGTATTAATGGATGAGACATTTTTATTATACTTTTTTCTGATAAATGGTTCAATTAATAGTCTTGAGATGACTACGTGAATAGGATATTACAGTATTTTTTAAAAAAAATTATTTCATGATCTCATCATATACATATAACAATACACAGGATGTTGGTATTATATTAGTTATCTCTATAATATTGGTATTTCAATAATTTTATATAAATTTTATAAAATATAAAAATCATGATAAATATCACAGTACAAGACGAGCTCATGTAATAATTTTTTTGTCTTTGTAGATGTCTGATAGCAGTTTCATCTGCATTAATTCTATGTTGACGGTCATTTCAACACAAAATGTATTTCTCAAATAGTATTAGGACAGTATTTGAAGCATTAGACAGCATATTAATTAAGTAATGCTTGCTTTTCTAAAGAGGGGTTTGAGTCTACTGTTGGGGTCCAAAATGTATGTAAAGAATGAAATGGCCCAATCCTGCTTTGGTCTTCCGCAAATTTGGATGGCTGCATTTTCAATTTTGTCCTCAGCCTTTTAATGTAATTGAGGTTACGTAGCTCTTAATTTATCATCGTGCCATTACATTTTTCTGTGATTCCCATCATATCCTAATGCAATTTTAAAATATTAATTTTTAAAAGTTAAAATTTCAACCAGAGGCATTCAATTTTCGAATCCTCACGTGTTGTAAAGTCGCTGGAAGTTTTATAGTTCCTTTGGTTGTCTCCTGCAAAGGAGGCGCATGGGTCCCCAGGGCTATGAATCTTTTCTCTTCTTGGCTGTCTCAAACATCTACATTCTACAACGTGCTCTCATTGAGAAATAGCACGTGGATCCCTCCAATCCCTTTCCTTTATATGTTTTGCTAGCATCTTTATTACTACTCTATTGCAATGGTTTTGGCCATTAAAAATCCTAATTTTAAGGAACAAAAGTCTTATCTAAGATCCAAATGAATTGACTTGTGAATTGTTTAAATTTAACTCTTTAAAATAAATAAATAAATAATTTATGTTTAAAATATGTTTAATTTAGATTTGTTTATCTTATAATTTGATCTTAAACGAGTTTTTAATCAAATCGAATTCGAAATAATTTGACTCATTTTACAATTATAGTCTTTTTTGAAAGTAGTAAATATATATTCTTAGTGTAATTAGTATGAATTAGATTCTCTTACTCCATCATTGTATCAAAAGAAAAGAAATTAATTTTGAAAATAATGAATAGGACTAAATGTGAATTATGCAACTCCAAACACCTATTTCAAATATTATCAAACTCATGAAACAATATAGATGATGGGTAATTTGGTTTGAAAAATGTGTCGTAAATTTAGAAATTTTCAAATTATTTTATGGACAGAAAATAAATTAGTTTGACAAAATTAAAATGTCACTTCTATTGACAAAAACAAAAACAAAATAAAATCGTGAAAGTAATTGTTATGACCTTGCAAATTGTATTAATTATTTTTGTAATTTTATATTGGTCCGGTAAAAGTAATTATGTTTTGGCAATAGAAACATTGACAAGCGTTGATATAATAGATAAAGTTTTCCACAATGTAACTGCTCTCAATAACATAATAGAATTAGAAAGAGAACTCTAATTCTGAAATTGGACAAAAAAAATATATCAGTTGACTAACTTACTCCTCCCCCCCCCCCAAAAAAAAAAATCATCAGAATTTTTAACCCAACTCAATAAAGTTTAGTACCAATTATTTAAGATCGATTATTTGATTCATATTAATAAGAAATTTGACAACATTTTACAGCATTGTCAGTCACGTAACCGATCATTCCATTTTTTGTCAGTTACTTAACTTGTCATTCCCTTTTTAGCGATTTGGGATTGATTATGTAATGATATGACACTAGTACGACACAATGGTCCTCTAGGATCAAATTAAAAGTAACATATGTAATTATATATTATATATATACACATGTGATTTATTATTTAACTATTAGGACAATTGAATAACTTTTTACACTGACACGGGGGGGAATTAATTTTTAACCCATCATCACAAACAAAGATATTTTCATAATACCACTGCCCCTTGCTCCAAGTTGAAATTGGGAGCCCAACATCAAATCTGGACTCAAAAATTTAAACAATTAGCCCCGTACAATTTTGTCCAAAAGAATGTGGCCCACCACAAAAACCATGGCCCCCTATTAGGTTTGAACCTCCAGTTTGGGCCATCATAGCGCAGCCCAATTTCTATCCCGACCACTCCCAAAATTTACAGAGGGAAAACAATTGCTTCGTCTATTCGGCCGCTCGGGGTCGCTTGTGTTTTGCCAGAGTTCGAAGGAGGTTAGCTTTAAGTTACTGGGAGAGAAGCAATGGCAGAGATGGCTACCGGCGGCGAGATTCCTCCGAACATGACAATATACATCAACAACCTCAATGAGAAAGTCAAGCTTGAAGGTACCTTTCTCTCTCTCTCTCTCTCTCGGTAGTAAAGATTTGCCCTAGCCTCCTTCAGTTGGAAACATGTCAGTGTTTGTATACCTATTTGAACATTGATTTGTATTGGGGACTGAAATCGAATTAAAATTTCAGAGTTGAAGAAATCGCTACACGCCGTGTTCTCTCAATTTGGGAAGATTTTGGAGGTTTTAGCATTCAAGACGCTGAAACATAAAGGCCAAGCTTGGGTTGTTTTCGAGGATGCTTCGTCCGCAACCAATGCGCTTCGGAAAATGCAGGGCTTTCCATTCTATGACAAGCCCATGGTATGAAACCTTTTACTATCACGTTCAGTTGAAATTGTTCTTTAATTTGTCCTTTTCTTTTCTGTTGTGTTTTGACAGTAATAAAAAAAATCTACATATGTTGTCAAACGCTGAAACATCTGCTGTGTTTTGTTTTTAAGTACTTATCATGTAAAGTTGAAATTGGATGCTATAAGCAATGCCAAGTGCTGTTTAGAGTTCTCAAAGGGGTCTATTCATATGAGCTTAGTTCTTGTTAAGGCTGGTTTCATGACCTAGTAGATGTCCATGGAATGACTAAAGAATCTTGGATTTGCTTTTGGAGTGGGAACTCATATAGGCCATTGTGATCTGACTGTCCCATTGAGGGATGCTTGTACCTATAACTTCCTTAGTAATAATGTACTTTGTCTCTAGGGCAAATGTTGACTGCATGATTTAAGCTTTAACCATTGGTTGGTTTCTTGGCTTTATTCCTTGCTCTACCTTGCAGAATAGTTTCCTCGGAGCTCAACCTGCTTGTCAGATGCTCTCACATGCACAAAAATTCTATATAGGGCCTCTAGGGTATCATTCTCTACATTTTAAGTCATTAAGTTTAGGGTTTCACTTCTCGCACCTGCTTTTTTTTCAGGATCGTTTTCCCCTCTGAAGTTAACTTGCTATGTTCATCCTCTGTTGCCTTTATCGATTCATCTGCTCCAGCAAAGATGCCAAAGAAGGCTAAATAAATTTTTTGATGAACCAACTAACTTTTATTTTTCAAAAAAAAATGAAAGAAAAGAAAAGAAAGATTGGTGAACCAACTATGACATGAACTTTATCCAAGGAAATGACATGTTTAAAGAAATGGGGTATAGTAAGCTTGTCCTAGATTAGGATGCAAGGTTTTTCATTGGGATCGAAGGGAATTGGTTTCTTTAAGCAAATAGGTAATTGTCATTTTATTATTTTTGGTTAAAAATACAAATTCTTAAACACTAAAACAAAAGTCTATTGGCAGCAGTTGTTAAATGGTTCATTTTACATCTCAGGTTCTATCAACCTTATGTTTTAATTTTATGATTTGCTGCTGTTCTATGAATCACTTTCCCAACTCTTATAGTGCATGCGACATATTTTTGGGGTCTAAATATAGATATTTGATTTCTAATATGTACTTAACACAGAGGATAAATTATGCAAAGACTAAATCAGATATCGTAGCAAAGGCTGATGGTTCTTTTGTTCCACGAGAAAGAAGAAAGAGGCATGAGGACAGAGGTAAGACATTCTTCTACAGACAAACACAAACATACTGTGATATCCTTTGTACCATTAATCACATTAGAATCTTATAAGGGAATCGATTTCCTCCAAGATCCATATCTTGGTCCTATATTTTTAACTTTATATAATTTATAGAATAATGAGTATTGAATATACAGTGGGATATCTTATCGATTAGGTCATATACTTGATCAACAATAGCTTTAAAAGTAAGAAAAAAAACTCTATATAGCGTTTGCTACACACAAATATTTGGATGGTAATAAGTACACGTTGCTTTATAGTGTGCAAGAGAAGAATACTTAACCCTTCAGATGGGTTGAAACCCATGACCTTGCTTTGTTGTAGTGCTAGACAAGTAGACTTAAAGCATTCAATTATTAGATCAATTGTTTGCTTTAGGCACTTTGAGATTGATTAAAAGGCCGAGAATCTTGCTAGTACCGAAGCACATTATGGAGTTTTCCTGTTTGAAAAGTTGATACATTATAACACATGATGAGCTTGCCTTGAGCGTACATTATGACCTTGGTAAAGAAAGATGCAAATTGTTTAAAAATTAGTTGGTGATAATATCGAGCCCCCCATATGACGTTCATTCCATCAACTTATCTATGAACATTTCTACATGGATGCACTTTCACCATTTTGCTTTATCTATTAACATTATTCCTCCCAATTTAGGTCCCTCCCTCCCCGTCCTTGGAATATTGTACTTGTATAGCTTACAATTTGAACAATATCACTGCTTACATCACAAGTTCTCACCGCTCACGATCTAACCAAATCAGCCAATTTTCTCTCATTTTGCCCCAACATAAAAAAATTTCCTTTTATGTGATGGCGATCCAGTGATCACATTAGCTCTCCAGGCCACTTCTACACTTATCTTGCTCTACTATGAGGTTATGACATCTTCAAGTTTCCCGTAATTGTGAAAATTAATTAAATAGTAATAGTCTGGTCACCTACTTCTTTATCCCCCTACTTCTTCTAGTATCACTTAATAGCATTACATGATTTGTAATTTACTTCTAAAACCTTTTAGCAATAAAACATATTTCCTTTGTTCTAACTTGCCCTTAACTTCTGTTTACTTACTGTATTGTTCATTTAGGGTGTTTGCTGATGTGGTAGGTTAGTTTTAGGGTGCCTCATCCCACTTTTTTTCCCCCCTTTTTTTGAATGTCTGATCAAAATGTTGATTAATGTTTTGGAAGAAAATATTTTCTTTATGGAATCTTGCAAGTGAATTTTCAATTTGAAGCTTGGGGAAAACTTGTCAGGCCTCTTCACTTAATTTTAAGAAAACATTTTCTTTACCATTTGAAATTTTTACTTCATTTTTCCTAGAACAAAAATGGATAATATTTGGGGATTTGAGAAAACTCTCATGATTCTATCTAATTTAATGACGCCTTTGTAAAATAAGAAAATTGTACCAAATAAATACTATAATTGTGAAACTGTTAATAGATGAACTAGACACAACAAATGGCATGTCATTCCTAAGTTTTTGTTCTAACTCTTTTGGTGAAGAAGCCATCTGCCACATCTATTTCTTGTTTTCTTTTCTTTGGGAAAACCTCATAGGGTGCATTTGATGATGGGAATCTTGAGTCGCAATGGGTATCCCATTTCCATTCTGCCAGATTCGTAATCTAATTAGTAACTAGTAAATGGATCTAATTATTAAACTATATAAATTGTGTTATAAGAACAAAAAATATTAATTTGTATTATTATTTTTTAAATTATTAAAATAATATACTAATTTCAACCCAAAGTTGTGTTAATAATAAATAATTAAAGTTGCAATATTGGGATAAGGCTTTAATGAGTTGACTTGAATTGGGTGTAATAAGTTATTTCAAAACATTAAAATTGCAACAAAAAAAAAGTAACTAAATGTATTTAGAAATATAAATTATTAATTATTTACTAAATAATTTAAGTGAATAATTTTCTTTAACATATTTTCCTAAATTTAGTAGAAACTGATTCTGTTTCTGATTTAATATATTTAGAAATATAAATGATTAATTATTTACTAAATAATCTAAGTGAATAATTTTCTTTAACATATTTTCCTAAATTAATAGAAACTGATTTTGTTTCCTCACTATATATAACTGAACCAAGCACTAAAATAGAAATAATATATCTTTTCCTAAATATATCTCCGAACATGTCCAAACATTAGAATGAGATGATTTGACCATGGAAATTACATTTTATTCCCCACGTGGTGACCCATTTTCACACGACCCCATTGAACTTTATAAAGTGACATTTAACCCCCTGTGCTTGGGACTAAAGTGCCAAACATGACATAATTAATGGAAAATGTGAAATGACCAAAATAGCGTCAGTATTATATGAAAAGACAATATGAATCTGAGAAGGGAAAACTACACCTTCCTTCCTACCCTTTGTAGTTAGGCCTTATTTCACTTTATTGCCTTGCAATTGTGCATTTAAGTCATGTGCCATCTATTTGGATGGAAAACATAGCAGTACCACTTTATTCAATATTACAGGGTGATCAAGTGTCTACTTTTAAATTGTAAAGGAGTGATGTGAAAATGGGCCAAATCATAGGGAGGCAAAGTACTACTTACCCCATTCAATTTCCAATATTCCTAGACATCTCATACCCAGCCAGCTTTGGGATGCCAATTTCAGGATTCCTGTTCCTGTCAAACGAAACATGCCCTAATGTGCTTTAGAAAGGATGATGCTTCTTTAATTTCCAAATGAAAGTGGACACAAGGGAGCAGAAAGTCATTAGAAGATTTCTGATTACTGAAAGTTTTACACATCTAAGGGAACTGCAGGCAATTTTTATGCAGTTTTGTTTATTGCAAGACAGAAGAAAGGGCAAGAGATTACTAATTAAAGTAAAAAAACAGAACCATTGCTTTTTCAAAATAAAAGGAAGGCATAAAGTTAGGAAAAACATGATGACTATATTATCATCACAGCATATGGTGTAGATTCGGGTTTCTTATTCATAACCTGCGTGTGTGTGTGTGTGTGTGTATGTTAATGCATTATATGTTTCTCTTATTAGGGAGGAAGAGAAAAGAGCAACATGATGCTAATCAAGCTGGAATGGGTCTGAATCCTGCCTATGCTAGTGCCTATGGTGCAACACCTCCTGTAAGCATGTTTTCTGTTTTCTGAGGATTACTTCTTCTGGGATCTTTTTTTTTTTTTTTTGACAAGTAACATAAATAATTCATTAATAGATGCCCGTGGGGGGTGAATTAACATCATTAAGTTTGCATCTATATGTTTTAATGATGAGAATAATTCTGATTCTAAATCTGCGTATTATTTTCTCATAATTGGATCATTTTTAACATTAAACTGATTCTGAGATAAATTTGGTTGGAAAGTTTATGCTGGTTTTTGGGAGTTGGATTTTTGACATGTAGGTTATCTAGAGATAAAGGTAGGAGGTAAGCATATAACCAAAAGAATATATATGAACTGAAATAAAGAAATGGAAAGACAATTGCACAAGTTATATGTTCTTTGATTTTTTTTCTTTTGGCAGTGATGACTTTATTAATTATAAAAGTACCTTTTATAATATTACCTTTCTTAGGCCATGTACAATACTCTTAGGAAGGAATACAGATGTATACAATAGGGAAAAATTGATTCCATTTATGATATCTATACATTGGGCCGGAAGTTTCGCACAGCCTATGCAGGTGGTTGCAGTTTGAAAATCAATTTGTGCCGGTATAAAGTATAATGCAATGGCAACCTGAATGATTCCTTTTTCTGATACTTCCCAATATGGGTGGTTGATTTGTTTCTTGATACAATAGTCCCATTTTATGTTTGCTGATGATCTGGATGGATGAGTTGTTGTTCTGTTCTTATTTCCTTGCATCACCGGTAGTAACTTCTCTCTCTCTCTCTCCCCCCCCTTTAACACGGTGCAGTTATCACAGATACCATATCTAGGTGGGGCAAAATCTGCAGTCCCAGAAGCTCCGGCTCCACCAAATAACATATTGTTTGTTCAGAATCTTCCCCATCAAACAACTCCAATGATGCTGCAAATGCTCTTTTGCCAATATCCCGGCTTCAAGGAAGTTCGAATGGTGGAAGCAAAACCTGGAATTGCCTTTGTGGAATATGCGGATGAGATGCAATCAACAGTTGCAATGCAGGGACTCCAAGGATTCAAGATAACTCCTGAGAACCCAATGTTGATTACCTATGCAAAGAAATAGATAGATGAACACTTTTCTTCTATTTTTCCAAGGAAAAGGATGCAACAATAGAGCATTGACAACAAGAATACTGTCAGGTCATGGTCATGGCTGTTTTCTTGCTTTATCCTTAGCTAAGCAGGAAGCCTTTTAGTACATGTATGATTGTATCATGAGTACCTTTTCTTTCTTCCCCTATCTCGGATCTTTAGTTTGATTACCATTTTTTGTGTTTTATTTTGTTTCATTAAATTAGCTAGAGTAACTAGAGGTTGCTAAACCTATTTTAAGTCCCCATCTTCTGTTTTCTAATTCGAGGTCTCTTTTACTGAGGTTTGACAAGTTCCTAGTTATGGTGGTCTTTAGAGGAACGGTGTGCAAAGAGTAGACAATATTCGAAATAAATTTGTCCACCACTGGCGTGTGATAATTTTTGCTTGAAATTGCCTTTTGTAATGTGCTTTATCCCAGACGCGATTGAAACGTGAGTTAGCCATAAATCCTACTCTTTCAATATAGTTTTGCTTCAGCTCAGAGAAGGATTCAACTAAGGCACGTGTAACCCCATTATCGTCCCTGCAAGGGATAAATGCACTAGAACATTATTTGTTGTGACGGTCAATTCAGTCTCGTACTGACTAACTTGACAAGAGCATTTGCAAACATGTGATAAATCATTTATAATGGAGTGTTTGGGGGGAATGAGGGGAGTTACTGCTGAAAAGGGTAAGAGTTGTTATGAGTCCCAACCATAATTGACCAATATGCACGATGAATGCAATAATGGTTTAATACAAAACTTTCTTAAAAAATTGTCTTCTTTTCAATTCATTGCTTAGCACAATTCGCCAGGATTGTTATAGGAACTTATAAGCTGGACAAAGTACATGGTGGGTTGATCCATACAAGTAATCACCTAATATCACCAAGATATCTGCAGTCAAATTAAATGATGTGTTGAATTAGAACCAATCAGTGTTTCTGTATTTGATTACAATTACACCCTCTCTAACTCTGTATTGTGTTTGTCTAATTGGTCTTTCAAATCCTTCCTCCACCCCAGGATCAGTTTTTCTTGCTTCTGAATAAGTTCAGTTTTGATCTTCAACTCCTCTTCCATTACAGCAATCTCCTGTTAAAATGTGACAGAAAAGCCCAACAAAAAATAACTTCCAACAAGGTTCAGGAAAATCTATGACATAATAGAACAAATACACAAAACATCCATCACATTGTTATTTGTTTATTACCTTTTGAAGGGTTTCTGCCTTGGTCGGCTGGTCCTCGCGTTGCAGCCCAATGAAATAAAGTTGAAGCTTTTTGGCAGCCTCCATAAAATCCCTGGCATGCCTCTCAACATCAACTACAGCATTTAAAAACGAATTACATCTTTGACCACACCCCAAAACAAATGCATACAGCAAGTACATTCCGATAAGCATGCATGTTCAGAGAACTAAGCCAGACTCTTAAGTTTATTTCCTACGACACGTCTAGAACAGACAATAGCCATGCAACTGAATATCAAGCCACCCAAGAATGTAATTGCTACTAAAACCTAAAACTCGATCATGAGGTCAGAACTTCAATCCAATAGTGCGGTGAGGAAAAACTTCTGCTGAAGGAGCCAATCTAAAATGACAATTTCACAATTTTCAGCTAAGTTTTACAATCAAAATTTCTCAATATTCTTTATAAAAATAAAAATGAAGATCCAAAGAATAGACTAAACATACAGGTAGGTGGATCATGGGATCGGCACGAAGTATACACAAAAATATGCATGCATCACATTCATTCCAGTTTCCACCTGCTTGAGCAGGTAGTAAATGATAGGAAAACAAGAAGACCATATCTCCAGTAGGACCATAACCTGATTGGAAAAAATCCATCTGTTCAGCACTCAATCATACCTGTTCATATCTTCTAGACAAAATTAATATGCAACTGAAATAATACGAGATTTATATGATAGTATAATACACCAGATATTACATGGACAATAATCATATCACAGCAAAGAGTGTCCTATGTTATGAACAACATTTCTGGCTGTGCAATGCATAATAGAGTTGCAGGTCTTTGAAATCCTATAGAATGAGATGTCAAAAATTCTCTATAAACAAGTATACACATACAACTGGGTGTCTCCAATAGCCCATTTGATTCCATTCAACCCAACAATAATTCCACTGAATGCCGCCTCAACTACAATAGTAAAAAAATTTAACAGCAATGAAGCCCTTGTATAAGATCAAATATCAACCAAGTAGTCAAGAAATTAAGAGCAAATACTTGAAGCTCTTGTATAAGATCATATATCTCTAGATAGCATACCATAAATTCAGTTCGCATGGTATCCCTCTCCAAAGAAAGTCACTTGGTTATTTTTCGGTTTCTTAGTCACCATATTTTAATCCAATCAGTTAAGCTAAAATGGCAATATGATCGGATCCAGAAATCCAACATAACAGTAGGTTTATAATCCAAGTTTGAAACCTGTTAGCCATTGGATTTATGATCTGATAAGCCAATCCGACACAATCAGTTTCCCTCATGTATAGAACCATTTTCACAAGCATAATTGTGAATAATATTCAAATAAAAGAATTAAGTGATATTCCTCGCTCAATCCATAGTATAAGAAAACTGAATTATTTTTATGCAACTGATTTTTGTCATAAATAAATGGAAGCACAATTCAGATGTTTATATTAATATGAGAAACCCAACTCTACGACCAGAGAGAGAGAGAGTCATCCTGATGAAAAAATCGCAGGAATGGCTTGAGGACCCATCTATTATCCTTCGCGTAAGATGACCTTTGTATTCTTTGATCCTTCTTAAAGACCTGGAGAAAAATCCTTTTCTTCGTGGGACAAACTCGATCAAGACAAAGCCTTCGGAGTTTAATTTGGAAGTTTATTTCCACCATGAGTGCATCTCAATTACCATTCACCAAAAAGTCCAAATCCTCCTTAAGACATCAATGCACAAGGTATGAGATGAAATCTTGTAGACATTTCATGGGCAGGCACTTGGGGAAAGAGCATGAAAAAGGCAACTTTTTTCCCCTGCTAGAAAGTAAAAGATAATGCCATGCTCTTATAGACACCTCAATCTTAGCCATGATAATATCCCACCAATGGTCAATTCCTCCGCTCTTACCTTCTAGATATACATAATTTTAAGCTTGACTTCATCCTCAAATTTCATTTGTAACCTAAGAAGCACGGATATGGACGCGGGACACGGATACGACGCGACACGGACAAGTAAACACGTTATTTCTCAAAAAAGTAGGTCACGGACACGTTAAGGACACGTTGAATATATATAAATTTTTATATTTTTTATAAAACCGTATAATAAAAACCTAATCTTATTTCAATTAAACTTGGTATAAAAACATACAAATTTAAAAGATGTTATTAAGATATTAGAATAACAAAGTTATTAAATAAAAATTAAAGAATTTCTTCATTTAATCATCAACATCCATGATTCAAGTGTCCGGGAAGTGTCCGAGAGTGTCGGTGTCCGACACGTGTCCGACACGGACACGTGAGCCAAAATAGAATGTCCGTGCTTCTTAGTTTGTAACCAAGAGAAGATCTCTCCAAAAATGGCACATCACTCCAACCAAAAATATCAGATTTGTGTTGGCATTGGGGACAGCTTTGCATTTGTTATTCCTTCAAATATTCCTACATTTGCTAGTTATGATAAATCTAAAATATGGAGTTTTTCATCTAACCCTGATTTCCCAATACATGAAAATATCCAGTATTACTTTCTCTTGATCCTTGCCTATGCCTCCAAACATTTCCAAGCTCCTCCTTAACCACCAAAAGAGTACCCTTTTTTAACAATATACTCTTTGCTTTGTTTTAGTATTTTTTATTTACATGAAATTTCCCCCACCATCTAAATCATCTCATCCACCATTTCCAACTAATTTGTAATCATATGGTCTTCTAAAAATTTCTCTAGAAATTCACTCCCAACTTTTCCAAAATTTTCTCCACAATCTTCTGTCAAAATTTGCTATGCATGGAACTTCTATGACAGCTAAAAGCTTGATTATCACCAGATCAGAACTAAACTGCCATGTAACATTCGTAACCCGGACTTTTTTTTTTTGGACAAGTAACAACCAGACTATTAAATAAATGTACAGTTGACACTGAGCATAAATTTAAAGCAAAATTGTAGTATACATCAAAAGAAATACAAAAAAAATTGTTCAAATATCAGAAGTACATAACTTGATGTTAAGAATGTACAGTTTTTGTTTTCTTTCCGTTTGCTCCTTTTCTTTTGGACATGCATATAGTGGATAAGAAGCACTACAACAGCAATTAGTTTTAAGCTGGTGACTTGCAGGCTTGTATGCATGATATATACATGAAATGAGTAAATTACTTACTCTGATGAGAAGGATGGGGAGATCGGTCTATTGCCTGGAGCTCTCTCGCTGGTAAGCATGGAAGCAAAGCAGCCTCCAATGCCATCACACAGGCAATCATGTCCTCCCTTGGCGAAGGGGAAGATTGCAGCTGAGGATCAAGTGGATGCTGTTGATCAAGCTGCTGTCGTTCGGCCATATTTATTGCTATTTATGAACAGTAGTGGTGCAAAGAAGCAAGTAGTCTTCCTTTAAAAATTAAAGGTAGTCAGAAAACCAAGAGGTGCAAGCAATGGAATGCATTACAGGTTAGATGCATGTGGGTGATTAGAAATTTAGAACACATAAAATGCCCAAAACACTTCCCTTTCTTTTATGGATCCAAACACCTTAACATTGAATGAAGAAAAGGGGGGAACTAAAAGGCATTTGATTTCTGCAATAATAAGTATTTTTCATAGAAATAGAATCAAAAGATCAAGTTCTAATCCCAAGAAACGCTTGATTAAGGAAAAGATAAGACAAAATCAAGCCTTCATAGAATTGCCAATATTTAGTCAAAAATTGTGCTCAAGCCTTGATAGCATGCATGCTTAAAAGGCATATTCATTAGCCTTTTTTCTTTTTGAAAAAACAACGGACAACAATTTCCACATGCTAAATTAAATCCAATTGTACCCATCAACAAAATCTCAGCATGTTGATAGACAAAGGATATGAACTAATATTTCCTAGAGGATGCAGAAGAGGTGAGAAATAATAACTAATAAGGGCATCTCCAATGGTAACTCAAACCCATATCAAATTTAAATTTGAGTCAAAATCCACAAAAATCACCCTCCAACCCTATACTCAAACCCATACCAAATCAGTTTTTACTCGAATCCAAACCCAAATCAGTGCACTATTGTTCACAGAACCAAATTCTAACGGCTATTTTTTTTCCTACCTAGTCTCACCTCATATGGAAAGTGAAAGGAAAAGGCAAGAAAAAAAAATGAAAAGAAAATCAGGAAAAGGAAAACAGATCTGGCGGGAACTAACCGTCGGTCTTTGTTGTCCAACTGCCGGTCTTTGTTGTCCAACTGCGATCGTTGCAGAGAGGTAAGCATACCACTAAACATTTTTCATGGAGAGGTAAGCAAAATACCAAAAAAGAACAACAATGTACAGGAAGGAATTGCAGATTTAGCATTGGAAAAATATTTTAATAAAACGCTTAGAGGAATTGCAGATTTGCGAAGGTTATAACTTACACCGATCGCGTAGCGGAGCTTAGAGGAAGGAAGAAAATAAAAAATCAAATAACAGAGAGAGATCAGATAAGTTATAACAGAGTTTAGAGGAAGAAAAAAAAAACAGAGAAAGAGAGAGAGAGAGAGAGAGAGAGAGAGAGAGAGAGAGAGTCATCTGAGTTGCCCACTTGCCGGAGATGATGCCGGAAAAACCAAGTAAGATCAGTCGTCCCTGTCGGCGTCCGTCCTGGTGAGCTGCTGCGCAGCCTGCTGCTACTACCAATGGGTGTGAGGGTTTGTTAAAAATTAAAGGAAATATCTGATTTTGCCCTAATTTGGGAGAGAATGAAAGGTAAGAATGAGAGAAGTTTGGAAGAAGAAACAAAAGTGGGAAAATAATTTATGAAAGAAAATGATATAAAGTAATTTTTTTTTTTTTTTTTTGGATAAAGTGAAAGTTTTTAAAAAATATTTAAGTAAAAACTTAAGTAGGAAAGAACATTAAATTTACATTTACATTTTATTCAAATTTTAAATAAAAATTGTGTTTAAATTTAACTCACCATACTCTAAATAAGATCCTAAAATTAGAACTAAGGAAACTAAGAATAACATAAATTCAATGAAAAACTCGAAATAGAGATCGACAATATAATAACTCCAAAAATCAAATTTTAACATGTTCCACAACTGAGTTGTTAAATTATATTTAAAATAAAAAATAGAAACACAATATTGCAGGCACGACAAACCACAATTCAAGAGTCACAAGATCAACATACCAATATATGAATAAACCAAAATGGCAAGCGTTAAGAATGTTTCACATCGATTCTGTCGGACCAAGTAGTGGGTTATTGTTGAGACGCTAAAACGCACAGCGGCTGAAGACGTTAGTACAGAAAAAAATTTGTTGAAGAAGCCAAGAAAGAGAGAGAACGAGAGACCGACAGATAGAAGAACCTTTGTGTGTACTGTTCGTGCACGGATCTGCAAACTGGTGGTCACCGATTGTCGTCCTTGGCAAGATATGACCGGTTGTTGTCTTGCCGGCAAGCGATGATGGAAAGGCAGCCCAATTCAAGTGATGGTTGCTGACAATGACGAGAGCTTTGTGAATGGCCCTAAATTTCCCTTGTATAAAAGATCAATTAAACCGATCGGTTTTACTAACGCAAGAATAGATCCAACCGGGTGTCTAAACTGATCCCCACAACTTGGCCCCTACTACGAAAGCCCTCAAAATGAACGATGTCACTAGTCAAAAGTATTTGAGGGTTTACCATTTACTGGGCAGCAAGGGCCCGGATGGGCCGGATCTCGGTCTAAAATTCAGTCCTAACAAAACACTTAATATTTTTTTCAAATTAATATTGATTATTATATAAATAATTACTATATAATTTATTAATATTTAAATAAGTTGATAAAAAAACAATATTCCATCATTTCATATAGAAAATGTGAGTTTTTTTTTAATCCTAAATTAAAGTTGTTTAAAAAATTTAATTTTTTTTAATGTTATCTTACGTTGATTGAAGTTTTATTACAAGAATAACATTAAGTATTTCTAAATTATTTTTTCACTTTATATTTTTACACGATATGGCAAACCATGTCATTTGCGAGTCTATTTTTTTTTTATTTTTCTCTCTTAAATATTAAATTATTAATTAATTAATACAACTTGTGATATTTATCTTTCCAAAACAAAATAAATATTTCCCTCACCCTGTCTCTCTCTCCACCGAAATTCCCTCTCTCCAACACTCCATTTCTGCAATACTTTAAAAAAAGTGATATTATCTTGCTACCAATAATGGAGAAATGTGTTATTATCTGAAGGGTAAATATGTAATTTTGACTACAATTTGCCCTAATAAATTAATAATAAACAATAAATTTTAATATTTTATGAATCTCAATATTATTATTTCTTATTACAGTTATTAAATTACATTCAAGTACAAAGTCTATTGTCAAAATTCAAATTAATTATTACATGAGTATGATAATTAAAACTCAAAATACCTGGAGAATATATTAAGACATTCTAATATCATTCATGAAAATAAACTACTCAAAATTTTAGTTATTAAGTCATTTACTGTTATTATTTATAACTCAATCATTTCATACAAACTCGTGTTGTTCATTAATTCAATTATAAAATTGATTCTTATCGATTCATATTTGTAAGTGATCTAATGAAAAAATTGAATCGGTCTGGACTCTAATTCACAAACCGGGATTAATAACATTACTTAAAAGTTTTCATTTTGGGTGGAAGACGCAATTATCATACCTCATCTTTGTAACCAAATTTTGTGACAAACACCCTAATAAATTTGGCATTTTGAATTTTTTTATAAAAAATGTCATGATTTTAAATTTTTCTAAAATAGGAGTGTAATAGCTGTTATATTTTTTATATTTTTGAAAGTTTCAAAATTAGTTTTAACTTCTTCTTCCTTTTTGATATTTTGGTTGTTGATTTTGTGATATTCTTTGTTGTTGATTTTCTGTCACTTGTGTAAATTTCTTGAGATATTTTTGTTGGTGAAAGATACAAAGAATGCCTATAAATAGAGACTTATGTATTCTCCCACAACACATAACAAGAGCTTTTAACTTCTTCCATCCAACCTATTCCATTCAACATCTCCGTATTTTCATATTATTTTGTGTGGGCAATTTTGATTCTAGATGATTCATCTTACAATTCTCCCAGTAGACTTGAACTTTGAGGAGATTAGCTGTGAGCAAAACCTGGGTTGTATCTTGGAGTTGTTGTGACCATTGGAATCTTCACGTAGGAAGGCACAACAACTTTAGGGCAGTGATTACACGCCTCACATGCCAGCTCACTCCAAACTTATTTTTTATGTTATTTACGCATATTAATTTAATTGCTTTATTTTATATGAATGAATTTAAGCTATTTTATAATTTTATTCTATTGTAATTTTTTCAATTTAAAATTTTTGAATACAATAGTTCAATTTAGCTCAACAATAGCATGTTAATTTATCAGTTATAAGGCGAAAATATTGGTAATATTGTTAGCAACATATTCTTAGAATATACTTTTGTTCAAGCTTTCTGGTATAGCTCTCTGCACTCTCATGTAAAAGAGCACTTATATAATATATTATTTAATCAATTTATCCCTAATTCTCCCTAATTATTTCTTCGCAATTCATCATGTTTGTCATCAATTAGTAAGGCAGACGCAAAATCTTGATGGCCTTTCATTTGCAAGTCATCTCCTTTTTGTTGGGTTGCTGTATCTTTTTGGCTGAGGCAAAAGTCAAATTTATGCATCAAGTGTTGTAGAATTCAGGTTCAGAAGTGCATCATTGGGGTTCCAGAGCGTTTGAACAGTCTTAAGTACCACATGAGTGTATGACCAAATAAAGCATTTACTATACCCACAAGTGCTAATTTCACACGCCAATATTTATGTCTCTAAATTTGATCACATCATCACCTCATTCAGAACAATCTACCTTTTCTTCCTCCACAGAAAAAAAAAAAAAAAAAAAAAAGTTGGTGATTTAAGTGAGACAACATCTCCTTAGAAAAAATAAAAAAGTTTAGTAATAAAATATAATAGAATTTATTTATAGTCACACAAATAAAAATGCAAGTAGTCTGACTCGATACGTTTCAATCAATTTATTAATGACAATAGATTATACTATATTGACTTATATAATAATCAGATCATACGACTTTAAAAATAACTTAAGTTTAATCCGACCTGACCCGGCTCATGACGTATTGGTCCGACTTGCAAGGCTTTCAATTTATTTTACTCATGTGGGTTTGGAGATAATAAAAAGAAAAAAGAAAAAAACTTGCTTGGATATGTGTCATCAGCTTGACGAATTTTGCAACATTTTGACTAATGAATCATGATCTAAAGAAAGGACCATAAACTTTGGAAGGGAAAGCTGACGCCTACTAGATATGGGGAATCATATCTCTACCTATAATCAAAAACTTGCGTCCGACACGTAAAGCTGATTTGCATTTCCTACGTTATTCTCATCTCCGCCACTGCTCCTTGCAGTATATAAAATTCTTCAAGGATGACCCCACCCATTTTGTGATATCTATAGGTGGCTGGGACCCACCATCATGGCTCACGATCTGTGATCCAACGATCAGAAATCGGGTCTTTTGAAAAGAAAGATTGCCCGCTACAAGGCACCGGTGGAGGCTTGTGCTTAATTGTCTATCTGCGTGCATTGAATCCTGTAATGCAAGGAACAGAGGGTTGGTGACTTTTTTTCAGGCCATGTTTGGTCTCCTTATAACTTGATGTCTTTTCTCTTTCTACTTTGAATTTTTTTCCTGTACCGGGATGATCATATCATGGTAAGGCATGGCAGGGGCTTTTACTCCACCACCCCATCACTTCTGAGAATTACTCAATTGCTCTTTCTCGTGGCCATGGCCTTTAAGAAACTTCTCTCCCCCTCTCTCTCTCTCTCTCTCTCTCTCTCTCTCTCTCTTCTACACAAACAAACGCAACTATAAATAGATGAGCTTCTTTCTTACCCACTCGTCCATCTCAACTGAATCACACTCACCATTCGGAAAAGTCTCTGGTTTTAGTGGGTGGGCAACTCCTTGTTGGAGAAGCAGGGCACGTGCATGCAAACCCCTTGGTCTCTGATCAATTGCCAATAAGCTGTTTGCACGTGCTCCCCTTCTCCAACATGGGTTCCTCACCCCAGCTTATCGTCCTCTCTGAACTCGACGTCCATGGCATGCAATTCCAAATGCAGGTAACACACACATATATATCTTCTTCCAGAATTCTTTCCAATAATAAGTTTTAAAAATTTTCCACAGTTCACGTGCATTCAGGAATATATTGAGGGAAGTTGGGTGAAAAGTGTTATGGAGAGGATTCTAATCCCTCTCTAATTAAGTGTGCTCCTAACTTGGATTATGCAGCAACAAAATTTGATGGGAAGCTGTGTTCCATCTTTCTACCTTCAGATACTGTTCCTCTATCGTTTACAACTCTCTGTATCTTAACTCCTTCAATTCAATGATAATTGCCACTCTATTCCATTTGAGAATTCTTAACTGACTACTTGTGAATAGCCCACTACTATGGAACCAAAAATGTTGTAAAGATAATCATTAAAAATAAAAAAAAATGTATGAAAATGTCAGTTAGTCTAGTTGATTATTTTTTTAGAAAGTCATCTTGAAACATTTGAGATGAAATGTTGCTTCAGTTGGGTTAAAGGTTCTACAAGAACCAAGTGGATAACTAGGACGGAGTGAAATTTATTTAAGAGAGATCAAACTTTAGATTATATAAAAAACTCAAAAAATATAAAATAAAAGTCTCATTGAGAGGGTAAAATTAAATTGAAAATAAGGATAAAGTGAAAAAAAATTCAAGCAACAAAAAGTATAAATTAAAGGAATATATTTTAATTTTGTCTTGAGAATATGAAAAATATTTAAATTAAAAAAAAAATTAAAAGCGAGACAATTGACCACCTGGATTAAGGCTAGCTCCGTTCCATGGATAACAAAATTCAGGTCATTTGCGGGCCCAAGAATAAAAAAGTTGCTGGGACCGCATTATGGCTATCTAGCCATCAAAGGGCCCAAACCTAATCTAATAAATTGTGCCCAGTTCTTCACAAACCCGTCGAGCCAGCGGGACTAAATCTCACCCTGTGCGGTCTAGCTTCGGATATTTTCGACTCGGGTTTCCAGTTCAAATTCAACGTCTGGCGGGTCATCTACTCATCAGAATACAAATCGTGACTTCGTCCCACCGGCGATGGTGTTGTGAATTTAGTGATACAAGAAGAGATCAGCATGTTGCACGAACTCCTACTGGCACTCTTGGGTTACACCGGAGATCTCATAATCGACGAAAGAGAGCACCAGAAATCTCTTGGCATTCAATTGTCTCCCGACGCACCCATCTCAGAGGAATGTACCTTCAAGCTCGCTCCTGACCTCTCTTTCATCGAACCCAGCGAAAGGTACACGAAATCCATTCTCTCTCTGTCTCATTTTCTTTGTCATATTTCCTAATCTCGTGCATTGTAATTCTTTATGGATCATAATAATTATTTGTTTACTTTTCGTTCGATCTCTAGGGTTTCAAAGACTTGTTGAGAACCGGCAGTTTAGTAGAATGTAGACTTATAAGATTGAATATTATGCTGAATTCACCTTCTGTTCCATTGCCGACAACGTTGAGTAAAGATTAGACTATTTCTTTCTCGATTCTTTTACCTTCTTGTTGTTCTGGCCTCCGAAAATTGAGAACTCACCTCACTTAAGCCAAGTAGTTGTATTAGATTATTTCTTCCCCCCCCCCCCCCCCTCTTTGGGGTTCTGAATTTTGAAAAAACAAATCTAGGTTTTACTGCAGTGACTGAATTCTTTTAGTTGTTTACTTGATGTGGTATTGTTGATGATTGCAGGGATGTTATTGAAAGGATCATTACACTAGGGTTTTACTACAGGGAGCTCGATCGATTTGCAACCAAGTCACGTAATTTAAGTTGGATAAGATCTGCGAACGAGTCTCCTCTGTCTAGGACTTCTGAACTATCAAAAGGGAAAAAGGAGAAGCAGAGTTTGTACCGGAGGGCCATTGCTAATGGCATTGTTGAGGTGCTGTCTGTCTACCGTTCTGCTGTTCTACATATTGAGCAGAAATTGTTGTCAGATGCTATGCCCATTTTGTCAACAGTTACCCAAGGCCTCAATAAGGTAGGTTGTCAAATTCCATGGGTTCTGTTATATATATGTTTGTGTATAAACACGTCCATATATGACTAGTGCAAAGCAAACTATGCAGCAGCAGTAATACCTTTGATGTTGGTTTATAGTTGCTCTCTATACCATTTCTGAAATTTCATAACTAAAGATGGCATTCCGTCATCAAGGTAATATAATGTTACAATAGTGTAGGCGAAACTAGTGTAAAGAATGATCAAATAGTTAGAAGACAGAGCAAACTCTGATGAAGTGTAATAAATTTGGTCAATACTGATAGGGTGGGAGCTTTTTCATGTGGAGTTGCTCTTAGCAATGCTTCATCATTCTTCTACCAGACTGCTTTAGTTTGATGGGAGAAATTGGGCGCCACCAAAATTTGGCATCTTCAATTCGATGGCAAGGACCTTCTGCGATTTCTAGCATAAATGGATGTGAAGTCTTTGATTTTCTGAAAAGGAATATTTTTTTAGTGAAACAATGAATACGATTCTGATGTAGAAGAAATTATTTATCATCTGTACTTCAAAAGCTGCTTTGTTGTTTTTGCTTATGGATTTTGTGGGTGTTTTTGTTCTATAGTCAGGGCAGTTCTTAAAGTTATTGATCATCTGTACTTCAAAAGCTCCTTGTTGTTTTTGCTTATGGATTGTGCGGGTGTTTTTCTTCTATAGTCAAGGCAGTTATTGAATTTCAGAACTTACAAAATCACTTTTTTGTGGTGCATGGCATGGCCCCGCCCCCCCCCCCCCACCCCCAACACACACACATATATGGGGGCAACACGGCCCCACTAGTTATTCGCTGTTTTGGTAGTTTGGTGTGCTGGGGCTCCTTTTTGGAGATTTTGATGGGTTTTTTATCCAGATTTTCTAGATGGTTGGCCCTCTTATCTCTGTTTGCATGATCTCTAGTTTCGTTTTGCCTATTGCTGTTAAGTTGGTTTACATTTTGTACAAACTCTCTCTTAATTAATAAAGAAACTCAGAGTTATTTAAATTTTTCCTGTAACAAAATACTTTGTCTTTGAAGTAGTGTTGCTTATTACAAGCCAAGATTGAAAAGTTTATTTATGTTAATTGGTAAGCTGAAGTTTATTTTTTATGCGTGGATATACTGTCTCTGCTGCTTAATCACTTAATTCTAGAATTTTAGCCATCACATTTTCTTATATTTCTCTGGGATTTGTATCCTTTTGTTGTTTGAGCTTCTTATTGATTCTTGGTTGTTTTAGTTTTTTGTTCTTTTGCCACCTCTTTACGAGCTTATTCTAGAGATTGAGCGTGAAGGTATTTGTGGAGGGAGACTTTTAAATCTTTTGCAGAAACGATGCCACTGTGGGGTGCCTGAATTGCAGACGTGCATTCAAAGGTATGTAACTTGTTATTCACTTTGATTACATATAGGTATATTTTACCTCCCTATATTTCGCTATTCACTCTCTTTTCCTTTAATTTTTTTCCATTTCTGTTTCAATTATTTTTATGAGCTATGGTCATGTGGAAATTGTATGTATTTATTAGAAAAGATTTAAGAAATGTATAGGCTGTTCCATGTTCTTTGATACGTTGAGAAAATATTGTGGGACCAATAGGGTCTTGAACTATGGTAATCGAAGACGTAGAGTAGTTAAGAAAAGGTAAAAACTGAAACTGGATGAAGCAGGGCTCAGTGTGAGTAGTCTACCACTAATGTTCTTATTATATTTATTCTCGTGTACTCACTAACTCAAGTGTTCTCATAACAACAATTAATTCTTTTGAACTTCTCCCAAGATATTATAAATATTCAGCTTGTTTCATATTCTAACTGAGAACCCCCTGAGGAGTGTTAAATTTCTGCCTGGCTATGGCATAGCTTTTTTTTTTTTTTTTTTAATAGGATTAGTGATGATTCCGCATCTCGGAAAGCACCCTCCCAAGTTTGACACACCTTGTCTTATATACGCTATACTAAAATAAGCATCTCTTGGTGATGATTCTTTACTCACATCATCTAACAACTTGCAAGAGCAATTGCCTTTTGATTTGCCTCAGTACTCTTTTGTAGATACCACTCTGCTTCTTGTTCCTGGTTATTGAAATGCTCAGCGAAAGTAGTTCACTCCTAATTTTTTTAATGCTAATCAATTTTTATTTTATTTTTTATTTTTTATTCTGTGAATTTATCAAAATATCCAGGCACAAAATCTCTCATACAACAAACAATTATTTTGAACTTCCTCCAAAGATATTATTGTTGCTCAGCCTGTTACAAATTATAACTAAGTTTTTACCCCAAGTTTTTATAGGATTAACAAATTATAACTAAGGCTTCTTTGTCATGATAACTGAATTGCCATTAGCAGTTATCTCAAATGATCATGAGGGCGAAAAGTTTCAGAAAATCCAATAATCTCTTACTTTTGCAATCTTTCATCTTATAAATTTATTGAAATGTATTTTTTGGAATTGGTTATAAATTTACTTGTGATATCACAGCTGTGGGTTGTCGGTTATGGTCTCTTTAACCTTGCTGGAATAAAGTCCAGGACAATCTGGTCTTTAAGAACCTAACATAAATAATAATGTGTTAATTATACTCTAATCATCTCTAATGCAGGCACGACGTTTATTGAACTGCAAAATAGTATCAAAATTAATTTTCCCTTTTGCCTAAAGTGTAGGCTTCGTTGGCATGGGCATCAGGTCATGTATAATCAACTTGTTTCCTGGATGGTTTATGGGATTCTTCACGACCAGCATGGAGAATTTTTCATTAGCAGGTAATGAGCAATAATATGTATTTGTCCTTGCTGACTGGATATTTATTCTTACATTTATGTTTTTTTGTTGAATCCAGTTTATAATAATTATTAGTCGGTGCATGTTTAAGAAACAGAATAAGGTGGCTATGAAAGAAGAACTTTGGTCTTAATAGATGCTTATGGTGTCACTGTATTGGCAATTTAATGAAAAACAAAAACTTGTCTATAAATTATAGCTTGTCCTTTAAAAGTTCATGGTTCTGTGAACATATATGTGGGAAAATTTAGGAAGTATTATTGTACATAAATGAGAGAGAGAGAGAGATTTGGGAAAATGTGAGAAAAAGAATGTTACCTTCCACTAGGTCTAGCCCTTCTATTATTATTATTAAAGCAACTGAATTACAAATATGCCCCTCATAACATAGCTCACTCTCAAAACTGAAATTACAAATATGCCCCTCTGAACACATATTACTCTCATCAATCTCCCTCAAGCTGGAGTGTAGATATCTATCATGTTCAACTTGGTACAAAACTCAGAGAATGAGTATTTTCTAAGCTTTAGTAACAAGTCACTTAATTGATATTTAGACTTAACATAGGTAGTAGTGATCTTTTTTCTTCATTATCATATCTCAAACAAAATGACAATCTACCTTGATATGTTTGGTTCTCTTATCACCAACAAGCTCTAGCTTGGTAGGTATCTCCCCCACCTCCCCATATGGGAGGTTGAGGATTCAAGTCCCCTTGAGGGGCAATGTGTGTGTGTGTGTGTGTGTGTGTGTGTGTATGATTTACCTATCAAAATTTTTTTTTTGGTTCTCTCATGGAATTCTAAGTTAGAAGCAATACTAGCAACTTGATTATCACAAATCATCCTCATGAGTGCATCATTAGAAAATCCCATATCATGCATAACTGATTTAACTAAGGTTGTTAAAATCGGGATTTTACCTTGGATCGTTGGGAGGTTTTAAAGGATCGGGATTGTAGGATTATATTTGAAGATTGTAAGATTTTAAAAAATGAAGAAAAAAGACTAACATTACATGCATAAACAAAGAATTCTTAAAAGTAGGCATAAAAGAAGCCTAATATACTTTAAAATGTGAAAATATTATGACGAACATATATATCAGGTATGTATCCACAAGTCCACCCAAATATATTTGATGATGTAGCTCAAAAGGTAATGCCCTTATAAGATTGTGTGATACATAATAACACAACCTTATAACATGACTAGAGTTCATTACATAAAAGGTAACTCCTAAACAAACTTCAAGCAAAAAGAAGGAAAAGAAGCTCTATTACAACAAAAATTGTATCCCAAAAAAAAAGGGAGAGAGAGAGAGAGCAATCAAAGAAAAGCAAAAATGGCAAAATAGAGCCATGATTGACTCTGCAATAGTTAATAAGAACAGAGCAATCAAAGGCTCTGTAACAAGCCTCATACCAAATATAAAAAAAAAAAGGAAAAAAGGAGAATGTATTGAATTTCACTGGCATAAACAAGTTCAGGAGGGATAGAGAAAAAAAAAGGGGAGGGGGGGAATCACTGATTAACAAACTGAAGAATGGAAAAGGAGTAAAGGTTGAAGATTAAAGATGGAAGGCACACCTGGCTTTGTTGAGGGAGAGGTGATGTTTCTTTAAACTGATCGAGTGATTTTAGAGAGAGAGAAGAGAGAGAGAGTTGCTCGTCAAAGAGAGAGAAGGAGAAAAGGTTTAAGATGAAGGATGGAAGGCATACCTGCCTTGGTTGTGGGAGAGCCGAAGTTTCTTCAAACCAATTGAGTCATTTTGGAGAGAGAAATGGTTGCTGGGTGGAGAGAGAGACTTACTGGTTTGACAATTCCCTACAGCATTCATCTCATCCAATTGTCCTAATTGAGTGAATGAAGTGGCTTGTACTTTAATGCTTCATATGGATGATCCTAGGGTTTTCTGGGTGATGCTATATTCGGTACATGTTAGCTTATTAATGATATGCTCTTGTTCGTTCTCAATGGTCAAATCCCTTATTCAGTTTTATTTTCAAAGATAGACTCACATTATGCATAAAATTAGTCAATGAGAGGATACTACCAAAACTTATGAGTATCTGCCCTTGAATTGATTGAAGAGAAGGCTTAAAGCCCAAAGAGGAATTTAAACACAAAATTTTTCACTCTGTTTCTTCAAAACCTCAATATCATTAGTAGGATGGTGATACTGGTTCAACTCATCTAATGTTCCTTTGAAGGCATTGAAATAGTCACCCAAAGACTTATCTCGTTGTTGACGAGGAAACATACGCTCATAGACCCTAGAGACATTCCGCTCCATCGAAAATATTTCACGAACAACATCCCAAATTTCTTTTGTGGTATTTAGAAACATACATTAGAACTAATTGGTAGTTCTATACTATTCCATAACCTTTTCATAACTAGATAATATCAAAACTCCCACTTATCAAGTTCTCTTTTATCTTCAGGAGGAACATACAAAATAAATTTTAATTTACGCCATTCAACTTAAGTGATGTGATTTGCATTCTAGATTGATCAGAGGATGAAACAGAAGTTACGTTACTTATAATAAATTCGGCCATGGTGATGTACTAGAAGGTAAAACAAAGAGTTAATCAACACACTTGCAACCATAGTTGTCAAAACATGTATTGGAGGGTGTATCGATTTTCAAAAAATGTGGATATATCGTGTATCGTAGATACACATTATTTTTTTTAAATATATTTATATTTTTATATATATATATATACACACACACACACACACATAAATATATGTAAATATGGTTACAAATGATAGAAATAACATTGCAGTTCACTCATAACAAAAATTCAAATTAAATTACACAATCTATAGTCCATCCAATACAAAAAATAATGTCTTAAAAATATTCTTTAATTGTATTGTAAACTAGTGTATACTTCATACAAATTTCAAACTAAAATTTAATAATCCAAATTTTCAACAGAGTTCATCAATATCAAAATTTAAACACAAAATCCAAAATTATTAATTTTTATAATCCATCATATTTTCATCTTCATATCCAATTTCAATGGCATCTTCATTATCATGAGATGCCAACATTTTTTTTCTCATCCTTTTTCTTCTTCAACATCTTGAATGTATTCACTCATCATCCTCATCTTCTCAAAATATTTTCTTTTCTTTTTCTTGTTTGATGAAAGTTTTTAAGCATTACAAAGAAGCAATATAAAATCAAATAAAACAAAAAATGTTTCCATGTATATAACAAAATAACAAAAAAGAAGTCGAAACGATGTTGTTTAGCTTAATTACCCGTATTGCATGTATTGTGCGTATCGAAATTTATCATAATATATGTATTGCGTATCGTAAGATACGGTGCAAAAAGATACAACTATAAGATACGTATCGTTTTATGTACATATTGAAACGTATCGTAAGATACGTATCGCGTATCGTAAGATACTGACAACTATGCGTGCAACTCAAATAATGTATCCAAAAAACACAAAAAACTACCAGATTTTCATTCCAGGATGCATCACCAACCGCACCTACCACCTAACACAAATCAGTCAATTGTACTAAAAATTTGAACTGACTATAAATAAATAAATATATATATATATATATATATATAAATTGAACCATAATGCGTACTATTTGTAGCCAGTCCCTTTTTTGTACACCGGTTGGCCCCCCTCGGGCTCATTGTTTATAATACAATGTTACTTTTACAATCAAAAAGAAAAACATACTGTTCACATCCAGATAATACCAACTAACTAGCTCAATTATCATCATCACCGGTCATCCACAAACTTCTCTTCACAACGAGAATAATCAGAACAAAAAGAAACCTTCTACTTAACTCATCAAGTCCAAACCTCTCCAAGTAAGTCTCAGCACAAATGCCCCAAACTAAGCCACAAACCTTGCAACTTGAGTTGATAATACCACCCAAAGAGTTGGAAAACAGCTGCAGCCCAACAATTGAACAATAAATGGGGACTGAATGGATGAGAACATGGGTTGGGCACATAATTTTGCTTCCACCCCAAATGGACCAGAAACAACCAGCTGCAATGAACCAGGAGGCTAGCCGTCCTGTCTGTCATGAGTTCAAATGTTGCACGGACCATATTTATCAGAACAGGCCCAACCCGGACGGTAAACAGGGCCCTAGACCGGGTTGGTTCGCTATTCTAATTTGATAAGTAGCTGACCCGGATCGAACCGGTCAACCTGGCCCTTTTTTTAGAATCCCGTCAACCTGCCCGGATCACAGTGAACTGGTCGAGTTTTGGATAATGGAGCAAAAATCCCAATTTGTTGATGTTGGGAGTATAACACTCGCACTTACCCGCAGTGAGGTATTCAATAACAATTTTCGCACCACTAGGCCATTAACTTCACTTATGTTAAAGCTTCCTCATGTTAATTATATAAAATAGATTAGTTTTAGAATCACTTCTACTCTCTTCCACAAGTTTCTCTTGTACTAATTTTTTACATATCAATGATATCATCAACATAAAACAAAATATATTAACTTATCCAAAAAAAGAAGAAGACTAAAAAAATAATATTAATATTTTCACTAATGTAAATTCAAATTAAATAAAAAATATAAACAAAACGCATAAATAAATATATCCGGTTTGACCAGTTAACACGATGGCTGAACTAGTGACCCATCCATCCGGTCACCTCACCGGATTGATGTTCGGGTCGGTTTTGATAACTGTGGTACTGACTGTATGGACAAGTCCATACAGTACCAAGGATCGACTGAAGATTTGTGCTGGTTCAGTCCTTTGCACAACTCTGGCTCTAATACTTTACATTGATGAAAAATAAGAAGAAAAAATGGGTAGAAGGAAGAAGAAAAGAAAAAGGAGAAAAAAGAAAGAAGAACAAATGGCTCTAATACTTTAGCTCTGTAATGCAAGAGAGAGAGAGAGAGAGAGAGAGAGAGAGAGAGAGAGAGTGAGGCAAAGAGAGAGCTTAACCTTCCACTGGGTCTGGGCCCTCTTTTATCATCATCATCATAAGACAAATGAAATTACTAATATGCCTCTTAGTACACATATAACACTCAAGAGGAAGAATATGCATAAACACGGTTTTGACATGCTCACAACTGTTTTAGCATTATGGAGGGTATTGTTTGTGTAGTTGGAATAAGACTTTGTTATGTTGAGTCGAGTTTAAGGGTACTGCTCCTGTGTTTCATCATTTTTTGAAAATCACTAAGATATGACTAGGAGTCCTTTAAACTCATATTAATTTCCGAATTATAATTTGTGCAAAGGTGCCCAGAAGTCACAATATATTATATAATCCTCTAAGTTTAATATAATTTTTTCTGAATATCTGCATTATCAAAAACATGCTAACCAAGGATGCTAGTGACTGCCATCTTTCCCATTTTGGCTGTGGATAGTGTCATAGCTCCGCAGTTTGGGCATTAATATTCTTTTTACCATCAAACGGGGGAAAACAACATTCTGTTCCTTTTTCAAACTACTTTGATTTATGTACACTGTTAATCTTATAATTATACTTCAATCCTTCACCTTTGTTCCTCCCATCGTCCTTTTAGATGTGCTTTCGCCTTTTGCCCTGTTTCTAAACGCGCACACACTTTCTATGATTTTTATGTGCACGCAACTTAAAAGAAGAGTATCCAATTTTTGCATTCTACTTGATCCTTAAGAATGGAAACGAGAAACAAAAGAAAACTAAATGGAAAATAGTAAAAGAGAGAAACAATGAAAATGACAAAGATTAGAAGGAAAGTGAAAAAAGAAGAAGCAACTAATGCTATTTCTGTATCTGTTTTTGAGGAGCATTTCGTGGACCTTACATTGTGATTATGAATTTTATGATGGCTGTTTAAGTACACACACACATGTACAAGGGGAACTTTGAAAATTTACTGTAAATTTTTTTATTAATGATCTGACCACCCCCTTCCTTCTCCCTTTTTATTTTTATTTTCCTTTTATCTTTCATATTATAGTTGCCTGAAACTGGGTATATGGTTTTATAATTTTTTAGGCAGGAGGACAGGGATACAGAACATGACTTATCTCATCCAGATATGCTTGAAAAGTTGGCTCACTTGTCAACTAATGATGCATCTCTAACAGATTGGCATTTGGGCTTTCATATTTCTCTGGTATATAGAATGGTTCTTGCATTGTTTTCCGTGCTCATGTTGATTGCACTGTTTTTCCCTTTTTTGTCTGTCTTGTTTGGATTGTAGATTGGTGATGAGTCAATGACTTGATCTTCCATGTATCTATGTGATACTATTCTTAATGTGAATTCTATAGTTACATTTGCACTAGACTTTAATGTCTTTTCTATATTTTGTGTTTATCTTATGGCTCTTCCACGTGTTAAAAGGTTAGGTCTGTCTCCAGTAGTCTACCCCTCTTAGCATCCTGCATTGGTGGGACCGAACTAGGTAATGATCTCGTGGCTCTTCCCTATAATAACTTGAGTAGCTATGGTAGTTTATGGGTTCTTTTCAAGGTTGTTAAAATCGGGATCCTATAATGGATTGATAGGAGGGTCTTTAGGATCAGGTCGTAGGATTGGATCAAGAATCATAAGATTCTACAAAATGAGAAAACTAATACCAACTAATATTTGTGCATCTTAAGGATCTTTAAAAATACACAATGAACAAGCTTAAAATCATGAAAAATATGAAAAAAATATAACAAACATTTACACTAAAGCTTCTCTAATCCCATTATTTTTTTTAAGTACATTAGCATAACAAATATGTTATTTATATAACATTTAACTACGATAACATATCAAAATATTAGATGTAAACTCTAAAAAGGAAAAAAGTTCATGAATTATCATTCATCAATGATCAATCTTTTTATTAAAATATTTTTGGGTAAATTACACTAACCTCCCCTGAAGTATATCAATATTACACACAGACCATATAGTTTGAAAAATTACACTGACTTCCCCTGTCAGAGTTTGTCTTTTAACAGTGTTAATGAATAGACTAAAATTACCTTATTGCCCTTATATTTTAAATTATATTATATTGTTAAAATCAAATAAATTAAAATAAAATATCATTTCTTATCTCTCTCTTCCTAAAAATTAAACGCCAAACATATTTAAATTTTATAATCTCACTTGATTTTTTTTCAAAAATTATTTTAAGATTTTGATATATGAAATATTAAAAACATTTTTGGAAAAAAATGATGCCAGAAATCATTCTGGAAGTTCGTTTTTTTTTCTTTTGAAAGATTCTACCGGAAAGAAAACAAAAAAGAATCATCAAATTTGTGGGTTTGATTCACTGCAAGTCTGCAACAAGTAGCCATGCCATGAGATTTACAGTCTTTGAAGTTATTCTCAACCCATCCTCCAAAAACTCGGCGATCGACCCGACCATGACTCTGTGGACACCGCCAAGGCCAAGCTTGTAGAGATCAAATTGGATCTCTCAAAACAGCTTGAAGAAATTGTGTTGTCGGCTGTCACAGGGGATGATGCAGGGGCAGAGGGGTTTGGGGAGTCTTTGCCGATGAAGGAGGAGGTGAATGAGGAAGTGGTCAGCATTTCTCAAATTCTTGATTATAGCATTTTGTGGGTTCAATCCATTCACGGGTTTTGATTTTTCTCAACTTTATGAGTTCAACCCCTTCATGGGTTTTGATTTTTTTTCTCTCTCAAATCAATTTGTGTTATGGAGTCAAGTCTCAGCAATTTTTCCGAAGTTATTTATGAATCTGGGCAACTATCCCCCCCCCCCCCCCAACCCCACACACACACACACACACATATATAAACTTCTCAAATTCTTGATTTTAGCATTTTATGTTTCAATCCATTCATGAGTTTTGATTTTTCTCAACGTTGTGAGTTCAATCCCTTCATGGGTTTTGATTTTTTTTTCTCACTCACATCAATTTGCGAGTCTTAACAATTTCCCACATGGTGGCAAATATTTTTTGCATAGTGAGAAATTGACATCAGTTTGGTTAGCTAGAAAATTCAAGAAATGAGAGTTTAAAATTTTTTTGTCAATGTTTTCTAAATAATTTGTTTTGAAATAATATAGATAATTCATAATAATAGTAGATTATGACTTTTTGTGTGTGTGTGTGTGTGTGTGTGTGTGTGTGTGTGTACACATAGAGAGAGAGAGAGAGAAAAGACAAACTTCTATGTGTAGAGAAAGAAGAGAGATGAAAAAAATATTTTTTATTTTTTAAATGTTAAGAAGGTTAAAATCGGTATTTATGAAAGTATTTAAAATGATATCAGCGTAATCCGTTTGGTCAACTAATAGTTGACTAACGGGAGGTCTTTGTCACTGACATTAAAGCAAAGGGGAGGTCGGTATAATTTTCTAAACTACAGGGAAGCCATGTGTAATATCGATATACCTCAAGGGAGGTCAGTGTAATTACCCTTTAATTTAATAAAAATAAAATTTTTATTTTAAAATATTTGGTTCACTCAATCATCAAAGGGTCTATAATAGAGCCTATGACACATGAGAAAAAATTAGCACTAGGATCTATTAGGGATAAAAGATCAATTGGCTCAAAATAAGTTTATTGAGTTTGTGCGTGCATGTGTGTGTGTGTGAGAGAGAGAGGGAGATAGAGAGAGAGCGCTAATTAAAGCAATTTTTTTAAAATGGCAATATTGAACTTATACTAGTCATAACTTAAATTAACTAGTAAAATACTTAACTAGTTTGCAATAAACTAAAAAGAGTCATTCAAAGAGTCAAATGTAAAGAAATTTTTGATATATCTCGAGTTATAACTTAGCAAAGACACATACGAGAATAACATTATATGGCTATATTATAGGATCAGTGAAATTTGTAGAATTGGGAGTCAATTCGGGATCCTAGTTATCCTATAGGGATTTCATTAGGATTCGACCCTTTGGGGATGTTTGATGCGATCCGAATTGATTTTGTATTTTTGGATCGTAAGATTGTAGGATCGATCTGGATTGAGATTTAAACTACCATGGCTCTTCCTGGTCATTGCCTGCTATGGCAATGCCATTTGCAGACAGTACGGAACAATATATTATTTCTGTCATGTTTCACATGATATAGAAACTCATAAGTCATTCTATGATATTAGGAGATATACTCAAATGGTAATGAATATAATCTACTACAAACGTAACCAAATATTTGAAATGGAACATGGATGAAGTAAAGGATGGTTTAACTGATCCCCCCAAAAAAAAATATGAAGTAAAGGATGGTTCTTAAACATCAGAAAGGGCGATTCTAGTGTGCTTACTTTTCTGCTTGTGTTCGGTAAAATCAGAATTCAGCTATTTTTGCAATAAAATAGGAAATGATTTTGTTAAAGTGAAGGGTTCACCAACAAGCTCTAGCTTTGGTACCTTCTCCACCTCCCTATATGGGAGGTTAAGGTTTAAGTCCCCTTAAGGGGCAAAGTGTTGTGTGTGTGTTCATGTGTGATTTGCCTATCAAATAAATAAATAAAGTGAAGGGTTCCTTTTTTATAAAAAAAAAAAAAAATAGTCTTTTCATAATATCCCAAGGTTTCAGGTTCAACTCCTACTTCAAGAGTCACTTACTTAAAAAAATTGAAAAATAAAAAATAAAGTGAAGGGTTCCCAAATAACAATGCCGTCTCATTACTGATCACCTATGAATTTCTTAATCCCTCTCTTGAATTTCATTTTCTGTCAATTGTCATCTTTCGTGGCACAGCCTGCTATCTTTACATCTTGGTAGCTTCTATCAGGAAGTGGTTAACATCTAACAGGGATTTTGCTATCTTGCAATGGGAATTGAGATTATAAAAGGAAAGATTTATATCGTCAACATTTGTAACACGTGAATGTCTGATGTCACTGTATCATACATATTTACAACACGCTCATTATTTGAAAGATTTTTTTTTTTGGGGTAAGTAAATTATTTGAAAGATGATCTCTGCTATTTTTGGTTCTGTTCTTCTTGTGACCCTCTGTTTGTAAGCAATTGAATGCAATTCAATGCATGCCATGACTTCAGGTTGTCTTCCCGTTGAAACTCAACCTTTTGTTTTGTTCATCAACTAGCATAACGATATAGAAATTTTTTATGTATGCATCTGTGCATATATTGTTTTTTGCAGCCAAATACTTCGGTTTTAATTATATTTTTGGTTGTGTACTAATCTTTGGAACATAATTGCTGCTGCAAATTATTTACGCTTTCTGTGTTGTTTGCAGGATATGCTGCCAGAATACATCCCTTTGCGTGTTGCAGAATCCGTTCTTTTTTCTGGAAAAGCAGTCAGAGTTCTTCGGAATCCAAGTCCTGCCTTCCGGTTCCAGGATGCTCTATCTCATCAACAGATACCAAGAGGATCACAAAGAATTCAAGGAATCGCGGAGCACTGTTTTTTCCAGAAGGAACCTTCCTTGGATACAAATTTGATTGGGGAAGAGTTATTTCCTCAGTCCGAGGCTGATAAGATTGAAGCTATGCTTCAAGACTTAAAGGTTTTCATACTTTTTGTCCTCACCCACCTTCTCTGTCTTTCTTTCTGCAACAGGTTCTGATACGATGTTGTTGAGGATCCTTTTTGTTCTATTTACTGCATGCGAGAACTCTTTTACTTAAAATACAATTTTTCAAACTGACTTGAACACTAACTTTAATGTTTTTTGATAATGAAAATTTCTATTCCCGTTTTGCGCAATGTGCTTTAAGGCTAAATTGTTGGTCACTATGTGCAGGAGTCATCTGAGTTCCACAAAAGATCATTTGAGTATGCTGTTGACTCAATTCGGACTATTGCAGCCAGTCATCTTTGGCAGGTGCTGATCTGACACATTTATTCCTCTTATCTCTTAAGAATATCAATTTACTTTTTCTCCTTATATCTGCAGCTTGTGGTTGTACGTGCTGACTTAAATGGTCACTTGAAGGCTCTTAAGGACTACTTTCTTTTGGCGAAAGGTGATTTTTTCCAGGTAAACTAAAGGATGGCCAACACTTAATTTTTGCTTCCCTATGATGCCTATTATATTTGAGTCTGCTGGTGGGTTTACTATAGATTCACAGATCCCTTGTATTTGTTGATTTCTTATAAATCTTGCAAATTAAGTGTATATTCATGCATGCACGCATGGGTAAGAAGAAAATTATCTTTTAAAAAATGAAGTGATTTCAGATAGTCAGTAATCCCACTGTTAGATGTGTATATGTATTTCCGGTGGAGAACTTTTTAAATATCTTTTTATAGATGTACATATTTTCTCGATTATTATGTAAACCACATTTTATGGATAGAATCTTCTGCAGCATTTGTTTGTATTTAGCTCGTTGAAAAGCCTTACTCTTTCACACTTACCCATTCAATGTCAATGAATTACTTCCATTTGTATATCTTACTTGTGGAGGACAAGATATTTTACCATAACCTGTAGAAATTCCTTTGTTTTCTGTGTTGCTGTTATTAAATTTATATATCTATCAATTTAACAAGCATAAAATTTACAACAAATTAAGGAGATAATTAGCTCACTCCCCATTCTTGCCCATTTGATATTTATATTTTTCTTACTTTTATGAATCCAATACATTCTTCTGTTTTTCTTGTCGAGGTTCAACGTAAAAGATGATCCCAAAGATCCATTGAATCCTTCCATGCCCTTCAGTCCATGGTTAAACTGGTTATTTCCTGAGGATTTTTGTGCTTATTTTTTCTTTTCATACTTGCATTTTATGAGCATGTATTAGAAACTTAGATTGGTGGTGGATCGGAAAAGGAAATATGCTTTTTCTGAACCCTTACTTTAAGCTTGGGAGGAACTGCTCTGTACTGGTTCAATTGTTTGCAAACTTTATGCAAGTTCTTTTGTTACTTATACAACGTTGAACTTGTTCATGACATTACATGATTTAAATGCTAACTATGATAGGGCTTTCTTGAGGAGAGTCGCCAGTTGATGCGTCTACCGCCTCGCCAGTCAACTGCTGAAGCTGATCTCATGGTCTCATTTCAGCTGGTAAGTTTAGTGTGAGGTGCTTCTTGTTTGTAATGCAATATATTCATTAGTTTTTTTTTTTTATATTTTCTATGTGGATTTTGTTCTCTTCATCTGACATCATATGGAAAAGACAACTCTTAATGGCTGCTTAAAATTATCTTCCGGACCTAAAACTTTTATATATGATTGCAAGGAAATGAGTGAAAAAATTGGTGCCAATGAGAGAAATTTGCAATGATGTTCTTACATGGATGGATTAGAATCGAAACTTCTCTACCTTTTATTTTTCACATAGAAGTTTCTAGTTTCTTGTTATCTAATCAGTAAAAGTTATTCTTAACCATTATTAATAGAGTGTTGATTAAAACTTTGAATTCTTCAAGGTTGTTTGACTTCTACCATGATTGGTAGAGAGCGTTTGGACTATCTTCCCTGAAGGAGGTGAATGCTCGTGATGTAAGCATTTTCTAGTTAACTGAATTTTTTCAATTTTGGAGATTGGGTATTCTGATTTAGTTTGAATCTAAATAAACTTATGTCTAATTAGTATAAACTTAGAGAATATGTTCTATATAGTATTTTATTTTCAGTATGACCAATAAGATCATTTTAAGATCCAAATGGAAGTTTAGCCTTTATTGGAGGGCTTGCAGAGAATGGCCTTGCTGCATCTTGATTAGTTGAAAACCTGCCTAAAGAAGATGTTACCCCTCAAAAAATTTAGTTCATTTAGGATATTCATGCTCTGTTTATTGATGTAATGCTGACATGATGGCACTCCAAGAGTCTTAATAAACTCAGTTTTTTGATTGCCAAGAAAGCTTTACCATAAAGAGCAGAGTACCTCGTAAAATAAACGTAATAAATTAAAGTAGACATACTTGCTTCACTTAGCTCTTGCTATGCATGCAATTTTAAAATAACAATAATGAGCTGCGTCATCTATCAGCATATTTTCTTTCTTGATATAGTTTTCCTCTCAACCCTATAGGGATATTGTGGCACCATTAAAACTCCATTAGGAACAGGCACCTGATGTGTAAAAATACTCATGTTGGAGTATATTATATATTTTCAACTTACCTACTATTGGAAGGGGTCCAAATGAATTGAAGTAAACTGGGTATTGGCTGTCAAGCTTGGCTAGGTTCTGGTTGAATGAGGTTCAGACTTGACATTTTTGGCCAAACTTGAGCCTCTCTGGGCTTGTTTTGCTTGCCATGTTTGAGATAAGTCATTTCTTATGAGTAAGAGAAGAAGAAACCTTTTCCTAATCCAATATCTTAAGCACACTCCTAGTCTATTCCTAAAAAAGAGGGGGGGGGGGGGGGGAGGAAGGAATGGCGACTGAAGCGGGGTGGAGAATTGGTTTTTGTAGGAGGTTTAAATCTTATAATGCAATATAATAGAGTTTTGTAAAGAACATTTGATAAGCAACATATCTACAAGCTAAACTTTTAATTGATGGGGGGGGGGGGGGGGGGATGCTAAATGCTAGCTCTACTAGTACTTGCTTATAGTTATCTTTTGCAATTAGATTTTCCCCCCATTTTTGTGCTATGATTTTCTCTGAACTTTGAATCTATCCTGAGGGATTTCATGTAACAACCAAGATAGGATTTGGCTAAGTACAATTTTTTTTAGTTAGAAGCATGAAATTGTGGTACTAGACCAAACACATGCCCTATACAGGAGGCTCCTACAACTAAGACATATTTGGGTATTATGTGGATACCGGATGAATCTGCGAGGCTACAATACCATTGTCAAACACTTTTCTCTACAGACTCCTCGCCTTTCTCTATGGTATTTAAGGAGAAGAATTACTACTACTGTTAGAGAATATAAATAATTAAGTTATACCTTCTCTAACAATTTGAACTTTTGGAGTAGTGGTATGTTAACGTAGTGTTAGAGCTTTGTTCTGAGAAGTCTTGGTTTCAAGTTTCTTCATCTGTGTCAATTCCCCCATTATATTTGTTTGTGCAAGTTTGTTCTCTATTATCTAGTCTATCTGTTGCCTTTTCATGTGCAAGATAGAGTCGCATTAAGGGGTGTGAGATCTTGATATACATTGTTGGGCCATTCACTAACATGATAACATCTTGAAGTTTTAGAGCAATTGATTGTCAACAACTATAATTTTGCCATGCTTTTTGTCCCATTACTTGGTTTAATTGTTAAAACTTGGGCTGCCAGGTGTGAGAATGCAGGTTTGAGCTGAAGGCAGCTACTTCTGTGTAAACAGTGCCAAGGATTAGGTCTATATTCAGTTTACCCCTAGCAGCATCCTCAATAAATGAGGACAACACTAGGTTATAGTTTTTTTTCCTTCTTTTTTTTGCCCAAAAAGCATATTGCTATAGCCTCACACAACACACTTACATAGACATACTTCAGTTTGGATGAATTTGACTCCTAGTTGACTTGGTCACTTCTTTTGGGCCATACGACCCAATTTGTTTTACTCCCTTCTTGATGAAACTTGTTTTCTCATTTCTTTACCATCTTATCTCTTAGAGTTCCCCTTAGTTGTAGATCTGTGATATCATATTCTTCTTAATAAAATGAAAATTTCTTGTTTCCTAACTAAGCCATTTTGTAAATCCTTAATCATTAGATACTTCATTAACCATACAATCGAAAATGCAAACTGGGCAAGGGTCAACTGTGAATAAGACTACTAAAAATAAGTGATCTTTGTATAGCTTCAGCATGTGGGTTGCAGTGAGTCTGCTTGATTGTTTTCATTTTTACTTTGTCACTTTAATGAGTTTCTGTTGGTATGCAATTTAAACTTTATAGCATCAGCCTCTTCTTTCTTTTATTGTCTCTTCCTATTACCTGATGCAGTAGAAGTACTATGTTTGTGAGGTTTCATAGCTTTCAGATGTTATATTAACATGGAAACATAATCATTTGCATACTTGGAATGCAGGCTGCAATAAAGAATATTGGTGATGAAGATAAATACTTTTCAAGGGTTTCTTTGCGGTTAGAGCCCATATTAATTCTCTTAGTGTCTGATTGAAGATAGGGTTTGTCAAAATAGCTTTTTTTTCGGTTTTGTTTCTATTTACTTAATTTATAGTTTTGTAAACAACATGCAAGTAATTCTCTTTATACCATTATAGGATGCCTTCGTTTGGAATTAAGGTAAAATCCTCCCAAGTGGAATTGCCAAAGGCAAAAGCTTACAATGATGGAGACATAGGTGCACTATCCGATTCTTCTTCAGAGACGTCCCTTGATGGCTGGGATGGTATTGCTCTTGAATATTCTGTTGATTGGCCCCTAGAGTTATTTTTTACACAAGAAGTGCTCTCTAAGTAAGTTTCTAATTGCCTTCTTTTGTTGTTGCCATTCTTTTTTCAACTAATAAAATTGGAGTCAGTAAACCTTCCATTTTCTTTAAAAAAATGTTTCTATTTTTACTTTTTCTAAATGAAATCTGCATTTGCATTTTTCGGGGGGATTTTATGCATGTGTGTAGTGGCAGACCTTGATCAATAGTCTCGTTTCTTATATGTATACAACTGCAAGTATGCTCCAGGTATTGCAGGATCTTCCAATATTTGCTCCGGCTTAAACGAACACAAATGGAATTAGAAAAGTCATGGGCTTCTGTGATGCATCAAGATCACACAGATTTTGCAAAACATCGCAATGACCGTGTGAATTGCCCCATATCTCAGCAGAGAAGGCAAGGATTTAGACCAATGTGGCGTGTTAGGGAGCATATGGCCTTCTTGATTAGAAATCTCCAATTTTATATCCAGGTCATTGATACCACATAACCTTCAACTTCGTATTTTTGTTTAATTATTTTATAAGTTGAATTCATGTAAACCATGTATAAACAAAGTATTATAATATTTTAAAGCTTTATACTTACTTTATCATATTTTCTCGTAGAATAGCAATATAAAGTGGTCCATGTGTTGGAAAACCTTCTTGTTCATCTTACAAAAAAATTATGGAATTTTTTCTTGAAATCATATTTTAAGAAATCAAAGTGATACTGCTTGTTAAGCTTTGAAAGTTTCTTTTACTTGATGAAATTTGTTGTCATATGGGTTTGTAGTTATTCTGCTAGCTTGTTTCATATGGATGGAAATTGGGAGCCTAGGAAAGTTTAAGGAAGGCCCTCAGCTCTCTTTTATTGTTTTTAGCAGCCTAAGTGCACCTGTATTTTGAGGAGTCAGCTGGGATAGATGTGTGGCTTGGGTACCAAGTGGCTCACTTCAAGCCCCTAAAAATTTCACATGAAGACATTATATGTGTAATACAATAATAACAATTTTGTTATGTCTATGCATAAATGTGTGCGCTCAAATTTACATTCATACACATGCAAATTTGTATGTATGCACATAATTTGTAAGAATATCAAATGGGCATGAAACAGTAAGAAGCCAGATTAGAAAGTAGCAAAATATGGCAGCTACCAACTTGATTGACCAACCGGGAAAAAAAAAACAGAGTTATCAACTTGATTGTGGTTTGGTAAAGTTTCTAGGTTGGTATCAAATAAGAAAAAGTGAGCTTAAAATCTGAGATGGGAAAAAATATGTTTTAGACCATAGTTATCAGCAAATGCTAATATCTTAGCGATTTCAATTTTAGTACATGCGTTCCAAATAATGGAACACTTGCATGCCGGAACAATATCCAAGAAATTTATTCGTAGTTCTTTCCTTAATTTTCCTCCTAAGAGAAAAGCAATAGGAAAATATCAACACAAATCAAGAGACCAACATAAATAGGAGCGCCTAGTTCAATTCTTTTACATATTTCATTCTAATACAATAAATTTCCATAACTATATGAAAAACTTGTACACTTCAGTAATATTAATTCTCACTCCTCATCTTTGAGTGAATAGAAGGAAACACTCTTTCCGTTAAGAATATTAAGACCTACCTCATTGTATTCTATCTATATTATTGGCATAAGCCTACTCCATATTGTACCGCATTTAGAGTATGTATCATATTGCGATCCCATTCCCATTCCGCGTGCCATAACAATCCGTGGTAACTTTTTTTCAGACTGTCAGAAGCTTCAAACACTTGTTTCCTTGCCATAAGTATATTCTATATATCCTTTTCATGGGAGCATAAAATCTGAGATGGGAAAAAAAGATTTTTCAGACAGAAGCTTCAAACTCTTGTTTCCTTGCCATAAGTATATATCCTATTATACTCTCTCTCTCTATCTCTCTCTCTCTCTCTTCCTATCTGTCTTCTTGTTTCTTAATTCTTAAATGATGTTTTGGTGTTTGTCTTAGATGTTATGATATTTTGCATCTCAATATGTTATACTAGGCTACTACACTTGCATGATATGATACTTCTTTTCACTGGGTGGTGCGATGAGCTATGCAGTTGCATGTGCATAAAATACCTCCCCTATCCCCCCAGTTGATATCGGTTGATTTTCTCAGTACACGAAATTTTGTTGTAGTGGTAGTTGTGGATGTTAGCACAATTTGACTTGACTGATATCACCATTTCCTTTTTCTTTAAAAGTGGTAAGCGTAATAAAGGATGGTTACACCCAAAAAAAAAAAAAAAAGAGAGCTGGATTAATATAATTGAATAGATAGGTTTAACTTAATATTATGTTATAGTCAAATGTTTAACACAGGCTTGCACATTTTGACAGTATTTAATCACTGTTCTTTTTGTTAGTATCCCTAACCTGTTCTTTTTCCCTTATTCTCTTTTTTGGTGGTTAAATAATTGTGTTTTTTCTAGCTAAGAGTTGTGTCTGTAAACCCCTTTCTCCCTTCTTTTCCCCCTTGAAGGTGGAAATATATTTGTAGAAAGGTGAACAAGTTGGTTCTTCATGGAGCCTCTATAGGAGTGTACATATGAATATATGATTCCAAGCAACCCCAGTAATGCTTTAGATCTTTTTCCTTTCCTTCTCATGAAAGTTTTTCTTGCCCAGGTGGATGTGATAGAATCTCAGTGGAATGTATTGCAAGCTCATATTCAAGACTCTCACGATTTCACCGAATTGGTGGGCTTCCATCAAGAGTAAGTGAAATGAAAGGTTTCTGGTTGCATAGTGTTATTGTTTATTTAATTATCTAACCTGCATGAATTAGCTAACATTTTTTTTTTAAGTTTGCATGGATTAGCTAACATGAAATGTGATATTCAACAGAATTTGGTTAATTATCTGTTTTTTTGGGGGGGGGGGTAAGTTACCGCATAATATGTACTACTAAATCTGACCCAAAATAAGAAGACTCGTGGATTACAACTATAACCCATCTCCGTAAACACTGAAATTACCAAAATTCCCCAAGTTGTAGAACTTTATATGACCATTATGATCAGAGAAAATTACAGATGCCTCTTTTTCTCAGCAGAGCATTTTTGGTATCTTATTCATTGCTGCATGTTTGTGGTTCCCCCCCCCCCCCCCCCCCCCCCCCCACCCCCCCTTTTGATTAATTGAGTGAGCACCTTATTTCAATACCTTTGTCATTGTTGCACTTCTGATTGCAAAAACAAAATGTAGTTTGAAGCTTTGTAATATGGATAAATTGATTAAATTTCTAACATTTTCTGCAGATACTTATCAGCTTTAATTTCACAATCTTTCTTGGATATTGGCTCTGTATCGAGGATATTGGACGGGATAATGAAAATTTGCCTGCGGTTCTGCTGGAACATTGAGAACCAAGAAAGCAGTACAAATACTGTTGAACTGGAGCATATAACTGAGGTACTATTGACTGATTTTTCTCTTGTATAAATTAAGGGTAGTAAAAATGTTGCCAATGAATAGGGCAAGGGTAAACATTTCAAATACACACTTCTCAGGTTTCTCCTGATTGGCATGTGGATATCCAATTAACCTGATACGACTAAGAATATGCACTCATATATTTGTTTGTGTGGGAAAATATGTTGGTCCCTTTTACCCAATAGTTCTCTGTATTGTGAGAATCACTACTTTCAGATTAGTGGCCTCTTTTCAGCATTACAAAGTCATATTACGCATTGTTGATTAGAAATGTCACTTTCTCATGATAAATTGCCCTTTTCATTTTTGCACGTCATAACATTTTATCTCATTTCAATTTCCTGTAATAAAAATTTCTAATTGTTGGGTCGAAAACTATTTGAAAGTTCTAAAACATTATTCCTTCTATTAAGTATAATAACTTCTCATACTGTTACATTCCACATATTCCATTCAAGAAACTTGCAATAACTGCAGTCAGCCAGAGCCCTGTGCAGTTATGTGCTTGTCATCAGGTGGAAAACCTGTTTTGCTAAAGCATCCTACATTTTTTTTTTGGTTCTCGGGAAAGAAAAAGCATCCTACATTTTCAGCAAAATAACTTGAAGGCCACTCTGTACATATATGTTGCCACTGTTCAATGGCTGACTGACTCAAGGAATCGAAGGCTTTCCAACTGCAGTTAGTAAAGTCTTCAGAATTATTTGTCCACAGCCTGAAATCCCATGCGCATCTCATCCATCCCACCTTCTCTCTCACTCTATCTCTAATATTCAATGTTGCAATATGTTATTTGGATATTGAGTGAGTATGACAACCACTGATCTGACAGTTTCTGTTTCCCGATTATGCTGTTACCATGATTTATTAGAGAAGTCTTGGCACAAAATATACACAGACCAGTCCCTGATTTGCTGCAATGGTCTTACATTTATGTGAGCTGCAGGACCAAATAATTACCTAGAGTTTTTTGCAGCATAAACATTTCCTTTGTGTTTTAGCATATAATTCTAGCAAACGAATGAAGAGTTGGTGAAACATTCAAAAATGAGTTGTTTTCTGGCATTAATCATGTACATGGAATAAGGGGCTCTTTTTAAGTGATCAGCAAAACATTTGTGTGTCTGTGGTGGGGTGGGGGGGATCCCCTTGATACTGCACACTACCTCTAGTTGGTTTTGTTTTCTAAGATTCGGTCCAGACATTGCACTGAACCAAGCAACAATTTGACTTGCCATGAATTATGTGAGATACTGGCCTTGCAAGTCTCTGATGCAACACCTTGTGCTCTCTGTATCATTATCTGTTAATACTGGAGATTTAGCAGTGCTCAGTATGCAAGTATGTACTTGCTGATCCGAAGTTTGGTTATGCATGTCCCCGTGTATTATTGTTATTCTAAACCCTTTTTTGTATTGTTGTTTTTGTATTTTTTATTTGTATTATTGTTATTATTTTCAAGATTTTCCGTGAATTTTATTAGTATTTCTTTCAACTTCTTCAGGAATTTAACAAGAAATCAAACTCCTTGTACACTATACTGCGTAGTAGCAGGCTTGCCGGGAGTCAGCGAGCCCCATTCCTTAGGCGTTTTCTTTTGCGTCTAAACTTCAATTCCTTTTTTGAGGTAACTTTCATCTGGTAGTCTTCTTTAGATGTTTCTTGTAATTTCACCCCAATTATTAGAATTCTGATTCCTGTTGCTTTGTCAACAGGCAACTGCTAGAGGTGTGCTGAATGTTGTCAGACCACGCCCAACTCTCCCAGTTTTGCATTAACAATAGCATTCTGGCCATGTTATTGCGGGTAATGTACTGCCATGTCTGCATTTTAACTGCAAGTTACTAGTGAAAAAAAAATCAGTGGTGCTAGTTCGAATGAAATTTCCATGTGGCTGTTGAAATTTAGGTGATGCTTTTGGTAGCTAAGCTTGAGGGTGCAAGTCAGTTCCCAGCTTGATGATGCTCGGGTGACTATCCCTTGGCAGTTAGGTGGCACTTCGTGTAGAATTGGTTAAGAGGTTTTGTGTTGACCTTCCAGCGACGTGCCTGTGAAAGTTGGTTGATGTTTTTGGTGGCCGGCTTGTGCTTCTGGGTCAATTCCCTGTTCTGGTGGACTATGGCTCGGCAGTTAGGTAGTGCTTTCTGGTTGATGGTTCAGCTTGGGAGTCAAATCTCAGATTTTTGACTCTCCAGCAACTTGATATACAGGTGGTATCCCCTTGGTAGTTGGCCTTAGGCTGCTGGTTCATTCTTTTTGTATTTTTAGGAAAAATTAGATGTAAATGTGTGATTTGTGATGTTACCGATCCAAAAAAAAGTGTGATAATTTAGTAATTATGATGAAAATATTTATTAAATGACGCCTTGTTTTCTTTTGCTCTTTCCTCTCTCTCTCTCTCTCTCTCTCTCTCTCTCTCTCTCTCTCTCTATTGTCATGATTCATAATTTCGCATGATCAAAAGAAGATGCATCATCGTATCCAAAATTGTATTATTTGCTGGTTTAAAATTTTATCCCACGTCAAATCTCTTGGGAATATGCTGGCAGTCCACGTATTTGCTGGGGTGCATGCACTTTTTGTAACCTGCTCTCATGGATATATTTTTTAAAATAAGAAAGATTCCACATAGAAGGAATAATTTGTGATCGGATCACTCCAGTGCCACAGGTTAACCTCATGGTGGGTACAGTTCTCGTGCTGCATCTATGAAGGTAGGAGTTTTGATATGCTTATGTATTCTTCCCAAAGAATGCAAACAATTTTTTTTTTATCCAAATAAGTTTTAGATGTATTTGGCAAGCAAATATAACTACAACTTAGTAAGGGGTAAAAAAAAAGGGACAATGTGTGTGTATAGTAGGGGTAAAAAGAAGACAATGGAAACAAAAATTCATTGGTCACCATGAAAAATAGAAAAGAAAAAACATATGAGAGAAAATTAAGGGATAATTATTCATTTTTTACATGTTGGTATCATCTTCTTCTTTTTTCTTTTTTTATTCTCAACCATTTTGAGAAAATTTTCTCATTGAACAAGAGAGAGAGAGAGAGAGTACGTGTAGAAGTTTTCATTGAAGTTCCCTAACAAAAAGATAAAAACCTTTATTTACATTTATAGCTCCTCAAACCCTTCTTCATCCCCGTCTTCATCAACTCTCTGAAATTCTCTCCTCCAGGTTTCCATCTGTCAACATGTAATAACATCATGTAACTCACAAAAAGGTACATGTATAAAACACTATGGCCAAGCAATCAGATCGAGGGCCCTGAATGCTGGTCCCTAATCCAGTCTCAGGCACAACTTTGGACCACACAGAATCGTGCTATACCACTGTGTTGAAAAGTACTTATTTTATGGAAAATTAAAGATTGAAAGTTTCATAAATCCAGTTGCAAGAACACAATATATTGTACAAAACTCAGGAAAAAGATAACTGATTAATGATATGTGAATAAGTAATCATTCTAAAGAAAATGAAGCATATGCTCTCTTTTTCTAATTGCTTGGAATGAGAATGGAAATTTGCAAATAATTAATTAACTATTTTGAATATTCAACAATGGAACCCAAAGAAGTCATAAATCAAACACAAGAAGAAAAACTCTCCCTCATGTGCTGGAACAGGGGAGAATATTAGTGAGGTGAATCCCTCACAGCCTCACTCATTAAGTGACTATCATGCATCATAATGCTTTTACTCAGAAAACTGAAACAAGCTGCCTCACCTGATCGTCAGAAAAACGCAAATGCTCTGCAACGAAAAGTATGTTCTTGTAGTCTCCTGGTGCTGGTTCCTTACCTAGGTTCCTTGCAACTTCATTGTAGCTAATCATGTCTATCCGGAAACCCCTACTCATGAAAAGCTGGTCTATCCATCTGTTTGTGTTGGACTGTGCAAAAGAGCAACAAACAAATGATATCTTTCCTGAAGAACAAAGCCAATGGAAGTCAAAATAAATGGCAATGCAAAATCAAAGCTAACAGACCTTGATCCCAACTTCAGTTTCTGCCAACCAGGTAGGCAATTCTCCCAAAAAAAGACATCCTTTCATGGCTAAACTACTAATAATGAACAAGATCTCTTCAAAACTTGCCAAAGTCATCACAGGCAGTCCCTACAAAGACAAAAAAAGAAATAAAAAAATATGTCCTTGCGCACTTAAGCACTCCCCATAGTTCATGCCTCAGAGAAAGAGTTACAAGTGATTGCTATTGGAGACTAAAAAAAGCCTCAATTACCTGGAAAACCCATATACTTGGCCGATTTCCGTTAAATCCTCTACTGTGTAAAATTTCTTGTAAATCAGAGGACTCGAGTGGAACATGAAGTAACAAGCAGCTTCTTGGAATCTTAGCCCCAACATCTAATGGTTTCTCAATACAATTTTGTTAGGATATGTTGCTTATCTACACAGCAAGGCACGAAAGAAACTTGTGTAATCAAAATTTACAGAAAATGAGAAGTGCTTTATGGAAGTAATTAATGTACTTGACGTGAGTTTTGCATAATAAAAAGAAACAACTCATTTTTGGACAACTGCCAATACCACAGTTATTAAAGTCTTGAAAAAATTATAATTTTTGTGCACGACTTTTGTGTCAAGTTGCCTTTGCATATGATTTCATAATCAAATTTAGTTATTATCATATTATTTATCCACAAAAAAAGAAGAAGATGAATATGTTACTTTCATATTTAAAAGGTGAAAGAATATGTCAATAACCATCAAATCTTACAATATCTCTTGATCTTGAGAGATTCTGTAGGACCAAAAATGACAAATTTCATAATCTCCTTCGAATATTTAAACGAAATTTACTGCACCCACATCATGTATTAATAAGGTTGTAGACCTTATAAATTAGATGAAATGATGAGCACCTTCAAGCTTTTGAGCTGCTCTTTTGAAGACTCTTTCTGGAGATATGTGAAATATTATGGTTGAAGTTGGCCAACTGAGCCTATAAGGCCGAGTGTCCATGCCATCTGTCAACAACACAACCTGCAATATACAATTAGAGGACTGTATAACTTCAAAACTGTAGCAAAAAAGGATCAAATCAACCTATAGTTGCATCAACAATATACCTGCTTAAGTCCATCAATATTTTTCATTGTACTAAGCAACTTATCATCAATGTACTTGGTTGCAAGGCAATAACGATGCAAGTGGTGCTTCATATCCATTTGAATATTAGGAGAAATAAAGCAACCCGCATATGCATCAACAAAAAGGGGCTCTGCAAATGTGAGCATTATTCACAGTTTTTAATTGATTAGAAACTCAACACAACAAATGAGTTAAAAAAAAAAAATTCAATAAAGAAAAAAGTATATGAAGAAAGAAAAAAAAAAAGAATAAAACAACAGAAGAAAAGAAAAGATGTGTCATGAAGAAACATAGAATCTTTAGTTGAGAGAATCAAAGGATCGTAGGAATATCAAGATGGATAAGTAGTAAGAATCAACAGACTAAAAATTGAATGTACTTGTAAAAGGTTAGTGTAGCAACAGTTGAGTGAACAATAACAAAAAGTCGCCTAAAATGGTTTGCCAGTAATGTGCAACAAGAATACGGACTACATTGTTGAGAAGGTAATGATTTAATTCCAGTTGAAGATGCAAAACATGAAGCCCAAATTAACTTTGGGCGACATTGTGAGAGTATGATTTAACAGAAGACATCCCATAACAAAGCAAAAATGACCATTCATATCACCCAAGTCATTAGGGTTTAATTCCAAAAAAAAAAAAAATCATTAGGGTTCGCAATTGCACTACATTGTACAATTTAATATATGCGTGGCCACTCTAGTTTTGGGATACCAAAATCGCATCTTGGCATGTTGACTGACTGTCCTATTTGAAAACATAAGAAAGGAAAATCAAGAAGATAAAATTGGTGATCAGTAAGTTTTAAACTAATTATGATCATACGAAACCTTCTATTGAAATTCTCAAAAAGTGTTTGAAATAATGCCTGAACGAACAGTTGTTAGTCTAAATTTTTCATGAACTAGTGTGGTGGCATATAATCAATCTCGAGAGAGAGAGAAGGGTTTGCCTGGACGAAGGGTTTCCTGAAAACGAAGAGAAGCGCGATAAATGGCGGTCCGGTATTGTGGGTCGTCTTCTTCGTCGTCCAGTTTTGCTCTCAACCCGGCATTTTTCCATTTCTTGGAGACGCGTGATCGTGACGGACGCACAATTACAGTAGTCGGTGCCGGTGCAAAGCCCGCTAAACTTTCCATTTAAATTAGCGGGAAGGGATGTAATCCTCGCTGCTGGTTGCCCCCGACGACTAACCGCAGGTTTCCATCGTTAACTCTACCACGCGCGACCACGCATTATACGCCATCCACTAATTTATTTTATGGCAAATGATGAAATGAACTTTACGAAAAATGATATTGGCATTCTCTTTTCTGTTCACAGTGCCTTCACGTTCTAAAATGAAGTTACTTTATGAAAAACTCTTTTTTTGTGGATTTTTTTTTTTTGTCGAGTCTCACTCCATTCATCATAGGAACGTAAATATTACTGTTGTCTATAATTAACATATGACAGGTTAACGATCCTAATAGGAGCTTTGATATTTTCATTAGAGAATGAATTAACAATAAATATCAAAATATTTAACAGATCTGATTACTCTTCTTGAATTTTAAAATATTTTAAGAGGAGTAATGTTATACTTCTCATATTTTTATCCTAAATATAATCTCATGTCATATCTCACAAAATCACATTATAATAAATAAAAAAAAATAGGGTTTTGTTGAAATTTGGGTGTTTTTCAAAAGTCTATCTCAAATCCTATTTCTCAAATAATATGGCACAGTAATATTAACAATGTATTAAGTTATATAATTAATGTGTCTTGGTGAGATTCTGTCATATCACTATTACATTATTTAAGATATAAATCTGAGATAGACTTTTGAAATATATAGCATTGTTTTTTGCAAAATCATGTTTTGTTAATGAGACTCACCAAATTCTATTTGCAAATAAGATTTTAACAAAAAATTATTTCTTCAATTAAGCTAGACTTTTTTCAATTCTTCTCTTTGAGCCCATCACTCGTACATTATCCATGCCACATAGCCCAAGCTATCGACTAGAAATGGTAATGGGACGGGTTTGAGGTGGAGCGACCCTTCCTTAATCCCGATGCCATTTATATTTTCTGTCCTTGACCTCGCCTTGCCCCGCCCTGCCCCTTTTAAAAGTTTACCCCAACCCCGACCCCAGCTTCACCCCGCCCCACACTGCCTCGAATCCATATATATATATATATATATATTTAATTAAGTTAAAAAAATTTATTTTGATAAGTAAATTAATTTTTTTTTATCAAAATAACTAATACAAAAAAATATATGTGAGTGTGATATGAAAAACCTTAAAATTAATTTTATGTAGTGTTATTTTTTAGTAAATATAGTATATATAAAAATAAATAAAAAAATTTAATATATAAACAAGACTGAGGTTGGGGTAGGGTGATCATCCCCTAAACCCTCCCAGAACTCGACAAAATTGTAAAAATCATACTCTAATCCCGTCCTGATTCCATTTTTGAGCACTTCATATCCACCTTATTAAAAACGGAATTGGACAAGTCCCGATAGAGTGGAACAAATTACCATTACCCACGCACAACTTGTAACACATTTTATCTTAACGGGGGCTATCCACACGCAACTTGTTACACATTTTATGTTAACAGTCAACAACCAACATATGAAATAGCTACAGATTTGAAAGTGGTGGGCTCACCTTAACTTCAAAACGACGACTAGCTGAATTTGTGATTTGACTAGCTTCGCCCATTTTTATCACACGGAAATTTGAGAAGTGGAAAAAGAAAAGCATTTTTTTTAGAAAAAAAAAAGAAATATATATATATATATATATATATAAATAATGAAATTTGAAATCGTTAGATAAAGATAAAGATAAAAATAAAATAAAAATAAAAAAGCTTACAGATGTGCCATAACAATTAAAACCAGTTTATTAGAACTACATAGTCCTAACTTCTAATTTAACACTGCTTTGAACTAAAGGATTTGAAAAATAAAATGAAAAAATATATAATTTTTTTTTTTCAAAAGTTTAGCCAATTATTAAAATTGATAATTAAATCCGTATAACCCTTTTCCTTTGTTTGAAATTCAATCCCTAAATTAGCAAATAATGTTACTGACCATGTCTACTTCTGCAAAATCTCTATTATATTTTAAACTATAAAATAATATTTTGCATTTCAATTAATTAATTATACAGCTACAGCGTTCTACCAACCCCAATGTGAGAATCCCAGAAATAACCTCCGAAATTAGATTGTAAGTATGAAGTTTGAAGGTTTAGTGCCAAACAAAAAGTTAGGTGCAGCCTCTGACAGACAACTTGGCCTTTAAATCCCCTTCAAATTGCCAACAAACACAAACTACCCCCAGACCAGACGCCAGAGACCCAACCAAGGGAAGGAGAAGAAACAACAGCTTGTGTGAAGATTCTTCACCAATCTTCCCTCGAAAACCCCAGAAAATGGATCCAAACACTCAAACCGTCGAAAATGGAGATGACCAAAACCAGCTTGCCATTGTGCCCTTCAAACCTTTTGCCACTGCCTCTATCTCTCTTTCTCTCTCCACAATTCTTCCTACCCACCTAATCCTCCCACCCAAAATCGCTTCCCTTTTTGCGCCTCACCCCAACAAGGTCAAGATTCCGTCTCAAGCCTCGTCTCTCTCTCATCTTTCTCTCTCCGCCTCTCTCTCTCCTCCCAAGCCATTCTTCAAGTCCACCATCTCTGCAAATCCCTTATCCAACCCTCTTGGTTTGAACCCTCGCCGCCCTTCGGATCCTTCAAATGCTGCCGGAATTCGTCGAGCTTCCATTGTTTGGTTCCGCAACGATCTTAGAGTCCACGACAACGAGTGCCTGAATTCGGCCAACAATGAGTCCATGTCTGTCCTTCCCGTGTACTGCTTCGACTCGAAGGACTATGGAAATTCATCGTCTGGGTTCAATAAGTCTGGGCCGAACCGTGCCACATTCTTGATTGAATCGGTTTCGGACCTCAGAAAGAACCTTCAGGCAAAAGGGTCTGATCTCGTGGTCAGAATTGGGAAGCCCGAGACCGTGTTGGTCGAATTGGCAAAGGCTATTGGGGCAGACGCTGTGTATGCTCACAGAGAGGTGTCGCACGAAGAGGTTAAGGCAGAGGAGAAGATTGAGGCGGCGATGAAGGATGAAGGCGTTGAAGTGAAGTACTTCTGGGGGAGTACTCTGTATCATGCTGAAGACTTGCCATTTAAGTTGGAGGAAATGCCCTCGAATTACAGTGGGTTTAAGGAGAAAGTTCAGGGTTTGGAGATTCGGAAGACAATTGCAGCTTTGGATCAACTGAAGGAGTTGCCGGCTAGAGGAGATGTGGAACCTGGGGAGATTCCATGTTTGACCGACCTGGGTCTGAACAACTCAGCAACATTGGGTCAGGTACGGGCTTGGTTTGGTTCAACTATTAATCCTTTTATATTATCCTAGGATGCTATTACAGATTTTTTTAATCTAACTCCTGTTTAATTCTGTTTCGGCTGATATTAAGTATTTTGAGTTCATGCTGTCATTTATTATTCAATTGTTCTGTCAGGGAGAATTCTTGTTTGATTCTGTTTATAACATTTCTAGTATTCTGTATTTATGCAATTGATATTGTGAAACTAGTAGGAAACAACTAATGGACACATGTATAGCTCGATGAAACTTGAAGGGAACATGGAAAAGTAGGGATTTTAGTTGATCATTGACTTATAGGTCATCATTCATCTAACATTGACAGGTTTTTATCATTATTTGAACATTGACAAGTTTTCTTGATTCTTCTGATCATCATTTCTCCATTCATACATGAAGAATGATAAAGAATAAAGAAATATAAACTTATAATATTTTATATGGGAAGCAATACAAGTTGCATTGAATTGTTTCATTCATGTTTGATTAAGAGATGACATAGTTATACATGGATCTGCCTCTGTGGAACTGCATCAGAGTATATACTGTAGTTGTGAACCTCAAAAAAAAAAAAAAAAGTGTGATTGGTAGTTGGATTGTACTTTCTTAACTCTACTTCCTCTTTTATGTCTTTCTTCTTTTTCCTGTATTTGGACCTTTCTGGGAAAAACATTGTTACTTTGCCTAAACTCTATTTTTGGTATTGATACGTTTCTCCTTGGAAAACTTATGTGATAAATCTCTTCGTTGATTTTGCCTTTCTGCCTTCGTGTCAGACATTATATTTTGGTGTCTGTTTATTGCAGCAGTGTAGTCTACTCATGCAGATGCTTCCAACAGTTATCTGTTGACCTTCACTCTTGCTGCGTGTAGGCTTGGTGATACCTCTTAGTACTATTAGTAACAAGGATCAAAATATCGTTTCGATGTATAGTTTCGGTCTGTCCGAAAATGGAAAAGTTTGGAAAACGTTTCGGAAACATAATGGAAACAGAGAAAAAATTGGAAACATGTGGAAACATAACTTAAAATTTATTTATTTATACAAATAAGCCTATTTATTGAATATTTGTGCATGTTTAAGGCATGTACATCATATTCATCATCAATGACACTAATTCATGATAAATGACATAATAGATATATACTATGTAATATCTACGAATTAGATAATTTGACACAAGTTACATATAAAATAAAAAGTAAAACAAATAGCGATTTAAACCTATTATGATTAGTAACTTAGTATTAAAATAGTTGTTTCTCTACACTTTATTTCTCCTACTACTTTTCTATTATTTTAAGAAAAATAATAGAAATATTTTCTTGTAATTTTGAGTCTTAATCCTTGAAAAATAAATAGATATTATTTTTTACTAACTTCTAGAATTATTGTTGATACAAAAGAAATGTTTCTTCTGATTCAATATGTTTCCACAGAAACAATTTTGTTTCCTGGAAACATGTGAATTTCGATATTCCATTAGTGTTTCGTTTCGGTTCCTTGAGAAACGGAAACGTTTCGGTTCCTTGAGAAACGGAAACATTTCGGCCGTTTCGATGGAAAAGAAACGAAATTTTGATCCTTGATTAGTAACCTCCCTTTCTATGTTGATGATGGGTCTTCTTATTTTCATCCACAAACTTTCATTCTTGCGGGATGTGAATCTGCCTGGTGATGCTTGAAGCATTGAGTCAAGCTTTCAAAATCACCTTGCTGCCTTGTCCACGAGCACTAACGAGTATAGCCGACATAGTTAGAGGTGAAATAGTAAAAGTATACATTGCGATTAAGAAGAGGAGCTTTGACCGAAAGGTAGGATAGTCGGGAATGATGCTAAATGCATTTGAAAGCACCAGAAAGATGGTTATTTAATACAAAATGTTCAATACCTCAATTAAGACTTACTGAACAGAGAAAAGAATGAAACACTAAAGGGGCAAATTTTCTAGCCTTCTAGTAATCTCTTCTATTTGGTTGAGTCTTACCACCCAACTCCAGGGCCCTGAAGAAGTCTACATTGATTAAACAACCCTTGCTTTTAAAGAATGTTTAAGGAAAAAAGGATGTTGCAAGAACTATGAACTTGAAATTCCCATTTACAATGAATTTTTGAGTTTGATCACCTTCTGCTGCAGTGGGCTTTTATTTTGGAACCACAAACTCAGGACTTCACCTTCTATGAAGCCTTCCCATAGTTGTTCAACAATTCTCATACAATGTTGAGATGGTTGTAAACTGTTGAATATAATAAGATAATGCAGAAACTTTAGTATTCCTTAGATTTGATTTCTAACATTGCATCCAACTATTTTGTTAGGCAAAGAGTGTACAACACATTTGACATTGTCCTTTAGAAAAAAGGGGAAGAATTATTATCCTACTTTTTTTTATGTCATGCTTTCAAATTCTTAGTAAGTGACAGTATGGTCATTTACTTGGTCAGGATTTAAAACCAGCGGCTGGTGCTTCACTGGTGGGAGGGGAAACAGAAGTATTGCAGAGGCTTAAAAAATTTGCGGCCGAATGCCAGGCACAAGCACACAAGGGGACCGAGAATGGCAACAATGATAGCATATTTGGTGCAAATTTCTCCTGCAAAATCTCTCCATGGCTTGCTATGGGATGCCTTTCTCCCCGTTCTGTGTTTGCTGAGCTGAAAAACACTGCATCCAGGTATGGATTAATATTAACTGTTGGGGAGGGGGGGGGGGGGTGTTTCCCTGCCAGTAACAGTGTTCTAGTTTATGGGATTGTCCAATATGTTGGGACTTTGGAATGATATATTGTTGTAATTGACAGCACAATTTCTGCTTCCTCAAACCGGGATGATGGTGGTAGCAGCTGGTTGATGTATGAGTTGTTATGGAGGGATTTCTTCAGGTAACTCAACAGACAATTAAGCTCATACCACACTATTACCTAGTCCATCACTGATAAACTCTGCTTTACCTACTTTTGCTCCATATCATTTTCATTTTTATGTTTTTATAATTGGTAATCAGAACAAAAAACCTTGGTTACTTGAGTTCACTTCTTTGTTAATTCAAGATCCAGTAGGCTTCTGAGTTTTGCCTTTCCCTTCAAACTTCTGCACTAATTTCATTTCTCTGGTTTCTCAGATTCGTTACCAAGAAATGCAGTTATGCTAGACAAAACAATTCTGCTCCAGTCACTGCTTTTACGGGTGCCGCTGCGTAAGCAGGAACTGAAAAGGAAAATCTATTATGAGATAAGGGGGGGTTCTTTCGTTCTTCATTATTTTCCAACCTGGAGCTGTTAGCTGCTGGAGTGTCGGGACCTGTCTTGTTCTGTAGTGTGTTTTGGATGTTTATGTGCCCTCTTGTGAATAACAGATCCATTTGGTTCTGCTTTTCTTGCTTCGTCATTACTTTATGTAGTCGGGAATGGATGGTTTAAGAAGGTTCACTATTTTGTGTCAAATGGTGGAAAATATTCAACGTGTCTCATTTGATATCTATCACTGCAAAACAAAACACTGTTAACATGCCCTATACCACTGCCACATTTTTGTATGCTGCTGCTGTATGAAATTCTATACAATTTTTCATTTTCCTTCTCAAACAACATATATCTTCTTAAGCATTTAGACCAGAAAAAAAAAAATTATCATCATCAACCAGAACATAGGCGTTAGTAGGTCCATCCTATTTAGAGTATCACACATTCGATTGTTGCACAATTGTACTGCTATTGCAAGCTTCAGTACAATTGTGCAATGGATGCGAGTTTCTCAAAGTAATTCACCGTTAATGCGGGCTGGAATTTCTTTGGATCGCGATGCTATTGGGTAGTTGAAGTTGTTTCCCGTTTTTTAGCCTTCATTTTCATAACTTCCACCAACAGAGACTAAAAGTCAAGCCTTGCAAGAAAATACACAAAAAATCAGAAATCATTTGTTAAGAATTCTACCTGATGGTGCAGTCATCAACACAAAACCCTCAATACCAAAGAGTTTCATAACACCAACCATCCAAATGCTACGCTGAATCACGTGTCATTATAAAAAAAGCCTCCTTTGATGCGACCAATATTCAGTAGTCTCCCCCCCCCCCCCCCCCCCCCCGGCCCGCCGCGGGGACCATGGTCTCGACCTTTGCATGTCAATACACTTTTGTAAGCACCCTTTGTCTAATGGCAAGAACCATGATCAAAAGGACCATTGAATATCTTTACCTTTCAGTCAGGATCAAATCAGCTATAGACAACTTTTTCTTTCCCCTCGTGGGGGTATAAAATGCAGATCATGTTTAGTCATCAGTCCATGCAAGATAATGCAATGCACATCAAGAATTCTTCATGAATACCAACAACACAAAATCTTTCCTCACAAGATGAGATTCAATTAGCCATCTCGCTAATTCTATCAACATTCACAAAGTGCCACCCAAGGCAATGGGGAAACACTGCTACCATTTTAGCGAAAACCAAGACAAGTCAAACTATATAGCAGTTATTTCATAAAGAAGCAAGATATTTAGTGAACCACCCCAAACTTCTCGGCTACAATGACAACAGTGAGCTTAATAATGCAAATGATTGGGAAGCAGAAGAATCTGAGGAAGTTGAAGCAGTAACAGGAAAAGGGCTTACCTCATATAACATCCTTCATTAATCAACGTGAAACAATATATAAATTTTAGAAATAAACCTTACTTTATCAAAATCAAACTCTAGAATGACATCTCTTGCATTAACCATATCTAACAGTACCAAAAGAAGACACCCCCATTCAGTAACAAATTTCAAGAAAGCATAAACTAAGCAAAATTACAAAACTCCACAGGTTGACAGATCAGATGGAATAAAAAGATGGAGGAGGTCCAAAAGAGCTAAGCTAAGCAAGCCAAACAAACGACATGAAGAAGTATTGAACTGTGTCTTCAGTCTTCCTCCTCCCCTTCATTCTCGGCAATGTTGAAATATCGCAGTTCGTAGACATTTCGCTCTTTGTTAGATGCAATCACCCGAAGCCAATCCCTCACATTGTGCTTCTTCAAGTATTTCTTCGTCAAGTACTTGAGGTACCTAAAAAATGAAAAAGATAAATAACCAATAGAAGTCACCATAGACCATTTGCAACAATATATTAGGGACTCAGAGAAAAGATGAAGCCTCAAAAAACTAATGGTGTTGTAAGAATATAATGGTGGCTCGAACCCATCAATCCTCAATCAAGTAACCCACATCCCCTTTTGCTGATAATAGTCACTGGAAAATAATAAAACTAAGTATGATACTATGATCTAACATGTGCCAGCAATTTAAATAACCCTACAGGAGTTAAGAACTTATTCTTTTTGTATCAAAAAGAAGAAAAAAAACCATGTAAATAAATTAATTGAAATCGTATACCCCTATGTTTTATAATTTTAGTATGTCAGATAACTTATCAAAAAAAAAGTTCATTATGTCAACTTGGGGATTGCCTCACTGCAAATACCCAAAAAAAAAAAAAAAATGTTAACTCCCGCCAGAAAAATAAGACACAAACTATGGAAGCATGTTTCATATGCTATCTTAGAACTACAATTGCCAAAGTAAAACTATAACTGGCAGAACATCTGCATTCGACATTAAAAATGGCAGATATAGTAGGTTTGATGGGTTTGTAAATGGCAGAAATACTAGGTTTCCAGGCCATCATAAAAATAGTCACCAAAACTAAAAATATAACAAAATGGAAGGCTCTTGGCAGATAACAAAACAAAACACCAACCTAAAAGCATGACCACCAAAACTAATCTACCTGCATTTGGCATTCTTCTAAAGAAGCTAAAAAAACGTTTACAATTGCAAGGAACTGATTAATCACACAATAAAAGAAAAACAGTTCAAATCCCAATTTCCTCACCAATTGTCCTAAAAGTAGAATGATCAACCCTGGATTATTGAATTGTTATTGCATAGTTTTAGATGGGCCCAATTTTTACTCTGGAAGACTATTAGTTCATTATGCACATTTCCAGCTTCTGAAGACTAGCGTTATAGACCTAATTTTCCCAGATACCAAACAGCTTCGATGATTCTTTCCCTGGCAACATGAAAGATTAGACGAATGCCATAGACAATGCTTCATTCTCAACATATCAAATAAATGAATAAATATGGTTGAATGATAATCACATATTCAATGATTATATAATGAGTACCGTTTGGAGAAGCTACTGTCGGAGGTGACGGTGATCTTGCTCTTCTCACGGGTGACGGTGACTGAGTCACCGAGAGCCCCAGCCTTGCCGCCGACCTTGATTCTGTCCTGGAGGAACTTTTCCAGTGAAACGATGTCCATGATCTTGTCCTCCACCGGCTTTGCACAATCAATCACGAACGTAGCACCCTTCTTCTTCCCCTTCGGTCCTGCTCCTGTACCTTTACTCATCTTTTCTTCTCACCTGTGCAATTCGAAATCGTCAGATCTGGATAGACTCCTCCACAGAAAAAGAATAAGAAAGAGAGTCAATCGAACTACGCACCGTAAAAGACGGCTGGCTGCTTCGTTCTGACGTTAGGGTCTGGTCTCTAGTTGGTCGAACTAGGGTTTTGGGTTCTTGAGTTGGCCCACAGAAAGACAGAGTTGGCAATCCAGGGGCTATTTTGGAAATGTAAAATATAGATGAAAGACAGCTTATTTTTCGGGCGTAAGAAATACGACGTCGTTCAACCTCGACGGTGACACCGGTGTGATTTCGTGATTTGTTCGAGCGCTAAATTTTCCCAAGAAAATACATGGAATCGACATGACTTCCGTGTTTCTTAACCTATCAAAATATATATTTGAAAAATTGGAGAATAATAAGAGAGATGGAGGGAAAGATCGCCGGAGACGTACCCTGCTCCTCTCTCGCCGTCGACTCCATCCTACGCGTCGGAACTGTAAGCAATTTTCTATTCCTTCTCTAATTTTTAATACACAACAAGAAAGTGAATTCACTGAATTCTGTTTCAGGCTGGTTTAATCTGGGGGTTATGTACTGGACCATACGATGCTAACAAAATAGGTAATCTTTTTTTAAAAAAAATTAAATAAATGTTTTGAAGCAAAGCAAGAGCAAGAGCAAGAACTTCATATCTTGGCACCAAAATTTCAGCTATAATCGGTTATATCTGGTTCTTGTTTTACTTATTTATTTTTGTCCAATACAGGCCTCACAGGCATCGGTCGGGCTTCTTTCGTGGTAAGAAAAGAAGAAATTATTGTTCCCCCAAAATTCGTGTTTGCATGCATATGTCTGAATGCAATGCTGTTTTTTCCTGTATGCACATCGTTCTTTAATCTGATTACTGCATTGTTTTAATCTCATGTTCAGGCGAAGTCGGTTGGTAAATTTGGCTTTCAGTGCGGTAATTGAATACCTATCTCTATTTTGGTTTTTTGCATGGTTTTTCTTGATTGTTCCAGTAGTATGAAGGTCATTGATATGTATGTTTAAGTGTGTTATCATATTCTTGATTTTTCCAATTATAGAAGGTAATTGATGTACATATATAAATAATATAACATCTACAAGTATCTCAAATTCTTTGAATTATGATTATATGATTTAACTTGTGACATGAGGAGTGCTATGGTCAGTTGAAAACTTGTGATCTGATTGGTGCGTGCAATTCACAGGCCAATCTTGTACGTGCGCGTGAAATGCACGCGCTAATCAGACCGCAAGTTTTCAAACTTCGTGACTCACCACAGCATTCCTCTTGGTGACATTAGAATTTTAGTTTATTTTTCTTATATATAGGGTGGTTTTCTAATTTTGGTAATATAGATCACTAATTACGGGGATCACATTCCATGATCACATTAAAAAATTTTGAGTCTTCCTTCCATACACCAATGGTCATCATTGTTATGTTAATCCTCTCAGGAAACTGTTACTCTATTGTTGTTTAGTTCGGCGATTCTCTTACCGACTTATGACTATTAAGTTGAAAACCATAAGCTTCAAAATTTTTGACCTAGTGTTGTAGCCTTGTAGGAAAGGTTCCTCAAACATGAGAACCTAACTAACATTGATCATCCCCATTCTCTTCCTTTCTTGCATTTAAACAGCATTTCGTGAATGATTCTGTGAAAGGTGATTTTGAAATTAAACTTGAGTTACATGTTTGGTGGTGATGTAATCCATTGTTAGTCATGTATGTTGCGTTGACTTTTTAATTTGATCCGTACATATGGTTAAACGGTTATGGCATATTAGATTAATAAATATATCATACATTCAAGGAGTCACAGTATTGCTCACAATTGTTGTTCCTTTCAGACACAGACATTTGAAATATATCCACTTGGCCTAATTTATAAATACATGTCCTTAAGCCAGATTGTGTGTGTGTGTGTGTCTATATATTTATTTGAAAAGGCTTGCTTGGCCAAACAATGAAGCTAAAAATGATTATGAAGGCTTTAAGTAGGCTAGAGGTGCTATCACTGATTTTGTTATTCAGATTGGCATATTGTTAGTAGAATAAAAGAGTACACATTGATCACCATGTTGTGATTTTTGCAATATGCCAATGTAGTATATACTTGAGAAGTCTCATAAATTTTGTGTGAAACTCAGGGCCTGTTTGGGAAAGCATAAAACCAGTTTTACTGGATATATCACCGGTCCGTCCAAAATGGGCCTTAGATTGGTAACTTCAAATGAATCAAATTTCCAGTTTTTTCTCCGCCCAATAATGAGAAAAGTCGGACTGAGTTTAAAACGTGGGGCAGTTGGTTTTCACTGAGTCTTATTTTCTCTCTAATCAATTTTGAGTACTGCTATCCACATCAAAGGCCGAAAACTCTCACAGTGGTCACTGTCTTCGCATATGGAATGATTGAAGAGGGGCTTTGGATCATTTTGAGAACTTCCTTCTATTGACATCAAGAGGCTGGATCGAGGCTTTTGATATCTTCAACCTCTTCTTCCAGTTTTCTTCTCATGTTTCATTATTAAAAAAAATGAAAAGGCTGATTATATTGCAAGATTGCAGCCAAGGTTTACATCTAAAATTTGTTTTGATTGAGTTTTGATTTTAGATTTGTATATATATATATATATATATATAGAAGGTTGAGGATTGACATGTTTTATCGAGGATTTGGAAAGAGGAAAGGAACGTTTTGAATTTTGTTTCTAAATTGGCAGATTATACAAAACCTAAATTACTTTTCTTCCCTTTTTCCATTTTTTTTTTCCATTTTTGGGTTACAAAATTGATGAGTTTGGGTGTTACTTTTGTTATTACTGTTTTTCCTTCTAATCATTTATTTGCTATTTTTCCAGTAGGTTTCATGGTTATTCACAATTTTTTTAAAATAATTCCAGGATATCGTGTTAATGCTATGATTTTTTTCCTATTTTTTTTATTGGGAAGATTTCAAATTTATATGCTATACATGTAATTCAATCTTAATACAATTTACCTTCTGACAAACAACTTATGAGTTTAAATTGGTTCAAACAAAAAATACATATTGACATAAACCAGTTTACGTGAGGTGGTTCTGTGCTGGCCTGAACCAGATTTTAAATTTCCCAAACAGCCCCTCAGCATTTTGGTTATGCTGCGACATATTAGGATCTTTAACCATGCTGCTGGAGAATGACTATTAGGATGATGTTCTGCCTGAACTTCTATTTGCATCTCATCTTCCAAGTTGATAAGGTGCTGCCATTTTCACTGGTATCTGCATTATGTTAATTGAAAAAAAAAAGTATGTTAGTAGAATTGCCCTTGGATTATCTAAAAGTATGTTATTTGATGGATGATAACTTGCTCTCGTATCTAATTTGCTGATAGTTGTACATTCATAATGAGAATTATGAAAACCACGCAAATTGACATTTTATTTTTAACCCAGTTATATATTCTGATGTTTTGTTATGCCTCATATTTCAGCCTTGCTTCATCGTACATTTTCTTTGTTTGCTTTTGCATTTCCTTCTTAAGCCTCTTATTTTGGTGCTTTAATATTACATTTTCTTTTTTGTTTCTTAGTGTTTTTTATTACCTATTTTATTTTCTTGTTTTCAATCTTACTGTTTGTATTCTACTCTCTTATTCTTTAGGACTTTTTGGTGGAATTTTTTCTTTTACTCGCTGTGGGATTCAAAGATATCGGAAGCAGAATGATTGGGTTAGTTATATGTCTTCCTTTGTTGAATGTTGCCCCTTTTCTTTTTGGAATGGCTTAATGGCCTCCACAGAAATTTAATGCTCAACAGTGTGACACCTTGATATCCATATCCCCAAATACACTGTTAAAAAAAACGAAGGGATCCATGTCCCCAAATACCTTATTCGGTCATATATGCAATAAACCCTTTATCGGCTCTCTGCTTCTGAGATAAAGGGATTTCTGAATTAGAAAAGACATTGACTAGCTAATGTAGGGTAATATTTTTTCTTCCTATTAAGATTTTCAAAGGGGAATCCGCTTTACATTATATCTTTCTACTGGTATAATTGGACACACATATCATAAATTCAAACCCCTAGATAAACCTCAATTTCATTTTTAATGACTGTTTTCTGAGAGTTATGCAATTTTTTTTTATAGTATGCATTTATATGTGGTTCTGTTCTTGGTCCGTCAACCATAAATAAAAAAAGACATTGAACATTGTTATAAACTTGAGTTTGGAGCATTCATAAGAATGTTGTTCAGGAGGCATTGATTGGAGCATTGGACATGGAGTTATTCATTGGAGCACTGAACATGGAATTCTTCTCTGGATAAGTAGTCAAGAAGATATGGTGAATCTAGGTGAGATACAGGAAGAAATGAAATAACATCCTCCATGTAATTTTGTTTGTGGCTGTAGTTTTAGCATAATATTTATTATTTTTTAATGTCCCACAATCTTGAGGCATAAAAGGGAAGAAAGCAGATAGTTGGATCAGGAAACTAATTTAGCAACTGTGCAAGATCATTTTGCTCTCTAAACGAATAAGATAGAGGAAGGGTATACAAATGAAATAGGATACAAACCATCATTCTATTGTTGGAATGGGTGATTTCTGAAAGAATGGAGGTTTGACATAGGTCAACAAGTACTTGCTGGCAGATAGGGGACACCTTTTGACAGATTTTTGACGATTCGTACTTGAAAAAGTTTATCTTGATAAAAACTAATCTTGGTCAAGTTTGTAAGAAAGTTGATTTAGTTTTTGGAATTTTTGTTAAAAAGAATAGTTTTGAGTAGAGAGATTATTTGGCCTGGCCTGTGAAATAGTGCATTCTAATAGTGCTTCAGAATTTCTGAAATGTTTAGATGAAGGAAACAAACCTGAGAAGAGCATGATAAAGTCTTTGATTGGTAGTGATGTAAAGTAGGCCCCTACATATTAATGTGGTGCTAGAAAACCCTCACCTCCATTTTTCTTGTGACATAATTAATAAGTACCTTGCCAATAGTGATCCGACACTTCTTCAGAATACTGGAAAGTGACTTCCTAATTTAATTTTCAGGAAATAGGCTGGGCACACCAGCTTTGTCGCTCCTGTTTCTGTATTCTTCATTTTGATGTTATCTGCGTCCAGCTTAACATAGCACGACCACAGTGATACGAGGTTTGCTAAACAAAATGGGTGCATTTTCTTTCCTGACTATCTTGTCCTTAGTATCACGTCCTTAGTCTTAGGGTTGCCAAGAAAAATAATATCAAGATCGATAGAGAGACGAATAAACCAGAAGACCTCTACCATATCTAAGCATTTCCTAACACTAGAAGTTTAAAAAAACATATGGTAAGATTAGTGGAGATGACTAAAAAGGTTCCTCTTTTTGTCAACTTGAGGACTATGTAGCAGGGATATTTCTACAAGGTCGTTGCATTGGATACCAATAATATTATGATATTTGTTATATGGCCGATTCTTCAAATAGTATCCATAATTTGGAGGAAAAAAATAGTTCCTAACACGTATACGATACTTCTCGGATACTTTGAGACATGTTTGACGTGTCTGAAACATTGGGGTACAACATGTCTGATATATATGAATACAAAGAAAATTATAATAAAATTTCAAATATTTTGATAATTTTATTTTTAAAGAAAAGCAAAGTAGATGTGTGTGACCATGTCTTATCAAATTTTTGTCTATGCAAAATAACTATCATTTCTCTCACCCGGATTTCATATTATGAGTTAAGCTTAAAATATCTAATAAATTCATGAAAAATCTTGTTTGTCATAAATGTGAATATATCTTAATAAATTATTGTTTTCTAATTTTATATATTCATGAATACTTATATGTGTTTACATATTGCCAAGTCTTTGACTTATTTTTGTATCTTATTTTTCAAAAATTTATAGTGAGCCCGTGTATAATTCAAGAGCTACAAATTGTTGCCTTCATGTCCCAGTTTTATTGCATAACTAGGATTAAGGCGTCAATGTATTGGATCAAGGTTAGTTCCCTTGGTTTGAATCTGAATTCTTCTTAAGAAATAATTTTCTCAAACTCCGCTTATGTCCTACTAAATGTATTATCTTTCACACGACACAACTAATTTTAAATCTGGAGAAAGGGGATAAAACATAGACTCTCTTTATATGAACATGATCCTAATAGTTTTGGATTAAACTGTGGATATGACTTTACAAAAAGTCGAATATTGACAATGGATCCATGTAGCCAACTCTAAAGAGTTGGGGATTAAGTCAACGTGAGTTGAAATTTTAATAATTTTTTAACATTATATTTTACATATTAAAGCCCAAACTTCTTTCAAACTTGGATCTCTCTGTAAATAATTGAAGTACCTGTTTACGGCCCCATATAGGATGCATTGGGTGCCCACTGATTATAGAAAGTACGAGTCACCTATTCAGATGTTATTGGCATTCAAGCGATCAATCTATTGATAAATATCCGAAGTATGATTTTTTCTTCCCAATTCAGGTGAATGCTTTGATTGCGGGTGCTGTAGCAGGGGCAGCTGTTGGTGCTGGGACCCGAAGCTGGAAACAGGTTGCTGGGATGGCTGGCCTTGTTTCCGCCTTTTGTGCTGTTGCTGACAACTCCAAAATGTGAAGTTCCTTTTGTGCTGTTGCTGAATTTCCGGCTAAGGCGGAGGAGCAAGGTGTTCCTCATACACTCACAACCTCATCTTATTACATTAAAAATCCATTTGTATACTGCACATTTGAGTCATTTTCTCCATAGGAACTATATAACAACGATGATGAGTTATATTGTCCTGACTTGAGAATCGGGGTTGACTAAGCTTCTGATCTCTATAGTCGGACTAGCACAAACTGGCTCTTGTGCTGCTGGAAATCATTTTTGGTCGGTAAAATATGATGAAAAGAATGATCTCGAGTTTTGTATTTGTATATTAGGTCACTATTTTTTTTTACCATTTTATTTTGGTGAACGAAACTAAATCTTCATTAACTTGGGAAAATATGAATGGAAAAACTCCACATGCTCCTCTTTGAGTGTCCCTCTGTAAGGTAAATTGGTTTTCTTGTTTTTGTTTCTTGTTTTTTCTTTCTGATAAGTTTTGCCTTTTTGTTTCATCAATGGTAAAAACCGAATCTCTGATCTGAAGATAATTCTCTCCCTTTCCCCACCGCCACCCCCACCCCCAAAAGGACACTCGCACGACACCGAGTGGTCTTCTTACTATTTATATTTGCATCAGCTTGCGTACTTTCACACATATGCCATTAAGGGTCGGTTTCAGTGTAGTAGTAAAATTATTTTATTATAATTTGAAAATCACGAATTCAAGCTGCGAAAACAATCTCGCACAAATATTTAACTCTCTCTAAATTCTGCAGCAGTGACTCAACTAGTCTTTAGCCCTCTTATCTTAGTAACTTTTGAGGATTTTCTCTACCTGTATTATCATATATTTTTTAGGCAATTAACTTTTGTGTGTTCTACAAAGCAAAATCAAAACAAAAATAATTTTAAAAATTTAGCCAAACACATTTTCCGACGGAGCGGTTAGTTTATCTTTCTATTTTTAAATAGGCTTAAGGCAGGTAGTTTTAATCTTGTGACCCACTGCACAGAAGTTGATTCCAGGACTCGCACCAGGAGACATCCTCTATGTTTCATATTGTTTTAGTATAGAAATTTATCATTTTAAATAGTTTTATCTAATTTAAATTAATAGTAATCATGTGACAATGATATTTAAAATGTCAAATTTTATTATTTCAAAAATAATTGCTCCTTTAAGATGATAGATGTTCAAATGGCCTTTCAATATTTTTATTTCTTGATTGGAAGATCTCATGAAAGATTGATGGCATGTTTGGTATGTTGAAACGGAATAAAACAAGAATGAGATAGTATTAGGAATAGAATGGAGCAAGAATGGAATGAGAATAATTATTCCATTCTTTTATTTGGTTGAATACCCAATAATGGAATGACAATTACATTCCTGTGTTTGGTTTGAACCATCAAATTGTTGAAATGAAGTTAATATTAAGTTAGATATTTAAAGTACTTGTATAAATTTCAAAGCTTTCATATACATTTAATGAAAAAAAAAATTCAACCTATAATTTTTTTATTGGCAAAAAAAAAAAATTTCAATCTACATTTTTTTTATTGACAAAAAAAAAAATCAACCTACATTTTCTTTATTGGCAAAAAAAAAATTAAAAATTTTGGTAAGGAATGGAATGAGCATTCCGTTACTTTTGATAAGGAATGACGATTCCGGCTTCTCTGGGAATGGTTATTCCATTGGAATGATCATTTCGACCTAAAAAGTCTAAACAAACACAGGAATAGAATAGTATCAGAAGTGTGCATTCCATTCCTGTCCTTATTCGGGCTTACCAAACATCGCCTTAGGGTTTTCTCAGTACATTTTCTCACTCCCCTCCTTAGTATAAAGTGATGAAAGTTCAGTTCAATATAATAAATGCATGTGAAACTATTTATTTGTGTTTAAAAATAAAAAAATATATTGAGAAAATAAACAAAACATTTTTCTTTATGAGATTTGATCAATCATTATTTTCCATCAACGGTGTAGAATTTCTGAACTTATTAAAGATATAAATGAAATTCTTAGAGGGACCCATTAAAATATTTAGGTGACCTATAGATGGATGATAGATGCCTTGCTTAGGAAACGAATCATTGGTTAAACTAATTTTTAGTTATCGAACCATTCCAATTTTGATGTAACACGTCTCCAAATTTGAAGAAACTTCTTAAAGTAATTCCTTCGCCATTGATTGATCTCTGAACCTCTGCATGTGTTTGTGTATTTGGGTGGGGCGTTGATGTTAGGTTGATTCATCTGCTCAAACTTGATAAAATATAAAATAAAGATTGAAAGTGAGAGGTTTTCTGACTTTGGATTTCCTAAGTAGTAAGTAGGTGACTCTCTTCGGCCTGGGACTTCTCATCTATGTTAAAGTACTCAAATGTTTTGCGTTTTCATCTGAATGGGTCCAAGTGTCATTGTTGGGGAGGTAAAGAGCATAAATTATTGTATAATTTGGGCCATTGTTTCAATCAATTATGAGTTATTATTGTATAATATATTTTAATATTATGAGATAAAAAAATTTAATTTATTTTTTAATGAGTCTGAATCACTATATAACAACATGTCTTAATATTATTCTATTACTAAAAATTATGAGTCATGGCATGATATTATTAATAATGTGTAGTGTTGTAATAACATAACAGTTTTATTGAAAAAAAAATTTAAAATTTATATTTATAACCGACCAAAATCATTAACTAGTTAATGATTTCGAATCATATAATATTTTTTCATATCCCAAGCCACTTGTAGGCTTATGTGGCTTGGGTTAAGGTAAGTACGGATTGTTAACTCCAAATTAGAGTTGGATTAATAAATGAATCAGCTATGATTAATTAATATAAATAAATTGAGCGAGAAGTCAAATAAGAACACATTCCTTCCTAAAGTCAACGTTCACCCATTTCCAACTCATCACACCTCATTAAAGTTTATTTAGGCTACGTTTGGTACGCTGGAATGGAATAGGATAGGAATAAAATAGAATTAGGAATAGAATAGAGTAGGAATGGAATAAGAATAATTATTCCATTCTTTTGTTTGGCTGAATACCTAATAATGGAATGATAATTTTATTCCTGTGTTTGGTTTGAATCATCATATTATTGGAATGGAATGAGAATAATTAATTCCATTCTTTTGTTTTGATACCCAATAATGAAAAAAAAAACGTTCAATCTACATTTTTTTTATTGTCAAAAAAAAAATTTATTGGGAAAAAAAAATCAACTTGCATTTGTTTTATTGGCAAAAAAAAAAGTTAATTCAACCTACATTTGTTTTATTAGTAAAAAAAAAAGAACTTATATAGTCATCCTAGTTTCACGTACAAGTTAACTTCTTATAATTAATATTTAATAAATTAATAATATTTATAAATTAATAAATTTTTAAGAAATATAATTAGTTTTATGATAAATAATTAATAATTATATTACTTAATAATTAATATTTTTTAAAAAATATATCTTTTATAATATTAATTATTAAAAAATTAAAATAATTATACATATATTTATATATATCCTATTTATAATATTTTTAGCAAATATATTTGTAATTTTATTTAAATTAGAGGTAAATATATTGTAATTCATCTACATGTATAAAATATTTTTTTATTAATAAAAGTATAAGAAAATTTATAATTATTAATTTTAATAATTAATAAATTTTTCATCTACCAAATTTATTAATTATAAGAAAATTAACTGTACTTGTAGTCGTGAGCTGTAGAGATGGATGGTCATTCCGTTAGGAATGGAATGGGTATTCCTTAGGTTTTGTCAAGGAATACTTATTCCTGTGCTAAATGGAATAGCCATTCCGAATGGAATGGTCATTCCATCATGTTTAAGCATACCAAACGCAGGAATGGAATGGGGGCAGGAAGACTCATTCCATTCCTGCCTCCATTCCTGCGTACCAAACGTAGCCTTAGTTTATAAATTTAGTAAAGCAAATAAAGAACAAAATATTAAAGAAAAAGTTATTTTACTATTTTTTATATTTTATTTTAATAATATTATAATTAAAAAATTCTAAGATTATCAAAAAAGTTATAAAAAAAATCGCTTAATTACCTTTATATTTTTCATCATAGTTAGACAGAAAAAATACTTTTTATTTTGTAAATTAAATCTATTAAAAAAATGTATACTATATATAAAGATTGCTTTATGTTATGGTAATTTGCACGCAAAATTGATTAAAAAAAAAGACTGAAGGTTCACGTTGCGAATTTATCTCGTGATTGGTGATAAGGATAGAGGGAACACGAAGGAGTGGGTCTAAACTCTATAGCAGCAGCGCCGTATATATCTATCCATATTCCATATATACATATAATTATATATCATCGTCAGCTATCTGAATCTATCTGCATTTGGAGGAGAAATTCAATTCTGGAGTGCGGGATGGGCCACGTCTATACGTAACCTTAAAAATGTTGGAACTTATCATTGTCTTGGAAACCAAACGAAAGAAAGCAAACCTCTCCCTCTCCCTCTCCCTCTTCTAAAGTTAATAGCATCATCAACCCTTTTGTTAGAAAGCCACTGCTTCTTCTAAGGGGCTCTTATTACAGATCTATATCACTGTAAATGAGATTATGGGTATGTTGATTTCCGTTTACTAGGTGGTTTGCTTTACTGTTGCAGAAGATGGAGGTTGAATATCAAGAGGTTGGTGTTTCTTTCTTCTTCTTCTTCTTCTTCTTTTCTATCTAATCTACATTTTTTTCTTTTTTGGGTTTTTGTTTTATAACGAGACTGGTTTTGGTTTGCTTTTTGAATGCATTAGGAGTATATAAGGAATTCCAGAGGAGTGCAGCTCTTTACTTGCAGATGGTTACCTTTTTCTTCTCCAAAGGCCCTTGTTTTTCTCTGCCATGGTCTCTCAATCTCTCTCTCTCTCTCACACACACACACACACACACACACGCAACGATAACTTCTCCTCTCGTCTATCTAATTTATAAATATTGATTAATGCGTTTGCAGGTTATGGCATGGAATGCAGTGAATTTATGAAAGGTAATAAATGTTCTTCCATGGGGCTTGCTTCTCTTTTTCTCCATTTTTTATACAAATTATTGTTCTGAATGTTTGGGATAACTTCCGTCTTGTGTCCAATTGCCCTGCGGCCTCTATCAATTTTCTGTTTGTTATAATAATCCCAAATAACAAAAGATAAGATTTTCTTGAATTCTGTTCAATTAATTTTACTTAATAATAAGTATTTATTATTATAATCAACGGGTTAGGTTGGGATTTTTACTGCTCTAAACTGGAAATTTTACTATTTTTTTCTATTAATTGGGTTTTGATTACATAGTTCTGGATTCTATTCTTTCTTGGTTGGGTGCTGTGAGATGAGAGCTGGCAAGAAGTGACTTCGAATAATCAGACAAATGCAGCAGAACATAAAAAGGGTGGCCTTTGTGCAGTATGCCCATACCCTGCTTCACTCTGCTCAGCTGTGACCTCATAGATAACCAATTGGAAAACCATGTCATTTATCCTTTCAGCCCCTTTTTTTTATTCCTTCTGGTGTAATGGTTGTGTGGCAATTTATTAATAATCAAGCGCCACAATTGAGATCATTACCTTTTATTTTGGCCTCACTCTGTTACCAAATTATTACTTTGCTTTTGCTGCCATGACCATTTGTACATAATTAAAGCAAAATTTATTTTTGGGGCTGCTATCTTGTGGCGTTTGAAGAAAATCTCCTCCGTGCAGCTTTTGCAACAAACGCCCTCCCAAACCGCTCCTCCAAACGGATTTCCTTTGAAAGCTCCATCTTCTGAATTGTAAACCCAACCAAACGGAGCAGTATGTCCCTTTCAAAGGTACATGAAAAAAGATATATTAATCAGCTTTGACTCAATAAAAATTATGGGTTGGTTCGGTTTATGTTTGGAAAACAAGATTAGTCATTGGGCCCACCAAGATATTCTAATTTACGACTGATACTAGAAGATAATACCATTACCACACTTCATTGGTCACCAATTGCCTGATGACTAGAGATAAAGCACCACTTTAGTCGGTGAATACATGCGTGCGTGTGTTGCAGGGATCTATCATGTTACAAAGAGCATCTTTCATAAAAAAATATGAATAATGTTATGCCGATTCAATAATTTTATCAAAAGTATTTATATAGTTGATGTGACAGTATTGTATTGGTTTCATATCACATTATGATAAAAGTTTTAAGTAAGTATAGTATTCCTTTAAATAAATGAACATGTTTAAGGTGTTTGATAATTGTTATAAATTTATATGAAATAAATCTTGTATCTTTTTTTTCATTTTATTTATTTTTATTTGTTTGATCACAACATGAAATAATATTTTTGATTGGTTATAGGATGTGGGACCAGACTAGCGAGCGATGGGTATGGCGTGATCGGAATTGATTACGAGGGACACGGACGGTCCATGGGTGCCCGTTGCTACATCAGAAAGTTTGATGATCTTGTCAATGACTGCTCCGACTTTTTCAAATCAGTTTGTGGTAAGCGACCCCTCTCTCTAACTTTATCTCTGCATTAATGCCACACAGTTCTCTTTGCTTTTTAAGTGTTTTTGTTTTAAAATTTGTTTGTTTTCAATCAACTCATGTTAATTTAAATAAAAGCAGTTTTGAAAATTTGTTCAAAGGATTAAAACATGTTTTTTGAAACAACTTTTGTAAACAAAAAGCATAAATAAAAGCTCTCCAAACTCACCAGGCAAATTTAACTTTTATTACAATCTTGGAGGTCCTCAACTCACTTTGAATACAATTTATGTACCAAGTGTTAAAATTGTTGCACCACCTAAAGTTGTTTCCATGGACATCAATCAGCACAGGAAGAGTACAGGGAAAAGAGGAGGTTTTTGTATGGAGAATCAATGGGAGGGGCAGTGGCTCTACTAATACACAAAAAGGACCCCACTTTCTGGCATGGTGCTGTTCTGGTTGCACCCATGTGTAAGGTAATACTATATACTAAAGTAGTAGGATGGTGTGCATGTAATGCGGTTGGGACCATTTTAATTGTTAACTAAATGGACCATTGGTCCGGTGTGTCGTTGCTATATTATCAGATATCAGAGAAGGTGAAGCCACACCCGGTGGTTGTGAATATGTTGACCAAAGTGGAAGAAATCATACCCAAATGGAAGATAGTCCCCGCGAAAGACGTCATTGATTCGGCCTTCAAGGACCCTGTTAAGCGAGAACAGGTGAGCTCTCCTCATCATAACTAACTACTTGGATTAAACTGAAGTTATTAGGTCATGTTTGGACTAATTCTTCATATTCTGTTTTCCAAACGAGGCCAAAGGTTACTGTAAACTCGAACTTAAAATAGGCAATGTGTTTTAATCATTGAATGACTTGCGAATTAAAAATAAAGTAGTTAAGATAAATTAAAACTCATTTACCTTAAACTATTCAATAATTAAAATATCATGCCTCATATAAGCTTGAACTTATTGTCCGAGTATTATTTATTCATTTTTAGACAATGAGAGGTATTTAAATAATTAAGTCTGTGTGTGTATGTGTGATAATGTGCACAGATAAGGAGCAACAAGCTGATATATCAAGACAAGCCTAGGCTGAAAACAGCGCTGGAAATGCTCAGAACAAGCATGCATCTTGAGGACAGCTTAAGTGAGGTTATCAATTTCTTCTTCACTTTCCAATTCCATTAATGGTAGATAGCTTAAATAGTGTAACACTTTATAAGCAACCTGCGTTTAATGCTATTAATTGACACAAATAGTGTAGATTAACATGTAAACTAATGCCTTTTTATGACACGTGTAACCTTTATATTATAAGCTATAGTTAATAATGTATATAAGAAACCAGCCTCCTAACATTTAAATTTTGGAATAAAAAAATAAAATTCAAAATACCAAGATTACCCTCATTGTATATCATTATTATTTTTAAAACGAAGAATAATCTTAGAAAATTATAGATCTTTGTTTTACTATTTAAAATTTTTAAGGTTTTATTCTATACTTTTTAGGTTATAAATTAAATATGAATTTTCAAAACTAAGAAATTTTTTCCTTTTGAAAAATATTAGATAAATAACCTTAATTCATATAAACTCAAATTTATAATAACATGGACCCAAACAAAAACAAAAGCAAATAAATGAAAGAAGTCAGGGATTATTTTATAATTACTAGCCTTAATTTTCATTAATTTAATAATCAGAGTGGCTGGATTGTTTATTGACAGGTGACTCTACCATTCTCTGTGTTGCACGGAGAAGCAGATACAGTAACAGACCCAGAAGTGAGTAGAGCATTGTATGAGCGAGCCAGCAGTGTAGACAAGACCATAAAATTGTACCCAGGGATGTGGCATGGCTTGACATCGGGCGAGCCAGATGACAACATCGAGATTGTTTTTTCCGATATCATAGCTTGGCTTGACAAGCGATCTGGAGATGTCAGTGTTCTCAATATCCACACAGTTAACCATTCTGAACCTGCCTTCGCCAAACTTACCACCATGACATCGACGGTGGCGATAAACACGCAGACGCCCCGGCCAAAAAGATCAGATCGGAATAGTTTTTGTGGGTGGAGGGGCCGCTGCACGCACCATCATTCGGCAATGTAGCGCCCCATGCTGCTGCTCTTGGGTAGCCATCCATGGCCATTTTTCTTTAAATATATATATATATATATATATATATATATATATTCCGAACGTCAAGTGGATTATAGTATAGAGATGGAATAATAGCAACGGAAAGTGGTTGGTCCATGAAAACTGTTGTGCACAAGGAACAATTGAATCAGAGATTCCCCTTTACTGGACTATAAAATTTGAAGAATAAAAAGAGTAGGATAAATTACCTCCTCTTTTCTCATTTTTATGAAATTACATTATATTCCTTTTAATGACATGAATAAATTCACTCTGCTCTAGTCAAAGTAAATGAAACTAAAAAAAAAAAACACTCGGTTATACCAAGAAGGGTATTACTTGTAATTATTGGATTGTCTCACATTATTCGTTCTAAGTTCTTCTGTGTTATATATAAGGTTTCATATCCTCTTTCCTTAACACTTGAGTTTTAAGAAGCTGTATGGGCTAGGCTTTATTTTCAACATAGTATCAGCAGCTAGCCGTTTCGGCCGCTGTGGTCCAAGAGAAATATTTAATTGTCTCACATCGTCTGTTCCAAATTTCTTTGTGCTATATATAAGGCTTCAAATTCTCTCTTTAACACCTGAATTTTAAAGAGTTGTGTAGACTAGACTTTATTTGTAACAGTCTCTTTTTTATAAGTTCTTTTCACTTAGAACGAAAACTTTTAATAAAGCGTAATTAATAAGATGAATGAATAAATATATTGCATTAAAATACGAAAAGTATCTTGAATGAATAGAGTGTAAATACAGGTTATGTAGTGATAACGATAAGTACATATAATGAAAGAAAAAATATATTACGCATACTGCATTAAAATATGAAAAGTATCTTGAATGAAGAGTGTAAATACAGGCTCTGTAGTGATAATGACAAGTACATATAACGAAAGAAAAAATATATTAAGTCACGCTACTGCTGTTCATATGATTAAGCCTAAGATAAGTTGTGCGTTGACACAGGTCCTTTGCTTCTCTTTGATTTTGGTATTTATAGATGTCTTGGACACTATTACTCCATGTTCATATTGTCCATGTTTTAACGTGATGAGAGAATGGTCTCCTATTTTTGTTTTAGATTGTTGTCATTTGTCCTTATGTTATGTCTGTTTCATGCCAAATAAGAATAAGATTAATTACTTTTTTGAATATTTGATTGTTCAAGTTCTTGTACTCGTAAATTTTCAAGTGTCTTCATAGCTTAATAATTGAATGTTCTCATTGTCATGCTCCTTTGTAACCTATTTAGGTTTGAAAAACATTAAAGTTTCAACATTTAGTCGAGGGTCTAATATTCATGAGTTGGGTCGTTACTCCAATAACCCCACTACTTAAGAATATGTGTTTTTACTTCATCTATGTTCATATGTGCATACCACTAATTTTAACGAATTAATCTTAACACTTAAACAAGTTATTAAATTCAGACTCCAAAAATACTTTATCACACAACCTTGTCCACTTAGATGGCTATCAATGTTTAAGTACAAGATATGGTACAAAATAAAAAAAAAAAAAAATACTATTCCTAGACTATTACTTGCTTAAAACATATATATATATATATATATATATGTATATATACACACACACGCAGAATAAAATGTGAAAAAGGAAAAATTTATAGTGTAAAATCATTTTTACATAATATTTATTAAATAATCAAATAAAAACTTATTATACCATAATCAATATTCTAAAATCCATTTCTTACAATTTTAAATCAATTTGTTTATTAGTTGTTTTTCCCAGAAATAAGTGATACGATGATATTACCAATTGGTGCAAAGCTTTATAATACACGTAGCATGAAGGCACGGTAACGAGAATTTTCACCGCCTCAAGTATATAACCACAGTAACAAGCGGGAGAAGTCTAGTACTGATACTATTAGTCGCCAGTCGACATTACTGCTCGTCCTCTCTAAACCCTAACCCGTGAGTAATCTGAAAATACATGATCTCTTGCTTTTATTTCAATTTCTTTAATTTTCATAGCAATTTTAAGAAACTTGTTTTCGTTCTTTCTTCTCTTAAACCCTAACTTTTGGTTTCCAGGTTTTACAATAGTCAGCGAACGAATTTGCTTTTTCTTTGCAGTTTCACTCATTGTTTGGTCGTGTTTTACATCCTTGATTTGATCAACATGAGGTATTTCTGAGCGCTATCTACTCGATTTCGAGGGTTTATTTGTACAGTGCATCAAACTAGGGTGTTGGTTTGTGGGTTGACAACATACATGAAATTACCGAGAACCCCAACGCCTTTTTATTGTGTAGATCTAGTGTGATTTCGTGGTCATTACTTCTGATTCTTACTCTCTTTGTTTAGCTGATTAGTCGTGTGGAAATGAGGATTACATAGTTACATTATAAACCACGACGATGTTGATTTCACGATTTAGCGTATTAATTACCTATTGACATGTTATCAATGTTGTTTTTGCGATTTAGGTTATTAATTACCTATATTTGATGAGTTAGGTTACCAATTAAATATTTGAAACTGGAAAGGAACTTTTTAGCACAACCTGAAGCATGGGACGGTTTTGTGGCTTGAATATTAGGAATCGAGAAGCAAAACTTGTCTCATTCTTTAATTTCTGAAAACCATATTTTATCAGGTATTGAGCTCAGAGTTGCACAAAACTGAAAGGATAGAAATTAAAGAACTCACTATTCATTAGCTTTGCATGGGTGGTTCTATGATGCCTATCTTAACTATTTCTAGGAGTCTTATTGTAGATAATTTTAAGCCCAAAAAAAAACCCCTAACCCAAAAATCCCCAAACCCCAACTCCAAAAATCCCCTAACCCCAACAAAAAAAGAAGAAGCATGGTTACCCTATATTCAATTATATAATGCGTCTATATGGCTATAAACTGGTGAAAGTACAATAAACTTATTGTTGTCCATATGCCACTGTTTCAAAACGAATTAGCAATGCTCTAATTTAGTACTTGTAATTATTTATTATTTTGTATTTCCTTTTTTTTTTTAAAAAAAAAGAAAAGAAATGTGTTGTCTTTGTTTTTGCCTGCCTTTATAAACAATATTATCTCATACATGCATGTGATTGCTTTTCTATTATTTTCTTATTCATGAATTGATTGTTCTCTAAAATTCAAGGGTTCTAATTTTATAATATATCTTTTGCAGTCGGCCGATGGATGAGGAGGCCACTGTAAGTTATCTTGACACTACTTAGTGTTATGCTTTTACACCGCTCAGATGGTTACGCCCTTTTTTTATACTGTTCTCATTTTGTAGTATTGCCATCCTTCTTTGTACTTGCATTGCATTAACAATCTTTTAATATTCTAATTTCACTGGTCATTTGTTTTGTTTTCTGTTATTTATTTATTTATTTTTATTTATTTTTTCCAATCTAAATGGGTCAGGTCATGAATTGCTTACAAATCATTAGATGTTATTATTCACCCCGAAAAACAACAACAATTTAAAGAGTCATGCTAGCCCTGTTTGATTGCTAGTCACTTATTTATTAATGCAATTTCTTCATTACAATATCCTTTAGTGTTTTGTTGTCTTCTTTGCTGCAATTTATTGAAATGAAAATGAGAATCAGGAGAAATCCATTTCTTCAAGCTTTTGGATTCCAACTCTAAAAGCATTATCACCATGGTTTGATCTGTTAGTTTAAAATCTTAATCACCATGACCCATGACAAACTGTAGAACACCAACGTTCTTATATATCTTTTTTAAGGTAAAGGTAGGCTCCTTTGTCCTGTTGGGTGTTGTACAAAGTTGACAAGAATCCCACATGTTGATCATCAAGAGGGAGAAATTTTCACACATGATAGCTTATCATTATTTTTCTGTACTATCATGAATTGCTAGCAAATCATGACCCATTTATTCACATATATTCTATTGAATCATTTTCTCAGTATTGCTTCATTATCTAGACAGGTTATGAAATTAAGTGCCGATAGCATTGAAAGTCATTATGAAAAATTGTTCTGTCTCAGGTTTTGTAGGGATAGGAATGTAACATTCAAATGCATTGAAATGTAATCCATATGAGGACTTCTATATGTGAATTACATCTGTGTGTGTGTGTGTGTGTGCAATATTTCACTTCAATGAATTTGAGTGAACATTGAATTTGTTATTAATCATGCATACAAATCCACTTTGAATGTAGGATTCAGGAATCAAGATCTTTTTGTTTTCAATGTCTAAGAAAAGGGAACTAATAGGTATATTATAAAGTAGAACTTACCAAACTTTGTTTCAAGGGAAGAAAGGAAATATGTTTTCTTATATTTTTAAATCAGACCTCTTGATTAATAGCCTTGTATTGTTGTTCATTTACCATACGACCCAGATGTAAGACTAGTGCTGCCTTTGGATGAGGTAAGATTGAATCCAAGTATAACAATTATTGAGTCACAAAATCTTATTTATGAATAAATGCTATTTAGTAGTAATTACCTTTGCAAGTGTTGGCACTCCCTAGTAGGACTAAAGAAAAATGTGTTATGTAGCATTCTGTTGAATTTTGGCCATGTTGATATATATCAACATACAATCAGTAGCAGAAAAGAAATGCCAAGTCTATAGGACAAACTAAAAACAGGGATATTTTATATTTTATTGTCTCTTGCACTTCCCTACTACTGATATCCATAATGATAAAACTTGTTTTGGAAATATACTGTATGCAAGCTATCGGAAAGAGAAAATGATATTTGGTAGTTGAGTTTGTTTGAACTGGGTATTTGAAGTTTTGAACCTTAAATTATGTTACTGGAGCTAGGAGTTAAGACTACGGCTTATGCACTGAAAAGTGGATGTGGGTTGTTAATCTGATGTGCTATTTTTTGAGTTAAAAAGTAAATTTTTAAGGTTATAGGTTACCCTAATAGATGGATCAATTTTTGAAGTCAATCCAATGAAAATATTAGTGCTCAGCTGGATTATGTGGTACTTTAGTTCATCTAGTGGCAGATCCTTTTTTTGGGGGGGGAAGTGAATATCTTAAATTTTTTTGGAGGAATTATTTTGAAAATTTAACAAAATTTTTTTTGGAGGGCAGTGTTGTCAAAGGCTATCGCCTAGGCAATCGGGCGAGGCTATTTTCAACCTTATCGTTTTAACATGTTCCAAGCCAGGCGTTTTCAAAAAGGCAACACCTAGACGATTGCCTTAAGCAAGGCGAAAGGGGACCAGACGATAGCCTTTTTAATTGTAACATATTTTACTTGTATGTCCTTATGTTTATAGTATTCTATGCACTTATTTAATAATTCTATAAGAGGCCTATCAATATTTGTCCGATGTATTCTAGTGTGTTTTGAAGCTTTGTCAGGTTTGAGAATCAATTTTGCAAAAAGTAGCATTACCCCAGTAAGGCCGATCCAAGAGATGGACATGTTAGCTAGCACTTTGGGATGTAGTGTGGGCTGCTTCCCCCTGGTTTACTTGGGCCTTCCGTTGGGAGCTCCCTCGAGATCCATTGGGGTTTGGGATCCTGTGGTTGAAAGATTTCTCAGCAAGCTGTCAGGATGGAAAGGCCAACTCCTTTCTAAAGGAGGTAGGCTCACCCTTCTTAAAAGTACCTTGGCAAACCTCCCTACCTATTTCATGTCTCTCTTTACTATGCCAAAGATGGTCAGCAGAAGATTGGAAAAGATTCAAAGGGATTTCTTATGGGACTACAAAGGTGATTGCAGAAAGATTCATTTAGTTGTTTAGGATAAAATCAAGAAGCCAGTGTCTCTCGGGAGTTTAGGAGTGAAGGATTTGAGAATCTTTACTATAGCCCTCTTAGGGAAATGGTTATGAAAATTTGGTGAAAGTGACAAGGAGCTCTGGAAGGAGATCATTATTTCCAAGTACGGGTGTGATAATGGGGGTTGGTGCTTGGGCAATACGGAGGGTCCGAGGGGATGTGGTCTTTGGGGTTACATTAGAGGTGATCGGAAGATTTTTATGGAAAGATGTAGTTTTGTTATCAGGAATGGTGGTAGGGTGAAATTCTGGGATGATGTCTGGATTGAGGTCGAGTCGTTGAGGGCGAAATTCCCTATGTTATATAGTCTGGCTAGCAATAAGGCGACTTGGTCTAGCGAGTGTTTGGAGAGAGTTGGGAACAAGCTTATCTGGACTCCCCGTTTTAGGAGAGACTTTTTTGATTGAGAACTTGAAGAGGTGGGCTCTTTCCTTTATTACATTAACAATTTCCAGGTTATGGAAGACAGGGAGGATAAGAGAGTTTGGAGGCCAGATAAAAAATATTTTTCTGTCAGCTCTTTTGATAAGAGCGTGTTCGACTCGGATAATCCTCCCTTTCCTTGGAAGATCATTTGGCATTCAAAAGCTCCCCCTAACGCTTCCTTTTTTGCTTGGGAAGCTTCTTGGAAGGCTATATTAACTGTGAAAAACTTGAAGAAAATAGTTCTTTTTTTGGCTAGCAGATGCTACTTTTGTAAGAATGATGAAAAAATAGTGGATCATGCTCTCATCCACTGTCATGTTTCGTGGAGGTGCTGGAATATTGTTTTTGTCTTGTTTGGCTTCTTCTGAATTATATCAAGCTCCGTGAAAGGCCTTCTGTTGGCTTGGGAATGATGCAATCTCCCAAAAGAGATTAAGAGAGTTTGCAGACTGGCCCCAATTTGTCTTTTGAGGTGTATTTGGATTGAAATGAACAATCGTGTCTTTGAAGATCTGGAGCTCTCAACTCCTTTCTTTAAAGATGCCTTTTTGTGCGTATTATTTTTTTGGGCCAAAGAGGCTTTCCGTGTAAATGTCTCTTCTTTTGTTGATTTTTTAGATTCTCTAAAACAAATGTAAGCTTTAGGAGTTTTTTGCTCCTGATGCCCTTCTTGGGCACCATTATATATACAACTCTTACTTATAAAAAAAAAAAAAGTTATATAGTCTAGAAGTATTATTGTCCAATCTATTATATTAAATATTATTATCAAACATTAGCATAAAATTAGGCTAATGAACATTTAAATATTTGAAATGTTGCCAAAAATTCAAGGTTAGAGAGTACTTCTTTCAACATGAAAAAAAATTTAAGTAGGGATTGATATTTTATCTTCTATAATCAACATATTATTATCATTTTTCACAAAATTTGAGACAACCCACAATAAAACATTTTTCTTTCATCAACCAAATTGATCACCTATATGGAAAGTCTTCCCAATATAGGCCAGATTTTTTAGAATTAGTTTAGATTTCTGCGAGATTGACCCTATCATGTCTTCTATATTATTAGAACTAGCAAGTTTATCAGAATTTATTCTATATAAGACTTAGATAGAGGACAAAACATTGAATGTTAATTTACAAAAATATTACTAAAGCTTAAAATGGTTGTATCACTTAAATTCGTCATATGTAATTTTTCGATTGAATTTTTTAGTGTTACATGATAATTATTTTAGTGATAAGATATTATTTGACTTATAATGAATTAACTTTTAATATGTAATATATATATTTTTTGATTATTTTATTAGTTAGCACCTTGTTTCACCAAGACTAACTTTTTTTGTCGCCTCATTTTTTGGGCAATGTGATATCTTAGCGTCTTAAGGGCGTCTTTCGCCTTTAACTACACTGTTGGGGGAACAATAATTTTTTTAAAAAAAATTTAGCAAAATAAAACTACAAAATTTGATTTGAATTTTGCAAAAATTTGGGGTGCCAGCCTTTGCCACCACCTAAGTTCGCCATTGAGCTCATCCAATACTTGAGCCATATATGCTGGCTGGGGAGGAATGTTTTTATGGACATACAAACTTGTCAATGTTGAGTTTGTTCAAGGTTTCCATGGCAATGTTGTTTAAGATAATTAATGTTTTTTATATTTTTCCTTGTTTCAAGATTTGAGTATATATTGTTTTCTCATTTTCTCGTGGAGCCTGTAAAAAATTTGGTCTGTCCCGGTAGCGGGGGCATTAAAACAGTAAAGTGGAATTTGGTTGTGATCTGTGATTGACCTTTTCTTTTGTTTTTATTTACAGGATACGATTTGTTTATACATTATACAGTGACAGTTCTCACGGAAATATGTGCCATTATTTGATTTTTTTTCCCCATCGGCATCCTCTTTCATTTTCTTGTTAGAATAGGAGATTGAATTTTTTGTTAGTTGTTATTTTTACTGGATACGATTTGTTTATACCTTTATACAGTTGACAATTCTCACAAAAATATATATGCCATTATTTGATTTCCCCTCTCTGCATCCTCTTTCATTTTCCTGTTAGAATAGGATATTTGCAAGTCTGTGTCAACATTTTCTTTATTGTTGAGGACCCACAAGTCCATCCTGTGATGTACCTTTTGAGATGAAAAAGAGAGGGAAAAAAAAAGAATCGACATTTTTTCTTTGCTAGTAATATCTGGATACCGTGCCCACTTTATTTATGAATGTTCATGATAGTTACCCAAATTGTTTGTGACAGGGCAAGAATGAGGAAGAGGAATTCAACACTGGGCCATTTTCTGTTCTGATGATGAGTGTCAAAAATAACACACAGGTAATCAATGACTTTTATAATTGTAAATTGGGATTGATTATGAGTGAAATTTTTGAAAGAGGTGGCTGTGAAATCAATGTTGTGTGTTCAAAATGTTAATAGAGGGTTTTGCATGTGGCACATTGAATTAAAAGATGGGTTATTATTGCCGTAGCTCTGGCCTTGGGAGCTCTCAGCTCTCTCTTGGGAAATCAAGAACGAGTTCTTATGGGGATTTAGTTTGCTTATCTTCTGTTGGATAGCTCTGCAGTCTATTTGGTTATCGGACGCCTATTTGACTTTTGATGCCCAAACAGGTGCTTATCAACTGTAGGAATAACAAAAAGCTTCTAGGCCGCGTGAGAGCTTTTGACCGGCATTGCAACATGGTGCTGGAGAACGTTAGAGAGATGTGGACAGAGGTTGGTTTTCCTTCATGAACCACTCTTTGTATATTCTTTCTTCTTAATTAAATGATATGATGTCTATATTACAGAAATTTCACTTTAAAAAATTTGTTTTTGTTCAGGTACCCAAGACTGGGAAAGGAAAGAAGAAAGCTCACCCAGTTAACAAAGACAGGTTTATTAGCAAGATGTTCCTCCGGGGAGATTCTGTGATCATTGTCCTTAGAAACCCCAAGTGAGAGGTATTGGGTTCTCAGTGGTTTTCATTTTTTAAATGATTTTAGAATTCGAAATGAGTGGTATGTACTATTGTACATCTGTAAGAGAATAAGCATCAGCATTCAGTGTGTTCTCTGGAAAATTTGCGTTGCAGTCTGTTATATATCTTGTAATAGCTGGTCTGAATTAACTAATCTTTTTTATTATTTTGCAAGTTGGTAGTAAATTGGTGAAAAGTAGTTCACCCTCTTGCACTAGTTTGAGTAATAAATTGGTGAAAAGTACATTGGGGTCCTCTCTACATGTGAAATTCTTGTGATAGATAGTCTTTCAGTAGTTGCTGGTGGAAATCAATGACATGATTAAGTGTGGGTGGTCTTACTCTTGTTCCGTTATAGTGCATCCAGCACTATAGACCTCACTTTATGCTACCCTTCACCACCCCACGAAGAGAGAGAGAGAGAGAGGGAGAGAGAGTATATAAATACGAGTATTTTGACTTATGCTGTTTGATGTCAATTGAAGACATGCACAATGGAAAATGATTTTTGTTTGTTTATTTCTGATGCTTGCATAATGTGTGCAAAAAATTGGGCCAGGGTCCAGAACTAAGATTTGACGTTCAAGCATTAAGAACCACTTTGTTAGTCATGGAGTAACTTTTGTTTTTTATTTTTAGATTTGGAGGTAATATAGGAGGAATGGTCCAGTTTTTTTGGGGGGGATCTGAACACATCTTTTTCTCTTGGACAATTCTGCACTATTTATTTGCTTAATGTTCATTTTTTCAAGGCTCCACACAATATATATTTGTTATCACCCTAGCCCTTGTTCCATGATTTGCTGCACTTAAATAAATCAATTTGACAAGGGTATTATAATAAAGACACTTGTTTCATGCAGGTATCTGTAGGTTTCTAGGAACAGGGAGTTTGGAGCATACTTTTTTTGGGAGGTCAAGATAATTTCCTATGGAGTTCCAATTAATTTCCTGATGTAGGTGCTTTTGTGCTTAAAACTACTTGGTCGATGTTGGACTCAATGAAACTTGTTAAATTCCCGACTCCTATACTGTTAAGTTTTGTAATACAATTAAGTTACCTGTTCATTTTTCTAAACTATTTGATATGATATTCTATCGGGGCCTAGTGAAACTCGTTAAATTCCTGGTTCCTTTACTATTTAGTTTTGAATATTTCTCATTCATATTTCTTAAGACTTCTTGATTGCTTGATATGATGTTCTATCAGGACTGTTGTCTTCAATCAGGTTTAGATTATTACTATTGTTGTCGTCATCTCTCAAACCTGCCACACCCGTGAATGCTAGAGGGTCGTTGGAAATCGAAGTCCCAAGTCTAATTATAGTATTATTGATTGGCAGACTTGAGTGCTCCATTTTTTTGGACGGAGTGGGTTGAGCTTTGCCTAGCTTGCAAAGTTTGTTTTAAGTAGTGAGACCCAGAAACTTGTTGAATCTCTTTCATTTATTATTCTTTGGTTGTATCTATTTTTGTGTATAATTTGCCTCTTATAAATTGTATATGTAGTATCTATTTGTCAAACAGCTTACACTTCTGTCCCTAAAAATGCCTGTCTTCCCGTGCCCATATGGTTCAACCTGAACTCGTCGTTGTGACATAAATATCAATGAAAAACAATAGGTTCTCATTCCGGCGTGCTTTAACTGGCCTTTTCCAACTATTAAATAATATATATATATATATATATATATATATGAAATTAATCTTTTAGCCAGGATGAGTTTAACTTGCCAACAAGGCAGGGTTTATGCCTGAGTTATTTTTTGTGTGTGATTCATTGGGTTTATAATTTTGCATCTAGGTCTGTTCGCTATATTGGGTGAATTGGTGTACATATTTGTCCACTGGTTAGGTAGAAGTTGGATGAAATTGTTTTATTCCTCAAAATCTCCCCTTAATATATTTTGAAATAATAACTCGATTGAATCAAACATTAAAAAAAAATGTAGTTACTGGTTTTGTTGGAGGTATTTTGTGGGGTTTAGCTGGAATACTGTAATTGTATTATTCTATTTTAAGTAGGTGCTTTTTTCTTTGAATAATATATTCACGTTAGACAGTTTGGCACGTTTTATTGAAGTAATGACTGGTTCAATCTAGCGGGTAATCTCACTCTCTATCAATCTGGCAATTAAATCCAATCTGAAAAACAGCAAGACTTTGTTTAGAGGGTCATCTAACATTGTTGGAAAGTACAGTATGAAAGAAACAATGGTGTGGGTTTGGGGGGCAGTGGGTATGATGGGAAGAAGAATAGCAGACGTGTTCAAAAGTATGGCATGAAAGCAACACCACCAGTGGAGGCAATGTGTAGTCAAGAAGAATAGTGGACGTATCTTCAATTAGTAATCAACTACCGTCCAATAGAGAATGAATTTGTTCACCGCCTTTAATTAGCAGACGGTTGTGTTGGGAGGAGAGAAGGTCAAGGGCTGCGGTCTCCGACTAGAGTTGTGAATCAATGCCATAATACGAGGCTTATCTGGTGAGCTCTTGCTTGCATTCTACACCGATCAATCCCTATCCGATATGAGGTTGTTGGAGGCGGGCTTAATAGTGGTAATGCTCTCGTTCTCTAGGCCTCAGAGCTGCTATGCGAGGGTTTGTGGAGAGATGGCTAGGTTTAAAAAATAAGGGTAGAATAGTTTTGTGTCAGCTAATTAAAACAGAACCTAAGCTCAAAGACATACGTGGGACTTGTGATAAAAAAAAAAACTGTTAGTATTCTCAAGCTCCAAATGCATCCCGGAATTGGACCCGCCTACTTATCCCTAATACTAAACCACTTCCCAAATAATACAGCATTTTTCCAATTATATGAATTCAAATTACTTAAAGTGAATTCAGCAAGCATAGAAATTGATGTCATTGAGTTATCTTTAGGAGACTGCACGTGGGAGGAAAGAGATCCATGCGTGGGGCATGATTAATTTAGTGTTCAAATACGGCCACCAGTGGGCGGAGGTCGATGACTTGGAAAGAGTTGATATTCAGTCGATGTTTGTTTCTCGACTTGAGTAAGGGATTTGATAAATTAGTCTTCATGTCCCTTATAAAATCAGTGTTTGAAAAAAAGACAGAAAAAAAAGCCTTATTAATAGTACCTATAACTAATCCATCCTTATTCAATCCATGAATATTAGTATAGAAAAAGCTAATCCATCATTATTTAATCCATGAAATAAACATGGCCCAAAAATGTTTTCAGGTACAAAAATACAGTGATGGGAAGGTAATTTTTCATAAAGTAAAATTGCTATTTTATCATGAATCCTATGGGTAATTTTTAGGGGGAAAAAAGCTAATACATAATAGAGAAATATCTTTCTCCCAAGAGAAAAAGTGTCATGGTGAACATATCTTTTAATGCAAATAAGGATTTAAAGAAAGTAAAAGAATCTGCTGCTGTTACCAGTACAAATTGCATATAAAAAATTGGGGGAAGAAATTATTTCTGTAAACTGCAGTTTGCTGGCTAAAGGATGATAGCACCGGAAAAAAAAAATTACAAAAATGACAGAACTGCTGAGAGAGACTGCTCAGAACTATTCAAAGAAGAAGGGACTGGTGCTGCTACGCTGCTGTATGTCTTTGGAATTGCTTCCAGATGAACAATTCACTCTCTTCGTTGCTCTAAATAGTATGTGTCATATTCTTAAGCTGAGGTCGTGGTGGTAGATGATGCACCATCTTCCTTATGGTCACCAAAGATGCGTTGCCTGAAGTCCGAGACCATTAGAGGGAGACCCTTGCGAAGGGACACTTTTGGCTCCCAACCAAGCTGCTCTTTAGCCTTTGTGATATCAGGCTTCCTCTTGTGTGGATCATCCTCAGTGTTGGGCCTGAATTCTATCCTCGCATTCGAGTCAATTGTTTCCTGGACCACCTGCATCAACACAAACAAACGGAGCTCAGGGTTGCTTATTCATCCAAAATCAGCAATAAAATTTGTAGATCTGACATAATCCAGAAGATATTGTCTTCAACAAACTAAACATATTCTATAATAATTTTCACTTCTTAAGCACTAATACATAACAAGTAATAAAGAAAGGAAATTAAAAAAAATAGATATGAAAGGAAGATATTAAATATTGTTGATTAATAATGGCCCTATACTTTTATAATAAGACACCCCTTTTAATAGACAATGGAAAGTCAAATTCCTCCTTTGGAGTAGACCACATTATGAACTATTTGGTACAAAATTTTAGGCAACTTCCACTAACACATCACCAATGTCTCTTTTGACATTGTTTTTGTTCCTTTGTCTTATTTTCTGTCCATTGGCAACATAATGTTATAGATTTTGGCAAATACGCATCATCAATCATTTGCTGCTATTGCTACTATTCAAATTTTTGTTTGGTTTCTTTTTATTAAATCATAAATACTATGAAAAAGAGATGAAATTAACCCATGAAATATATATATAGTGCGTGTGTGTAATGTTGGGACAATACAGGATATGTTATACAACTCAAAAAACAGTGTCCATGAATCTATCCCAATTCATTTTTCCCAACTTCCATGCTGGGTTGTGCATGATGAAGAAAGACGATTGATGGGGGAAACTCATTTAGTCTTGACTTTCTATATAAATTTAAAATTTTGATAATATAAACATGAGAGGGCAGTGAAAGAAAATAAACTTTTTTTTTTATGAGTTCATTCAATAAATTGAAAATACATGAACCAAGAAAGCTGCAAATATGAAACTGGGAGATGTTACTAAAAGAAAAGAAAAAAATGACACCAAACATCAGATAGAATTATAAAACACGGTACCTGAGCAAGTTCGAGCATGGTGAATTCACCCGGGTTTCCAAGATTGAAAGGTCCCACATGTTCTCCTTCCATAAGGCGCATTAGACCCTCCACCTATAGACACAATATTTTCTTCATTAAAAAAAATGGCAAGTAGTATAAGGTACATATTTAATTTTAATAATAAAAACAAAAATACTAGTTTTGCTATGAAAGGAGGATGTGTTCACACAACACAAAAGCCTACCCCAGAAACCAACTATGAAACTATATACATATTCATAATTACAATTATTAGCACATGTTACTAGTCAAGGAAAGGCAATTATTAACATGTTATTTGTCAAGGAAAGGCCTGCCCCGGAAAGCCAACTTCGCACTACATCACGACCTTTAAAGGGAGAGAACATAAGTCCTCCACTACTTTTCCATCACACCTCAACAATCCCCTTTCTTGTAGGGAAATGCGTTTAGTACTCCCAGAATACAAATGCATTCAGTACTCTCTGTATTCATAGGATTTTGATTGATAACAAAATTAAGATGGAAATTCTGCTTGACATATGTTTAGGTGCTGTTTCCTTAGCATTTTAGAAGTATGTTCTTTAGAAAGCAAAAAGTAGGTAATTGCTCTCCATCCATTGAATAGACAGGGCAAATGGAGTTTTTTTTAATTTAGTTTGGTAGCACAGTCAAGATAGCTGGCCCCCATATAGCTACCCCACAGTAAGAAAAAGCGATGTGATTTACATTGAGGAAAATGCTAGGGAAAGAGGAGAATGTTTGTATGTGTGTCATGAATACAAAGGTGTGGTTTCAATTTTGTTATTAAATAAAACACATACAGAAACTGTTCATACAGAAACAACAGTTTCACTTTTGCATATATAGTAAGTCCAAAACATTAAACACCAGAATATAAAAACACAACTCATCTTTTGAAATGACAAATTCAAATTTTACTAAGAGAAAGAGAACAACATAAAAATAAGAAAAAAGGCAAGACATTATAACACATAGGAAAAATAATGCCAAAATGCCAATGATAAATGAACCTCTTACCAAATCCGAAACATATTGGAAACTCCTAGTCTGCTTCCCGTCCCCATAAACCGTCAACGGTTCCTTCCTCAATGCCTGCATCGTCGATGCCATTATTAAATACCCTAATACTATCGTTTAACAGTGAAACAAAATCAAAAATTTCGAGAAAACTACCTGAGCAACAAAGTTACTGACGACACGACCATCATCAATGCACATCCGAGGTCCATAAGTGTTAAAAATCCTAGCAATTCTCACCTATACACACATATATTTAATGTTTCTGTGAGAGAGAGAGAGAGAGAATTATGATAAGAAATAGTAAAAAAATGAACCGACCTCAACTCCGGCACCTCTGTGGTAGTCCATAGTCAACGTTTCAGCCGTACGCTTTCCCTCGTCGTAACAACTTCGGACACCTGTCAGGTTCACCACCAAACCCAGTCAGATACTACTATTCGCTATTTGTCGGATGTCAGATTTACCTTATGAGTTTCATATTTGTTACAATTACTATTATACCCTCCACCACTTCCTCCTTTAACCATCCACCACCTCTTCACCACCAACTATCAAACTCGCGGAAAACGCCCCAACTATGAAAATTTTCACTTTTAACTAAAATACGCCTATAATCTGAACCGTCTGATTATTAGACCCGCAAATCACGGGGCTCATCGTTGACCATTTCAATTCCAACCGGATCTCAGATCGAAGATCGGTCATAAGTGGCCCACCGTTATACACGTGGTTCGATATGAAGCAACTATCTGCGCATGTTAGCCCAACGCGGTGCGTTGCGTTGCTAATGTGAACTATTGCAATCGCAGGTCGTTTAACGAGTGTGACTGTGTGATCGTCGGAAAGCACAGAAAATCAGACTCACCGATGGGATTGACGTTGCCCCAATAAGTTTCGACCTGAGGGTGTTGCAGGGGATCACCGTACACCTCACTAGTGCTCGTTAGCAAGAACCGCGCACCGACTCTCTTGGCCAGCCCGAGCATGTTCAGAGTTCCGACCACATTCGTCTTGTGAGCCCTAAAATCAGAATCAAGGACTCCAAAACAAATAAAACAAATTCATGGAAACAGAGATGGAAAAAACAATAGAAACAATTTCCGAAAGCAATTTTGAATCGGATGAAAGGATATAATGGTCTTGACGGGGTTGAACTTGTAATGGACGGGCGAGGCAGGGCAAGCAAGGTGGTAGATCTGATCGACTTCCAAGAGGAGTGGCTCGACGACGTCGTGTCGAATCAGCTCGAATCTAGGGTTTCGAAAATGGTGCATGACGTTCTTTTTGCTACCCGTGAAGAAATTATCGACGACAATCACGCTGTCTCCTCTCTCAATCAGACGATCCACGAGGTGGCTCCCTACGAACCCAGCTCCACCGGTGACCACTATCCTCAGACCCTTTCGTTTCAGACCCAACGGGATCTTCCCACCCGAATTGAACGACCCGAGCCCGCCACGGCTCTGGTAGAAGACCCGGTGAGTGAGGTGAGTTGGCTCGGACGGGAAATAGGAGTCCGGGATCGCGATGTGGCCGTGACCGTAGGGAGCGCGAGCAGAGGGAAGCATGGTGAACACTAGTGTGGCAATAGCAATGCCCACGAGGACGAACAAGAGTCGCTGCTCGCGAAGCATGTAGCGAATCGGCCGAATCACGGAGAGCCATGGCTTTGGCGGTTTGGGCGAGTAAGCATCGGACATAGGTTGGGTCTCGTGACCCCTGTAGATCAACTCCGACCCCATGTTCGTCTCTCTCCCTTTCTCCTTCTCTATAAATATGTATATCTAAAATCAGAGATCAAAGAAAACGAGGAAGAATTGGATTTGAGTAGATGATTGATTGGGATTTGAGAGAGGTATGGTATATGTAGCGCTGAATTATCAGGTGGTGACTGTTAGCTTGAACTCGCCGGCAGGTGAGGAAATGTAGCCGGAAATTCGCCTTTTCTTTCTCCGGCGCGTTGGTGGTGATGGTGGTGCATTTAAGCCGTGTGGTGGGTTTAAGTAGCCCCTGTATTGAATGGTATTACGAAATTGGCCTCCATTAGTTTGAAAAGTAAACGATGAGTTGGCTAATTAATTGAACTCTCCACGTGTCTTTAAGTTACGATTTTAAATCTTTTTTATGTGATGTTATGTTATGTTTATTTTTGTATTCCGTTAATTTTTAATTATAAATCCCTCTAAATAAAATTGTGTAATGATATATTTATTTTCATCACACATTTTTATATTTTTATAATTATAAATATATATTTTTTATAATTACAAATATATATTATTAATTAATAAAAAAAAAAGAAACAGAAAAAGGTTGAGGGGTTTAATTTGGAAGTTGGAGTTTAGGGCTTATAAATTATAAATTGCACCACCGTCAGTGACTGTAGCACACCAGAGTTTGAGACTTGGATGGGCTTCTGACTTGTGGGTCAAATCTTCAAAAATATTGACCCTGTCTTTTGAAGTTTGGTAGAACTTTAAAAATGCGCCCCTACTTCTAAAACATTCAATTATGCACTAGACCTGACCCAAAAAAAAAAAAATGCCATCCATGAATAGACAGAATGAATGAATGATCTTAAACTTATTTTATCAATAGAATAAAAAAAAATACAGAACTTGGTTTCTGTATTCTGTAAATAAAAAATTATTTTTTCTAAATTTTAGAAATATAGAACATGAATTTGCAAAGAACACGAAAGAAAAATAATTATGTTTTGAGGTTTAAACAAACTGATTTATGTTTTTGTAGAATTAAAATTCAAAATAAAATTACTGTTTAGAAACAGTATACAGATTTGACCAAAAGCAAAAGTTAGAAATGGAAGTAACTTACAAGTTTCTGGAATAGACCAAGTCTAACGTTTGACGCTATCTCCTTCAGACATAATACACCTTCATACTTGGTGCTTACGATTGAATGGATGTCTGCCTCTCAGGATGAAGTAGTCTCACACAGAAAAGAAGCATTGCAGTCTCTACGTACAGTGAACCAGACTTATGTTTCAGAACTCTCTCAAATTGTATGAATGCACAAAAAATATAATAAATTTAATACAATGCATGTAAGTACATAGGTGGTGTTTATATAGAGCATTCGTGTCTATTTGGTACAAACACGAAGGCTTATAGTCACAGTTGTTCAATGAATAACGCCAGGAAAAAAGACAATTTAGCCAAAATTTAAACCAAAGGTTTAATCCCAAAATGACGTTGCTTTTTGGATTTAAACCAAAAATAAACGCAATCATAAAACAATGACGTTGAAATTAATTAATCTGGCAACTTAAACGGTAGCGTTTTGGACTGTTTCTAACAGTAACAGAAACAGTAGCATGTTGGAAAATTATTTAAATGAATTTTTTTCAAAAAGATATATATATATATATATATATATATATATATAGGGGAGCCAGGAGCCAAGACCCAAACCTAACCAGGCTTGGTTCGGTGCGGGATGGGGTGGCACGCGCGCTTGTGGTGAACCAAGCATGTGCTAAGTCCTCATTCTTCCACAAAACTTCAGTGCCGCTTAGGGCCCAAATCTTCCTTCAAGATAATTGTATATACACTCTTTAAAAGCCTTATACACATTTTATGTGTGACACAAACTTTTTTACAAGTTTCAAGCTTTTGTTATCATTTTTAACTGGAGGTATTTTGAGACAATTTTTTATTTACTCCTTAATAGTTTTGAGTAATCCAATACATGATTTTAATATCCTCATAAAAAATAACACATTTCTATATAGACCCACTAAAATTAATGTATGGGACCCACTTTAATTTTAATTCAAAAATAACTTATTATTATATTCAAAAATCCACTTTTCCCAACAATTACCACAACTTGACTGTGGCTACTTAGCACTTATTCCGATATAATATGAAGTAGGTTACAGTTACACACATTTGTCATTAATTAATAATTAATTTAGTAGTTAATCACCCTATATTCCTCTAAACCCGCCCACCATCTTTTTGTTTTTGCAACCATCGGTGTAGGTGAGGACGAAAGTGGAAGTATAATTTTTTTAAAAAATAACACAAAAATATCAACTTTTTAATATTTTAAAATTTGTAATAAAAATAATGATAATAATATCAATAAAACTTTGTAGAGTCATGAGTCATGGTCCCTCCTCTTGAACCGCCGCTGTTTACAAGTTCTCACGTTCTAGAAATTATTACATTTAGCTTCTTGTTTTGAATTGACACACTAAGGGCAACTCTGATGGTTGAGTCATTCAAATTACTAAAGTTATATTTTAATAGCTCAGCTTCAAAGCAATGCTTTAATAATTGATTATTTATGTTCTTAAAATTTGATCAAGTTAAATATAATTTTTATTTTAATAACTATCATTTATCTCAACGGTTCAGATTATTTAAAAATTATGGTCCGAATTTAATCAAATTTTTTTCTTATTTTAATATTCAAATTACAATAATAGTTAGTTTGTGCCTAATTTGATTTAGGGCCCCACACAAATTTTGAATTAATGATTTATATAATTAGACTTTTAATCATATGAGCTCGAATCCAAACCAGGGTATGCATTAGAAGAATGAAAGAGCTTAGTAACACTTAAATTTATGAACATATTTTAATATGGGAAGAAAGAAAGTCTTGACAACTTCAAATCCTAAAAAATAAATTGAATTTTATTTACCACAATTAATGAATAAGAAATAATTTGTTTCAAAGCATTCATATCATAAAACAAACTTAAAGCCACCCCATTACTCCACCAAGCCCTATACTCAACATCAGAAATGTTGGGTCTTTTTTTTTTTTTTTTCTTTTCAAATTTAATATTGTGATATTTTAGCAATAAATTAGGATGTTTTATAATAAATATTAAATTCAATATGGATCATTCACAAACATATATTCAAGAAACTTCACTGTCCAAATTACAAGATACGTAAATGGTAATTTATTTTAAAATCATTGAAAATTGAGTTATATTATTTTATAATAAAAATCTTGTATATAAATTTTGTTTGTATAATAATTTAAATTTAAATTTAAAATTAACAGATCATTGCATTACATATTTCACACAGAGAATTACATGAGAATTTTTGATAAGATGGTCACATGAATTATGATTGCAATTTTAATATACTTGATGCTGCAATTTTTAGCTCGTCAAGGCCTTATCAAGTTGTTACAGAACCTACGAAGAAATAAGATCAGAATGCCATCAGGAAGGGCTCCGATGGGTAACCGTTCCGATGGTTAAATAAGATAGAGTAAAAAATCTCTAACTTGATGTAACAATCTTTTTTCTTTTGTTAAGCAAATATTCAATCCTATGTACATACCTTCTTCAGTGTATTTATAGGTTGACGGAGCTTTGATTTCAGTGCCAGGCGGTGGAGGCAATTTCATCATGATATCTTACGTCACTATTGTCACTGAGTTTGCAGCTATGTAAGGCTAGGACTTAATTTCGCCTTTAGGCAGAGCTAGACTTTGTCGCCTGTCAGGTGGCAGTAATTTCATCATGACTACCCACGTCATAGTAATTTTGTAAATGGTTGTCCCATCATTATGATGTCGGCATACCGACGTAACTTGGAAACGACTTCGGTCTTCTAAGAAATAACTTAGATCATTACTGAGTGTACCGAGATGATATAATCTCGGTATATTTATTTATTTAATAATTTTGTATAAACCAGGCTAATTAAACACATGTCAAGTCCTGATTGGGAATATATTTTTGGTACATCAATACTAATAATTTGAAATCTCACGTAAAACTCGCATCAACACCAACATTAGAACAATCGTCGGGATTTACAATACCAACATTATAGCCTTGCTCAATATGAGTTACATTTAAACGAGATAATGGTTCATTTGTAATTCTCCTAACAACACAGGGCTTTATTGTCTAAACAGCAACCGTCCTTTTCCTTTAAGAGGCCAAATAAAAGCGCTAAAGCTACCTGAAAGCAATTTGGTGAGGGAGATATCCCCTGGAGTAATTTGGACGCCCATATGCATATGCTCTTTCAAAAGTCAGAGTCTAACGTAAACCAATTATTACTATTAATAAATTAAAAAACGTACAGCTAATAGCACTTTGCGTCACGAAGAAGAGAGTTGGGCAGAATGAAGGTTTTGACATTTTTATGTTTTTGTTCCTTCTCAAGGACTCCAGCAAGTACTACTTAGTAGTTGTGTTAATCATAATTAATGAAACTAATAGAGTAGTATAATCAATGTAATAATATAGCTTAGCTCAGTAGACGCCAGGATGTGCATTTTCTTTCACTATTAACAAAGGGTTGGTCACTCCTCCTAACTAACTTCTTTAATTAAGTCTTAATCTATATATTATTTGTTACAATCATTGATTTGTTGCAGAGTAGCTGCATTCTCTTCCATTGTTTGGAGGAAAATCTCCCAGGAAGACCATTCAAAAGGCGAGACATTTTGTCATCATAGTTCCAACCATCAAAATATAAAAGTTGAATCAACCCCCCATCACCGGCAGCTTTATGGCATATTCCATATAAATCTAACATGACCAATGATTCAATGGAAGACCAGACCCATGGTTATGAAAGGCATTTTGAGAAAATAATAATGCCAAATATGTCTTTATATTATATATATAGCAACCCATTCTTGACCATTTTCCCTTCCCTTACCGACAGCAAACCTATTTTGTTATAATTAGTTTTTTGGACATGATTTTAGAATTATCTTCTGCACATTTCAAGTAATTCCATTATAGTATGACTTTTCAATGCATATATTATATATACGTTATATGCATATATTACCATTTATGATTCCCACACTCTCTAACGTATGTATTATTGAATTATCATAAATTATTGTCGAGATAATATAAATTAATTGTAATTCTTTCACTTATAAAAGTAATGGATATAATTGATTAGCACACTTGTTTTAGTAATAATCAAAACTCAATCTACCTGATTTACTTGTGTACGAGATGTTAGATCGTTTCGTATATTTTTTAATAAGATTAGTTTGAATCAAAGACTTAGGACAACAACAATAGAAAAAAAAAAAAAAATCTCTCTAATTGATTTAAAATTTATGTTGATTAAAATTTAAAAAAATATGGTAGTCCTAGGTAAAAAAAATTTTAAAGTACTTATTTGAGCAAAAAAAATGAAAATAGAGTTTGGTTTAAGCTAAAAAAAAAATCAATATATTCATTTAATATCTATTTTAATAAATTTATGAAAAATAACTTTAAAATTAAAATCGCTTTTAAAAGAGAATTATTCAGTGCACTTTTTACTTTTTAATTTTAAATAAAAACTACGTTCTTACATATTAAAAGTATTGTAAAAACATTATCAAGTGATAGTTAAACAAAAAATCGAGGAAAAGTTCAAAATAAAATTGAAAAGGAAAAAAGAATAACCGGGTGGATTCCGGTCCAATTGGAGAAACACAATATTAAATTTAAGAGAAATGCATGAATCATTCGAAAAAATTAAATTTTCACGACGTGATTATAAATTTTTGGAAGATAAAACTTTTACTATGTGATTAATGCGTGGATATCATGCACATGTAGAAATGACAATAGGACGAATTTGAAGGGGTTCCCCTTCCTAACTCTAATCTCGTTTATATTCCTCGTCCTTCGTTCTGTCCCATTAAGAGATTTATCCCAATCTCGACCTACCTAAACCATTATATATATATATATACACACACACACACACACACATTTAAAGTAAGTTAAAACATTTTTTTAGTAAAAAAAATAAAACTTTATTATCAAAACAACCAATACAACAAAACAAATATAAATGTGATATGAGAAACTTTAAAATTAATTTTATATTGTGTGTAATATCTGAAACTTTAAAATTAATTTTATATAATGTGATTTATCGATGAAATTATTGTACATAAAAATAAAA